>CM029020.1:188483785-189216285 GCA_016801055.1 Panax notoginseng
TTATTATAAATATTTTAATTATTATTATTATTATTAGTACTATTATAATTATTAATAGTATTATTATTATTACTATTATTATTATTATTATTATTATTATTATTATTATTATTATTTGTTTGTGTGTGTGTGAAGAAGAGAGGATAAAGAAAGATTTTGTGTCTGAACATAAGAGAGAGTAGGGTGTAGATGTGAATTTAATTTGGGCGGGAAGAAATATGATCCTTTAGATTAAGTTGGAAGAATTAAGTTAGAATGAATCTGAACCGTCCTTGTATTTTGTCAAATTAAAGATTCAAAATGAGTTCTGTTTTATTATATAGATAATAGTAATAAAACAGAAAACTTTTTATATAAAACAGAATACTTTTTATAATATATATTAAGTTATTTGTTTTATTAGATTATAATTAGAATATATTATATTATATATAAAGTTATTTATTTTATTAGAATAATTTAGATGAATAGTGATGAATAGTGAAATCAAACGAAATTTTAGAAAATTCACTATCGACTCCATGATTGTTTACTATTTAAATAGTGTCATGCCATTCTCCTATAGATAGGATGCTTAGTTAAGAAATAAAAATCACACCAGAATCAAAGAGTTCTTCTTATATAATATTGTGCATATTTCTTTTGAGTATAAGGATATTTTGAGTGTTGCAAATAGTGCAAGATTTCCTCAAGATAATCTCTGTCATATACCAGTCAGATTTAGTCTCCAATTAAGGTAAATGATGTTATTTTCTTTCGTATTCTTTCGTGATATTACTTCATACTCGTAAGAGTTATCATTCTATTCTTTATTAATCTATAGGTATAATCTATCTACGCGGATTACCGTATGCTTAGTGAATAACCCGTTGTATTCATTCTTTAATCTGTAGAAATAACCTGTCTACGCGGATTACCGCATGCATGGTGAATAACCCTTCGTACTCATTCTTTAATTGTGGAAAAGATCTATCTACGCGGATTACCGCATGACGGGCGAAAATCCATTTGTAATTTCGTATATAATTTCTTTTCATATTCCTAAATCTAAACATATTATGGTAAGTATTACTTCTATAATTCTTGAAATGATTAGAAATTCTTTGAGGTATGCGCTTCATCTAATATCATTTCATTAGAATATTGGTCTGAGCTTTCTTATTAAATTATAATATTCTCATTCGGGGTACTATTCACTCGGGGTACTATTCAAGACAAATTTGGTTTTTTTCTGTCCAAATTATTTTTGATACATGAATATCATTCTTGAATTTTACTCCACAATTAGTTATCATGTTGACAATTTGGACATTCTTAAACTCTGGATAAATTGAATTATAAATCTCTAATATTTATCATTGATCTCACTTGATTAATTCCTTATATCATTGTCATCATCCTCATGCTTATATTATGGTGAAAGTCATCTTTGGCCCGTAATACATAGATGGACTGTTGATTGGTACGATTATGATCATTAATTGTGTATTGGTATAATCATGACCTGTAATGTTACAGACAAATATTGTGGTGAAAGTCCTCTTTGGGCCGTAGTGCATAGATGGACAGTTGTTTGGCATGATCATGACCACTGGTGATACTAACGAATATCTTTGGCCCGTAGTGCATAGATAATTAGTTGATTTGAAATATTTAGTTATTGGTGTTACAAGGATAAAATATTGATGATGGACTTTTAAATCATAAAAGATAGTAGACATCATGCTCTACTTGACTCTTCTAATGGATTGTTATTTCCGCTGCAGTTGTTGATCTAAAATTTGTTGTCTATTGTATTCTATTAGATTTTTCACTATTGAGGACTAAGGATAATTTATTCTGCATTATCTTAGTCATAATATTCTTTACTGGGCTAGTCGAGCTCACCCTTTTTTTTTCATTGTTCTCTTCAGAAAATGAGAATATAGATGGGACTAGTCGGGAAATGGAGTGATGGTCCAAGATGGTTGTTATAGTAGTTCTCACTATTTTATAAAATAGTGTGATAATAAATATAATGAGGACTTTATTTAAGTTTGAATATTGTCTACGAGACAATATTTGTATTAAAACTCACAGTTTATGTTTTGTCGTATTTTACACGATAGTTAATAGTTGTATAAATGAAGTTTGTATTTAAATTTTGTACCATGTATTTGGCGACTCAGAATGGATTTTGTGGACCTATTTTGGGGCGTCACAATATGGTTGTTTTTAAGTACCACGTTGATTAATAAAAATTTAAGAAATTTTTTCTTATAAAAAGACTAACAAGTGAAGGCCTTAATACTTGGTGGTCTCCAAGTCCCACATTGTTTAATTTATAAAACTACCACATTCCTTAATTTATAAAAGTCTTAATGAAATTCCACATTGGTTAATTTATAAAAGTTTAAGAAAATTTTTCTTATAAAAAGAATACCAAGTGAGACTTTAATAGTCAAGTCCCATATTGGTTAATTGGTAAAAGTCTAAGGAAGTTTTTCTTATAAAAAGATTACCAAGTGAGACCTTATTTTGGCTTAACGAAGGCTGGTGCAAGAAGTCTTGGGCAGCTTTACCTTGGGCCGAATTTTGGCTTAAAATCAAGTCTTGGGCTGTTCTAAATTGTGCCAAATTTTGGCTTAAACTTGGGCCGAATTTTGGCTTAAAAATGGGTCGGTACAAGCACGGTAAAAATCGGTCCGGTATACCGGTTCAACCGGTACCGGTATCAGTATCCATAATCCAATTTTGAATACTTTCGGTATTCGGTTCGATTCAGTTCAGATCAGATCAGTTCGATTTTTTAATGATTAACACCCCTAGCCGTATGTAGTTACCAAATAAATGATTTATTTTGGTTTTTTCCCGATTTTGGTTCTTCAATTTTATTTTGATTTTAATTTTTTTGCTCAGTCATAGTTTATAGGGTTATTGAAGTTTGCATTTTAATATTTAAAACGTTTTTAATTATGCTCTAAGATTCTTTTTTTTAAACAAAATGCTCACTCACTTTGCGATGCAAACTGTATTTTGTATAGTAAAAAAAGGCCTAAGAATGAATTAATGTCATGAACTTTTAATTTTTTTACTTTGAGAATTGTTTTCTTAATTCTTTCAATTAAAGGATTAAACTCTTAATTTTTTTTCACTTTGAGGATTGTCTTCTTAATTTTTTTAATTAAGGGATTAAACTTTTAATTTTTTCTGATTTCGTCTAATTGATAGTACCACGTCGAAAATTGATGACATGATAGCGACATGTGGCTAAAAAATACTTATGTGTAATATTGAGTTTCATTTTAATATTTTTTCCAATAATTTTTTATACCTAAAGGGTAAATATAGTACCATCATTAATTTTTTAAAGTAAATTTAATTCATTACAAACTCATCTTTAAAAAGTCATCAATAATCAATATAATGATAAATATTTTAAAATGTATAAATGTAATACTAATTAAAATCTTGTTATTTCATAATTATCAATAATCAATATAATGACAATTTTATCGTTTTTGGTATAAAAAATAAGGTCTAAATATGGATTAATACCATGAACTTTAAGTTTATTTCATAATCATCAATAATCAATATAATTAATTTTTTATACCAAAAATGGTAAAATTGTCATTAAATTTACTCTAAAGAATTAATAATGGTTTTGTATTTACCCTTTTTGGTACAAAAAATTAATTGAATAAATGTTAAAATGAGACTGAATATTACAGCTAAGTATTTTGTAGTCACATGTCGCTGTCATGTCATTAATTTTCTGACTTAGCACTATCAATTAGATGTAATCAGAAAAAATTAAAATTTTAATATCTTAATTTAAAAAATTGAGAAGGCAATCCTGAAGGTAGAAAAAAAATTAAAAGTTCAAAGTATTAATCCATATTATGCCTAAATTTTTTTTAAGAAACACTTAATTACGTTTTAAATATTATGGTACAAATCAAAATAACTCTGCAAATCAAAATATATCTTAACAGTTTAACTCTTGATGACTCTCAAAAATCCACATATGCAATCAAACAACTTCTCTGTACAAACTATAACTTAGTCAATATTTATTAATATAATTTTTTTATTGAGTTTTTCTATATGAGTAATGTTACAGTGCAATCAAAACATTACTAATGGATATCTTTTCTGCTTCCTATAAAGATCATTTATCGCAATATAAATCTTTTATGTTTCCTAAAGAAATCATCAACTAGAGCCAACTAGCCAAGTTACAAAGTAGAGAAGAAAAAAAACACAATTTCTCTTCCCTCTCTTTCTCTAAACACTATCAGATATTTTCAAATTTCAAATTCCATCCCCCATTAATTCCAATCCCAACCCAATTACTAATCCCAAAATCCATGGAAGAAGGTGAACAAAATATTCTATTATTGAAAAATAAAGCCCAAATAATCTCATCAATTGAAGATGGCTCCGACGATTTAAAAAGTTTCTTCACATGGGTATTTCTAGATCAATCAAATGTATGGAGGGCCGGTCTCTCATGGTCAATTTTCTCTCTCCTCGCCGTCGGCGTTCCGATTATGTCCCACTCTGTGTTTCAGTGCAATAGCTGCGATCACAGTCACCGGCGGCCGTACGACGCGATTGTTCAGCTGTCCCTCTCGGTTTTCGCGACGCTGTCGTTTATCAGTTTATCGTCGTTTTCGCGGACATATGGGCTCCGGCGGTTTCTATTTCTGGATAAATTGATGAATGTGAGTGATAAGGTTCAACGAGGGTATGCGCAGCAGCTACATGTATGCTCATTTCTCCCTTTATCTTGTAATATTTTTTTTCTTCTTCCCTTCCTTTCCTTTCGGTCCATATAATGATTGATTAAACTGTTTAAAGGGGAGTAGTTTATCTACAATTTTTATTTATTTATTAATAATGCATTTTTTTTCATGTTTATACCTATAATAAATAAGACTGCAAGAATGGTGCTACGAAAGTGAATAATATACATTTAGTAATATTTATATAATTATTATAGTGGCATTTATAATTTTAGGCATCACTTATCATTTATATAGAAGTTGAGGATTTACTATGGACCCCATTTAAGTATGTTAAAGATTTTTTTTAAATGTAAACTATACTTTAGATAACATACATACGGAATTTAAATCATGTACTTTAGACATCTTTTACTGGATTATTTTTTGTATATCAGGACTATTTTTTTGTATACAAGTCATGTTTGGAGAGAGTATTAAGATGTTAATTTAGTAATGGTGGCATGATAAGTACATCATGAATCATGATGACAATTTGATAGTATTGTGGTGTTTTATACCATTATCATGACTCTTTCAACGAAAAAAGTTCTTTCTATAGGGGAGGAAAGGAGTCTTTTTTTATAAATATTTTTGCACAACTGTGAATAATGCACTGCTGAACTCCATTAGTTCATTTTGTTTAAAATTATTAAAATCAAGAATCTTTAGTGTGAATTTGTCTTCTTTCTGTCTCAAAATAATGGTCTGCTTTGACTTTGTTAGAAAAGTTTCGTCTATTTTAGTTATTTGTATTATTTCCCTAAGAAATTGATGGGTTAACTAGACAATAATTTTTTGGGTAATAAGCTGTAATTATGCAGTAATTTTTGATTATCGGGAGGTGACTACTTAGTCATAAATAAATCTAATCCACAGCTAACATAAACTCTGCATACCAGCAGCTAATTACACAGACAAAAATTCCTAATTATGGCTAATTAATCCACTAATTTCTGCTGAAATAAAAATAAAAATCTTAAATAGACCATACAATTTTATGGTTTAAAATTGTACCAAGCCACACATTAAATTTCAGGGTGTACTTTTTTTTGAATTTTTAAAAATAAAAATTATTTTACTTCATATGTTCTTACAGAAATGGAATTAGGTTTTTAGATTCTTGCCACAAAAATAGAGTTTTATACATTAGATAAATGACCCCATTTGGCTGTTTCAAACAGCTGGCTACAACACATAATTTGATAGTTTTTGACCAGGATAAGTTTCCTTTGCTTTTGTGGGTGAGCAAACATTAAAGAAACTAATTATTGACCCCACTTCCTCATAAGAGAGAGGTGCAACTTTTATATCAAAAGAGATGCTTGAGAAAGGGAGAATATGAAATTGAGTTTCACGGGAATCTTGGTAGCTTTTGAGTCTAACACAAGGCCCAAAATTTCCTTAATCAAATGACCAACAAAGCAATCATGTTCACATGATTGATATAAAATAGTTGCTTCCTCGTCTCAATATATGAGTCCATTTTAAAAAGTTGTCAACTTTATAAGAGAAGGTCACATGAATAAAACGATAGAGCGATTTTAGCCTGATTGTTAATAGAAATATATTGTATTTGTATTGAATAAATATTGTATATAGTTTCAACTCTGTGCTATACAAATGCAACTCATTTCTATAGGACTGTCCAAATGGATTACCCAGCTTTTACTACCAGGAATCCAAATCCTATAGCCCGAATCCTTTCATGTTTGTAAGAATTCTGTACAGATTTGTAGGTTCTTTGTAGCATAAATCCTGTCCTTAATTGTAGCTCTTATGGTTCTTTTCCTCGTGTATAGGTTATAGAACTTGTATGATAGTAACAACTAGAGCTCTTACAACTACAACACTTCATTTCAAACTGCCTAAAATTCTTTAAATTTTAATTTACCTCCTAGCAAAATTTAGATAACAAAATCGATATTAAATGAATGTTAGGTTGATCCTTTTTTAATTTTAGACAAAATGGGACATTGTGTCATTTTCTACTCCATATTTTGATTGGGGACTCTTGTTTTAGGACCCATAGGAAGCCGGTATTGGACGTCCATTTTAAAACAGTAAATTATCGATTAAGAGAATTTGTTAGTAAAACTTTGACCCCTAATAAAACTTTGACCCCCTTATATATCAATCTTGTACATGTTATATATTTTGCACCACCCTAGAGAATTCTCCCAATTGTACCCAAAAAAAGTAAAAATAGAAATGAAAACTCCCAAGTTCTCAACTAAAAATATAGGAGTACATCATTTACTTTGTTTTTTAATATATATAAACATATATTTACACAGACTGCCTAAAGGTTAATCAATGGTTTCAAAATTCTTCTCATTCCTTTCTTTTTGTTATGGTCGTCTTTTTTATTTTTTATTTTAATATTTTTTTGGGCAACTAAAAATTTGAATGAGTAATACATCTCCTATCTATGCAGAAATCAATGAAGCTCTTGTGTGCCTTTGTCCTCCCCTGCTTTGCTGCTGATTGTTTATACAAGATATGGTGGTTCATCTCAGGAACAAACCAGATTCCATACTTTATTAATGTCTACTTGAGCGACACCATTGCCTGCATTTTGCTGCTTTCCTCATGGTTATACAGAACATCAATATTTCTCCTTGTGTGCGTTCTCTTTCGGTTAATATGCTATCTTCAGATACTCAGACTAGAGGACTTTGCTCAGGTTTTCCAAAAAGAATCCGATGTAGCGTTAATCTTGATGGAACACTTGACGATTAGAAGAAATCTTCGGATTATAAGCCATAGGTTTCGAGCATTCATTTTGTCAACTCTGATCTTGGTAACGGCAAGTCAGTTTGCATCTCTACTTGTTACTACAAAAACTGGCTCTATAGTCAATATGTTTATGGCGGGAGAACTTGCGGTAATAATTCTTCGTCCTCACCTTCTTAACTTGCAATTTTAGTATCTTGTTTATACCACCTTCATCTCTAAAACAGAGTTACCAAATACTCATGCATTGACCTAGTGAACCCTGTATTGGTACTTTATACCCAAACATGGTATTCTTACGTATCAATTTGACTAATTTTTTTTTGTTGTTTTACCTATAATTGCACAAATTACAAAATTTTAACTTAGTATTGGCTGCTCAAACATCGCATTGATACTGAATTATATAAAACAATCAACTTGTTCGTTCATCTTAAAATCATATGTAAAACCAAGGCTTATTACGTTTAAATTCGAAGAGAATTCCCAACTATTAACACTCATATAAAGATAATCTAGCGTACTGCGTACTTATATTGGTTCCATGAACCTAGTTCCAGGTAACACGGTTCTGAAAGAGAGGCATTCAACAATCAAAAATCTTATAAACATTTTGGCCTTGATACTATCAATAGTCAAGATTAAAACTTAAATGAATATTATAAGATAATATTATTTTGATGTGGACTCTTATTCTTGGAATGTAAGTTGGACTCTTATATTAGGTTGGAGGGAGTAATATGATGCCTCAACCACTTTCATTCATATATTCCGTGAAATGTTTTATCCATCTTAACTTTATTTCCCCTCCAAAACAAGAAATGTAGGAAAAATAACGCTCATTTAAATAAAACTTCTGTAATCTCGTCCTTACGTGTAGAGCAATTTATGGTTAACAAAAGGGTGCAACAGTTGCAAATATTATATTTGTTTATTCTGCTCAACTCTAAAACGGAGTTTATAAAGTCAATGCTGTTCCCATCTAAACTCTCAAAAGGTTTCCTTTTAGATCTTTAGTCGGTGTTGACTTATTATACGCAATGCTGCAGCTAACATCTCTTACACTGGTGACTGGGCTCTTCATATGCCTGCGTAGTGCTGCCAAAATAACACACCGGGCACAGGCTATTACATGCCTTGCAGCGAAATGGCATGCGTGTGCCACAATCAACACTTCTGATGACTTGGGTGATGATACTCATACTCCTACAACTCAGATTGCCTCACCAAGGGTGGATATGCTCAATGCCAACTGGGGATCTGACAATGAAGAAGCCGATGGAGATGAATTGGATAATACCAACATGATGCCTATTTATGCTCATACAATTTCCTACCAGAAGAGACAAGCTCTTGGTGAGTTTGATCAAATTACCTAAAAGAGTGTTGCTATATAAAATGAAAAAATTTATGTAAATATTAAATACATATGTATGTGGATACATGGGATAGGAGCTATGTTACACGGACTTGGATGGAGTGTCCGGTTGAACACAGTATTTTGAAAAGTCTCACACGGTTATTTCTCAATTTTGCAAATTTTTTACACTAAAATGAAGTGTCCAGTACTCGTATCATTGTCCAAGTGTCAAGTGTCGGACACGGATACTTTAGGACAAAATGAAGAGTCCGTGTAACACCTCCTTAACTTGCAATATAAGATCATGTTTATACCACCTTCATCTCTAAAACAGAGTAATCAAATATTCTCATTGACCTAAAGAAAAATATTCGTACTCTATTGTTTTCAGTTCCACATTAATCGCAATCTACATCCGACATAAAATTAGTTTTCATATAAATCATTTTCCTAAAATTAACGTGTTTCTTCCAAATTTTAGGCCCATAGTTGCAATTTGTTTTTAAACATTAGCAATGAGCATAAATTGGTTAAATTGTGTTGCAGTGACATACTTTGAGAACAACAGAGCTGGGATTACAGTGTTCGGATTCATGCTAGATCGAACATCGCTGCATACCATTTTTGCGATTCAAATGTCTCTTACACTTTGGTTGCTAAACAAGACGATTGGAATTTAGTGATTCTCTCTTCTTTCTTGTCCAATTTTATCTCTTCTTTCTTGTCCAATTTTATCTCTAGTCCAAATCCCTTTTGGCTTTACTTTTGTTCCTTGTATTTTTCTAGCTAGTTACAGCATTATGACCAGAGGAACTTATAGACCTGAATCTGGTCACTTGTATAAATTTCATAAAGTTATATATAAATCTGTATACACGTCTGCTTGATTTACGTGGTTGTACTTTTCATTGACCTAAAGAAGCGTATACACTAATATAAAAAATAAGTGTATTGTATTAGTTCTCATGCATGCTTTAAAGTCTCATGCCTGCCTTTTTCTCCCTTGCCAATATAAGGTGTAGCGGCAAGATAGTTTAGTAAAATTTGTACACTGCCACTACAGCTTGTAGTGGCAGGTAACAGGCATTTTGGTAAACTGTGTTGCTAATAGAAAGGATGTCACAACCTCTAATGATAGGGGGTAAATTGATTCTAATATGTGCCTTTTATTATCATGATCTACGGTTAGGATCATGATTGTTGAAATAGTGTTTGCGACAACCAATTGTCACGGATGGGGATCTATATATATATATATATATATATATATATATATATATATATATATATATATTGGTTATCGCAAACACTATTCCAATTTTCAATATATATATATATACTACTAATATTGTGAATTTATCTTATACATAAGAATAAAATTTAAATATTTTATGCCCTTAATTTTTAGTGGTGGCATGGACCAATTGTATTATTTGGACTCATTATATTTTGTGAGCGGTATATATATATATATATATATATATATATATATATATATATATATATATATATATATATATATAAAAGTGAATTTCTATCAACAAAGGCTAAAATTGAGAAGACAGAGAATACTAAAACCTAACTACAATAATATCTTCTGCCTTAGTATTCTCTATCTTCTCAAATTTAGCCCTTTTTGATGGAAATTCACTTATATATATATATATATATATATATATATATATATATATATATATATATATATATTTTTTTTTTCTTTCACACTTCGATACAATGATATCTTCGGTAGTGTTTTTTTTTTCTAATAGTATATGCTCCCCATGAAACAACACATTCCAAATTAAAACAAAAACACGAGTAACATAAACACAACATTGAAAAATATAAATAAACGCAACACAAAATTCATTCATCAATTGATGATATTGTACAAAATTACATAAATTTTCAAACTACTCTTTTGTAGAGGGATTAGTACATCATACATGGAAGGAAAAGAAATTTCTGTTTGTAGGAAATTAGTGAAGCCATCTAATTCCTCTCATTTTACATTCTCGCTGAGAACGACAGCCACAAATTAAGAAAAATAAGGGGGATGCCATTTTTTTAGTGTTCAACAAATATTTCATGGTAGAGTTCTTTCTTTCAATTTTACACTCTAATTCTATAGCTTGTTGTTTAATGTGCAAGAGAGTTATCTTAATCAGTTAGCAAAGTAGAAAAACTAATCTTTATGTCTTCCCAACTATCATCTTCTCTCCTAACACGGTTCAAGTGGAGTTGGTTGATTTTGTTTTGAATATAACTTTTGATCCGTTTGAAGTTACGAGGCCCATAATATATTAAATTGAAGCTTGCGACGAGCCCTATATTATTTATTGCCTTCGGCCACGATGGACACCGTTTGAAGCCAAAAACAGGCCTGGAAATAGGTGTTTTGGCCTTCCAAAGTTTTTTTTTCTAATTTTGAGGTTATTTGGATATTTTCGTAATTTCATTATTCTTTGCATAATTAGATTTTCCAGCTTATTTTTTTAGTATTTAAAGAATGTTTTCATGTGTTTTAGGGTTAACTTATTATTATTAGATTTATGAAATATTGTGGCTGTTTAGTCAACTTATCCAAACTTTGTAAATTCATGTGATTGCAAAATACATAGATTCAATTCTTGTGATTGTTGTATTCTCTGTCCGTCTAATTGGTAGAATTAATAGACTGGACGTTAGTACCGGTGATATAGCAGTGGCAGTCAAAGGGCTAACTGAAAGGTTTGAAAGGTTTGCACTTAGTAGGATCGATATGCGTCAAGATGATGTCGTGGCACGACGGAGATCAAAGGTTACAAATCAACCATCGGGGGCATGGGTAGGAATGTAAGAGAGGATTCTGATGATGATGATGATGAGGAGGAGTTTGGTGCATATGAGGAGCTTGATCATCGATCGTGCTATGGTGCGTGGTAACCAGTTTCGGGCTAGTGACGATCTTAGGGGCCAAAATTAGGATTTTTGAATTAAAGTGGATCTTCCCACTTTTGATTGGACTTTTGATATTGAGTCGTTTTTGGACTGGCTATACGAAGTAAAGAAATTCTTTGATTTCGCGTCAACCTAAGAGGATAAACAAGTGAAATTGGTGGCTTACAAGCTCAAGGGGGCTGTCGGTATATGATGGGATAACGTGTAGACCACTCGGAGGAGACAAGTGACATCATGGGGTCGGATGAAAAGGATGTTGAGGGAACGATTCCTGCCATTAGATTATAAACAGGCCATGTTTCAGAAATTGCAGCAGTGTCAGCATGACAATAAATCTGTTCATGAGTACACATCAGAATTTTAGAGATTAACGAAACGTAGTGGGTTATATGAGTAAGAAATTCTAAAAGCGTCTAGGTATTTTGAGTGCCTGAGACGTGAGATTAAGGAGAAAATTGGAGTACATATAGTACTTAGTGTTGAAGAAGCCAGGAATTTGGCCTTGAAGGCTGAAATTATACTACATGAGATGCCTCGTCCTGAACCTGTTTGCAGAAATTATTCAGAAGAATGACAAAATTTTGGGGATAAGAATCGTGGTTGGAACAATCGACATAACCCTATTTTCCAAACTCCCTAGAATTATTAAGGACGACAGACTCAACGTGGTGATTGAGCTATGACGGAAAAAGCCCAAGGAAAACAGTCGATGGTGCAGGAAAATGCACCTAATCTCTATGTCAAAAATTATGGGGATAAGTGTAATAAGTGTGGCGGATCGAGACATACATCGACAGATTGCAGGAGGCATACCTTGAACATTGTCAACTATGATGATGAAAATGAAAATAACGAGGAGTATGAAAACGTTTGTGAAGCTGAGGGAGAAGATGACAAGTATGAGGCAGAAGAACAAGTGTACGTGCTGAGGAAACTGTTTTTGTCTCCAAAACTAGTAGAAGAAACCCAACGCCACAAACTGTTCCAGATGAGGTGTGCCATTCTTAGTAAGACCTTTGATTTGATTATTGATAGTGGTAGTCAAGAAAATATTATTGGTAGGGGGTATTTGAGAAATTGCACTTACTTGTGGAGAAACATCCTCGTCCTTACTCAATCGGTTGTATTAAATTTGTGGGCGAAGTTAAAGCAATTGAACGTTGCAAGGTCCCATTTTCAATTGGCAAATATGCAGATACTGTTTATTGTGATATCATAGATATGGGTGCTTGTCATATTTTATTTGGACGACCATGGCAGTATGACACTAATGCACAACATTTGGGAAGAGAAAATATTTATCGAATTAAGAAAGATGCTGCAATTGAAAAGAAATACCCAACACAAAACTTCTAAACTGGAGGGGAAGGCGTTCTTGACAATAGCACACACCCACAAGAAATTGTTGGCAGATATGAAGGAGACGAGAAATTTAATTTGTATGGTTGAAAAGGACGTGATGAAGGGGAAGTCGAAGGAAGCTATAGTACCTATTGTAGTTAGGCCTGTGCTGGATTTCTTATTATGACGTGTTTTGTGTTTAAGTATATATATATATGGGAAAAATGAGGTTTAATAGTTACTTTAACTATTAAAGAAAGTGAAGAGAATTAGTTATGTAAAGGAATATGGTGAAAAAAAGAAATTAACTGAATACATATTGGTTAATTTAAATTAAGTTAAAAATTATATTATGAAATGATATAATTGGCAATGGAGTTGTTATGAATTAAATTTCATAAATAAGGTGAGTAATTCACTTAATTAAAATAGTGATTTAATGTAAATATATTTATTTTTGTAAAATGAGAAGGTATTATATTACATATGGATATAATATATTAATGTAATACGATTGTGAGTTTCGTAAATAGTTAAAATATTTATTGAATAGAATAAATATTTTAGTTGAAATATTTATGGAATAAATATTCGATGAAAATTATTAGACAATAATTTGTTTAAGTACGATAATATTAATTAAATGATTTTATAATCGGTGCATATTTTGTTACGATAATGGAATGGAAATATTCTAATTTAATTAAGTAATTAAATTAGAGATTTAGTAATTTGTTGGCTCAACAGAAATTATATTTATATTAAGGTTTAATTTAATTTAATTGAGTAGTGGGTGTGACAACTAAACTATATAATAAGGAAGTAATAAAAATAAGTTAAAAAGGGATTTTTAGAGAGCTAGCCAAACGTGGCCTTGTGGCCCTTGATATTTGTAACATATGGTAACTCTTTATCTGTATAACTGAAGGATGAATAAAAAACACGTTAAGTGTGTTTCATCAGTTAAAGAAGCTTATTTGCAAACATAAAGAAGGCTTATTTGCAAACACAGAGAATGGAGAGGTAGAGAGATTTTGAAAGGGTGATATTCGATCTCTGAGAATTGAGAAAGAAAATTTTGTAAAATCAAGAAGGAAGAAAAAGAAGATTCATATCATCTAGGCAATCTAAAGAAGAAATCAAAAGTATTAACCTAGTTGTAAACTCTATTTTGTATTTTTGTGGAAATATTTCTCTGTAAATTGGTTTTGGTGAAGAATTTGTTGGGAGATTGGTTATATATGTTATTGGATATATATAATTTGTTATATGTAATCTAGAAACAATTTTGGAGTGTTCAAATCCATGAAAACATATTTTAACATGAAGATTTTGAGTTTTGTTGAATATGTATATTATGGCTTACTTTGAGACTAAAATTGATGGTTAGTTCATGTATAGAATCTAAAATTGGTGTTAGATGTTGTTAGTATATTGAGTTACAAAAATAATGAAAGTTGAATGAATCAAAATGGTTAAAGAAACGAATTCGTTAGAGTTGAATTTGCTAATATATTGAAGTTTGAAATTAGAACATGAACTTTGATTATTGAGTTTCTAAAATTTGTTGTAAAAGTTGTTTATGTTGTTAGAATCATGTTAGGTTTTGAGTTTATAAAATTTATTGTATTTGGGTTTGGATAAATTGGAGATTAAGTGAAAAAATTGGATATTTTGGTTTTGTACTATGTTGAACTTGAATTGCAGATTCTGGTTCTGCTAACTGGTGCAAATGCACTGGGCCCTAGACCATTTCGAGTGCAATTGCGCTGGGCAGCTTGGTTATCTTGGTTTCGGTAGCAGCGTAGCTGCGCCGGTAGCCAGGCTAAATCGAACGCAACCGCTTCGGTTCCTGGCCAGACGCAGACAGAAAGGTTTATGAGTATGATTAAAGGAAAGTGAATATAATTTATACTAATGAATATTAAATACTTTGTACGGTGTAATTGGAAGTTTTGAACACTTAACAAAATGTTAAGTAACAAATTAAAAGATGTAATTAAAGGATATCAAGAAGGTTTATTTAAATAATAATAACAAACCTTTTTCACAAACTGTGATAAAATGGAAGATCTTAAAGACGTAACCGGATGTTAAGTGACAGTTATAGAGGAACGTGAAGGAACTTAAGTCGAGTGTTACCTTAACTAATGTTAACAAATGTAATACATCTAATATTAGATAAGGTTAACTATGATGACTTAATCAAGCTATTAGTATCGATTAAAAAGAGAAGTATGAAGGTATAATGGATGAAAGTTTACTTATTTAACCTTAATTAAGTTTATTGAACATTAGACTCATAATGTGTGGTCATGACAAACCATAAACACTTGATTGAGCATCGAGTGACGATTAGAAGGATATATGTTGAAATGAAAGGTCAATATTACAAGTTAATGTAATCTAATTGATTTCATTGTATATGTAACTGATGCTTGTATATATATGAACTTTTTGGACTGATGTAGGATAAACGTAAAGCAATTAAGAGGTAGTTGGTAATCAATAAACCATACAAGTCTTTCAGTTCTTATTTGCTATGTGAGCTTGATGATGAATTGTTTTAATCTGTATTGCGAAGATATTACATATGTTGTGAGCATGAAATGTTAAACTCAATTTATGACTAAATGGATTGAGTAAAGAATGCTGATTGAGTAAGGAACTCAATCTTTATACTTGGTATGTGAACTAAAGAATGTATGATATGTTAGTCTAATGATTATGTTGTATAATTTGAGCATATTATTTATGTGCTACGTGATGCATGAAAGCTGTTAGATTTGCTGGGATGTCTAGCTCAATCTTGAAAATAACCATTTTTGCAGTTTAATGATTCAAGGTAATGCTATGTGCTACTTGAATGACATGAATCAGAAGTAATGCATGAAGATTTAAATATTTTAGCTGAGTTGTTATTATTTTAAACCATGTTTAAGGTTCCAGATGATGTACTTGATAAATCACGGTGATTGTGTAATGCTAAGCTGTAAAGTTTGAGTTATCTGAAATGTAAAGATTGTCGGATTGAAATGTAAGATTTTATAAAATTATTCTGATGAAGTAAATCATAAAATAGATTGATTCAAAGATATGTAAATGATAAAGGTTATGATTGGGGAAATGTAGATAAAGAAGGCATGAAAGTTTAATTTATTCCACATTTTTATTAATCTAAGCATCGAATAATGATATAAAATTAGAAGATAGATATATTGTTAACGACCGAAGTCGGGAGTTGAATTATATGAATTTTGGGGTCGTTACAACTTCCACTAATGAGAGACATACAACACAAAATATATTTAATTCTTGGATCTAGTTTGCCAAATTTGCCTTATTACAGGATGAGTCCGAAGGAGAATGAGATCTTGCGAGAAAAGGTGGAAGAGTTGTTGGAAAAATGGCATATACAGGAGAGCACGAGTCCATGTGTTGTTCTTGCTTTATTGGTACCTAAGGTTGACTGTAGTTAGCGTATATGTGTAGACAGCAGGGTGATCAACAAAATTACAGTGGGGTACAAGTTTCCAATTCCATGGTTGGATAACATGCTCGATCAGTTGCATGGTTCGATGGTCTTCTCTAAAATTATTTTGCACAGTGGTTACCATCAAATCCGTATACGAACAGGAGATGAATGGAAAATAACTTTCAAGACTAAAGATGGTTTGTTTGAATGGTTGGTTATACCATTCGGTTTGAGTAATGCACCTAACACTTTTATGCGTGTTATGAATATGGTATTTAGACCCTTTATTGGGCGATTTGTTGTTGTTTACTTTGGCGATATCTTAATTTACAATAAATCTGAAGAGTAACATCTTTTTCATTTACGTGAAGTGCTAATAGTCTTGCAGAAGAATAAATTATTTGTGAACCTTAAGAAATGCAACTTCATGACAGATAATTTGCTATTTTTGGGTTTCATAGTTAGTTCCAATAGGATACAAGTGGATGAAGTGAAGGTGAGAGCTATTCTTGATTGGCCTGTTCCGAAAATAGTTAGTGAAATCCGTAGTTTCCATGGATTGGAAACCTTCTATAGGCATTTCATTAGGAATTTCAGTAACATCACATAGCCTATTACATATTGTTTGAAGAAAGGGAAATTTAATTGGGATGAAGTGGTCAATAACAATTTTGCAGAGATAAAGGAAAAATTAAGTATCGCCCCTGTGCTTGCGTTACCATACTTTGATAAGCTATTTGATGTGCGTTGCGATGCTAGTGGGGTAGGTGTTGGTACTATTTTGTCCCAAGAGAAGAGACTTGTAACATATTTGAGTGATTATTTGTGTGTGGCTCGACAAAAATGGTCGATGAATGACAAAAAAGTCTTTACAATTGTCCGAACACTGGAAAATTGAGAACAATACTTGATCGGTAAAGAATTTGTGTTGTATTTCGACCATGAGCCTTTAAAATATCTGGTAAGTCAGAAAAAAATTACGTCAGACATGCATGCCTGGTGGTGTACGTTTCTTCAGAAATTCCATTTTCGTTTGGTGCATAAATCAGGGGTGTAAAAATAAGCAAATGCTTTGAATCGTCGAGTATCATTACATATTACTCTTAGTCATGAAATAATTGGCTTTGAGTACTTGAAGGAGTTGTACGAGCATGATCTCGATCTTTTTTGAAATTCGACGACATTGTGTATTTGTGTAAGACCCCAACTTTTATGAATATAGATTTAATTTTTCTCTAAATATTATTTTTGAATAATAAGGTGTGGATTTGATATAATGTTATCGTTGTGGGTAATATTTACAAATTTTGCAAAGTAAGCACGTTGTCATAAAATATTCGTTTGGTTGGGGAATATTCGTTTTATCAGGGAATATTCGTACGACGACACAATCATTAGTGGACCCCACAACGAAATTACTGTCGAAATTAGAAAACGACAGAAATAACGGCAAAAGTTTTACCGTTAACTGTTGAAATACCTGGTGATGAAAGTAAATTAATATACGTGGTTGCATAGTAACACACGGTATTGTATAGTATATTTGATTATTGATGTTTACGTGAGAAGTTACTCAGTTATACTCAATTATTGCTACAGTAATTGCTGCATAGTATCTCACATTATTGATTCAATTATTGTCACAATATTTTGTTAGGTTTGTAATATTCATGAACGCAATCAAATTGCACAAAGTAAGTGAAAACGTGATAAAATAGAGTTTTAAAATTTTACAAACTATATACCCGGATCATCCTTTATGCACAATTATTAATTAAACAAAAAAGAAAGAACAAGAATCATACCCTTGAAGATCCGAGCTTCCTCAGGCACAAATTCACCTCCAATCCTTTTCGCGTTCAACTTGAATCCACCGGGTTTAATTGGTTCCTTCCTTTGATCAACGTTAGCCACCCAAGTGTTTGGCCTCTAGAGGTGATCCACCAAGAAAGAATAAATATTCAAGAAGATGGGTGTTTGACAAAACCCTAGTTTTCTATCTCTCATAGAAAAGGAGCGTACTCTCTAACTATTGGAATTGCGTATGTATGATATCTGATATAAGACTCCTCTTATAAAGATATCAGGTAACCCTATTTAATTAAAATAAGGTATTATTTATTTAATTAAACTCTTTTAATTAAATGAGATCCCTAATCTTATTAGGGATAATTAATTAAACTCTTTTAACTAATTTTCCCTCCTAATCCTATTAGGAATAAATGAGAGTACTTATATTAAATTAATTCCTAAACTCTTTTAAAAATTAAAATAATAATAATTGTAATAATATTAATAAGACTCCTCTTATTAATTTATATTTAATATTTTTAAAATATTAAATAATAAATATTAATCTATTTAATTTATTCTATCACCATAAATTAAATTAAATATACTTATCATATTATTACGATTATGCCATTAACTTCTTAAATAATTATTCTTCCTTTTATGGTGTGACCCTTTAGGTTCTCCATATTAAACCGGTTGTGAATAAATCAATTAGAACGATTCAAATCTTATTTAAATAAATAAATTAAACTATTAATTTATTTAAATAAATAATATTTATTCTACAATAGGGATAAGCTTTCCTAGCGATCAACGACTTTTCAGATAATATAGATTTCAACATTAATCATAAAAGAATATTTGAGTAAATAGTTACCGTACAATTCAATCCTTCCACCATACAATGTCCCAATTAAATATAAGACATGAAATTATTGTCAAGTCTTAATTTATTTAATTATATGTATTTCGACTCTTAAATGCACAACTCCAAATAATGCAAATTAGAAACTCCTTTCTAATTTTATTATGCCTTGGCCAAGGACTACTGAGTTGTTATTTATCGAATCACAGAGGACATTTCTTTTCTTTTACTAGAAGCGGTAGATTCTTTATTGATCATACATTATCTCTATGTACAACTTATTATACCCAAGCATACCCTTTGATATACCTTAAGGGTCTTAAGGAATAAGTCAAAGTATAACTCATCATACACAAGATACTATGATGACCTCAAGTCCAAGGATCACTTGTACTACTATCACTACAGGAATTCCTATTAACAGGCAAGTGAAACTCCATTAGGTATTTCTTAGCGAGCCACGTTCAGTGAACTTATTCTCTAATAAGCACCTACATACTTGCTTTAGTGTCTCCACACAAATGATCATGAGATCAATCATCCTCATCCAATGAGCAAGCAACGTATGTACCAATCTATCCGGATTCACTAATCCCCAATTTAGTAATTCAACGATTGGGAACTATTTTAGTTTTAAGCTTTCTAAGAATTTAGATCTCATTAGAATGATCATCATCATTATTCTAAAAGCATTGCTTAAAACTATGGGTTTATCACATATTATAAAACAGTATCATGTAGATAATTTAAAAGCCTTTAATAAATTAATACTTTTTATTAATAAATGAATAAGATTGTTACAAAGTATATGCTTTATCATCAAACATGATTGGCTTGTGTGCATACTACTTTCAATCTCCCACTTGCACTAAAGTAAATCGCCATGGTATCTCATACCCTTCTTCTCTAAGTGACGATTATCTTGCTGTTGGATAAGCTTTAGTTAATGGATATGTAATGTTGTTCTTGAGAGTCCACTATCTCTATAGTGATTTTCCATCTTTCAATGATTCCTATAATCAAATGAAAGTGCCACAACACATGTTTAGATCCAAAATGAGACTTAGGAACTATTCCTAGTTCTATAATGAACTTTTCATCCAAACAATCAACTTGTAGCTTCATTTATAGCTATATACTTTGTCTTTATCACTAAACCAACAACTCTTTGCTATTTGAAGCCTTTTCAATTCACTGCACAATTATCTTCTTCAGAATATGACCGATCATCATCAGGTCTCGTATATGTCATTGCATACATGATTGTCACTCATGCGATCTCTCTTTTCAGGAATTTATGGGGACTATTAAGAGAGATACACTCCATGTCTCATCAACATGAGATATTTCTTGGAGTTTGCCATGCTAAACGACTTTAACATCAAATGAATATACGTTCTTTGGGTTAAGTCGAGCATCATCTTAAATCTATCTATATAGATTTGTATCCCCAATTAAGATACTCTTCCCAAATCATTCGTAGAGGAATGTTTAGACAACTTTATCTTTACTGATTGTAGCATTGGCATTCATTCCTTATCCATAATATATCAACATATAATACTAGGAATGTCACGACGCTCCCACTGACCCTTTTGTACACACTAGGTTCATTCTTATTTTTGATAAAATCAAACTCTTTTGATTGTCTCATCAAAACGAATGTTCCATATTTGAGAAACTTGTTTCAATCCATTTTTCTGAGCGTCTATAACTCTTACCTCATCATATGTAACTAGATCATTATCTTCTATGATGTGTACCTTATCATCATCATTTATGATGAATCCATACCTCCTAGGTATATTCAGTACTATTCCAGATTTACGATTCAGTTGTGGTACAATAGGTCTATCTACAGGTTCCTCTTATTTGACTTATTGTGTTTTGTGGTTCTTGAACTCTTCAAGATCTATTTTCCTCCCACTAGCCCCTTCAATGATAAACAACTTTATTTTAGAAGGTAGCGTGTTTCGCAACAAATACCTTTTGCTAAGTAGGATTATAGAATATATACCATAAACTTACTTTAGGATGTCCCACAAATCGGTACTTGTCAAATCTTGTCCCAAGCTTATCCTTAGAAACCATTTCACATAAGCTGGACAACCCCTTATCTTAACTTACTTAAAATTAGGAATCCTTCCCGTCCATAACTTTTATGGAGTCTTGGGGCTGAATTTTGAGGTTACCTTTTTGTAGATATGCAGCCATTTCTAGGACATTATCCCAGAAGGATACTGGAATGTCGGTAAAATTATTATGGACCGCACCATGTCCAACAAGGTACGATTTTTTCTTTCAGATACATCAATCAATTATTACGTATCCGGAGGCGTCTATTGTGACAAAACCATTTGAGATGATCTAGAAACTCATTGCACAAGTATTCCTTCCTCGATCTAATCAAAGAATCTTAATACTTTTCAATTTGTTTCACTTTTGAATTCTTTGAAACTTTCAAATAATTCATACTTGTATTTCATCAAATACACACATTCAACTCTTTGAATGATCATCTCCTTTTATTATACTAGTTTGTTCATTTTGCAAAATAATTTTTCACGTAAGTCAAGTACATAAAATCCATTAAGTAATATTTCAGTTCTATATAAAATATTATTATTATAAATAGAACAATAATTGTTCTTAATTATAATACCAAAGATTTTTTTATCCAACAATAAAATGGAAATAATATTTCTAACAAGAACTAAAATACAATAACAACTTAACCTTTGCTTCATTTCCCACACATAAGATTACTTATATTTGTTTAGCTTTCTACTTCTGCTTGGTCCCTTCATAAATCTATATTTATGATAACCAAAGTTGATATCCAATACCCAAATAAAACCTTGACTTAAAGAAAAATTTATTTTAAAACATGAACAAAATTGTATTTGTAACCGAAACTTCACTAAGCTTCTTCTGGTTAGCCTTTGCAAGATATTTCTTGTAGTTTCTTTCCAGTGTCCAGGCTTATTGCAGTGGAAGCAAACTCCTTTGCTATCCGTATAGTTTTGTTCTTATTATCCTTTATTTTTGCCTTTCTATATACTTTCTTTGAATCGTTCTTCTTTTCAGAAGATCCTTTGGCCCCTACTAGTAAGACATAGTCTTTCTTGGTTGGAAAGTGACTCTCAATATTTTTCAACATGTTAAGCAAATCAACGAGGTTGGTATCTAGCTTATTCATATGAAAAATTTACAACAATTATGAAAGGAGTCCGGGAGTGAGTGCAAGATCAAATCTAGGCTCAATTCTCCATCCATGACAAAACCAGTTGTCCTAATTGATCAATCAAATTGATTATGTTAAGGACTTTTATCTGTACTGTAGTGTCATCGATCATTCTAGATCGAAAGAGCTCCTTAGATATCTGATATCTATCAGTCCTACTTTCATCACCATCAACTTCTTGATGTGCAGGAATATAATAGGAGTAGCCATAGTTTCATGCTGACGCTGAAGCACGCTACTCATGGATGCGAGAATGATGCATTGAGCCAACTGTGCATCTTCTTGCCACTTTCTAAAAACAGCAATCTCTTCCTCAGAGGCATTGTCTGCAACCATTGCAGGGATAGGCGTATTAAGGCCATAAGATAGCTTTTCAGCCATGAGAACTATTCTCAATTTCCTTAACCAATTCATTTAATTCGGTCCGGTTAAATAACATCTAATATGATTCGCAGTGATAGTAATTTAGACAATGTAAAATTCTGTAAATGAATTTATTCTTAACAACATTATATCATACATTCTTTTATTAATTACCAAAATAATTTAGGTCTTGCTTTAAATTGGCATCTCCCACTATTTTCACCAAATTATATTACCCTCACATATATAGTTCGGCAAAATCTAATTAAAGACTTGCTAGTGAGAATAAGGATCCCATTTCAAATATATATAGCCTTGTGTGTGCACAATAAACTATATATATAAATAAATAGGTAGACAACTCTTGTCAATTACATCAACTATGCAACTCCTTGTATTTTATCTCTTAAATCATAATGGTCAAGTGTGTGCACATCCGAACTAAAATAATTTAAGTTAAGTCAGACCCAGCATTTCCATATAAGTGAAGAGAAAACTACAGCCCTTGTGTGTTCACAACAAAGCAGTAATGTTCAATTCTTTATAAACATCATATGTAATAAAAATAACATCTTAAATATTTAATACTTGCCTTGTGTGTGCACAACAAACTCATATTAAATATTCAATACTCTATTATTTATATCATGCTAGAAGGCGACGTTCGATATTTCAAATATCTTTGAACGTTACAATTTAATATAAAATATTTGAGGGGTTTGTTATTAATTTGTCTTATCTTGTTTAGCGCGCATGCACATATATATATAAAATACGCGTCATATTAAATAACATGCGAAGCATGTTTGCATAATATATATATATATATATACACACACACACACACACACACACAGTATAAGCATGCACATATAGAATACTATATTCTACCCAGATTGATTATGGACTTTTATTCTAGTTTGGTTCACTAGAGCCACCAAGTGAACCAAAAGTTCAAACCCTAGAGGTGCAAGAATTAATATTTAAATATAACTATTACATTTAAATTTGGGCTCTATTACAAACGGGTCTTCACGCGCTCCTTGCTCATTGATCTCCAATTTTTCAAAATTAATTCTAACTATTCCTATTACAAAACTATTTAAAATAAATAGAAACCTTGATCAGCAGTCAAGGGGAAGTACATAGGAGGGAGATATAATTTACATTAAGAAAAATTAGAGAAGACGAGGTACGCAGACCCCATTTAATAAAACCCATAAATTAATGCATCCAACTAAAATAAAATTCAATCACATTGGTCAATAGTCCATAATCAATCCCATTTATTATCATACACATCTACATATGCATCAATAAATAAATTCATCTCATGAATAATAAACATTCAATATATATATTGATATCATTTAATGGGCAAATTTAGTTAGTATAAAATTTAATTTTGAATCAAAATAAACTCCTTTATTTTAATCTAAATTTAAATCAAAATAAACCTCTTTTATTTTAATTTATCTAATTTTGAATAAAATAAACTATTTTATTTTAATCAAAATCATTAATCAAAATAAAATTCTTTATTTTAATTAATTATGGAATCCAATTTCAAGTAACAAAAAACTCCTTTATTAAAGGAAACACGGATTCTTTTTCCTATTCACAAATAAACTCTTTTATTTTGAATAATATGAAATCTTGTTTTATATCTAAATAAACTCCTTTATTTAAGAAAACATGGAATCTAATTTCAACTCCAATTAGTTATCATGGAATCTAATTCCAACTCTAATTAGTTAGCATGAAATTTTATTTTAAGATTAAAATAAATTTTTTATTTTAAGATTAAAATAAATTTTTTATTTTAAAATTAAAATAAACTTTTATTTTAATTATAAAATAATTAAAATATATATATATATATATATATATATATATATATATATATATATATAAACCGTTTAATATTATATATTATATATATATAACATGTATTAGTAATCATGCCATGAATTAATGATCTCCTGTATCTTTTAAAAGGTATCACGTATAACTTATAAAAAATATCACCTGGATCGAAATCACGGAAATAATGCAGCGAATTCGCGTTGTTTTTTTTTTAATTTTATATAACAAAATTATGCTCAATTAAATTGTTCTAAACACATATCAATATACATATCAAATTAAAATAATTAATAATTCACATAAAGGTTTGGCTCTGATGTCACTGTTAGGTTTGTAATATTCATGAACGCAATCAAATTGCACAAAGTAAGTGGAAACATGATAAAATAGAGTTTTAAAATTTTACAAACCATATACCCGGATCATCCTTTATGCACAATTATTAATTAAACGAAAAAGAAAGAACAAGAATCATATCCTTGAAGATCCGAGCTTCCTCAGGTATAAATTCACCTCCAATCCTTTTCGCGTTCAGCTTGAATCCACCGGGTTTAATTGGTTCCTTCCTTTGATCAACGTTAGCCACCCAAGTGTTTGGCCTCTTGAGGTGATCCACTAAGAAAGAATAAATATTTAATAAGATGGGTGTTTGGCAAAACTCTAATTTTCTATCTCTCATAAAAAAGGAGCGTACTCTCTAACAATTGGAATTGCGTATGTATGATATCTGATATAAGACTCCTCTTATAAAGATATCAGGTAACCCTATTTAATTAAAATAAGGTATATTTATTTAATTAAATTTTTTTAATTAAATGAGCTCCCTAATTTTATTAGGGATAACTAATTAAACTCCTTTAACTAATTTTTCCTCCTAATCCTGTTAAGAATAAATGAGAGTACTTATATTAAATTAATTCCTAAACTCTTTAAAAAATTAAAATAATAATAATTATAATAATATTAATAAGACTCCTCTTATTAATTTATATTTAATATTTCTAAAATATTAAATAATAAATATTAAGCTATTTAATTTATTCTATTACCATAGATTAAATTAAATATACTTATCATATTATTACGATTATGCCATTAACTTCTTAAATAATTATTCTTCCTTTTATGGTGTGACCCTTTAGGTTCTCCATATTAAACCGGTTGTGAATAAATCAATTAGAACGATTCAAATCTTATTTAAATAAATAAATTAAACTATTAATTTATTTAAATAAATAATATTTATTCTACAATAGGGATAAGCTTTCCTAGCGATCAACGACTTTTCAGATAATATAGATTTCAACATTAATCATAAAAGAACATTTGAGTAAATAGTTACCGTACAATTCAATCCTTCCACCATACAATGTCCCAATTAAATATAAGACATGAAATTATTGTCAAGTCTTAATTTATTTAATTATATGTATTTCGACTCTTAAATGCACAACTCCAAATAATGCAAATTAGAAACTCCTTTCTAATTTTATTATGCCTTGGCCAAGGACTACTGAGTTGTTATTTATCGAATCACATAGGACATTTCTTTTCTTTTACTAGAAGCGGTAGATTCTTTATTGATCATACATTATCTCTATGTACAACTTATTATACCCAAGCATACCCTTTGATATACCTTAAAGGTCTTAAGGAATAAGTCAAAGTATAACTCATCATACACAAGATACTATGATGACCTCAAGTCCAAGGATCACTTGTACTACTATCACTACAGGAATTCCTATTAACAGGCAAGTAAACTCCATTAGGTATTTCTTCGCGAGCCACGTTCAGTGAACTTATTCTCTAATAAGCACCTACATACTTGCTTTAGTGTCTCCACACAAATGATCATGAGATCAATCATCCTCATCCAATGAGCAAGCAACGTATGTACCAATCTATCCGGATTCACTAATCCCCAATTTAGTAATCCAACGATTGGGAACTATTTTAGTTTTAAGCTTTCTAAGAATTTAAATCTCATTAGAATGATCATCATCATTATTCTAAAAGCATTGCTTAAAACTATAGGTTTATCACATATTATAAAACAGCATCATATAGATAATTTAAAAGCCTTTAATAAATTAATATTTTTTATTAATAAATAAATAAGATTGTTACAAATTATATGTTTTATCATCAAATATGATTGGCTTGCGTGCATATTACTTTCATATTTTATATTATTAAATCAATAATTGAGACGACAAAGTTATTCATATTATTATTTGTATTATTGACGATGTCTAGAAAGTTCTGTCGATGAAAGGGGTTTGGTCGCCTAATTGCACGCCAATAAAGATAAGTCCTTATCGGAAAGCCTCCTCTTTCTTGGGAATATTCTGGTTGTTAATATTGCGAGTTATAATATTAATGATGAATAAATGTTATTAAAAATGTGTTTAGTAAAGCTAAGTGAATTGAGATAAATAGAGGAGATATTTATGAAGTATTTGTTGTAAGTTTGGCTTATCACATGGACCCCCACTTACTTATTTTTCAAAATTGTCGATAGAAAGTTATCTCAGTTTTGGTTTTATTATTATTGTAATAGTAATAAAATAGAAAACTTTTTATATAAAATAGAAATTTTTTTATAAATAGAATATATTATATTTTATTATAGGCATAGTATTGTATAGTGTTTTCATTATACTGCATATTATTGTAGAGTACTTCATAGTCTTTGCATAGTACTGCATAGTGTTGCATAGTACTGCATAGTGTTGCAGAGTACTGTATAGTGTTTGTATAGTATTGCACAATGTTGCATAAAGTACTGCATAGTGTTTGTATAGTGCTCCATAGTGCAACATAGTAAAATCAAAATTTTCAAATAAAAATCCGTGAAGTTGCTCGTGAATGTTTACTGTTCACCCGTGATTTTTTTTTTCCTTCTAAATAATATCCTGCTATTCTCCTATAAATAGGATGCTTAGTTTAGAAATGAAAATCACACCAGAATCAGAGAATTCTTCTTCTATAATATTGAGCGTATTTTTTTTGAGTTTAAAGAAGCTTTGAGCGTAGAAAACAGTATAAGTTTTCTTCAAGAATATCTCCGCTATACCAGCTAGAAGTACTCTCTTTTTAAGGTAAGAGGTATTATTTATTTCATATTCGCTTACGATATTATTTTTCGTATCCGTAAGGAATTTTATTTTCGTTCAATATTCGTAAGAAATATTATTTTCGTTCAAAATTCGTAAGGAATATTATCTTCGTTCAATATTCGTAAGGAATATTATTTTCGTTCAACAGTCGTAAGGGATATTATTTTTATTCAATATTCGTAAGAAATAATATTTTCTTCCATACTCTGTAGTATGTAAGTAATATTATTTCGTTTCATATTCCTAATTCTACACTCATGTTGATAAGTATTGCTTCTATACTTCTTAAAATTAATAGAATATCCTTGAAATTCGCGTTTCATCTAGTATCGTTCCACTGAAATATTTTTCTGAACATTCTTATTAAAATTTAATCTTTTCATGCTGGAGTACTATTCATGGGTACTATTCATACATACAACACTATTCATACGTACGACAATATTCATACGTATGGTAATATTCATACGAACAGTACTATTCACGAAGTATTATTCACGAAATACTATTTACTCGGGTACTATTCACCCGGGTACTATTCACGACAAAAATTGATTCCTTTTTGTTGAATTTTACCCCACAAAGCAGTTATCATGTTGACAATTTGGATATTTTTAAACTCTGGATAAATTAATAATCTTTAATATTTATCCTTGATTTCGTTTGACTGATGCTTATATAATTATCATCATCCTCATGCTTATATTGTGATGAAAGTCATCTTTGACCCGTAGTGCATAGATGGACTGTTGATTGGTATGATTATGACCAGAAATTATGTATCAGTATAATCATGACCTGTAATGTTACAAATGATGTGGTAAAAGTCCTCATTAGCCCGTAGTGCATTGATGGACAGTTGTTGGCATGATCATGACCATTAGTGATAATAACGAATATCCTTGGCCCGTAGTACATGGATAATTCGATGATGTGGATTATTTATTGAACTGTGTTACAGAGATAACATATTGATGATGAACTTTTAAATCATAGAAGATAGTAGATATCATGCTCTACTTGACTCTTCTAATGGATTGTTTGTTCCACTACAGTTAAACTTGTTGTCTATTGTATTCTATCAGTTTAACACTGTTGAAGGCTAACGATAATTTATTCTGCATTATCTTAGTCATAATATTTTTTACTGGGCTAGTTGGGTTCACTCTTT
Organism: Panax notoginseng; assembly: GCA_016801055.1. NCBI lineage: Eukaryota > Viridiplantae > Streptophyta > Magnoliopsida > Apiales > Araliaceae > Panax > Panax notoginseng. The sequence continues at coordinate 188,512,832 of CM029020.1, forward strand.
GCTTTCATTATTCTCTTCAGGAAATGAGAACATAGCTGGGACTAGTCGGGGAATGGAGTGACGGTCCGAGATGGTGGCTGTAGTAGTCCTCATTATTTTATAAAATAGTATGATAATGATTATAATGAGGACTCCATTTGAGTTTGGATATTGTCTACGAAACAATATTCGTGTTAAAACTCTCAGCTTACGTTTGTCGTATTGTATTAATAAAGTTTGTATTTAATTTTTGTACTATATATTTGGCGACTCAGAATGTGTTGTATATACCTATTTTGGGGGCGTCATAATTTGGGTTTCCTATGTCGGGATTCTACCTGTAAGACGGGTTTTTGATGCGGGAGAACCAATTGTGTATTCCTATATCATCTTTACGGGAGAAGGTAATTCGTGACTCACATGGCGATGGATTTGCTGGACATTTGGACCGCGATAAGACTTTATCTGTTGTAAAGAAACGATATTATTAGCCCAAGTTACGACGTGATGTGGAGAAATTGGTGGGACAGTGTTATGTGTGTTAAACGGGTAAAGGACAGTCCTCCAATGTTGGTCTTTATACACCTTTACTTGTTCTTGAAAATATTTGGGAAGATCTGTTGATGGATTTTGTGGTTAGATTATCGAGAATGCAAAGGGTTCTGATTCTGTGTTTGTGGTTGTCGATCAGTTTTCTAAGAAGGCGCATTTTTATACCTTATAAGAAAACTTCAGATGCTCCTGCGGTGGCAAAGTTATTCTTTAGGGAGATTGCCAGGTTGCATGGTGTGCCTAAATCCATTACTTCGAATCGAGATACTAAGTTTTTAAGTTATTTTTGGAAGACTTTATATAAGCGGTTTGATTCTTCTTTGAATTTTAGTAGTACATCCCATCCTCAAATTGACTAAAAAATCGAGTCACTGAATCGTACTTTGGGAAATTTGATTTGCTGTATATGTGGAGAGAAGACTCGACATTGGGATTTAGCTTTAGCACATATAGAGTTTGCTTATAACAGTGCCGAGCATAACGCTATAGGGAAGTCTCCATTTTATATTATTTATACTAACAGTCCCCGTCATACTCTTGATTTGGTCAGTTTACCTAAGGGACCTGGCGTGACTGCGTGAGTGCAACAGTTGCTAATATGGAAGATGAGGTTTAAGCAATGTATGCAGAGGTGAAGCAAATGATTGAGATGGCCAATGTACGTTATAAGAAGCTTGTTGATAAACATCGCCGGAAGTTGACTTTTGAGAAAGGGGATCAAGTGATGGTGTACTTACGCAAGGAGCGGTTTCCTGTTGGTACTTATAGTAAGTTACAACAAAATAAATATGGTCCTTATACCATTCTGCTGAAGATCAATGATAATGCTTATGTGGTAGACTTGCCTGCTAGTATGGGAATTTTACGGATGTTTAATGTGGTTGATCTTTATCCTTTCCATGATGTTGATGGTCCGATGTACGCAGACCTTGTTATGTTGCCGAGTAACAACTCAGAGACGATTTTTTTTCAAGTGGAGGGGAATGACACAGTCCAAGGTGGAGTCCAAGTAGGAAAAGGAAGGAAATCCAAGTCTAAGATGGGTTGATTTTGTTTTGAACATAACTTTTGATTCATTTGGAGTTACGGTGTGACATCCCCAAATCTGGGTACTCCAATCCCACAGATTTGGTGTTCACTGTCCAATCACATCATAACTATCTACCCATAAACAAAGGATATAAGGTTGCAAGCTTAAACAATAAAAATCCCATTAAAGGATTAAATAATCTCAAAATAAATCCCAGGTCATCTAACCTTTATTAATACATCATCAGCGGAATAATATAATATAAACATAACCAAGTTTATTACATAAGCTTCATATATAGAAGGTAAATTAAACGTCATCTAATCGAGCATTCTGCCTTTGCCTTTACTTCTAGAAAGCTCTTCAGACTTCTTAACTTCATCTACATGGTTTTGTGCAAGAGTGAGCAAACAATTGCCCATAAAAAGGATAGTATATAATAACATTCTATGAATGACAATTAACTGAGATTTCAATGGTAAAGTATTTTTACCGGAAATAATAAGTTCTAATTCGAATACTGTGACTTCAAAGGAATAATGAACTTTAAAATCAAATAACAGATATCAATATCAAAGGAATACACTAAGGGTCATAAGACCACGAACTGTGTTCTAGGTTTTCAAGTATTTCTACTTTAACCTTTAACAATCTAAAAGACCATAATCATCTTCTATGTCCTAGGTTAATAGGTGTTTCTACTGTAACCTTTAACAATCTAAACGACTATGTGGACCATCATCTCATACTCCAGGTGATAAGCCCTTTGTACTATGTATTGCGCAAACATTTTAACACTATTGCATAGCTCTAAAATAATCCCCTAATATAGGGTTGTTCGTCTCAGCTTAGATCATTAGGTTCCGTACCAAAAGAAGTTTGGTTTGGAATTAACTTCAAAGGAATTCTAGATCTTTAGAATGCTCATCAACTAAGTACTGGTTGAATCAAATAGGGATCAATGACTGCTCAAGAGTTCGATTACAATATCATCATGAACAAAATATAACAACAAACCAATAAGAGATAAATTCTCAATGGGTTATAAATGAACAAGTGTTAATCATTGAGTACTTACTTTCAGAACTGTAAAGGTACGTAAGAAAACCAAAGGAAGTTTGGTTTGGATTGACTTCAAGGGTAATTTAGTTTATAGATCATTCATCAACTAAGGATTAGTTGAATCAATAGAATGATCGCTAGTCAACTAAGAGTTCGGTACAACAATATAAGATATTACAATGACATTGGTGATCAGAGATTGAACAACAGTCATTTTTAGTTGAACAAACATTTTGCAACAAGATCAAGTTTTCAACAACAATACATACTTTAAATAAACAAAAAAACCTCGCTTGTAACGAAGGAGTAAAAATTAATTAACTTACTCAATGAAAAGTATAGTTTAGAAACTTGCTTAACAATCATTCAGAGTTAAAGAATATGCATAACAATAACAAGTTAGGAACATGAACGTGCATAATGAAAGATTAGGGTAAATGAACTTGCGTAAGCATAAACAAGATAAAGATATATAACTTATTCAATGTTAAGTAGAGTTAAGGATGCTCATATAAGAGATTTAGATTAAAGAACTTGCATAAGTGTAAACAAGATAACAGTGAAAAGAAAACCTTGCTGAATAACAAATTAGCAAAGGTTAGGGGACTTTCCTCTTGCGTAAATTAAGCAATTACAACTCGTTCTCCAATTATCCTACATATATGTAATTTAGAATCACAATCCCAATTAGCCACAACGCGACCAAATTGCTTAGTTACATATCCGTCTTACATCTTTAACTCTAGGTTTAATCATACTAACCACATAGCACAAATGAAACCTTTACTAGCACGTAACATGAGGTTGTATCATTTAAATCACATTTACAATTCTTATCAACATCAAACCTCAATTATTAATAATCAATTAAGTCACAACCTTACAATCATTAAATTTGACTTATAATGTGATTATAATCTGGTTTGACAACATATAATATAATTAACGTCTTTTTATGTTCATTAGATTAGGTTACAATTACATTTTCTAGACTTCTTTTTTATGTTCATTAGATTAGATTACAATTACATTTTCTAGACTTCTTTTTTATGTTCATTAGATTAGGTTACAATTACATTTTCTTGACTATTAAAAATCTCATTTATGGGTAATTATACTAAGTGGCGTTGCAACGCCCCAGTTTGTACTGAGGGCCGGCGCTGTGGCTCTGGTCTGGTGTCGCCGCGCGAGACAAAGACTTGAAACTGGCACTGCAACTTGGTCTCGGCGCTGTAGCGCTTCTGTTTACTCACAGAACCGGCGCTGCAGTGCTTGTACTCGTCAACATGTACTAAGTGGCGCTGCAGCACCCTATTTCTTCATAGAACAGGCGCTGCGGCGCCGCGACACAGTTTCACGCAGACAGTGTTCGCGAGGAACACAAAACAAAGCTAAATTGGCTTAAAAACTTCTTTTTAATAGCAAATTTAGCACATATAATACACATAAACTTTACATAAACATAAACTAATATTTCTAACATGTTTCTAACCATATAAACAACATAAACAACAAATTAAAACCTCTAAATTTCATTATTTTTGCTATTTCTTTACTTTTAAATACTTTTAGCAAAACTAATCACTGTGAAATCATTTTTCAACCAAAATAGTTTGTTTAAAACCTATTGTCTTTGTTTATTCATATATTTACACAATCAAAAATTAATTTACTCTTTATATTATGAATTGAGTATCAATTTTGATTCTAAAATAAGCCATATCATATATATATATCACTGTAATTCACTGTAAACATGATTTCTTCACATATGTCATGTGTTCATGAATTAAACAACTTTAAATCACATACAAATCATATAAAAACAATTTATATGAAAAAAAATAGCATGTTTAACCCATATCTTGGTTTGCTCAAGCTCACAAAGAATTTTTTCCTCTCTTATAACTTTACGTAAAACAACTGATATAATATAACTGATATATATTATTACTTATATAAAAAAATTTGACAAGTATATAATACCCCTACTTAATAACATACCAGTTATGTTTTTTTTCCCCTTTTTTTTAATTCAAAAGCCACTAAAGCTTGTTTGACAAAAACTGAATTAAAATAAGGATTTAAACAGCCTTAAGCTTTGTTTGGTAAAACTAAATTAAAACTCTTTTTTAGCTTATTTTAATAACTCACTTATTATATAGTTTATTGTTACACTTTATTTAATTAAATTCTAATATTCCAATTCAATTAAATTAAAGCTAACAACAATTTATTAAATCAAAATGACACATAATCAAATTCTCACAAAATTATAAAGAAATTATAATTTTATTTAATAAATTAGTACATCACTTTTAATTACTAAATTAAATCAAAACAACATTATATCAATTCATTTAATCCTTATCAACTCTCTAATTTAATTGTTAAATTAAATTAGAATATTATCACATAATAATTAATTCATCACTCTTTTAATTTAATTAACTTCAACATACAAAATTACCGAATATAAACTTAATTAACATATTACACTTAATCAAGTTAATTCTCCACAACTCATGAATTATTTATTTAACTAATAAATAATTAAATTAAATAAATATTTATTTAACAATAAACACATCAACTAAAATATTTATTTAATTTAATAAATATTTTAAATTACATACAAAAATTCTGGATCGTTACATACGGAGCCCATAATATATCAAATCAAAGCTTGCAACGAGCCCTACCAGTTTTATTGCCTTTGGGCATGAAGGACACCGTTGAATCCCAAAAAAGACCAAGAAATAGATGTTTTGGCCTTCCAAAGTTTTTTTTTCTTCTAATTTTGAGTTTATTTGGATATTTTTGTAATTTTATTATTCCTTGCATAATTAGGTTTTACAACTTATTGTTTAGTATTTAAAGGATGTTTGCATTTAAAGGATGTTTGCATGTGTTTTAGGGTTAACTTATTATTATCAGATTTATAAAATATTGTGGCTGCTTAGTCAACTTATCTAAACTTTATGAATTTTTGTGATTGCAAAATACATAGATTCAAAGTTTGATGCTTAATTGGTTATTGAATGATGAGAACGAAGCCACGATCCATAGTAATAAATTTGAATTGAATTTTTCATAAATGAGTACTCGAATATGAGAAACATGTTTATTTGGATAAGTTATCTGTATAGTTGTCTATGTGCACTGATTTTATGATTTGGAACTGTTTAACTGCTTATGTTTATTTCAGAACCGTGTAGAGAAAAAATGTGATGAAAAAAATGATAAATAAAAAAAAAGATAATTGAAAATTTGCTTCAATGTCCATTGTACGAATTAATTGGGTATCCAAGTCTCAGGAAGCATCAATATTCACGTTGAAAAATATATGTGATGGATAAAAGCAGCTTGATTAGTCGACTTTTGTGGCATTTGTTACTTGAATAAGTAAGCCCTAGGGGTGTATACACCTAGTGCCTTAAAACCATCTGGTTTGGGAGTCGTTGGTAGAAAGTTTGCTACATGGGTAACTCTGAAAAGCCTAAAAAAAAAGAAGACATTGCAGATGTTAAGAAAGAAAAAAATGTTAGCAAAATATAAAAATGCATTCATCTGTGCTGAAGAGAAGGTTCTATAAAAAAAATAAATAGCAGGGAAAATTTGTTGTGAGTCAGTGTATACGACTTTTGTTCCATGATAACTAAGTTGAATAAGTGTGTAGATTGTAGGAAGGTTATTTATGTGGAAATAGTTTGATCTAATGAAATTTAGAGGTTAAATGATAAGGTTGTTCATTGTGAATTAATTGATGAGGCATTGATTAGATTTTTGTTAGTTAGTGTTGATATTCATGATTTGTAACTTGAAACTTTTTGACTGCTGAATGATAATATACCTTTGTTTTGATTTACACGAGGACGTGTAAAGACTAAGTGTGAGGAATTTGATAAGTACACAATATTCAATGATTATGATTCCTTTATGTTTACTTTTATTGCATGTTTCATGTGTATATAAGCTTATTAAGGCGTTTAATGATTTTAGGAGGAATTGGAGCTGAAACGAGTAAAATGGTAGATTGCAGGGTTTTTAACACTAATTTGGATGCATATTCTTAACTTGGAAATTGGATTTTATTGTAGATCTTGTTAAGAGCTTCAATTTGGTAGGTGGCACGTCCTATAACTCTTTCTAGATCAAAAGTTATGACCTTTTTACCAAACGGACGCTGAACTTCGAAGTTTGGAGTTACCATTTACATAACAGTCACTTGGGAAACAATTTTGACCTTGATCTAGTCAGAATCTCTCAATTCATAAATAATAAAAGTTGTAGATCAATTCCTTAGCTTTCCGGAACATCTTTAATCAACCCAATCGGAGTTTGGATGAGAAAGTTATGGCCATTTTACCAAACCACGTCGCAACAGGAAATGGGAATTCTCCCCCAGAGAATTCATCAAGGAAAACGAATCTGCCCCGACAAATTCATCTCTTCAATCTTCACCAGCGAATTCACAGGCTTACAAATTCGCCCCGGCGAATTCGGCGGGAATTTTCAACAACTTGGAAAGTTTTCAATGCAAGTTTTGGTAGATTTTTAATTAGATTTCGATTGATATTTCTAATAGACGTATGATTTATTTTTTACTGAGATTCTCTGTCTAAATTAATTCTATTTCCTTATGGAAACTAGGGTTATAATTTATAATTCATTTTAGGATTTGGATTTTTAGTTCTCATAGGATTTATGACTTTGTTAGACATTATAAAAACATGTAATCAGCCATACAAATTCATTCTATCATCTACATTGAATTGGAAACCCTAGTTGGGGAATCAAAGGGATGTAAGGCTAATCTTTTTAATTCAGTTCTAAGGGATGTTGAACCTCATTCATAATTAAAGGTTTGATCAAGTTTACTTTATTTATTCCTTCATGCATGAGATTTATTCTGATAATCTATTTCAACTTCTTGTATGCTATTCAATCTACTAATTTGGTTTATGCAGTATTAAATTAGTGAATTGATATCATCTACTAGATTAAGATATATTGTATCTGATCATAAGTAGCAATTAATGGTACTTAAATGATTGTGGACAAGCTTTTGAGTATTATTAAGATTATCAGAAGACAAGTTAAACAATTCATGTTTGTGTAATTGTTTCTTGGAATAACCTAATTCTCATTCTTCATGCTGGTATTATATTAAATCTAGACCCATAGTTCTAGGTTGTATGATAGTTAGGATCTCTTAAGGCGATCGTCACATTAGATTTACATATAAGGAGAATTTCAGATAATTAAGATATTGCGGTTATCTAGGGCTATTAATCTCATTAAAGGGTAAATACTGTATAACTTGATTACTCTATAATTATGAAAAGGCGATACTAATGAAGCTTTTAAATCATTGTTATTTCTTATCAGTTTACTTTTGCTAGTTTAGTTTAATCAACTCAAAACCCCCTTTTACTAGAAACAATCGGATAGATATAAAATAATACACTCTCCGTGAGATCGACCTTTACTTGTTATTATACTAATATTTTGTTGATAGAGTAGAAGTAAGGTATTAATTTAGGAGTGTCAATGATAGCTCCCAATTATCAAGGTATAAGCAAATTTCTCTGGATTCAGATATCTGGTCTCTGCATTGTGAAGGGCATGGTTAACATAGTAAACAGGGAACTATTTTGCTCTTATCTCCCGGTTCAACACTGCTCCTACTGCCAATGAGCTAGCCGTCAGATATAAGTATAAAGGTTCCAAAGGGATCGAATTCATCAATAATGGTGCCGAAGATATGTACTTCTTGATCCCTTAGAACACATCTTCATATTCTGAAGTCTATTAAAACGTCTTCTCATTCTTCAGGCCCTTAAGTGTGTCAAAAAATGACAAACATCTTTCTGCCAACTTGGACATAAACCTCCTTAACGCTACGATCCGACCTGTCTACCGCTGTACATCCTTAAACGATTGTGGAGACTTCATATCTTGTATCGCCTTAATTTTTTTTAGATTAGCTTCAATTCCTTTCTTGCTCACTAGATAACCAAGAAAATTCCCCAAACCGAGGCCAAAAGTGCACTTCGTTGGGTTCAGTCGACTATTTTAATGTCGAACGGTCTGGAAACAATCGTCTAGATCATCCAAATGCTCCTGAAAAGATAACCTCTTTACGATCATATCATCCACATATACCTTTATGCTTCGGCCTAACTTCTTTTGAAACACGTAATTCATCATCCTCTGATACATCGTACAAACATTTATCAGTTCAAAGGTCATCTTGTTGTAAGCATAGATCGCCTGGTGCATAATAAAAGTCATCTTCGGGATATCCTCCTTATGTATCAAAATTTGATTGTATCTCAAAAAGGCATCTATGAAACTTTACATTGCATACCCCGAAGTAGCGTCAATCATCTGGTCGATGTGTGGAAGAATATAGAAGTCCTTCGGACACGCCTTATGCAGATCTTTGTAGTTAATGAAAATCCTCCACTTACTATTCTGTTTTCGAGCTAACACCATGTTCGCCAGCCATTTGAGGTAATCAATCTCAAATATGAAGTCGATCACTAATAGTTTGTGACAACCCCAAAATAGGTCCATTCCACCCAACCCATTCTGAGTCGTCAAATACATGGTACAGAAAACAACTACAACTTTATTACAACAATTGTCGTGCAAAATACAACAACACATATGCTATGAGTTTGGATACAAATATATACCAAATGTGACATTGGACACCATCATGTATCAACACCTCACAAAGGTACCTTACATAAAGGTACAGTCAAAAACTGTTTTAGAAACTAGAATCTTTGGGAAGTGCTCAAGGAAACCTTCGTACATGGGAGGCCATGCTTCTAGGTTATGATAGTTATCATATGGCCACATAATTATCCTTGGTTGACCCAATAGACCCCAAAGGAAAACGAGAAGATTACTATCATATTCTTCCCAATGGTGAGTCTTCTCTTGACTTATCATTATCTCCACTGTCTCTAATTGAGAATTATACTTCAAACAAACACCAAGATTATATAGGTAGTGCTCGTAGATATACTCAGCAAGTGGATGAGAACAATCCTGTCTTATAATGACACGAGGTTGTATGTCATTAGACATCTTGTATGATAGTGACGAAACACCCTTCCAACGTTGGGTTCGCCTCACCCTATTTTCTTCACCAAATATAACTACTAAATGATGACCACCGTTCTATTCCCTTGTTATCCCCGCTCGACCCAGCTACACTCTTATTACCTGAAAGGAATTGTGAAACAAAAGGGTGAGCACAACTAGCCCAGTAAAGAATATCATGACTAAAGATAAATAAATTATCAATAGCCTTCAACAGTAATAAATCAGAGATTTAGAACATATGGTAGATGATAAAAATTTTCAACCATAGTTGCAGCGGAACGAGCAATCCATTAGAAGAGTCAAATAGACTATAAAGTCTATTATCTTCTCCATGTTAAAAATTCACCAACAATGTTTTATCCCTGTAACATCAATCAACAATTTTGATCCACAATCATATGAATAACTCATAATCATAACCGTAGTTCTAAATTCCTCTTCTCATCCAGGACGAAGATAATTTTTATCACCTATCTTTACCTGAAACATCAAAGATCATGGTTACACCAAATCACATTTTCTGTTCATAATCAAACTAATAACTTCATCTTTGCACTACGGCCAAAGATATTCATTTGTATCACCAGTTGGTCATGTTCATCTCAACATCTGTTCATCTTTGCACTACTGGCCAAAGATATTCAACAACATGTCATCTTTGCACTACGGGCCAAAGATATTCATCAAGAATTCATCTTTGTACTACAGGCCAAAGATATTCCTCAACAGTTCATATTTGCACTACGACCAAATATATTCATCAACAGTTCATATTTGCACTACAGGCCAAATATATTAATATCTCAAAGAAATATATAATCATTTCAGAATTTGTATAAACAATAATTATAACCATGATGATCAATTCACCTTTGCACTTAAGTTAAAGATATTCACTTATAAATTCAATGGTCATGATCATACCAGTCAACAATTCAACTTTGCACTACTGGCCAAAGAGAACCCATAGTCATGATCATACCAGAAATCTACCCATCTTTACACTCAAGTCAAAGAGAAATATCATCATTAGGGTTATAAAAATATTATATATGATAATAAAATCAATATAATCAACACATAGATTTAATCTCAAGAATAATATTCATAAACCAACTATAATTTGGTCAGAAAAAGAAACCAATTTTGTCATGAATAGTAACTTATGAATAGTAACTCGTGAATAGTAACTCATGAATAGTAACTCATGAATAGTAAACTCGACACAAAAAGGTAGAAATTCCACAATAAAATACATACCAATATTTCGGTATAATGATATTGAAAGAATAATATTTCTTAAGCTTATAAACAATTTATTTTAATTGTTTATACTTTACTAAATAATGTATTTAATCATCCTAAAATGCCAAACACATAAAATTTCATCACCAATAACCAAAAACCCTCATCAAAAATCTGCATATACCTCATATAGGATTCTCAAGCTATAAAATCTTATTTTCTAATTTTCTTACTTCACAAAACATATTTAATTTATTTACTCATAACTAGACTATTTTCATGAAAAAATACCAAATCAGTTCCAAAAATATTTCTTTTCTGGAATTTAGCACAATATAGTCCCATAGTGAACATATATTTTTCTCAGAATTTTTAAAAGTCATTTACTATTTTTCATATGGCCAAAACAGCCGAATATTTAGACATTTATCAAAAATTGTACTTTTATCTAAAAATTCTGAAATTCACAGAGTATACTCCTGTCATATACATGTACTCCCAATAAAAATTTCATCAATTTTGGAGTTAACCACAAGGAGTTATAAGCGGTTACTTTTAAAATAGTCTTTTCTCATAAAATTCATAACTCTTAATCTATACATCCAAAAATCACCATTTTTGGACACAATCAAGAAAACTCATCAAAATATCATTTCAAAATTTTCCAGAATTTTTGAAGGTCAAAAAAATTAAGAAACTGAAAAACATAACAACCCTTAAAATCCCTTACTATCCCTTACCTCAAAAGAGCAGTACTTCTGATCGATATAAGGCTGAAGAAAACTTGCACTGATGAATAGAAACTCATAAAGTATCTAAATACTCACAAAATACACTCAATAATCTAGAGAGAGAAAGAGAGAAAACTTATGAATTCTGGTGTGATTTTCAATTCTAACTTAGCCCTCTATTTATAGGAAAATGTTAGCACGCCGAAGCAGACTTAACCAGCAACCTGATGGCTTTACCTGCTACTATTTCCACCCACCACATTTGAATAAAAATCTCAGCATATTTCTTCACCAACCAAGAGTGGGGCCCACCAATTCTAAAATTTTCCACCAAAATGATTAACTCCGAAAATTCAACAATTTCTGAACCAGTCATCTCGTAAAATTCATAACAAATTATACGTTCATTTTTAACGGTTCAAAATTTGTGGACATACACTCAACTTATATATGTATAACATATCCAAATATTACCACGATCCAATGGTCGGATTAAAAATTATAACCCTCGCAAAATATCTTAAAAACCCTAATTTGATTTTCAATACCTCCGTTCCGACAAAAATACAGATAAAACACCTCAACATTAACTCCTTCATTTTTAACCACAAAAATATATCCCTCATTTATATCCACATAAAATAAATATTTCCTTATCATATGAATCAATAATTAATTATTCACAGATAATATTACAGAATCACATTTATGACAACCAGGCCGTTCCCAGGAAAGAGGGGGCTTTCTAATAAGGATTTATCCTTATTGGTGCGCAATTAGGTGACCAAACCTCTCCTTAGACAGAACTTTCTAGACATTGCCAATAATGTTATCTAATAATATTATTCAAATAATATGAATTATTGATCTGATAATGGGAAATACTATTCAGTGACAATTATTGAACAACAATATATATAAAATTTCAACGTAGCAATTATTATATCAATAAAATATTGAACAGTAATTACTGTAACAATTATTGAGTAGTGCCTTCTTACGTAAGAATCAATAATTTTAAAAATACTGTGCAATACCGTGTGCTACTGTGCAATAACGTGTATTACTGTATTTTAACCACCGGGTATTTCAACAGTATTAACGGTAATAACTACGCCGTTATTTGTAAAAACTCAGATTTGTCGTTTTCTTCATCCGACAGTTATTCGTTATGAGGCCCACAAATAGCTGCGCCGTCGTACGAATATTCTCCGACAGAAAGAATATTCCACGTCCAAACGAATATTCCCCGACAACAATGATTATTTTATAACCACTTGCTTATTTTGAAAAAAAATTCACATTTCACCCATAACTTTAAACTTTTATCAATTTAACCACTTACTGAATAGTAATTATAAGAAAAATTGAATACTTTTATTTCATAAAATTCGGGGTCTTACAATCTCCCCTCCTTATGAAATTTTGTCCCCGAAATTTACGTACCTGGTATTTCGAAAAGTTGAGAATACCTTACTTTTATTTCAGATTCTATCTCCCTAGTCATCATGATTTCTCCATTGCTCATCTCCCGTGATAACTTCATTTGGGTTCCTCATTTGTTGGGAAGTCATGACAACCGCCATCTCTCGAACTACTCGGCTTTGACTTGTCTGGAGCAGCATTTGGCGTCATCACTACCGTTGGAATATATTTTTCTATAGGGCATATTCCTCCCTCAAGTGCCTCGCTGTACTCCTCATTCATGATCTGAATCATCATTCTTCGATCCATATCGGATTCAGGTTGACCGCTATATACAGGATAATTCAAAACTCGATGTTGGGTTCTCCCAATTGCTTTCCAAAAAGAGAAATACATATCATCTATTTTAGCCTTCTTAGATCGAACATCTCTTTCCACAATATCCACGTGTCGTGTGGCTTTTACCCATGCATCACTCATTCTTACTCGTTCAGCTTTTTCTTCTTTCAGCTCAGATTCAATCTTTATCATCTTATACTCTGCCAAAGAATGCTTCTGTTCAAGCATCACATATCGGGTAACACAAACTTGAATTGTTGCATCCTTTTGCTCCACGACCACTTGTCGTTCTTCAGCCTGCTCTTCTAACTCATGAATACGATTTTGAAATTCTACATTTTGATCATATAATACCTCTAATAAACTCTCCTCAGGTGCTTCTTCTTCCTCACTCTCAGCTGCTACCTCTGCGACTATCTCAGGTGCAACTATCAATTCTTCACTCACCACATGGATATCTCTAATTCTTTCTTCGCCTGACATCACATTATCATGGTTAGTGATTAGAGGTATCCCCACGGTCTCATTCACTTCATTGTTAACATTTTCAGCAGCCATTCTCAAATACTGCCATAAAACAATGGTTAATTAAACAAATTAACATATCACATAATATCTCGATATTATGACTGACCAACAAATAAGCTTAGGTAGGACACACTAGCGAAGGATTTAGTCATCTCTCCCCTCCTAGTTATATTCCCCGATCTCTGCCAGAGACCATATCCCTAAGCTCTGATACCACCTGTGACAACCCCAAAATAGGTCCATTCCACCCAACCCATTCTGAGTCATCAAATACATGGTACAGAAAACAACTACAACTTTATTACAACAATTGTCGTGCAAAATACAACAACACATATGCTATGAGTTTGGATACAAATATATACCAAATGTGACATTGGACACCATCATGTATCAACACCTCACAAAGGTACCTTACATAAAGGTACAGTCAAAAACTGTTTTAGAAACTAGAATCTTTGGGAAGTGCTCAAGGAAACCTTCGTACATGGGAGGCCATGCTTCTAGGTTATGATAGTTATCATATGGCCACATAATTATCCTTGGTTGACCCAATAGACCCCAAAGGAAAACGAGAAGATTACTATCATATTCTTCCCAATGGTGAGTCTTCTCTTGACTTATCATTATCTCCACTGTCTCTAATTGAGAATTATACTTCAAACAAACACCAAGATTATATAGGTAGTGCTCGTAGATATACTCAGCAAGTGGATGAGAACAATCCTGTCTTATAATGACACGAGGTTGTATGTCATTAGACATCTTGTATGATAGTGACGAAACACCCTTCCAACGTTGGGTTCGCCTCACCCTATTTTCTTCACCAAATATAACTACTAAATGATGACCACCGTTCTATTCCCTTGTTATCCCCGCTCGACCCAGCTACACTCTTATTACCTGAAAGGAATTGTGAAACAAAAGGGTGAGCACAACTAGCCCAGTAAAGAATATCATGACTAAAGATAAATAAATTATCAATAGCCTTCAACAGTAATAAATCAGAGATTTAGAACATATGGTAGATGATAAAAATTTTTAACCATAGTTTCAGCGGAACGAGCAATCCATTAAAAGAGTCAAATAGACTATAAAGTCTATTATCTTCTCCATGTTAAAAATCCACCAACAATGTTTAATCCCTGTAACATCAATCAACAATTCTGATCCACAATCATATGAATAACTCATAATCATAACCGTAGTTCTAAATTCCTCTTCTCATCCAGGACGAAGATAATTTTTATCATCTATCTTTACCTGAAACATCAAAGATCATGGTTACACCAAATCACATTTTCTGTTCATAATCAAACTAATAACTTCATCTTTGCACTACGGCCAAAGATATTCATTTGTATCACCAGTTGGTCATGTTCATCTCAACATCTGTTCATCTTTGCACTACTGGCCAAAGATATTCAACAACATGTCATCTTTGCACTACGGGCCAAAGATATTCATCAAGAATTCATCTTTGTACTACAGGCCAAAGATATTCCTCAACAGTTCATATTTGGACTACGACCAAATATATTCATCAACAGTTCATATTTGCACTACAGGCCAAATATATTAATATCTCAAAGAAATATATAATCATTTCAGAATTTATATAAACAATAATTATAACCATGTTGATCAATTCACCTTTGCACTTAAGTTAAAGATATTCACTTATAAATTCAATGGTCATGATCATACCAGTCAACAATTCAACTTTGCACTACTGGCCAAAGAGAACCCATAGTCATGATCATACCAGAAATCTACCCATCTTTACACTCAAGTCAAAGAGAAATATCATCATTAGGGTTATAAATATATTATATATGATAATAAAATCAATATAATCAACATATAGATTTAATCTCAAGAGTAATATTCATAAACCAACTATAATTTGGTCAAAAAAAGAAACCAATTTTGTCATGAATAGTAACTCGTGAACAGTAACTCGTGAATAGTAACTCATGAATAGTAACTCATGAATAGTAAACTCGACACAAAAAGGTAGAAATTCCACAATAAAATACATACCAATATTTCGGTATAATGATATTGAAAGAATAATATTTCTTAAGCTTATAAACAATTTATTTTAATTGTTTATACTTTACTAAATAATGTATTTAATCATCCTAAAATGCCAAACACATAAAATTTCATCACCAATAACCAAAAACCCTTATCAAAAATCTGAATATACCTCATATAGGATTCTCAAGCCATAAAATCCTATTTTCTAATTTTCTTACTTCACAAAACATATTTAATTCATTTACTCATAACTAGACTATTTTCATGAAAAAATACCAAATCAGTTCTAAAAATATTTCTTTTCTGGAATTTAGCACAATATAGTACCATAGTGAACATAAATTTTTCTCAGAATTTTTAAAAGTCATTTACTATTTTTCATATGGCCAAAACAGCCGAATATTTAGATATTTATCAAAAATTGTACTTTTATCTAAAAATTCTGAAATTCACAGAGTATACTCCTGTCATATACATGTACTCCCAATAAAAATTTCATCAATTTTGGAGTTAACCACAAGGAGTTATAAGCGGTTACTTTTAAAATAGTCTTTTCTCATAAAATTCATAACTCTTAATCTATACATCCAAAAATCACCATTTTTGGACACAATCAAGAAAACTCATCAAAATATCATTTCAAATTTTTCCAGAATTTTTGAAGGTCAAAAAAATTACGAAACTGAAAAACATAACAACCCTTAAAATCCCTTACTATCTCTTACCTCAAAAGAGCAGTACTTCTGATCGATATAAGGCTGAAGAAAACTTGCACTGATGAATAAAAACTCACAAAGTATCTAAATATTCACAAAATATACTCAATAATCTAGAGAGAGAAAGAGAGAAAACTTATGAATTCTGGTGTGATTTTCAATTCTAACTTAGCCCTCTATTTATAGGAAAATATTAGCACGCCGAAGCAGACTTAACCTACAACCTGATGGCTTTACCTACTACTATTCCCACCCACTACATTTGAATAAAAATCTCAGCACATTTCTTCACCAACCAAGAGTGGGGCCCACCAATTTTAAAATTTTCCACCAAAATGATTAACTCCGAAAATTCAACAATTTCTGAACCAGTCATCTCGTAAAATTCATAACAAATTATACGTTCATTTTTAACGGTTCAAAATTTGTGGACATACACTCAACTTATATATGTATAACATATCCAAATATTACCACGATCCAACGGTCGGATTAAAAATTATAACCCTCGCAAAATATCTTAAAAACCCTAATTTGATTTTCAATACCTCCGTTCCGACAAAAATACAGATAAAACACCTCAACATTAACTCCTTCATTTTTAACCACAAAAATATATCCCTCATTTATATCCACATAAAATAAATATTTTCTTATCATATGAATCAATAATTAATTATTCACAGATAATATTACAGAATCACATTTATGACAAACAGGCCGTTCCCAGGAAAGAGGGGGCTTTCCAATAAGGATTTATCCTTATTGGCGCGCAATTAGGTGACCAAACCTCTCCTTAGACAGAACTTTCTAGACATTGCCAATAATGGTATCTAATAATATTATTCAAATAATATGAATTATTGATCTGATAATGGGAAATACTATGCAGTGACAATTATTGAACAACAATATATATAAAATTTCAACGTAGCAATTATTGAATCAATAAAATATTGAACAGTAATTACTGTAACAATTATTGAGTAGTGCCTTCTTACGTAAGAATCAATAATTTCAAAAATACTGTGCAATACCGTGTGCTACTGTGCAATAACGCGTATTACTGTATTTTAACCACTGGGTATTTCAACAGTATTAACGGTAATAACTACGCCGTTATTTGTAAAAACTCAAATTTGTCGTTTTCTTCATCCGACAGTTATTCGTTATGGGGCCCACAAATAGCTGTGCCGTCGTACGAATATTCCCCGACAGAAAGAATATTCCATGACCAAACGAATATTCCCCGACAACAATGATAATTTTATAACCACTTGCTTATTTTGAAAAAAAATTCACATTTCACCCATATCTTTAAACTTTTATCAATTTAACCATTTACTGAATAGTAATTATAAGAAAAATTGAATACTTTTATTTCATAAAATTCGGGGTCTTACAATCTCCCCTTCTTATGAAATTTTGTCCCCGAAATTTACGTACCTGGTATTTCGAAAAGTTGAGAATACCTTGCTTTTATTTCAGATTCTATCTCCCGAGTCATCATGATTTCTCCATTGCTCATCTCCCGTGATAACTTCATTTGGGTTCCTCATTTGTTGGGAAGTCATGACAACCGCCATCTCTTGAACTACTCGGCTTTGACTTGTCTGGAGCAGCATTTGGCGTCATCACTACCGTTGGAATATACTTTTCTATATGGCATATTCCTCCCTCAAGTGCCTCGCTGTACTCCTCATTCATGATCTGAATCATCATTCTTCGATCCATATCGGATTCAGGTTGACCGCTATGTACAGGATAATTCAAAACTCGATGTTGAGTTCTCCCAATTGCTTTCCAAAAAGAGAAATACATATCATCTATTTTAGCCTTCTTAGATCGGACATCTCTTTCCACAATATCCACGTGTCGTGTGGCTTTTACCCATGCATCACTCATTCTTACTCGTTCAGTTTTTTCTTCTTTCAGCTCAGATTCCATCTTTATCATCTTATACTCTGCCAAAGAATGCTTCTGTTCAAGCATCACATATCGGGTAACACAAACTTGAATTGTTGCATCCTTTTGCTCCACGACCGCTTGTCGTTCTTCAGCCTGCTCTTCTAACTCATGAATACGATTTTGAAATTCTACATTTTGATCATATAATACCTCTAATAAACTCTCCTCAGGTGCTTCTTCTTCCTCACTCTCATCTGCTACCTCTGCGACTATCTCAGGTGCAACTATCAATTCTTTACTCACCACATGGATATCTCTAATTCTTTCTTCGCCTGACATCACATTATCATGGTTAGTGATTAGAGGTATCCCCACGGTCTCATTCACTTCATTGTTAACATTTTCAGCAGCCATTCTCAAATACTGCCATAAAACAATGGTTAATTAAACAAATTAACATATCGCATAATATCTCGATATTATGACTGACCAACAAATAAGCTTAGGTAGGACACACTAGCGAAGGATTTACTCATCTCTCCCCTCCTAGTTATATTCCCC
Source organism: Panax notoginseng (assembly GCA_016801055.1). Classification (NCBI taxonomy): domain Eukaryota; kingdom Viridiplantae; phylum Streptophyta; class Magnoliopsida; order Apiales; family Araliaceae; genus Panax; species Panax notoginseng. Next base: position 188,532,073 of record CM029020.1, read on the forward strand.
GATCTCTGCCAGAGACCATATCCCTAAGCTCTGATACCACTTGTGACAACCCCAAAATAGGTCCATTCCACCCAACCCATTCTGAGTCGTCAAATACATGGTATAGAAAACAACTACAACTTTATTACAACAATTGTCGTGCAAAATACAACAACACATATGCTGTGAGTTTGGATACAAATATATACCAAATGTGACATTGAACACCATCATGTATCAGCACCTCACAAAGGTACCTTACATAAAGGTACAGTCAAAAACTGTTTTAGAAACTAGAATCTTTGGGAAGTGCTCAAGGAAACCTTCGTACATGGGAGGCCATGCTTCTAGGTTATGATAGTTATCATATAGCCACAGAATTATCCTTGGTTGACCCAATAGACCCCAAAGAAAAACGAGAAGATTACTATCATATTCTTCCCAATGGTGAGTCTTCTCTTGACTTATCATTATCTCCACTGTCTCTAATTGAGAATTATACTTCAAACAAACACCAAGATTATATAGGTAGTGCTCGTAGATATACTCAGCAAGTGGATGAGCACAACCCTGTCTTATAATGACACGAGGTTGTATGTCATTAGACATCTTGTATGATAGTGACGAAACACCCTTCCAACATTGGGTTCGCCTCACCCTATTTTCTTCACCAAATATAGCTACTAAATGATGACCACCGTTCTATTTCCTTGTTACTCCCGCTCGACCCAGCTACACTCTTATTACCTGAAAGGAATTATGAAACAAAAGGGTGAGCACAACTAGCCCAGTAAAGAATATCATGACTAAAGATAAATAAATTATCAATAGCCTTCAACAGTAATAAATCAGAGATTTGGAACATATGGTAGATGATAAAAATTTTCAACCATAGTTGCAGCGGAACGAGCAATCCATTAGAAGAGTCAAATAGACTATAAAGTCTATTATCTTCTCCATGTTAAAAATCCACCAACAATGTTTAATCCCTGTAACATCAATCAACAATTCTGATCCACAATCATATGAATAACTCATAATCATAACTGTAGTTCTATATTCCCCTACTCATCCAGGACGAAGATAATTTTCATCACCTATCTTTACCTGAAACATCAAAGATCATGGTTACACCAAATCACATTTCCTGTTCATAATCAAACTAATAACTTCATCTTTGCACTACGGCCAAAGATATTCATTTGTATCACCAGTTGGTCATGTTCATCTCAACATCTGTTCATCTTTGCACTACTGGCCAAAGATATTCAACAACATGTCATCTTTGCACTACGGGCCAAAGATATTCATCAACAATTCATCTTTGCACTACAGGCCAAAGATATTACTCAACAGTTCATATTTGCACTACGACCAAATATATTCATCAACAGTTCATATTTGCACTACAGGCCAAATATATTAATATCTCAAAGAAATATATAATCATTTCAGAATTTATATAAACAATAATTATAACCATGTTGATCAATTCACCTTTGCACTTAAGTTAAAGATATTCACTTATAAATTCAATGGTCATGATCATACCAGTCAACAATTCAACTTTGCACTACTGGCAAAAGAGAACCCATAGTCATGATCATACCAGAAATCTACCCATCTTTACATTCAAGTCAAAGAGAAATATCATCATTAGGGTTATAAAAATATTATATATGATAATAAAATCAATATAATTAACATATAGATTTAATCTCAAGAGTAATATTCATAAACCAACTATAATTTGGTCAGAAAAAGAAACTAATTTTGTCATGAATAGTAACTCGTGAATAGTAACTCGTGAATAGTAACTCATGAATAGTAAACTCGACACAAAAAGGTAGAAATTCCACAATAAAATACATACCAATATTTCGGTATAATGATATTGAAAGAATAATATTTCTTAAGCTTATAAACAATTTATTTTAATTATTTATACTTTACTAAATAATGCATTTAATCATCCTAAAATGCCAAACACATAAAATTTCATCACCAATAACCAAAAACCCTCATCAAAAATCTGCATATACCTCATATAGGATTCTCAAGCTATAAAATCTTATTTTCTAATTTTCTTACTTCACAAAACATATTTAATTTATTTACTCATAACTAGACTATTTTCATGAAAAAATACCAAATCAGTTCCAAAAATATTTCTTTTCTGGAATTTAGCACAATATAGTCCCATAGTGAACATATATTTTTCTCAGAATTTTTAAAAGTCATTTACTATTTTTCATATGGCCAAAACAGCCGAATATTTAGACATTTATCAAAAATTGTACTTTTATCTAAAAATTCTAAAATTCACAGAGTATACTCCTGTCATATACATGTACTCTCAATAAAAATTTCATCAATTTTGGAGTTAACCACAAGGAGTTATAAGCGGTTACTTTTAAAATAGTCTTTTCTCATAAAATTCATAACTCTTAATCTATACATCCAAAAATCACCATTTTTGGACACAATCAAGAAAACTCATCAAAATATCATTTCAAATTTTTTCAGAATTTTTGAAGGTCAAAAAAATTACGAAACTGAAAAACATAACAACCCTTAAAATCCCTTACCTCAAAAGAGCAGTACTTCTGATCGATATAAGGCTGAAGAAAACTTGCACTGATAAATAGAAACTCACAAAGTATCTAAATACTCACAAAATACACTCACTAATCTAGAGAGAGAAAGAGAGAAAACTTAAGAATTCTGGTGTGATTTTCAATTCTAACTTAGCCCTCTATTTATAGGAAAATGTTAGCACGCCGAAGTAGACTTAACCTGTAACCTGATGACTTTACCTGCTACTATTTCCACCCACCACATTTGAATAAAAATCTCAGCATATTTCTTTACCAACCAAGAGTGGGGCTCACCAATTCTAAAATTTTTCACCAAAATGATTAACTCCGAAAATTCTACAATTTCTGAACCAGTCATCTCGTAAAATTCATAACAAATTATACGTTCATTTTTAACGGTTCAAAATTTGTGGACATACACTCAACTTATATATGTATAACATATCCAAATATTACCACGATCCAACGGTCGGATTAAAAATTATAACCCTCGCAAAATATCTTAAAAACCCTAATTTGATTTTCAATACCTCCGTTCCGACAAAAATACAGATAAAACACCTCAACATTAACTCCTTCATTTTTAACCACAAAAATATATCCCTCATTTATATCCACATAAAATAAATATTTCCTTATCATATGAATCAATAATTAATTATTCACAGATAATATTACAGAATCACATTTATGACAACCAAGCCGTTCCCAGGAAAGAGGGGGCTTTCCAATAAGGATTTATCCTTATTGGCGCGCAATTAGGTGACCAAACCTCTCCTTAGACAGAACTTTCTAGACATTGCCAATAATGTTATCTAATAATATTATTCAAATAATATGAATTATTGATCTGATAATGGGAAATACTATGCAGTGACAATTATTGAACAATAATATATATAAAATTTCAACGTAGCAATTATTGAATCAATAAAATATTGAACAGTAATTACTGTAACAATTATTGAGTAGTGCCTTCTTACGTAAGAATCAATAATTTCAAAAATACTGTGCAATACCGTGTGCTACTGTGCAATAACGCGTATTACTGTATTTTAACCACCGGGTATTTCAACATTATTAATGGTAATAACTACGCCGTTATTTGTAAAAACTCAAATTTGTCGTTTTCTTCATCCGACAGCTATTCGTTATGGGGCCCACAAATAGCTGAGCCGTCGTACGAATATTCCCCGACAGAAAGAATATTCCACGACCAAACGAATATTCCCCGACAACAATGATTATTTTATAACCACTTGCTTATTTTGAAAAAAAATTCACATTTCACCCATAACTTTAAACTTTTATCAATTTAACCATTTACTGAATAGTAATTATAAGAAAAAATTGAATACTTTTATTTCATAAAATTCGGGGTCTTACATAGTTTGTCCACCTTATCATTAATAATCTTCTGCCGCTCTGGGTTAAAGATTCTCCTCTTCTGCTGGACTGGTTTCCTAGCAAGGTCCACATTCAATCGACGTATGACAATAGACTCATCGTTCCTTGGCATATCACTGGCCACCCATGCAAAGATGTCTGCATACACCCGAAGTAAATCTATTAAACCTGTCCAACTCCTGCACTTGATCTAATCTTGATAGTCTTATCATTCTTCCCCGGGACCAGGTCAATATTTTTTGTCTCTTCAGCAGACAAAGCAAGTGGCTTCATACTCCCTTCGGTAAATGGCTCAACCTCAATCATTATAATTTTCCTTTGTTTATTGACCCCTACTCCCGAAGAGATTAAGGCGTTCTGATAACATCTCCTTGCCAAGTCGAGATCCCCAATAATTTCATTGACGTCTTTTGTAGTGGGTAACTTTATCTTGAAGTGAGGTATAGATGTCACTGCCTACAAAGCTGTCAGGGTTGGCCTTCCCAATATGACGTTGTACGCCGAATCCACATGTACCATAACAAAACTTGTAATTTATTTTAATCTACCGAGGAGCTTTCCTGAAGACCACCAGCAACTCAATAGTACCTGTCACCCGAACCGGGTCATTACTGAACCCATACAAAAGGGGCTCTTTCCCGACTTCCATCCTTCGGCCTTCTAAATTCATCCTCTGTGCATGAGCGTACAATATGTCGACCAAGGAACCGTTGTCAATCATAATTGTCTTTATGTCCATCGATCCAACTTGTGATGTGATGACCAGTGTCCCTTTATGTGGTTCAATAAGTTTTGATGGGTAATCCTCATCAAAAAAAGAGATAACTGTACCAGGGTACTGTCGATCCCTCCTGAATGGCTAATCAATTACCAAGAGCATTGCATCTAACATCTCACACCTCTATTTTCCTGTTACATTGCCTACCTAACCATCCATTATCACATCTACCACGCGCCGAGCTGCTTGTGTCTATTCAGGTTGCGATTGAGGGTTTTGCTCTTGGTTGTTGTTATTCTGACTTTTCTCGAACCTTCTCTGCATGTAACGTACTGGACCAACTCTCCGTTCTGTACGTTCTTCTCAATCAGATTCTTCAAATTCCTACATACTTTGGTGGAGTGCCCAACATTTTGGTGCTAATTATAATATTTATTCTGGTTCCCCCTCCTCGAACGAGTGTTATTCGGGCATAGTTAAAAATATAGATTATCCCTTATCTGCTCCAGTATAGTTTCCTGATCCGTGTTGAGTGGGGTATACACCTTGTTGACTTCTCAGTTCGGGAAGGGCGGTCGGCCTCCTCCTGAACCCCCATAATTGTAGTTCTTATTCATATGATCCTGTCTGGAAATATACGAGGGCCTGAGGACTATTCAAGTTCGTCACCTATCCGACCACCTCTCAGAATCGCTTTACATACTAGCTGAGAGTCTCGTTGGAATACTGTCTCATTTGAACCAAAGAGCCGGTTGGCTTACCCATCCTCTTGTTATTTCTGAATTAACCATGAAACTTGTCGCAGAGCTCTTTCCAGACAATATTGAGTTCGGGGTCAGTGATGTTATCCACTATCTAGCTTTCTTCCTCAGGGTTGTGATAAACATCCGACACTTGGCCACATCTGAATAATCATAGTATTTCATCAGTCGGTCATATACCTGGCTGTGATAATAGGGATCCCCAGTACCATCATAACTTTCCATGTGTGGGGCATTCTTATTTGGATCGGCCCCAACAAGATCAATCTCTGGAGAAAACGGTGATATTGGATCAATCAGAGACTTCTTCTCTTGACTAGAAACCGTAAGCCTCTACTCCAGATCTGCTACCCTTCGGGCAAGTGTCTCGGTCTCGTTCTTTTGGGAGGATGACTCTCACCTATCCCAATCTTGGGTTCCGGAGTGGCCACCCATCATCTCTGTTTAGACCTTCTTCAACCTTCGCTACTTACTTCTTGGGAGAGGCTTCGGTGCCTACCCCTTTCCTGAGAGTGGCTTCAGCACCTGCTCCTTTCATGTCGAGAGTCATCTAAATGATGTGTCCTGGATCGGTTCCCTATTGATGTCTCCCGAAGTTGATGATGATTGGAGGAAACCTCTTCTTCACCCCTCAGTAATTCTTTTCGCTGAAGGCGTAAGTCCTCCATAACATCTTGATTCTCTTGTATCTTCTTGGCTAAAATCAATTGTCTGGTGTCCTGGCTATCTTGCTTGGAGTTCTGATTCTCCTGATTACATGTACGGGATGAGATATCCTCGATACGATCATTGGGTCCCATTTCCTTTATTGTCGTTGAGAACAATTGACACTTGACATTGATCGTTTGAGTATTATTTGGACCAACCGAATGACTATGGGGACCGAGCCTGTCTGAAATGTCTTTGGAAGGCCCCAATCTATCCTTGACCGAACCTTTTGGTTGAGAAAGGCTGGCCGTTGATTTGCCTCGGGCAGAGACTATTTTCGCCTTGCTCGTCATCACCATTACTTCTGATCAAATTTTTGAGTGATTGAAAATGCCTAGCACTAACAACCCTCCTTCTAGCTCCAATGTTAACGCTAAGATTCATCCACACGCCTCATTCACGAATAGTGCATTCAATCCTGAACAAAAATAAAATCACACGAAAAAACTTGACGACTTGGGCTGCCGGGGGATAGCTCCAGTGTGAGAATAAGTACAAGCTAAAAAAGGTTAACAATGGAGGTATTAAGCTTTAGTGCTAGAAAATAATGAGATACCTAAGAATTATAGTGTAGTCTAGTATTTATAGTGATCATACCTCCTTCTACATGCCCGTCCCCATATGAAAATAGGATTCCTTATTAGGATAGATTTTGTAATGGGACAAAATTGAATCTTCTTAAAGAAAAGAAGTCGGATTTTATCATAACTCTTGCCTTAGGAGTTGGAAATTAAATATAATAAGGAATCTTATAATTAGGAATCTTAGATTCCTTAAAGTTCTTTAACTGCCCAAAATAGATTCCTACGTAGGGAAACTTCTTCCACGTAGACTATGGGCCAGCAAATTGTCTAGGCCTAAATAATCATGCCCTAACATTCCCCTTCCCCGCTCTTCCAATTTCTTAATTAACCCAATCATTTTTTTCCTTCTCATCCTCATCCCAAATTTCTCATTCTCTATCTATGATTTACCCTAAAATTCTTTTGTAGGACAAAAGAATAAGAAGTCGATTTGGGGCTTTTTGGGTGGAGCAAATTGACAGATTGCGAACCGTGGTGTTTGTGGATCTATCGATTTTTGTTACCAACGACGACGCAGTTAAGGTATTTTCTTCTCTTTCTTTTAATACATATTTTATGCGATTCAAAAAACCTAAGTGTTGATTCTAATATAATATCCCTAATCAGGTATATGATATGATGAATGTATTTGTCTGTGTTACAGGAATTGGATGAAATGAAGAAAAGATTGAAAGAGATGGAAGAGAAAGTTGTTGCTCTCCGAGAAATGTAGGCCAAGGTTGAGAAAGAAATGGGTGTTTTTCAAGGTTTAATTTTTATTTTTTTAATTGGGTTTCATATCTTCAATTCTTTTCTAAGTATCTCTATAAATGGAATCTCTTTTGTGGTGAACTAGTAATTTAAGCTTGAGGAAGTGCTATAAAGACTGTTAATGTGAAAAAGAGTTAATTTGATGTAGATTTTTTCTGTTAAGTTGTTCCAAAGAGGTGTTGCTAATTCATGATAAGTAATGAGTTCTTTCAAAGGTTTCAGTTCTTAAATTTTAGCCATATATCAAAATTCGTCCCTGGGTTTGATGGATTTATAATTAATTGTTAATTAACTTCAGTAATTTTTAGAAGTAGTAGTTGTTTTAAGAGGAGTCGATTTTGAGTAGATTGCATTTTGTGGTACTTATGCTTCATTTGGAACAAGAAAGGGAAATGTAAAATGGGGATGGAGGTTTTTCAGAGGGGAAAGGAACCTCCTTTTCCTTATATTATATATAATTAAAAGTAAAGGAGGGGAAGAGCATGGGATAAATTCAGATTATATATTTGTTTATTTAGTATTATCTGTAACGCCCCCAAAATAGGTCCATTACATCCAACCTATTCTGAGTCGTCAAATACATGGTACAGAAAATAACTACAACTTTATTACAACAATTGTCGTGCAAAATACAACAACACATATGCTGTGAGTTTGGATATAAATATATACCAAATATGACTCATGTTCCAACCGTGGACAGCACCTCACAATGACACCTTACATAAAGGTATAGTCAAAAACTGTTTTAGAAATTAGAATCTTTGGGAAGTGCTCAAGGAAACCCTCGTACATGGGAGGCCATACTTCTAGGTTATGATAGATATCATATGGCTACAGAATTATCCTTGGTTGACCCAATAGACCCCAAAGAAAAATGAGAAGATTACTATCATATTCTTCCCAATGGTGAGTCTTCTCTTGACTTATCATTATCTCCACTGTCTCTAATTGAGAATTATACTTCAAACAAATACCAAGATTATATAGGTAGTGCTCGTAAATATACTCAGCAAGTGGATGAGCACAACCTTGTCTTATGATGACACGAGGTTATATGTCATTATACATCCTGTAAGATAATGGCAAAACACCCTTCCAAGTTAAATTCACCTCACCCTCAATATCTATAGACCACCGTTCTATTCCCTTGTTATCCCTCGCTCGACCCAGCTACACTTTTATTACCTGAAAGGAATTGTGAAGCAAAAGGGTGAGCACAACTAGCTCAGTAAAGAATATCATGACTAAAGATAAATTATCAATAGTCTTCAACAGTAATAAATCAGAGATTTAGAACATATGGTAGATGATAAAACTTTTCAACCATAGTTGCAGCGGAACGAGCAATCCATTAGAAGAGTCAAATAGACTATAAAGTCTATTATCTTCTCCACGTTAAAAGTCCACCAACAATGTTTTATCCCTGTAACATCAATCAATAGTTCCTTTCCATAATCATATAAATAATTCATAATCATAATTGTGATTCTAAATTTCGCATCCAAGACGAAGATAATTTTCATCACCTGTCTTTACCTGAAACATCAAAGATCATGGTTATACCAAATCACAGTTTCTGTTCATAATCATACTAATAAATTCATCTTTGCACCACGGGCCAAAGATATTCATCAACAGTTCATCTTTACACTACATGCCAAAGATATTCAACAACAAGTCATCTTTGCACTACGGGCCAAAGATATTCATCAACAACTCATCTTTGCACTACAGGCCAAAGATATTCCTCAATATTTCATATTTGCACTACAGGCCAAATATATTATTATCTCAAAGAAATATATAATCATTTCAGAATTTATATAACCAATAATTATAACCATGTTGATCATTTCACCTTTGCACTTAAGCTAAAGATATTCAATTATAAATTCAATGGTCATGATCATACCAGTCACAATTCAACTTTTCACTACTGGACAAAGAGAACCCTAGTCATGATCATACCAATAATCTACCCATCTTTACACTCCAGTGAAAGAGAATTTCAGCATCAGGGTTATAAAAATGTTATATATAATAATAAAATCAATATAATCAATACATAGTTTTAATCTCCAGAGTAATATTCATAAATCAATTATAATTTGGTTAGAAAAAGAAACTAATTTTGTAGTGAATAGTACCCGTGAATAGTAACTCGTGAATAGTAACTCATGAATAGTAACTCATGAATAGTAACCTATCGTGAATAGTAACTCCGACATGAAAAGATAAGAATTTCACAAGAAAAATCTTACCAATATTTCGGTATAATGATATTGAAAGAAATAATATCATTTTAAAAAAAATACATCCCTTATTATCCCTTACAATCCCTTACCTCAAAAGAGCAGTACTTCTGACTGGAATAACGCTGAACGAACTTGCACCGTATATCAACACTCAAGATATCAAAAAAACTCACAAGAATACACTCGATAATATAGAGAGAGAAATAGAGAGAAAACTTCAGTTTCTGGTGTGATTTTCAATTCTAACCTAAGCACCCTATTTATAGGAAAATGCTTAGAACACCAAAGCAGAAAATTTAATATAATAATAATATATTTAACAAATTTTCTTTAGCCCACCTTGACCATTTGAATTCAGCCATAACACATGTTAATGATGTCCACAAAATACAAAAAAAAACGTTTTTCTAAACAAAAATAATTAAAACATCCAAAAATCAATTATTTCGGAACTTCAAAACTTCAATAATTCATAATAAATAGCCCTTTTATCAGAAAATTCGAATCTTGCTAGTTTTTATAGGAAATTCAATTCTCTACAACTTTGCAGAAGAAAGTTTTTCCAAATTCCAAACAGAAATTGACCGAAATCCACAAACGGGCGATTTTACTGTCAATAATAAATTTTCGGTCAAGAATTGTGTCCACCAACACACAAAACATGTGTTAATCATTTAATGCCACAAAAATACTCTTCCTCCTCATATACTCATATATCCCACATTCATTGTAAAAATATCACCATCAATATATTATTAAAATAATATATTTAAATGAGTTATTTTATCAGGAAAAGATAAAATATTAATTTTCAACAATTGTCACATTAAAAATTTTCTCCATCTATATCCACATAAAATTAATATTTTCTTCATCATATAAATCAATAATTAATTATACACAAATAATATTACAGAACCACAGTACTGGCAACCAGGCCGTTCCCAGGAAAGAGGGGGCTTTCCAATAAGGATCTCTTCCTTACTGGCGCGCAATTAGATGACCAAACCTCTCCTTAGACAGAACTTTCTAGACATTGTCAATAATGTTATCTAATAATATTATTCAGATAATATGAATTATTACTCCGATAATAGAAAATACTGTGTAGTGACAATTATTAAAACAACAGAAATATAAAATATCAACGCAGCAATTATTGAATCAATAAAATAAAATATTGAACAGTAATTACTGTAACAATTATTGAGTAATGCCTTCTTACGTAAAAATTAATAATTCAAAAATGATGTGCAATACCGTGTGCTACTGTGCAACAACGCGTATTACTTTACTTTACCCACCGGGTATTCCAACAGTATTAACGGTAACAACTACGCCGTTATTTGTAAAAACTCAATTTTTTGTCGTTATCTTCATCCAATCGCTTTCCGTTATGGGGCCTACAAAAGACTGCGCCGTCGTACGAATATTCTCCGACAGTAAGAATATTCCACGACCAAGCGAATATTCCCCGACAACAATGAATATTTTATAACCACTTGCTTATTTAAAATATTTGCGCATTTTACCCATAACTTTAAACTTTTATCAATTTAACCATTTACTAAATAGAAAAATTGAATACTTTTATTTCATAAAATTCGGGGTCTTACATTATCCCTGTAAAAATCACTTTCTTACAAGTGATAACAAGATACGACATGAGTTATTATGCTAATGCCCAGCTCTCTTTCATCTCAATTACGTAGGTACACACACTTTTTTTTTCTAATTAAAATTTTTATATGATTGTTTTAGCTAGACCAAGATTAATGTTGAGTTCAACTATGTAAACAACTTTCTATTTATTTGAATTAACTTGGGGTTCCGCATATGAATTATGTATTTATTTGCTGCTTTTACTTTGGTGGTTGATTTTTTCCAGTCAAGGAAATTTTTTCCCTCTGACTGGTCTGATTTTAATTTGCCTCATGGTCTATGGATCCTTTTTGGTCAATTTAACACCAATGATATGTAATTGTATTGTAGAGTTTGAGCAATTGAAATAATGGTTGATATTGAGATCAAAATTGTCATAGCATGTTCGAAAATTTGTTATTCTATCAACATACTTAAATTATGAATTCTATTAATGTCAAGATTCATCCACGCACCCAATCACCAATATCACATCCAATCTTGCACAGAAACGTAGTCACACTGAGGAACTTGACGGCTTGGGCCACCGGGGGATAGCTCTGGTGTGAGAATAAGTATATGCTGAATAAATATTAACAATTGAGGCTTTAAGGTTTAGTGCTGAAAAATAATATTGTATGTACCTGTAAACCATGATATAGTCTTGTATTTATAGTGATTACACCTCCTTTAATCGCCATGTCCCCTAATTAGAATATAATTCCTCATGGTGAATACCATAATAGGATATAAGTGAATTTCCTTCAAAAAAAGGAAGTCGAATAACATCCTGACTCTTTTCTTAGGAATTGGAAATTAAATGTAGTTAGGAATTCTAGATTCCTTAAATTTCTCCCACTACCTAAAACAGACTCCTACGTGAGGAGAATTCCTCCACGTGGACTATGACCCATCTAATCTCCAGGCCCAAATAAACATGCCCCAACAAATTGAATCCTATAATGTTCCAATTACATATGGCTTGAAATAAAGCCTTTTTAGTTTGATAAAATCTTATTGATTTCATAATATGTAGCCTTTGAATCTTTGGTTACACAAGCATTTGGGAAAGGTTTACATACCTGGAATGATAGAAGTATATATGTATTAACATAAGGTTTCATTATTGTTTATTATTGTTCAATAATCAATTATTTATTTGTATTGAAATAGTGATTTTTTGGCATTGTAGCAAGTAAAAAAGAGGAGACATTTTTACTACAATTGATTGCAGAAACTTAGCTACAATAAGGGTAAGCTCTAATTACATGTTCATTATCTATCAATGTTACTATTATTTCTTTTTTATTATGTATTTTTGGCCTGATTGTAGTGAATTTATGTATGATATTATGATGTTCATATTTTTTTATAAATGTTTAGCTGTTTTGTTAGGCGCTGGATCTCTAGCCTTTCTTTAGGTAATGGGATATCGAGTTTGGTAATTGTAAGTATTTCTAATTCCAAGCCATTTGGCTAATTTCAATCTAACTTTGTATTGATGAAAGTTTTTCAATCTAATCTCACTTATTATGGTTACCAATATTCCTTGAATACACTTTCATTAGTGTTATTTAGACTAAAAGAAAATTTGTACCCCAAACTTTACACCCATGTTAACTTTTGCACCCCAAACTGAAAAAGGTGTCTAAGTACACCCCAAACTTCAATTAAACGTAATAGAAAGCACACTTTCGTCAGTTAACCGGTTAATTTATTTTCGTTTTGCTCCTTATGTAGGATGAGAAACTAATTATGAATATGTAAGTATTCAATTTTGTAATTGCTTATGACATAGAAATATGACACTTGAAATTTTAAGTTTCTACCAAAGACATACATGTATACAACAACTAAATTAGTTTATGACTCTTAGTAACATACCGTTGTAAAACTTATGTCGGGTCATGTACACATCATTTCATACATTAATTTACCAACTACACTGGCATAAGGAACGTGAGTCATCTGCTCCTTTTCTTAATCAGTCTTAGGGCAAAGATCATGGCTTAGTTTTTGACCCTTCTCAATGGAAGTGTCAACGGATTTAGAATTATGCATATGAAAATGCTTTAGAATAGATCTTATATAAGTCTTTTGACTTAAACCTAAAATTTTTTTGGAGCGATTCCTATAGATCTTATTTTTGAGTACAAATTCTGCCTCAACCATGTCATTCATCTCAAAATTAGATGAAAACCACTTTTTAGTGGCAACAATCAATCCCATATCATATCCAGCTATCAAGATGTCATCAACGTACAAATATAAGATCATAAAGCTTTTGTTGACCCATTTAGCATAAACACAATGATCTATCTTAATCATCGTAAACCCATCAACAATGTTGGCTCGATGAAATGTAAAGTACCATTGTCTGGATGATTGTTTTAAGCCATGAATGGAACATTTGAGCTTGCACACTTTGCGCTCTTGTCCCTTGACCTCAAAGCCAATTAGTTGATTCATGTAGATCTCTCCATCTATTTTTCCATAAAGAAATGCAATTTTAATGTCCATCTGATGAAGCTCCAAATCTAAATGTGCGACAATATTAGAATAAGACTAATGGATCTAATTCTCACAACTGGTGAGAATGTCTCATCATAGTCCATATTCTCCTTTTGGGTGAACTCTTTTTCCACAAGATGAGCCTTATACTTGTTGTAACAGGTTTTACAATCTGACACTATTTTTTTTGCGTCTTTGTTCTCATTATGATGCACTGGTTCGCCTAACCAGTCAACAACCTTTCAACCACACAAGTACAGTCTATATTTTCAAACCACGCACATAAAGCCAACACAGTGTTTACAGGACAAGGTCCCAACCTTTTTATTGCTCACTCAATAACAAGGAATAAAATACGACTCAAAGGATTGCAGACTCACACTTGCTCAGTGATCTTTGTCATGCTATGCCCCTTGCTGTATATATAAATATACATTAGGCTGCAGTTGACACCCCCAACTAGTAAGACATTCAGAACCAATAGGAACTCATCAATTCAAATGTGTAACCGCCCACCAACTTCCCACCAGCAGATGTGTATGCCCCATAATGTGCAACTAGCTGGAGACATGTCAGTCTTGTGCATGGTGGTTGGCTGTCAGCAACTGCCCATAACTGCCTGTCAGTTGGGTCTTGCTCCAGTTAGCCACTCCTAACTACCCACAGTGTTAACCCACCTTTTTGATGTCTTTGCCCATAGTGTCAGCCCACATTGTAGATGTCTCAGCCCGCGAAGTTGCCCAACATGGTTCCACAACATGCTCTTGTACATTTAGCCCACGAATTTCCAACTAGCCCATCACTTGCCCAAGGTGATGTCCAAGTCTGTTGTGCATGTCCAACCCATGTGTCTGTTCACATGCTTCAACCTTGTTGCATACTATGCACCAGCCCATGCTATGCTTGCGCTGGGCGTTAGCTAATGCCATGCCTTGACATGCTAAGCCCAACGCTTGTGCCATGTCCAATGTCTGTCCAACAGCGTTCTTGCTCGATCATGCCTATCCCATTATGAGTCTTTGATTCAATCAAAGCCACAAATCTGATGTTTGACATTGTTGTAGGGGAGCCAAACAATGTCCCAACGTCCAACACACTTCACCCATGGTACCTGCCCATGGTCCCGGGTGACCTTCACGGAGCACCCCCGTATAGTAGGTCTTATGAAAATTTCTAAGTTGCCACGATTAGACATCAGACCTGTTTGAGGAAGTATAATGCAAACCTTCTAGATTTGCTAATTTTCTGACATAGCCTATTTGTTGCACAATGACCCAAGTTGCTGCCTAGTGTCGCCCACTGCTGCACAACATTGTTCATTGCTGCTCAAATGGCGAAGTGTCAAACTGATTGACAACTGAGTGTGCCCAGCGCCATTGGGTGCCACCTGCTGCTGTTCACTGTCGCACACTGATGCCTTGACCCAAAAATGAGTGTCAAGGCTTGACTTGACATGCTATCTGGGCGTCCCACATGCTAATTACGTGTCAACCCACTAAGGGGATAACACTTGTCCATTGATCCATGCGCTTTACATTTAATTTTAAAAAATCATTTATTTCCAATGGCCTTACGACTAGGCAGTAGATTAACTAACTCCTAAACCTAGTTCTTTCCCATAGAACTAATTCCATCCTTAATAGAATTTATCCAATCATTACGAATAGGTAAAGTGAGAGCTCCCTTATATGTAGCATGCTCATTATAATCTTTTATAGTGCACATAGGGTCTCCTTTAAGTAAGAGAAGGGATTCCTCTTTAATTTCAAAAAAAATATTTAGGTACTTTTGCACGTTTGATTTGACACGGCTCATTATTTTGTGAATCAGGTGCCCCTTTAGGCAGTAGATCATGTTAGGAATCTGCATGTAGATTGAAAGGTTGATTTATTGAGGGGGAGATGGTTTAAAATCTACATGAGATTACAAATTTATGAGATTTGATGTTGAAATACTGAAAGTATATTTGTAACACTTAAGTTTTGTGATGTCCTTAATAAAATGATAAATGTACAATGACTTAGAATAGAGAAAGATCAAGCATGTTAGGTTGATCTCACTGAGTTGCTCCAAAAGAATGTAATATATATATATATATATATATATATATATATATATATAAACTGATTGATCGACTAAAGCATACATATGAATGAGAAGCTTTGTAAAGTCCTTAAGAAACAAATGTACAAGGTTTTAGAACTGAGAAGATCAAAACTTTTAGGTTGATCTTAATTGAATTATCATTACCTGATGAACAAATGATTAAAGTATATTTGTAATGATAAATTTTGTGAAGTCAGTAAGAAACACATGTACAAGGACTTAGAATAGAAATATCAAATCTGTTATGTTAATCTTGTTAAAGCTCTCAATGTATAGTCGATAAGATCAACTGATAGTATAATCAATCTACTGAATCGTAGTGTGATCACAACCAGCAGAATCAGCTCATCCACTAAAGTACTCAAGACAAAGATCGCATACCTCAACTACGAGTCACAAAGATGAGTTGAAGGCCTAATAAGAAGAAGTTGATCACATGAGGATATACTCTAAGAATGTATGAGTATAGTCCCAATAAGAAGGAATCTTTGGCATGTCTCTAGAAAGGCTAAATTGCAAAAGTACTTTGCCTAATCACAAAGCACAAGTTAGTTCACAGAGTAATCAAAATTTCGTAGAGTAGTAACTGGTATTGTAAAGCATTAACAGACTGATACACCACAGAGCTATCTTGAATATCATATATCTACCAATGCATTTAGAGAATAAAGAGAAGTCTACAAGTCTACAAAAGCGTGGTAAAGTACTCTGTCAAATCATAAAGAATAATTCAGTTCCAAAGTAAACTAAGAGTTCGTAAAGCAGCAGCCAAGGTGAAGTAAATATTTAAAGAGATAGTCAGATCGTAGAGCTGTCTTCGGCTTCATAGAGCTGCTAAAATGTTCAGAGAATAATCAGAAGTCTGCTAAAGCATAATGGAGAAATCATTCATAGAGCAGATAATAGAGCAGAAGCCAATTTATAATCGTAGAGTAAATGTAAAGCTGAACTCTACGATTCCTATTAGTTGAATATCATCGAAGAGCTGACAGAGGAGAAGATTGTAGAGCCAAAGTCAATTCAATAATTGTAGAGCAAATGCAAAGCTCAACTCTACGATTTCTATCAGTTTATTATCATCGAAGAGCAAACGGAGGAGCAGATAGTAGAGCCGAAGTCAATTCAATAATCACAGAGCAAATGCAATGCTCAAGCTCTATCGATTTTCATCACTATACTATCATCAAAGTTCGTAGAGCACAGTCACATTTGATAGATAAGACTATCAATCAGAACGTTGCAAAATTAAAGGGCCCGAGGCATCCAACAGTGTATCTTTTAACATGATTGAAGATTAGATTAATGTTTCTAACAACAATTTTGAAGAAAGAAGATATCTAACTATTGGGAGATAAAGCTGCAGTCTGATGTGACCAATCGAAAGCAACCTGACATAAGTGAAGAAAGTCAACATCAAGGATACAAAGATATATGAGCCATAAATACTCGAACAAATACTTTACAACGGGTAGTCTTTTGAAAGACTATAAATAACTTTGAGATTTCAAATTCAAAGTTGTTGATCATCCCAACCTTATCAAAAATAGAATCAAGGGAGCTGTTGCACCAGATTAAGGAGCCATAACATAAAATGAAAAGATTCGAATTGTTGGCCTGAGCAAAAAAGCAAGTGCGACAAAATGGACAAGAAATAGAGTTATGATGCCATGAAGAGTGTAGAGATGTGCCAAATTAAAGTGCAAAAGAGCCAATGAACCAAGAGCCAAAGAGCTAAAGAGATGAAGATCCCAAAGCCAAAGAGCGAAGGTGCCAAGGAGCTTAGAGCCGAAGAGCTAAGAGCCAAAGTGCAGAAGAGCTAATGAGCCAAGGAGCCATGTAAGACCCCAACTTTTATGAATAAAGAATAATTTTCTCAAAATATATTTTTAAATATTATGGTATGGATTTGATATAATGTTATAGTTGTGGGTAATATTTTTAAATTTTCCAAAGTAAGCAAGTGGTTATATAATATTCGATTGGTCAGAAAATATTCGTTTTAACAGGGAATATTCGTACGATGGTACAATCATTGGTGGACCCCACAACAGAAGTATTGTCGTAGTTAGAAAAAGACAGAATTATCTTTTTATAAAAATAACGGCAAAAGTGTTACCGTTAAAACTGTTGAACTACCCGGTAGTAAAAATACAGTAATACGCGTGGTTGCATAGTACCACACGGTATTGATTATTGATGCTTACGTGAGAAGTCACTTAGTTATACTCAATTATTGCTATAGTAATTGCTGCATAATATCTCTCATATTATTGATTCAATTATTATCACAGTATCATCTGCATAATATGTTATATTATTAAATCAATAATTGAGACGACAAAGTTATTTATGTTATTATTTGCAATATTGACAATGTCTAGAAGTTCTGTCAAGGAGAGGTTTGGCCACCTAATTACGCGCTAATAAGGAGAAATCCTTATCGGAAAGCCCCATCTTTCCTGAAAACGACCTGGTTGTTAAATATTGTGAGTTATAATATTAATGATGAATAAGTTCGTGTTGATTAAAGATGAAATTGATAATTCCATTGTGTGAGAATTATTAGTGTTAGTGAAAATCGACATTTATTTCGATAATAATTAATGTCTGGGGGTTATATTAACCAATCGGGTAATTCACCGGATAAATGAGCAATTAATTGCTATTAATTCACATGATTATAACTATGTGTTTACATGTGTGTACTATTGATTCACATGATTTACTATTAGGGGAGTTGGTGCAAGATTGATAATACTTGCATGACTAAATTAAAAATGGAGGTATTGATGAAGGTACTATACTGTAATTAATTTTTTCACATGATTATACTATTAAGTCACATGAATGAACTATTAATTCACATTATCTACTATTAGGGGAGGTGGTGCAAGTTTGATAATACTTGCAGGACTAAGTTAAAAATAAAGAAAAAGAAGAAGGTATTATACTGTAATATTTCGAGCCCCAAAACGTGCAATTATCGAAACTATATTTTTTTATAAATAGAAGCTCATTCTTCTTTCATTCTCACTAATTCACTAAGTCTCACAAGAGAAATTATTATAGAGAGAAATTATAGAGAGAAAGAAGAAGAGAAGTCTGCTACCTCACTATTCTAGTATTCAGTTTCTTCTAAGGTAAGGGGTATTATTTCTTTTGTATTCATGAAGAGAGTTATTTTCTTTCAATACTCGTAATGGTTGTTATTCCATTCTTTATTATTCTGTTGGAATAACCTATCTGTGCGGTCTATCGCATGCCTGGTGAATTCTTCTGTTATTTCATTCTTTATTATTCTGTTGGAATAACCTGTCTGTGCGGTCTATCGCATGCCTGGTGAATTCTTCTATTGTTCTATTCTTTATTATTCTGTTGGAATAACCTGTCTGTGTGGACTACCGCATGCCTGGTGAATTCTTTTGTTATTCCATTCTTTATTATTCTGTTGGAATAACCTGTCTACGCGGGCTGCCGCATCCATGGTGAATTCTTCTGTTATTCCATTCTTTATTATTCTATTGGAATAACCTGTCTACGCGGGCTACCGCATGCATGGTGAATTCTCCTGTTATTTCATTCTTTATTATTCTGTTGGAATAACCTGTCTTGTGGACTACCATATGCATGGTGAATGATCCTTCGTATTCATTTCTTATTAAATTGTGAAAGTGATCTGTCTACGTGGATTACCGCATGGCGGAAAAAAATCCATTTGTAATTTCATATATTCTATTATACTCAGTTGGTTAAAGTTTGGCTTCTATACTCTATGAAATTAGTAGAATATCCTGGATATTTGCGCTTCATCCAGTATCTTTTCATGGAAATATTCTTCTAAGCATTCTTGAATTTTACTCTACAAAGCAGTATCATGTTGACAATTTGGACGTTATTGATTTCTGGATAAATTAAATTATAAATCTTTAAAATTTATCTTGAACTTGTTTTATTGAATTATTATGTCATTGTCATCATCCTCATGCTTATATTGTGATGAAAGTCATCTTTGGCTTACGTGCATAGATAGACTTGGTATGAGTATGACCATGGATTATTCGGTATAATCATGACCGTAATGTGACGAATGATGTGGTGAAAGTCCTCATTGGCCTGTAGTTCATTGATGGACAGTTGTTGGTATGATTATGACCAGGGATTATTCGGTATAATCATGACCATTGATGATTACATGAATATCCTTGGTCGTGATGCAGGGATGATTCGATTTTTTTTATTAAGTTGAGTCTCAGCGATAAAGTTGATGAAATTTTTTTTAAATCATAGAAGATAGTAGATTTTATGCTCTACTTGACTCTTCTAATGGATTGCTTATTCCGCTACAGTTGTTAATCTAAAACTTGTTGTCTATTATATTCTATCAGTTGTTATACTATTGAAGGCTAAGGATAATTTATTCTGCATTATCTTAGTCATAATATTTCTTACTGGGCTAGTTGAGCTCACCCTTTCTTTCACTGTTCTCTTCAGGAAATGAGAATATAGCTGGGACGAGTCGGGGAATGGATTGACGATCCAGATGGTTGTTTTAGTAGTCCTCACTATTCTATAAAATAGTGTAACAATAAATGTAATGAGGACTCCATTGAGTGTGGATATTGTTTAAATGATAATATTCTTATTAAAACTCTTAGATTATGTTTTGTCGTATTTTACACGACTGTTGTATAATTAAGTTGTATTTGAATTTTGTACCATGTATTTGGCGACTCAAGATGGGTGATGTATACCTATTTTGGGGGCGTCACAAGCCAAGAGTCAAAAATCCAAATAGATGAAGAGCACAAAGCCAAAGAGCCAAGGTGCTAAGGAGCTTAGAGCCAAATAGCCAAGAGCTAAAGAGCTGAAGAGCTAAGAGTCGAAGTGCCGAAATGATGAAAAATATGGCAGAATTGAAAGCAGAAGTGCCTAGAAGCCATGGAGTTGATAAAGTAAGAGTGGTATATTAGAAGGCCAATCTCAAGTACCACTCTACAACTCACCAAGAACACTAAGAGCTGAACGGATGAAAAGAATAGAAGTAATCTACAATCCAACGAATATTTAAATCTGCTAAGCAAAAGAGTATGACAAGATGATTTGCAAAGCTTATCGGCACATCAACTATGATCATTAGTAACTACTGAGTACCAGAGAATGTAGAGCATTAATGAAAAAGATCAATAACACCAAGAAGATAATCACAACCAGCTGCTAAGTACTAGAAGGTGGAGAGCTTAAATTCCATCTTAGCATAATCTCCAACAAACATCATCAAACAGGAAATGGGGTTGGAGGATTCTTGTCTTAGTGACTGAATTGGGGTCGGAGGATCCTGGTTTTAGTGACCGAATTGGGGTCAGAGGATTCTAGTCTTTGTGACCAAATTGTCGAGCTTAATTAAGTGAATCGATGTTGAGACTTAGTGACTCGAAGGAACCTTAGTGGTTCAGATTTAAATTGTCCGAGGGACCTTTTCCTTAGTGAATACATGCTCATTGAAGTAGAAGAGTAGATTAGGAGTTGTTTAGTCTCCGAACCACTTAAAAATCTCTTGTGTCATTTACTTTACGTCATTTACATTATACATTTTATTACTGCTATATTTTCTATGTGTTTGTACATCCATAAGACTAAATCTAGATATGAGATTTTCATAATCTTTAAGGGGGATTTTACAAAAGAATATTTTGTTATGCTTAATCAATATGATTAACTGATTACTTGGTAATACATCTTTAATTAATAGAAAAGTTTTTAAAGATCTATTCAACCCCTCCTTCTAGATCTCTAGTGTGCCTCTGGGAAACAACAGATCATTCCTACTATCCTTAGTAACAAAATAATGAGAGTAAAATCCCCTTCTTTCTCTAAGGGATGGTGAAATGTGTCCCACTGATTCGATCATCTCATATAGCTGAAAATCCTTTCTCGTGTCACCCTACTTGGAAACTAATTCTTTATGAATTCTACATCTCATGATTCAATCTTAATCATTACTGAAACAACCCGGGTCAAATCCCGAGTCCGAAATAAATCTCGGGTCAAATCCCAAGTCCGAATCGAATCAAATCCATCAAAATAAGGCCTCAAACCAGTGGCTCAATAGTATCTTCTTGGGTCATCTTAGCCCTCCATAGGCTCCCAAAAGGTCATGACTTGAAGGTACTATTGGTAGTAACTTATTTTCTTATATGCAGACAAATTTTTTCCCTATCTTTTGATGTAGGACTGGGGTGTTACAAACTCCCCCACTTAAATTTCTGATGTCCCCGTCAGAACCGATCACACACACACATCCCAAAGATCTTTGCCTCTCTAGCCATTGTGGGATAATACCGGCTAGCTTCGTGTTCCCACCTCCGGACCTCTATCTCTCTATTATGGGATAATACCACCAGCTTTCGTCTCCCCACCTCCGGTAACCCGATCGGATGACCCGACCTGAGCTTTCGAGAGTAGGCTCTGATACCATATGAAACAACCCGGGTCAAATCCCGAGTCCGAAACAAATCTCGGGTCAAATCCTAAGTCCAAATCGAATCAAATCCATCAAAATAAGGCCTCAAACCAATGGCCCAATAGTATCTTCTTGGGTCATCTTAGCCCACCACAGGCTCCCAAAAGGTTATAACTTGAAGGTACTATTGGTAGTAACTTATTTCCTTATATGCAGACAAATTTTTTTCCTTTCTTTCGATGTGGGACTGGGGTGTTACAATTACTCCATTAAGTTTTTCGTATATCATAACATAACTCTTTGAGTGTTCTAGATAACTTATAAAGATACCATTCTTTCCTCTAGATTCTAACTTCCCAAGTTGTTGGGAAGGAATGCACATATATTCTTTCGACCCCCATGGTTTTAAATGATCTAGGGTTGGTTTTCTGCCTTTCCAAGACTCATATGGTGTAGAAGTAACTAATTTAATAGGCACACGATTAACGATGTAGGTAGTAGTCATAAGTGCATCTCCCCAAAAATTAATTGGGAGATCAGCTTGCGCCATCATCGACCTAACCATCTATAATAGCGTACGATTCCTTTTCTCTACCCCACCATTTTGTTGCGGAGTACCAGGAATCATTAGTTGTTTGATGAAACCTTTTTCCTCATGGAGTCCTTTAAATTGCTCAGATAAATATTCGTAGGCACAATCGGGCCTAAGAACCTTTCTGGATATATCCATTTGACTCTCAACTTCAATAATGAAGCGTCTAAAAGAGTTTAATGCTTCCAAATTATTAGAAATAAAATAGATATATTCATATCACAAATAGTCATTTATAAAAGTGTTGAAATAGTTATTACCGTGTCGTGCTCTAACATTTATTGGACCACAAATGTCTGAATGAACTAGTTCTAAAGGATTAGTGGCTCTCACTGACTTCCCAAATGATTTTCTTTTTGCCTTTCCTGCTAAATAAGGTTCACATACTGATAGTAACTTTAGCGAGTGAGCATTAATGGCCTTCTCGAGCTAGCATAGTCATCATATCTTGGTCAATATGACCTAATTCTGGCATACCATTTCAATAATTCATTAACAATATCATCATGAGAAGCAATATATATAAGATAAAATGGGATTCTCCTTTATTCAAAATATAAAAACCATCCGATAAAATAACATGTCCTACAAAATTATTAAGAAAGTAAATAGATACCCTACTACTATTGAAGGAAAAAAAATCCTACTCTAACTAAAGCTTCAACTAATATTAAGTTTCGTTGAATTCCTGGTACATAAATCATGTCCTCAAAGATCTTTGTGCATTTATTTTGTAAAGCTGATAAGTGCCAAAACCAAGTACTTGCTCCTCTGAACTGTTCCCCGTGAATAAACTTTGACTCCCTTTAGAAACTCTTCGATACTCAGTGAATCCTTCCCTATCCCGAGTTTCTTATTTTCTCATATGTCAATAATCCACGAAGGATCAGATTGCGCAAGAAAAAGATGTGAACACACAAAGTATTCATCGTAATGAAGAAATTTACGTTGCACCTTTTTCTGCTCAGTGCATTCACGAGTAAAATGTCCAACTTTCTGATAGTTATAATAAGTTAACTTTTTTTGTTCTTCCTCTTTTGCCCCTACGACGCTTAGCATTACCCTTCTATTTTGGTGCGTCAACCTTAACCTGATAGTTGCTTTTAGCTTTCTAACAAGTTTGATTGTTCTATTTCTAAGTCCTTGTACAAGTATTTCTCAGAAAGGAGTTTAATAAAACTATTAAACAATTATACATTACTATAATCACATCATCAAATTTAACTTGCATATCTTAACAATTCCTAACACATGGAGGTAGGTGAATAATCAACAAAGGGTCTACTACTTTCTATAAAGGAAGAGAATGTCATATGCGATTCTATAAGTGACAACTCAGAAATCCCTGGTCAGGGTTGAATAGAAATTAGAAAGGAGTTTCTAATTTACATTAACTAGAGTTGTGCATTTTAGAATCGAAATGCATATGATCAAATAAATAAAACTTGATAGAAATTTCATGTTTTATATTTGATTAGAACATTGTATGACAGAAATATTGAATTGTATGGTAACTATTTCTTGAATAGTTTTTTTGTGATTAAACATTGATTTCATATTATATGGATAGTCATGATATGCTGAGAGGTGTCACTCATGATGTAGAATAAATATATTATTTATATTTTAATTAAAGGAGTTTAATTCATTATAAAGAATATTAGAATGTTTGTAATAATTTATTTATTCCACTACCGATATAATATTGAACCTAAAGGGTCATACCATAAAAGAGAAATATTATTTTAGAAGTAATTGGCTTAATAATAATTTAATTATATTTAATTTATATTATGGTGGCATAAATTAAATAGCTTAATATTTATGTTAGGTTTGCACGTAGCGTGATTACGTAATCAAATCACATAAATAAAGAGGAAGAGCGAAAGAGGAAATTTTAAAATTTTAATGCAAACCATTACTATGATCATCCTATATGCTTAGTTATTAATACATACAAGAAGGAGAAGAAGATGAGATACATACCCTTGTAGATCGAGCTTCTATAGGTACGAGTTCTACTCCAACTTGAATCCATGAGATTGATTCCTTCCCTTGATCAATGCATGTCACCCAAGCGTTTGACCTCTAGAGGTGATCCGCCAAGGAAGAAGAAGAACTACGAAGGTGGGTGTTTGGCTAAACCCTAATTCTATCTCTATAGAATCTCTGTACTCTCCCAATGCTGAAAATTAATCATGTTCTATGTGTAACCACGTTCTATAATAAGAATTTCTTATTTATAGATGTAGGCAACCCTCCTAACTATTTAGGATTAGGGTTTCATATTAATTAATTAAACCCGTTTAATTAATTAGGCTTCCCAATCCAATTAGGAATAATTAAACTTTCTTTAATTAAATAGCCCCTTAATCTTATTAAGAATATATATGAGAGAGAGTATCTTATTAATTAATTCACAAACTCCTTTAGGCATTAAATAATAATAGTAATAGTAATAATAATAATCATAAGACTCCTCTTATTAATTTATATTTAATATTTTTAAAATATTAAATAATAAATATTAAGCTATTTAATTTATTCCATCACCATATATTAAATTAAATATACTTAACTTATTATTATGATTATGTCATTAGCTTCTTTAATAATTATTCTTTCTTTTATGGTTTGACCCTTTAGGTTCTCCATATTAAACCGGTTGTGAATAAATCAATTAGAACAATTCTAATCTTATTTAAATAAATAAATTAAACTAATAATTTATTTAATTAATTAATATTTATTCTACAATAAGGGTAAGCCCCCTTAGCGATCAACGACTTTCCAAATAATATAGATTTAACATTAATCATAAAAGAACTTTTGAGTAAATAGTTATCGTACAATTCATTCCTTCTACCATACAACGTTTCAATTAAATATAAGACATAGATTTACTATCCAGTCTTATTTTATTTAGTTATATGTATTCTGATCCTAAATGCATAAACTCCGATAATGCAAATTAAAAATAACTTCTAATTTCATTATGCCTTGGCCAAGGACTACTGAGTTGTTATTTATCGAATCACATAGGATATTCATTTCTTTTACTAGAAGTGGTAGATCATTTATTGATCATTCATTATCTTCATGTATAATTAATTATACCCAAGAATACTCTTTGATATACCCTTAGGGTCTTAAGGGACATGTCAAATTATAACTCATCATACATAAGATACCACGATGATCTCAAGTCTAAGGATTACTTATACTACTATCACTAAAGGAATTCCTATTAATAGGCGAGTAAAATTCCATTAGGTTTTTCTTAGCGAGCCACGTTCAATGTACTTATTCTCCAATAAGCGCCTATATACTTGCTTTAGTGTCTCCACATAAATGATTATGAGATCGATTATCCTCTTTCAAAGAGCAAGCAACGTATGTACCAATTTATCTGGATTCACTAATTCCCTAATTAGTAATTCATCGATTGTGAACTATTTTAGTTTTAAGCTATCTAAGAGTTTAGATCTCGTTAGCATGATCATCATCATGATTCTAAAAGTATTGCTTAAAACTATGAGTTTATCACATTTAAATATAACATCATTATGTAGATAATATAAACGCCTTTAAATAAATAATTCTTTTATTAATAAATGAATAAGATTATTACAAAGTATATGCTTTATCATCATACATGATTGACTTATGTGCATACTACTTTCAATCTCCCACTTGCACTAAAGCCAATCGCCATGCTATCTAATACCTATCTTCTCTAAGTGGCGATCAAACTGTTATTTTTTTTAAATCTTTAGTAAATGGATTCTTTAATTTTGTTTTGAGTGTCCACACGCTCTAGGGTGACATTTCCTCTTTCAATGATTTCTCTAATCAAATGAAATCGCAGCATCACGTGTTTGGATTTTTTATGAGACCTGGGTTCCTTGGCCTGTGCAACAGCTCCGATGTTGTCACAGAACAAAGGTACTGCTCCTCTAATGCTAGGACCCACACCAAGTTCAGTTATGAACTTTTTCATCCAAATAACTTCTTTTGCAGCTTCACTTGCAGCTATGTACTCTGCCTATGTCACTGAATCAGCAACTATTTACTGCTTGAAACTCTTCTAACTCACTGCGCCACCGTTTAAGGTAAATATATACCCCAAAATGGATTTAATGTCATCTTGGTCCGTTTGAAAACTTGAGTGTGTATAGCCCTCTAGTTTCAATTCAGATCCACCGTAGACAAGAAATACATCCTTAGTTCTTCTTAAGTACTTTCAGATATTTTTCACTGCCTTCCAGTGCTCTTCTCCTGGATTCGACTAATATTTGCTCGTTACACTAAGTGCATGAGCAATATCCGGTCTAGTACATATCATACCGTACATGATGGATCCCATTGCTAAAGCATAAGGTATCTTACTCATACGGTTTCTCTCCTTAGGTGTCTTTAGGGCTTGTTTCTTGGAGAGATGTATTCCATGGCTCATTGGCATGAGACCTCTCTTGGAATCTTCCATGCTAAACCTATTTAGCATCGATTTAATGTACATTCCTTGGGACAAGCCAATCATTCTTTTAGATCTATCTCTATAGATCTTTATTCCCAAAATATATGATTCTTCTCCCAAGTCTTTCATAGAGAAGTGTTTAGATAACCATATTTTAATTGACTATAGCATCGGAATATCATTCCCTATCAGTAATATATCATCAACATATAGTACAAGGAATGATACAATGCTCTCACTAACCTTTTTGTACACACATGGTTCATCCTCATTTTTGATAAAATCAAACTCTTTGATTGTCTCATCAAAACGGATGTTTCACCTTCGAGAAGCTTACTTCAATCCATAAATGGATCGTTATAGCTTACAGAATTAATTTGTTCCAGCTGTTAAAATAAAACTATCTGGCTGTGTCATATACACATCCTCCTCAAGTTTCCTATTGAGGAAGGCCGTTTTCACGTCCATTTGCCAGATCTAGTATTTGTTATAAGCTGCAATCAGAAGTAAAATCTGAATGGACTTGAGCATAGCTACTGGTGAGAAAGTTTCATCATAGTCAATTCCATGCCTTTGTTTGAAACCTTTTGCAACCAGTCTGGCCTTATAGGTCTCTACCTTGCCATCCGCTCAAGTCTTTCTCTTAAAGACCTATTTGCTCCTAATATGCTTAATGCCCTTACGTGCTGAAACCAAAGTCCATACTTGGTTTTCATACATGGAGCCCATCTCAGATTTCATGGCTTCTTTCCATTTCTCTGAGTCTTTACAACTCATAGTCTGTTCGTAATTTAATGGATCATCATCATTGATGTTGCGTACCTCATCATTATCCTTTATAACAAAGGCCATACCTATCAGGTATCTTCGGTACTCTTCCAGATTTATGAATAGGGTGTTATACAATAGGTCCTTCTACTTGGTCAAGTACTTAACTTTGATCTGTTGTAATTTGTGGGTCTTGAACTTCTTCAATATATATCTTACTCCCACTAACCCCTTCAAGGATAAACTCCATTTCCAAGAAGGCAGTATGTTTCACAACAAACACCTTTTGATCAGTAGGATGATAGAAGTAATACCCTAAAGTTTCTTTAGGGTATCCCACAAATCTAAATTTTTCACATCTAGTCTGCAGCTTATCTTTTTTAAACTTTTTGACATAAGATGGATAACCCCAAGTCTTAACATGCTTAAGATTTGGTTTCCTCCCTGTCCATATCTCATATGGAGTCTTTGGGACGGATTTAGTAGGTACCTTGTTAAGTAGGTATGCAGTAGCTTCTAGGGCATAGCCCCAGAATGATATTGGAAGATCGGTAAAACTCATCATGGAACGAACCATGTCCAATAATGTTTGATTTCTCCTTTTAGATACACCATTCAACTGTGGTGTTCCTGGTGGAGTCCATTGTGAGATTATACCATTTTCTTTGAGATAATTTAAAAACTCACCGCTTAAGTATTCACCACCTCGATCCGATCGAAAAATCTTAATACTCTTGTCGGTTTATTTCTCTACTTCACTTCTAAATTCTTTGAACTTTTTAAATGATTCGGATTTGTATTTCATTAGATACACATATTCATATCTTGAATGATCATAAGTAAAAGTAATGAAATAAGAATACCCTTGTCATAGGTCCACATACATCTGTGTGTACCAACGCTAACAACTCTGTAACTCTTTCTCCTTTTTCACTAAAAGGAGATTTAGTCATTTTACCCATGAGACAAGATTCACAAGTTGGATATGATTCATAATCAGATAGCTCTAAGAGCCCATCCTTATACAACTTGGATAATCTTATTTCATTGATGTGACCGAGTCTACAATGCCACATAAAGATATAATTAACATCGTCTCTTTTCCTTTTATTAGTTTGTTCAATTTGAAGTATATTTTCATTCAAGTTAATCACGTAAAGTCCATTCCATAAATTACCAATACAATATAAAACATTCTTATTATAAATGTAACAACTATTGTTCTTAATCATAATAACAAAACTTTCTATATCTAATATAAAAATTAAAATAATGTTTCTAATAAGTGTTAGAAAATAATAACAATTGTTTAAATAAATGGACTTGCCCGAAGGTAATGCTAAATAATAAGTTTCTATAGCTAATGCAACAACTTTTGCTTTATTTTCCACTCGTAGGACGACTTCATCCTTGTTCAGCTTTCTACTTTTAATCATTCCCAACATAGTATTACATATGTGAGAACTACATCAGGTATCCAATATCCAAGTAGAATTTTGACTTTGAGAATAATTAATTTTAATCATGAACAAACCTGAAGCTTCTCCAAGATTCTTCTGCTTTTGTTCCGCAAGGTACTTTTCACAGTTCCTCTTCCAGTGACTCGACTTGTTACAATGGAAGTATATTCCTTTACTATCTGGATCAGGTTTCTTATTGTCCCTTTTCTTCGCCTTGCCCTTAACCTTCTTGTTTTTCTTATTTTTAGAAGAAACCTTGGGCCTCTTTCTTTTCTTAGAAGAATCATCTACCATTAAGACATGGTCTCGCTTGGATGGGAAGTGCCTTTCAGCAGTTTTCAATATATTAAGTAACTTAGGCAAGCTGACGTCCAACTTATTCATATGGAAATACAACAAATTGTGAGAAGGTGTCCGGGAGTGACTGCAAGATCAAATCTTGACTTAACTCCCAATCCATGCTGAACCCCAATTATCCCATTTGTTTAATCAAATTAATCAATTTTAGACAACGGGTCTCAACAGTAGTGCCCTCGGACATGCGCGATCGGAAGAACTCCCTAGATATCTGATACCTAGCAGTTCTGCTTTGCTCACCATATAATTCTTTTAGGTGCAACAAAATAGAATAGGCATCCATTTTCTCGTTCTAACACTATAGCTCGTTACTCATGGATGCGAGCATGATGCATTGTACTATAGATGCATCATCTTGCCACTTTCTAAAAGTAGAAATCTCTTCCTTAGAGGCTATTTTTGCAACCTTTGCAGGGACAAGTGAATCTTGGATATAATTAAGAAAGCTTTTCAACAGTGAGAACAATTCTCAAATTTCTTAATCAGTCCATGTAATTCGGTCCGATCAACTTGTTAGCATCAAGTATGCTACGCAGTAATAGTGCGCGTGATATTTTTCAAATTCTGCATGTGAAATAAAATAACATTTTAGCATACATTCATTTAATTAATTACCAAAATAAATTAGGTCTTATTTTAAATTGGTATCTCCCACTATTTTCATCAAACTATATTACCCTCATAATATATAGTTTGGCAAAACTATTTAAAGATTTACTAGAGAGAATACGGATCCCATTTCAAATATATATAGCCTTGTGGTGACATAACAAACGATATATAAATAAATAGGTAGACAACTATTGTCAATTACATCATCATGTAACTCCTTTTATGCCTCTTATATTATTTTGATCAAGTGATGACACATCCGAACCAAAATTATCCAAGTTAAGTCCAACCTAGCACTTTAATATATTCAAATAGAAAATTACCGTCCTTGTGGTGACACACCAAAACAGTATTGTTCAATTTCGTTATAAGCATCAAATGTGATAAATTAACATCTTAAATATTTAATACTTGCCTTATGGTGACACAACAAACTCATAATAAATCTTTAATACTCTATTAATTTTATCATGCTAGAAGGCGACGTTCGATATTCCAAATATCTTTGAACGTTTAGGACTTAATATAAATACTTTGAGGGGTATGTTATTAATTGTTTAATCTTGTTTAGCGCGCATGCACACACACACACACACACACACACACACACATATATATATATATATATATATATATAAAATATGCGTTATATTAATTAATATGCGAAACATGTTTAATAATATATAATATATATATAGTATAAGCATGCATATAGAATACATTATTCTACCGAATTGATTATGAATTTTATTTTAGTTTGATTCACTAGAGTTACCAAGTGAACCAAAAGGTCAAACCTATTAGTGCAAAAAATAAATTTAAATATAACTATTGCATTTAAATCAAGGGCTCCATTACAAACGGGTCTTCATGCGCTCCTTTTCTTCAAGTAATTCGAACTAATCCTATTACATAAACTATTTACAATAAATAGAAACCTTGATCAGCAGTCAAGGGGAAGCACATATGAGGGAGTTAGAAATTACATCAAGAAAAATTAGAGAAGACGAGGTACGCAAATCCCATTTAATAAAACTTTTACATTCATGCATCCGACTAAAATAAAATCCAATCGCATTGGTCAATAGTTCATAATCAACCCCATTTATTATCATACACATCAACATATGCATCAATAAATAACATTCATCTTATGAATCATAAATCCATTCTATATATGCATTCATATCAATTAATGGGCAAAAGTTTTGCTAATATTTAGTTTTGAAACAAAATAAACTTCTTTTATTTTAATCAAAAACCAAATCCAAATTAAACTCCTTTAATTTTCAGTAATCTGAAATCAAATTTCAGATAAAATAAACTTTTTTATTTTAAACTTTTATCAATTTAATAAATCATTTTTTTCAATTGAAGAAAAAATAAAAATTTTAGATTCTGTCCAGGGGAAGGCGCAGCTGCGCCCAGAATGAACTGGGTCGCAGTGCTGGTGCGCTGCCCTTTTGGAAAATTGACACTGCAGAACAGCGCAGCTGCGCCTAGAGTGAACTGGGGCGCGGCGCAGCTGAGCTAGGTCGCAGAACCAAAAAAAATTTTGTTGCCCAAAAATTTGATCTAATCGCATATGATATATACATGGAATTACAAAGATTGTTAATTAGCACATAGTTAGGCTCTGATACCACTGTTAGGTTTGCACGTAGCGCGATTATGTAATCAAATCACATAAATAAAGCGAAAGCGCGAAAGAGAGAATTTAAAAATTTTAATGCAAACCATCACCATTATCATCCTATATGCTTAGTTATCAATACATACAAGAAGGAGAAGAAGATGAGATTCATACCCTTGTAGATAGAGCTTCCACAGGTATGAGTTCTACTCCAACTTGAATCCACGAGATTGATTCCTTCCTTTGATCAATGCCAGCCACCCAAGCGTTTGACCTCCACCAAGGAAAAAGAACTAAGAAGGTGGGTGTTTGACTAAACCCTAATTCTATCTCTATAGAATCTCTGTACTATCCCAATGCTGAGAATTAATCGTGTTCTATGTTTAACCCCGTTCTATAATAAGACTTTCTTATTTATAGATGTAGGCAACCCTCCTAACTATTTAGAATTAGGGTTTTATATTAATTAATTAAACCCTTTTAATTAATTATGCTTCCCAGTCCAATTAGGAATAATTAAACTCTTTTAATTAAATAGCCCCTTAATCTTATTAAGATTATATATAAGAGAGAGTATCTTATTAATTAATTCTCAAACTCCTTTAGGAATTAAATAATAATAATAATAAGACTCTTCTTATTAATTTATATTTAATATTTCAAAAATATTAAATAATAAATATTAAGCTATTTAATTTATTCCATCACCATAGATTAAATTAAATATACTTAACGTATTATTATGATTATGCCATTAACTTCTTTAATAATTAATCTTCCTTTTATGGTGTGCCCCTTTAGGTTCTCCATATTAAATCGGTTGTAAATAAATCAATTAGAACAATTCTAATCTTATTTAAATAAATAAATTAAACTAATAATTCATTTAATTAAATAATATTTATTTTACAATAAGGGTAAGCCCCCTTAGCGATCAACGACTTTCCAAATAATATAGATTTAACATTAATCATAAAAGAACCTTTGAGTAAATAGTTACCGTACAATTCATTCATTCTTTCACACAATGTCCCAATTAAATATAAGACATGGATTTACTATCAAGTCTTATTTTATTTAATTATATGTATTCCGATCCTAAATGCACAAACTTCGATAATACAAATTAGAAATAACTTTTTAATTTCGTTATGCCATGGCTAATGATTACTGAGTTGTTATTTAACGAATCACATAGGACATTTACTTGTTTTACTAGAAGTGGTAGATCCTTTATTGATCATTCATTATCTTCATGTGTAATTAATCATATCCAAGCATACCCTTTGATATATTCTTAGGGTCTTAAGGGACATGTTAAAGTATTACTCATCATATGTAATTTACAATGATGATCTCAAGTCTAATGATTACTTGTACTACAATCACTAAAGGAATTCTTATTAATAGGCAAGTAAAACTGCATTAGTTTTCCTTAGCGAGCCACATTCAATGTACTTATTCTCCAATAAGCACATATATACTTGCTTTAGTGTCTTCACATAAATGATTATGAGATCGATCATTCTCTTCCAAAGGGCTAGCAACGTATGTACCAATCTATTCGGATTCACTAATCCCCTATTTATTAATCCATTGATTGGGAACTATATTAGTTTTAAGCTATCTAAGAGTTTAGATCTCATTAACATGATCATCATCCTGATTCTAAAAGTATTTCTTAAAACTATGTATCACATTTAAATATAACATCATTATGTAGATAATATAAACGCCATTAAATAAACAATTCTTTTATTAATAAATGAATAAGATTGTTAGAAAGTATATTTTTTTACCATCATACATGATTGACTTGTACTTTCAATTTATAATTAAGTATTTGGAGAAATAGTAATTATAAATTAATAAGAAGTATTATTATTATTATTATTATTATTATTATTATTATTATTATTATTATTATTATTATTATTATTATTATTATGTTCCTAAATGATTTAGGAATTAAATTAAAAACTCTAAGTCCTAAAGAGTTTAGGAGGAGAATTAGTCTATATAAAGAGACTTATGATAGATTAGAGACTACTGTCAGTATCTGGATACTACATAATAATTATCTGCAACCTAAGGAGTTAGGGGAAGAGAGAGAGAGAGAGAGAGAGAGAGAGAGAGAGAGAGAGAATTAGGGCTAGAAACCCAAGATTTTGGAAAAAACCTAAACTTACTTCATCAATCAATAATCTTTTGGTGGATCACCTTTAGAGCGCTACACATACTGAGTAGCTGACGTTTGATACGTGGGTTTGAAGAAGCGTGAATGATCAAAGTATTGGGACTTGCAGATCACATCAAGGAGTTGATATATCTTTTATCCTTCCTCGATTAATAATATCGCATAAAGTGATTCTTGGGATTGCGAAAAATTTTAAATATGATTTATGTCATACTTCCGCTTTTACATCATGAGATTGTATGTATGTTCTTGATTCTGCAAATTAACATGACGACCACCGTCCACCGCGAGTTGACCTTGTCTTTATGACTCTACAGTCTCTACCCCTGGCCTCTTGAACATATTAGACTTAAAAGGTAACTAAATTAAGACTTTTTTGTTTGATAATTTAAAATTTATAGTTTGTTTGAATTTGTTGTTGGTTGGGGACTTGGGGTTAAACCCAATTCAATTTATTTGATGTATTTGTTATATTTTGGACTTAAAAGGTATCTAATTAGGGCTTTTTTTTGTTTGGTAGTTTAAAGTTTAAATTTATTTGAATTTCTTGTGGGTTGGGGTTAAAATGAATATGTTCTTCAATTTTTTATGAATTTGTTGTGTTTGTGAATTGTGAGTTGATTTTGAATGTTGTGATTGATTTTGTTTGAATATAGAAAACAAATTTGGTTTGAGTTTTTGAGCATACGATTGAAATTGTAATTATTTGGAGAATCATTCAAATTGAATTGTGACAAGTAACCGAAGTAAGTTTCTAAATTGTATCTAAATATTTTTTATTTTGAAATTCCTTTGTTAGTTTAGATTATTAATATTTATATGTTGTATGTTATAGAATTTTATTTATGTTGCATAAAATAATTGTTTGCTTGGGATTGTTGTATACTTGTATTTTCATCACTTTCAGGTTGAGTTACTCTGTACAGTGATAGATACTCAATTTCAAAAATTGAATAATCAATTTGAAAATGTTAATACAGAGTTGCTCTCATGTATGACGTGCCTTGATCCAAGTAACTCATTCTAAGCATTTGACAAGGAACTATTGATTCAATTTGCAAATTTTTACCCTTGGAATTTCAAGATAAAGATGTTTGGGGGATTGATGATGAACTTGAAACTTACATTGCAAATGTGAAAAATGATTCTGATTTTTATAATGTGAAAGTGATTGATGAACTTGCTCAAAAGTTGGTTAAAAATAATAAGGGTAATTTGTATGGTCGAATTTATTTGTTGTTGCAATTAACTTTGATTTTGTCGGTTGCTATAACCATGGTGGAGAGGATGTTTTCAGCGATGAATATTGCTAAAACCAATCTCCAAAACCAAATGAGCGATAAATGGTTGAGTGATTGTTTAGTTCCTTACGTTGAAAATGATGTATTTGAAACTATTGATAATGAAGTTATCTTAGAACATTTTCAAGCTACAGAGTATAGAAAGATAGAATTGTAATTTATAAACATTAGTATGATTAATATAAATTTTCTTTATTTAATTTCAATAAAAAAATTTAGTTAAAATCCGTCCTTAATGAAAATAAAATACTGGATCCCTCCCTGCCTAGATGCATCAACATCAACTACATCAACTTTTTTTCACCACTCAAGGACTATGCCAACGAGTCTAATAGTGTAGAATTTTTACATCTTGTCCTCCACATTGGTTCTTTTTTTTTTTTTTTGGGTGAATCTCCACATTGGCTTGATATGATCATATGGTTGATTTTATATGTTCCGCGTAATATCCATTTATCCATTATTTTAATGGGGAAATTGAAGCAAATTGCATTGTTGTGGTCCTTGTGGAGTATTCATATGAGTATGCATAAGTACTAGAGAGCATGACCAGCACCACAGAGGGTGGGAAGGGCCCTTTTACTTCTTTCTTACATACTATGATTAGATTACAAACAAATAATAGATATCAAACTACAAAGAGACGAATAATAACAACTAGTGAACACAAAAAATATTTGAAACACAGACAAATTCCATAAAAAAACAATACAATTTACACATATAAGCAGTTCATGGGTAACCAAATACCAAAATATTCTGGTAATCTCACACCCGGCCAAATCTGAAACAGTCATCTCCCAACTAAAAAAAAAGATCTCCAAAATGAAGAAAATAAGATCTCACGAGAAGATAATGAAACTCTCTTATAGAGAAAATAAAATCACACACAAATATAAAAGAAAACCCCATATAAAGAGAGAATAGAATACTAACATAAATAAAAAGAGCACAAAATAATAAAAAAGAAAAAAAAGAGAGCATAAATGTGTGTGTGCATATATATATATATATATATATATATATATATATATATATATATATATATATATATATATATATATATACATACACACACACACACAAAATGTTATAACCCTTACTTTAACCAAATGTTGTGATTATAAGGATTGCAATATTTTTAATAACCACCCTAATTTTTTTATCTACTTTTAATGTCTACTTTTACAATTTCACTATAAAGATTATTTTTTTTAAGACAAAATGTTTCTCCAAACATTATTGTTTGAGTATAAATAATTTATAGGCTTAAATACACTTTAAATCTATAAGTTTTTAGCTTTTTATAACTTAAGACTTTAATGTTTCAACTTTAAGACATTAAAACATAATGTCTTTATATTCTTACAAATTAAACCTTTTTGCCACCTCGTGTAACAATTGATCTGTATCATGAGAAGTGTTTTAGGTAATTTCGCTCCTAAATAC
This sequence comes from Panax notoginseng, assembly GCA_016801055.1. Taxonomy (NCBI): domain Eukaryota; kingdom Viridiplantae; phylum Streptophyta; class Magnoliopsida; order Apiales; family Araliaceae; genus Panax; species Panax notoginseng. The sequence goes on from CM029020.1 coordinate 188,569,399, forward strand.
CTTTAGAAACATTTAATTATAAAAGTGTGGTTAGTGTGCAATGAAGAAAAAAAAATTGGAGCCAATATAAACCCTTTTTTTAAGAAACAATATAAACTCTTAAAAGACTTAATTGCGAAGATTGACGAAAAAACTTAAATGTAGGAAGTGCATAAAATTGTAGGTGCATAATTAGTGTGTGATAAAGAAGAAAAAAAAATTTAATCAATATATACCTTAGTAGACTTAATTACCCATAATTTCAATTTGATTCACATTAATTACGATAAGAAATGCTAAATTCAGTGGTTAAAAGGTTTTATTTATAGAATATTTTTTGAGATATTAAGGTTTACTGTCTTAAACTTTAAACATTTGGATTCAAGTTGTAAGCAGCAATTAAAAAATTTGAAGGTTTAAAGTGTATTTGAGCTTCATTTCTAGAACTTTTTACGTTCTTACTAGTGCATAGTCTGGATTCAGTTTTAGAATGTTAGGCACCTCTAAATATGGAGTTTAGATGAGGCCAGATTCGCATTGTAATCAGCCTAATATTAACAATATTAATACTCGATCATGCATCCAACTTAATGAATTTATGGTTATACTATCTATTATGTATACTGTCGATGAATCCACTTCCATGAAAAATATTCTCCAACTCTATCATCAACCAAGAGATTAATGCCAAAAGAATGGAGGTTCCACTTAGTTTCTGTAATGCACTATAAATAGAGGCATCTTCTCTTATTTGGAACTCACAAATTACTCACCAAGAAAAAAAAATTAAGAATGAAGAGTACTCCAACTCCTTCATTTCTTTCACTTCTTCTCTTGTCAACTTTTTCATGGCTATATTCAACTGAAGCCCGTTTTGATTTTCTTGTTTGCCTTTTTCACCAAAGCTACTCCAACTCACTTTCTCAAGTCATTTACACCCCATATGATTCATCCTACAAAACCATCTTAGAATCCTCCATAAACGACTTGCGTTTCGCCTCATCAACAACACCTAAACCTCTTGCTATCATTACACCGGTGCACGAATCTCAAATTCAAGCTATCATAATTTGCTCCAAAAGGGTAGGTTTGCAAATTAGAATCCGAAGTGGAGGTCACGATTATGAGGGTATTTCTTATGTATCAAAGGTCCCGTTTATCTTGCTTGACATGGTTAATTTTCGATCCATGGATATTGAACTGGTCAGTGAAACAGCATGGGTTGAAGCTGGGGCGACCCTGGGTGAGCTTTACCATGGGATTTCTGAGAAAAGTAGCACACTTGGATTTCCTGGAGGTATTTGGCCAACTGTGGGTGTTGGTGGACTCATTAGTGGTGGAGGGTATGGGACTTTGAGGAGGAAATATGGTCTTGCTGCTGATAATGTCATTGATGCTCGAATAATTGTTGCTAGTGGAGACATTCTTGATAGAAAGTCAATGGGTGAAGAACTATTTTGGGCTATTCGAGGAGGTGGTGGTTCTAGTTTTGGAGTTATTCTTTCTTGGAAGATTAAACTAGTTCGTGTTCCAGAAATTGTGACTATCTTTAAAGTTGACAGAACTTTAGAAGAGGACGCAACTCAACTAGTTTATCGATGGCAAAACGTTGCCTCTAAGCTTCACAAGGATCTAGACATCCGAATTTTAGTACAAAGTGTACTAAGCAATTTAAGTATTCGTGAAGATAAGAAAACAATACAAATATCATTCATGTCCTTGTTCCTGGGTGGAATAGACAAACTAGTTCCACTAATGCAAGAAAGCTTTCCCGAGCTAGGGTTAGTGATATCAGATTGTTCTGAAGTCAGTTGGATTGAATCTGTGCTCTTTTTCCCAACTTTGACACAAGGAATATCTCGGGATTCTTTGCTTGATCGAAGTACTATTTGGCCTAAATACTCTTTTAAAGCGAAATCAGATTTTGTGAAAAAACCAATTTCTATTGAAGGGCTTAAAGGGATATGGGATATAATGTTTCAATCTGATCCACAAACGACGAATATAATCTTAACTCCGTATGGGGGAAGGATGAGTGAGATTTCTGAGTCAGAACTTCCATTCCCTCATAGAGCTGGAACCTTGTACATGGTTTATATGGGGGTGTTCTTGAATGATGATGACACGACAAAATCCTTGAATTGGATCCAAAGCTTATACAGCTACTTGCGCCCTCATGTTTCCATGAATCCACGAATGGCGTATCTGAACTATAATGATCTTGATTTTGGAGTAAACGACGATAAAGGTAACACAAACTATTCATTAGCAGGTAGGTTATGGGGCAGGAAGTATTTCAAGAATAATTTCCAAAGGTTAGCTCAAGTGAAATCTCTAGTCGATCCCGATAATTTCTTTAGGCACCAGCAAAGTATTCCTCCATTTTCTTAATGGAACTGGGACAAGTGATACTAGTTATTGTAGCATGCATGCAAACCCCAGAATAAAGTGAAACGGAATAACCATGTATGTTTTGATTTGTATGTGTGGTTTTTCTCTGTATTTGCAAGCGTATATCTTAGTACGCTTGTTGTATATTATTGTACTCTTATTTTTCTGCAATAATATCTCTGCCATTACTAGCGAAATGGAAGGGGAAAAAGTTGAGTTTTGAGGTCTTTTGTTTTTCCTTTTTTTCTTAATTTATAATGGGAAAAAAATAAAAGAATAAAAAATTTTATTTTTTCTTTCATGTTGTTATTGCATTTAGAATATATATTGATTTACCCTTAAATTAATTTTATTATGTTTGTAATGTGAAGGGCATGATAGAGATTATAAAGATTTGCTACGAGTTCATTTGAAATTGCTTAAAAAAAATGTGATAAATGATTCTGATTAGTACTTCAAATTATTTGTGTTTGCCGAATAAAAACACTTGAACTAGTAAAATGTAAAAAGTTTGGTATAAAAAAATTGATTATCAAGTGTAAATTACTATATAGGAAGGTTTGGGGAAGTAAATTAAGATAGATAATGAGTGGAATTACTAAAATAAATAGGGATATGTTAATAATATACATGGTCAAACTTAACTATTAGATTTGACAAATAATCATAAAAAATAATTATAAACAGTTTTAAAATCAAAATTTCAAGTCCTTTGAAGGCTTGGTGTAGTTTTGAGTTTAAAGCATTTCATACTAGTCTCACCAGTTGGAATATGAAGAAGATAGATGGAGAAATAAGCATAGTTGCAGGGTTTTTTTTTTTTTTTTTTTGTCAACGCAAATCGAGCTCCGAGTGTGTTGACTTGCCTACGTGGCACTGCTGATGTATATTTAAACTCAAATTTCATTAAAATATTTGTTCCATAGATTTGATCCCAAAACTTCCTATTTGAAATATTAGCCTCAAGACCACCTAAGCAACAAAAAGTTGATTGTTTAGATTACCCAACAAATAACTTTTATACTTAATCAATCAATTCGAAAAAAAGTGAGAAAATTTTAATCTTGAGATCAATTAAGTTTATAAAGTTAGAAAATAAAATAAAATATTTTATAATAAAATATGCAAAGAAAGTATAAGAAAATAAAGACATTTAAATAAATTGTTACAATTAGAAAAACTGATAAAATTATTTACACAAATTAAAAAATTAAAAAACAAATATAAATATTATTACTAATTAAATAATTACACTTATAAAAACTAATAAGATTATTTAAACAAATTCAAAATTTATTTTTAGAAAAACTAATAAAATTATTTAAAAAAATTAACAGGAAAGCTAAAATTGATGATGTAAATTAATTTCAGTTAATGTTATTTTAATTTTATTAATTAAATTTTTTAAAAAAACTATATATAAATTTGTGAAAAAATTAAATTTTACAAATTAATTTAATTAAAAATGACAAATGATCATTTTATTAAAAAAAAGAAGGAAAAAACAAAATTAAAAAAACCCCAGGTGCTCTCTCTCCTCTATTCCCATTCCCCTTCCCCTTCCCCTTCCCATGTAATGACACTATGTAATTCTTCACATCCCATATCACTACAATAAAAAGGCTAATTTCCGACGGAATATTCCGTCAGAATTAAGCATAATCCGTCGAGGTTATGTCAATTTCGACCGAATATTCCGTCGAAAATGCAGTCGAATATAAGAGCGTTGAAATTAAGTCTGTCGACATTTCAGTCGGAGATATATATCCTCGACTGACTAACCTCGACGGGATAGTCGGTCGAGATTAATTTATTATCGACTGAATTATATCCGTCGAGGTTAGTAAGTCGAGGATAACCTGCCACATGGCACCCCATAAAAAATAGAAGGGCTTAATCTCGATGGAATTCCGTCAAGGATATCCTTATTCCGTCGACTTTAGGCATTTTTTTTAATAATATTTTTTCTGTTTTTGCAATATCCAGGGTTTATACCCACATTTTTTGTACCCGTAAACCTGATTTTTTTCCCAACAGCACATATTACACAAATATAATCCAATGCCAACAATAATGGCCAACTTGAATATATGACATTAAACTAAAGTTCTAATCAACTTAAGTATACCAAATATGCATCTAAACTAACGTAAATATGTCAAACTAAAGTAATGATAAATAAAAGCTACAATACGTCAAAAATTAGCTAAACTATTAAAATTTACATCACATTAATCTAGAAACTAAGTAAATATGTACAAATTATATACAAAACTATGTCACGGGCCGTCGTCGTCCAACCGCTCAGCATCGTCAGCCCAATCGTCACCCTGTTGAGACAATATAATGTAACTCATTAGTCCATATATATAATACAGTTAAAGATAACTAATTATATGAAAATTACATAACATGCAGAATGTAATTATATTATGAATAGTATACCTGAGTGGTCAAAGACTGACTCAGCAACGACTCAAACGCGTCCAATAGTAAGGTAACCACCATCCGAACAATCTCATCGCGTAGAGCGGCGAACTGCTCCGGAGGGATACCCGTACTCTCGACGGTGGCACCAGCTGCAATGTCTTGCGCAAGCTGATGTAGGCGAGAACGGCTGGGCAGGTCCCGATGACGGAATAGCGAATCCGTCTCAAACCTCTCTGAGCAGGCAGCCACAACCCGCTGAAACAAAGCATCGTCTAAGCCAGTGCCCATATGTGAATGTCCCACGGGGGCTCTCAGACACAGAAGCTAGATAGAACTTACAAAATAAATATAACATGAATAATATTATAAATAAGTTTACTTTATTCATAAACAAGAAATAAACTATAATATTATACCTCCAGTCAGTGTATGGGCTGGTATCCTCAGCAACCCCAACACTCGAGCGATCCAAAGAGCTGTCTGCTCATCCTGAGATAAACTAATCTCGGGCGGATGGACGGTGAGATCAGCCGTCTCAGCATCGCCCCTAGCAGACTGTAACTCTACTATACGTTGGCTGCAGAACTTCTCAAACCGGTCTTGTAATTTAATATATGTACATGTGAGGTAACATTGTATCATCCTATGTAACAACCCGATATTTTCTATATAATTAAATCAGAAATTTTGCATATAAATTTTTTTATATATAAGGATGAGGATTTGTACAAGATAATGTGTATATGTATTTATGTGATAAATGAAAATATATTTATTACATAAATGTTTACAAATAATTTTATTTTAGAATTAATGATCATTATAAATTATATTTTTATAATAAATAATTTTTATTATTATAGAAATGTTTTTATTATTTATTTTTCAAAGAAAATATGATATTATATTATTTAAATAATATAAGGAATGGTTATTGTAGTTATTATAATTATTATTTATTTATATGAATTTTAGCTCGGATTATTAAGTTAAGTATTTTAACTTAATTAATAAAGCTGTTTATGCAAGGTAAATCAGATATGGAATCCAAACTCTAATTCTGGTTTTAGAATAAGGAATGATAATAATAATATAATATTAATTATATTTTTGATTTTTTAGTACTATAAATATGTATGTGGACCGATAATGGTTGGTCAATTATGGCGCTATATGACAAACCCTAGTTTTACTGTGCTAAACCCTAATTTGAAACCCAAATTAGAATACAAGATTATTTTGTAATCGTGATATATGATTTATGACATTTATTATAAATATCATTGTTAATTAGGAAAACCCCAATAAATTTTGGAAACCCTAATTAACTAGAAACCCTAATTCTAAAATTAGTAAACCTAATTTCTAATTTAGTAGCCCTAATTACTAATTGTAAACCTTAATTGCTAAATTAGCAAGGTTAATTATGATTAGTTAATTTTAAACCCTAATGTTCCTGTATATGTAATTAGAAAATTAATCACGATTAAGAACCACTATTTTGAAGAAAAAAAAATTAGAAACTAACATTATTTTTATTTTTATTTTGTAAACCCTAAAATGTAATTCTAGAAAAGCAAATGTTGGAAAACCTTAGGGTTAAACCCTATGGATCAAACCCTAAGAGTTTGCAAGATTACAAGATTGCCCTTAAAATTCTAAGCCAAAAGACCAAATTGCCCTTGTATGCATTATTGAAGCTAACTTGTTAGATTTGTCAAAACTTTAGTTGGTGAGCTACTCCAACCTCCATTGACTTCAAATGGCAGCAGCTCAGCCTCTAGATCAGCCATACATGCACCATACACTTCTATATATAGATTAAAAGAGAGAGAAAATCATTTTGCTAGCATATTTTGAAGAAAACACTCAAACCTTTTCTCTCAACCCAAACCCACGAAATTTATAAGCTTTCCAGTTCCCAAGATCAGCCCCACGAAATCCCCTAACCAAATCAGTAGCCTTGAATCATCAATTGATCAAAGGAGGTATAAACCCTAGCCATAATTTTTGTCCATAAATCTGTTGTTAGATGTTAGATTTTTTTGTGTTAAATGTGTTGTTAGTAGTGTCTAATGATGATCTGGGTTGCTAGATGTTGAATCCATAACATCTAGAGGATCGGATTTGGCATTTTACAAAATCTGATTTTTTTTAAAGAGTGGTCTGACAACGAATGTCAATCCTTATATCTCTGTGATCTGTTAAGATTTTTGTGTTTTAAAAGTTTGTAGTTGTAGCCGTGTATGTGTTCTTTAGTCTGAAAGTGGAATCAGGGTCATTGGATGTGTAGATTTTAAGTTATTCAAGGTCAAAGTACGTTGACCGGCCATGACCGTCTGTTTCTAGGTTACCCAGAAAGTTTCCAGGTCGGTCTGACAGTAGGTTCATGGCCTTGGATCTTGCAGGTGTTAGCTTATTTGTTGTTGTTGTTGTTGTAATAGATTTGTACTATGGTATATGCACTTTAAGATTAAGCTTGTAGATCGCCTAAGTATCTAATGGATCGAAGTCAGTGGAAGGTCAAACTAGGCCAGAAGATCACGAACTTAGTTTTCTGGGTAACCCAGAAAACTCAAGAGCATAATCTCTGATAAGGTTTGACCAGCTTATATCTTTTGATTTTATTGTTGTTTAATCGGTTTTATGTAATGGATCTCTAGCCTTTCATGTTGTTTACACACTGAAGTTTTTAAATCACAAATGCAATACAAGATTAGCAAGTTGTGGAAGCCCAAAACTAGCTAGTCGAACTGTTTTTTATTTCTGGGTAACCCAGAAAATGAAGAACAGCTCTGACAGCTTGTTCAAGGCTCCAGATCTCGTTGGTTATGCATGTTATGATCATGTTTGTTGCTTTGTCATGTAGTCCTACATTAGTACTACATTATCTGATCAACAACATGTCCAGAAACATCATAGATTCAATTTTATTTTCGGTCAAACGAGGCAGCTCGAAACTGGCTATGAATGTTCTTGAGAGCTCAATTACACCTAAGGCGGCGGTGTCTGTCGCTAAAGGGCTTTAGCGACAGACTTAATTAAAATTAATTAAATTAATTTCTGAAAATTATTTAAAAATAGTATTTAATTTCTGAAAAATACAAAAATAATTTTAAATTTTTTTTTAAAGTTATAAAAATTAACTTTTAATAATTTGAAATATTTTTCATAATTATTAGTATTTATTTAAATATTATTGATAATTAATTTATTTATTAAATATATTAAATAAATTAATTAAAAATGATTTTATTATATTAAAAATCATTTTAAATGATAATAAGTTATTTAAAAATATTTTATGTTATAAAATATAACTTTTAATATTTCAAAGCAAATTTCATTAACTATTTAATATTAATGATATTAGATTTATTTAGTAATTATATTAATTAAATTAATTTAAAAATAATTTTAATATTAGAAAAATCATTTTAAATTAAAATAAAGTGTTTAAAGATATTTTAAATTATAAAATATAACTTTTAATATTTAAAGGATAATTTTATTAATATTTTAATATTAATGATTATTAATTTATTATTAATGATATTAAATTTATTTAATAATAAATAGTTTAAAAATAGTTTTATTAATTTAAAAATCATTTAAAAAGGATATAAATGAATTAAAAATATTTTAAAATGATAATTAATGACTTTTAATATTTTGTTAAATAATACATTAATACTTTAATATTAATAGTAATTATTTAAAAATGATTTTAAATGTTTTAAAAATCATTTAAGGGTAATATTAATACTTTAACAATATTTTGAGTTATTATAAATAACTTTAATATTTTGGCAATGGTTTCATTAATAGTTTAATATTAATTAAATATTAATGATAATAGAATTATTTAATATTTAAATCATTTAATAATGATTCCGGTGTTTGAAAAGTCATGATAAATTATAATAAATGTTTAAAAAATTATAAAAATAATATGACTGATACTTGAAGATAATGAGTTACAGAATAGAGTCCTAGAATCGGTAATTACCTGATAAAGTCGTCGGTACACCGACATATTTTAGAAATTGATCTGGACTTAGATAATTTGATTAGATATGCGATTATTTGTGATTTAATGGTTGTTAAACATGGGTGATAATGTGATTAGGCTATGTGCTGACTGCAATAAGCAGTGTTATGTGTTGAGATATGTTATTCTAATCAGTAAAATGATCTTATTACTGATAGGTGATTACATAAAAGATAAAACTAAGTTACAAATTGTAAGCAACGCATCAGGCAAGTATCTTACCTTTGCATTTTCTTTATGCAATGGACATGAGTAAGAATGTTTCTGAATTATATTATTATTGTACAGATTATTAACCCTATATTATATACGCTCATTGATTATCAACATGTTAGTATATGGTAATTCAGATATATATTTCTGTTCGTTAATTTCTATAAATGGTTATACAAGTGTCCCCACTTGGATAATTATTGTATTTAATCACATGTTGATACCCCTTTGATAATTACCCATATATATATATATATATATATATATATATATATATATATATATATTGAATTATAGATTATTGTTGAACAAGATAAAACCTTTGGTTTGGAACCCCGACAAGTATGAACATCCCGATCAAGGGAAAACTTTTATGTGCCCAAGGCGGACAGAGTGAACGATACCCTCGTTCTTGCATGTAGTGTTGATCAATACAGGGTACAACGGGCTGATCACCCATGTGCCCGTAAGTTATGACGGTTTACAGATGAAGTTATGTTTAACTTATTCGAAAATTAAAAATAATGTTCATAGTATGTCACTTTAACCCTATTTATAGTCATTACGTAGTTTTAAAAATTTGAAAGAGGGTTGTTATGTTATTATTATTGGTTCAAATTACTTCACAACTGTTGATTTGTTGTAGAAGGCTAGTATAAAGAAAACATTTAAAATCTTTCAGCTTATATATATATATATATATATATATATATATATATATATATATATATATATATATATATATATATATATATAATTGCTATTACTTGCTGGGCACTCAAATGCTCATCCTTGCTTAATTTAAATGTTTTCAGCTAAGTATGAAGAACCAGAAGGATCATGCAGAAACAAAGGAAAAGGAAAGCTAACCAAATAAGATTTATGATATTCTATGTAATAGTTTGATATTGTTAAGACAATGATATATATTATCTATCATGTTATGTAAGGAATGCATTAAAGGTTACGTACTTGGGAGCTAGAATCTGATAATCATGTAAATTAAGTTTAATAATTATATTATTGTTATTATTATTAGTATTATTTCGCTTATAGAGATGGTATCGTAAAGCACCGAGTTCGGGTTTCAAGTACCTGGATTTGGGGGCTTTACTAGTTGGTATCAGAGCTTAGGGTTAAAAATCTTAAGTGGACTAGACCTTAGACTATAACCTTAGAATAGAGGGAGACGTTGAAAATATAAATAACTCATATAGAGTTTAAAAAGAGATGAGTTGAATAAATTCATCGTCAAACAAGATAAAAGATAACTTATATAAAACTATTATTTGTTGTGTGTATATATAGTAATCAGGATAATTTATGTGTGTAGATGTCTGGTGGAAAAGGCTTGTTATATGCTTATAGCATGAAGAAGGATCAAATCTATACACCCGAGCTGATATCGAAGCCAATAGCTGAAATAGAGGCTCATAATGAAAACAACTCGGACGAGGTGATTATTACAGAAAACGTAGTACCAGATCCGGAGATGGTGGAGCTAACAGATAGTGATTCGGACACTAAAGTTGAAGCTGATCAAGCATCAGCGGAGGTGCAAGATCTGAGGAACAAGGTTTCTTCTCTGGAAAGGCAGTGGGAGATAGAGAAGCTGCTAAATAGTCAATTGAGACAGGCGTTAATAGAATAATGGAAGAACAAAATAAGCTTAAAATCCAAATTGATCATATGGGAGCCACAAGCAACACATCGTGTGTAGCTCCGAGCAATAAAGGGAAAAGAAAGATAGAAGATCATGACTTAGGAAAACCCGATAAGAATAAAGGGAAAAGAATATGTTATCTTTGCGGTTATGAAGGATATACTACTCTGTATTGTCCCGACTATAAACCAGGAGCATATTTTATCTGTGGGATAGAAGGTCATCAAGTGAAAGGATGTCCAAGGAAAAAGGCGTAGCGAATAGGTAGTATAGGTTCTGTGGTATAGGTGTGTTTAATGTATTATATAGAATAAATATGTCTGTGTAAGGTTATGTTCTAAACTTTGTATTACCTAAGGTTGTAAATCTCAACTTTTGCAGTCACAAAGGGATAGCTGATGTTTAATGCAGTATGTGCTGCGATATGTAAAGTATTTTAAAATCGTTGAATGAATATGAATCTATGTTGAGTGATGAAACAAGTTTAAAATATTAAACTTATATGATAAGGTTTAGAATGTAAGTTAAATTATGTTTTATTTAGTCAGATAATGCCTCCAAGACGTCGAACTCGAAATCAAAGGGCAGAAGAATCTGTCAACAACGCTGAGGGACAACAACAAGTAGACCCGATGCAGAACTTCGCGAACATGGTAGCTCAGGCTATACAACAGGGAATACCAGTAGCTGGGAATCAGTCAGATAACCGCTTGGCGAATTTCAAAGACTTTAAGGCTGTGGGACCGTCAAAATTCAAAGGTACAACTAACCCTGTTAAAGCCCAAACTTGGGTTAAAGAAATTGAGAAAGCGTTCGTGATAGCTAGGGTAGCTGAAGGGCAGAAGACTTCTTTTACCACCTACATGATGAAGGGGGAGGCAAACTTTTGGTGGGAATCGAATCAAGCGAGGGCAGGAGAAGGTGTGATAACTTGGGATAGGTTCAAAACACTATTTTTCAAAAACTATTTTTCATCCAGTATGCAGGCTAGGATGGAGGTAAAATTTTTAGAATTGAAGCAGGAGAATATGACGGTGTCCGAATATGTCGCCAAATTTAATGAGTTAGCTAGGTTTGCCCCACATTAAGTTGATACGGAGGCTAGAAAAGCGAGAAGGTTTGAGCTGAGATTAAAACCCTGGCTCTACAACAAGATGACAGTGTTGCAGATCCCTACATTTGTAGCACTCATGGAGAAAACGATTATAGTTGAGGAGGGGAGTGAGGCCATGAGCCTTTACAACAAGGAGAGGAAGAATAAGGGTAAGACCGAAGGAGCTGAAAAGGTAGGAATTAATAGTGGGAGCAGGAGTGGAGATGGAAAGAGGAAGGTGAATAACTTTGGGAATGTTCAGATCAAGCAGGAAGGAGTTAAGAAGCCAGTTGTACAGTGTAAGACTTGTGGAAAGAATTACTCTGGAGAATGTTTGAAGGGGAAGTTTGTTTGCTATAAGTGCGGGCAGGAGGGCCATATCTCTCCCAACTGCCCCAATCCTAGGATGAACAGTGGATGTTTTTTGTGTTGATCGACTGAGCACAAGGTGAAAGATTATCCGAAGAGGAGGGCGGAGGCAGGTAGTGTGAATACTAGCACTGGTAGCGGGACTTTGACAATCACGGGACCTACGTCATCCAGCAAACCAACAAAATCAACAGCAAGGGTCTACAACATGACTGTCCAAGATACGGTAGCAGCTGACAATAGAATTCCAGGTATTATTCATACAACTTTTATTTTATTATACATGATTTTCCTATCTATAGTAAATTATTTTATAAAGAAATTTTGAGGAAGGAATTTGAATTCTTTTAGAAATCAAATTTCCGTTTAATCAGAAAGACAAGCTTTAAGTGAATAGTTAAAGATCAGTTCGATCAAAGATGACCGAGATCTACTTGCAATGATTGTGTATGCTATGTGCCCTTGTATATATAGGTTTAAAATGGTGATTCCGGGGACGGAATCTTTATAAGGGAGGGTGAATGTAACAACTCGATATTTTCTATATAATTAAATCAAAAATTTTGCGTATAAATTTGTTTATATATAAGGATGAGGATTTGTACAAGATAATGTATGTATGTATTTATGTGGTAAATGAAAATATATTTATTACATAAATGTTTACAAATAATTCTATTTTAGAATTAATGATCATTATAAATTATATTTTTATAATAAATAATTCTTATTATTATAGAAATGTTTTTATTGTTTATTTTTCAAAGAAAATATGATATTATATTATATAAATAATATAAGGAATGGTTAGTGTAGTTATTATAATTATTATTTATTTATATGAATTTTAGCTCGGATTATTAAGTTAAGTATTTTAACTTAATTAATAAAGCTATTTATGCAAGCTAAATCAGATAAATCCAAACCCTAATTCTGGTTTTGAAATAAGGAATGATAATAATAATATAATATTAATTATATTTTTGATTTTTCAGTGCTATAAATATGTACTGTATATGTGGACCGATAATGGTTGGTCAATTATGGCGCTATATGACAAACCCTAGTTTTACTGTGCTAAACCCTAATTTGAAACCCAAATTAGAGTACAAGATTATTTTGTAATCGTGATATATGATTTATGACATTTATTATAAATATCATTGTTAATTAGGAAAACCCTAATAAATTTTGAAAACCCTAATTAACTAGAAACCCTAATTCTAAAATTAGCAAACCTAATTTCTAATTTAGTAGCCCTAATTACTAATTGTAAACCTTAACTGCTAAATTAGTAAGGTTAATTATGATTAGTTAATTTTAAACCCTAATGTTCTTGTACATGTAATTAGAAAATTAATCACGATTAAGAAACACTATTTTGAAAAAAAAAATTAGAAACCAACATTATTTTTATTTTTATTTTGTAAACCCTAAAATGTAATTCTAAAAAAGCAAATGTTGAAAAACCTTAGGGTTTAACCCTAAGGGTCAAACCCTAAGGGTTTGCAAGATTACAAGATTGCCCTTAAAATTCCAAGTCAAAAGACCAAATTGCCCTTGTATGCATTATTGAAGCTAACTTGTTAGATTATTCAAAACTTTAGTTGGTGAGCTACTCCAAACACTCCATTGACTTCAAATGGCAGCAGCTCAGCCTCTAGATCAGCCATACATGCACCATACACTTCTATATATAGATTGAAAGAGAGAGAAAATCATTTTGCCAGCATATTTTGAAGAAAACACTCAAACCTTTTCTCTCAACCCAAACCCACGAAATTTATAAGCTTTCCAGTCCCCAAGATTAGCCCCACGAAATCCCCTAACCAAATCAGTAGCCTTGAATCATCAATTGATCAAAGGAGGTATAAACCCTAACCATAATTTCTGTCCATAAATCTGTTGTTAGATGTTAGATTTTTTGTGTTAAATGTGTTGTTAGTAGTGTCTAATGATGATCTGGGTTGCTAGATGTTGAATCCATAACATCTAGAGGCTCGAATTTGGCATTTTACAAAATCTGGAATTTTTTTAAAGAGTGGTCTGACACAAAATCTGGAATTTTTGTGTTTTGAAAGTTTGTAGTTGTAGCCGTGAATGTGTTCTTTAGTCTGAAAGTGGAATCAAGGTCATTGGATGTGTAGATTGTAAGTTATTCAAGGTTAAAGTACGTTGACCGGCCATGACCGTCTATTTCTGGGTTACCCAGAAAGTTTCCAGGTCGGTCTGGCAGTATGTTCATGGCCTTGGATCTTGCAGGTGTTAGCTTATTTGTTGTTGTTGTAATAGATTTATACTATGGTATATGTACTTCAAGATTAAGCTTGTAGATTGCCTAAGTATCTAATGGATCGAAGTCAGTGGAAGGTCAAACCAGGCCAAAAGATCACGAACTTAGTTTTCTGGGTAACCCAGAAAACTTAAGAGCATGATCTCTGACAAGGTTTGACCAGCTTATATCTTTTGATTTTATTGTTGTTTAATCGGTTTTATGTAATGGATCTCTAGCCTTACATGTTGTTTACACACTGAAGTTTTTAAATCACAAAAGCAATACATGATTAGCAAGTTGTGGAAGCCCAAAACTACCCAGTCGAACTGTTCTTCATTTCTGGGTAACCTAGAAAATGAAGAACAGCTCTGACAGCTTGTTCAAGGCTCCAGATCCCGTTGGTTATGCATGTTATGATCAGTTTGTTGCTGTGTCATGTAGTTCTACATTAGTACTACATTATCTAATCAACAACATGTCCAGAAACATCACAGATTCGATTTTATTTCCGATCAAACGAGGCATCTCAAAACTGGCTATGAATGTTCTTGAGAGCTCAAGAACCCCTAAGGCGACGGTTTCTGTCGCCAAAGGATTGTAGGGACAGACTTAATTAAAATTAATTAAATTAATTTCTGAAAATTATTTAAAAATAGTATTTAATTTTCAAAAAGTACAAAAATAATTTAAAAAATTATTTTAAGTTATAAAAATTAACTTTTAATAATTTGAAATATTTTTCATAATTATTAGTATTTATTTAAATAATATTGATAATTAATTTATTTATCTAATATATTAAATAAATTAATTAAAAATAATTTTATTATATTAAAAATCATTTTAAATGATAATAAGTTATTTGAAAATATTTTAAGCTATAAAATATAACTTTTAATATTTTAAAGCAAATTTCATTAATTATATAATATTAATGATATTAGATTTATTTAATAATTATATTAATTAAATTAATTTAAAAATGATTTTAATATTAGAAAAATTATTTTAAATGAAAATAAAGTGTTTAAAGATATTTAAAGTTATAAAATATAACTTTTAATATTTAAAGGATAATTTAATTAATAATTTAATATTAATGATATTAAATTTATTTAATAATAAATAGTTTAAAAATGGTTTTATTAATTTAAAAATTATTTAAAAAGGATATAAATGAATTAAATATATTTTAAAGTTATAATTAATGACTTTTAGTATTTTGTTAAATAATACATTAATACTTTAATATTAATGATAATTATTTAAAAATGATTTTAAATGTTTTAAAAATTATTTAAGGGTAATATTAATACTTTAACAATATTTTGAGTTATTATAAATAACTTTAATATTTTGGCAATGGTTTCATTAATAATTTAACATTAATTAAATATTAATGATAATAGAATTGTTTAATATTTAAATCATTTAATAATGATTCTGGTGTTTGAAAAGTCATGATAAATTATAATAAATGTTTAAAAAATTATAAAAATAATATGACTGATACTTGAAGATAATGAGTTACAGAATAGAGTCCTACACTCGATAATTACTTGATAAAGCCGTCGGTACACCGACATGTTTCAGAAATTGATCTGAACTTAGATAATTTGATTAGATATGTGATTATTTGTGATTCAATTGTTGTTAAACATGGGTGATAATGTGATTAAGTTATATGCTGACTGCAATAAGCAGTGTTATGTGTTGAGATGTGTTATTCTAATCAGTAAAATGATCTTATTACTGATAGGTGATTACATAAAAGATAAAACTAAGTTGTAAATTATAAGCAGTGCATCAGGCAAGTATCTTACCTTTGCATTTTCTTTATGCAATGGACATGAGTAAGAATGTTTCTGAATTATATTATTATTGTACAGATTATTAACCCTATATTATATACGCTCATTGATTATCAACATGTTAGTATATGGTAATTCAGATATATATTTCTGTTCGTTAATTTCTATAAATGGTTATACAAGTGTCCCCACTTGGATAATTATTGTATTTAATCACATGTTGATACCCCTTTGATAATTACCCATATATATATATATATATATATATATATATATATATATATATTGAATTATAGATTATTGTTGAACAAGATAAAACCTTTGGTTTGGAACCCCGACAAGTATGAACATCCCGATCAAGGGAAAACTTTTATGTGCCCAAGGCGGACAGAGTGAACGATACCCTCGTTCTTACATGTAGTGTTGATCAATACAGGGTACAACGGGCTGATCACCCCCGTGCCCGCAAGTTATGACGGTTTACAGATGAAGTTCTATTTAACCTATTCGAAAATTGAAAATAATGTTCATAGTATGTCACCTTAACCCTATTTATAGTCATTACGTAATTTCAAAAATTTGAAAGAGGGTTATTATGTTATTATTATCAGTTCAGATTACTTTACAACTATTGATTTGTTGTAGAAGGGTAGTATAAAGAAAACATTTAAAATCTTTCAGCATATATATATATATATATATATATATATATATATATATATATATATATATAATTACTATTACTTGCTGGACACTCAAATGCTCATCCTTGCTTAATTTAAATATTTTCAGCTAAGTGTGAAGAACCAGAAGGATCATGCAGAAACAAAGGAAAATGAAAGCTAACCAAATAAGATTTGTGGTATTCTATGTAATAGTTTGATATTATTAAGACAATGATATATATTATCTATCATGTTATGTAAGGAATGTATTAAAGGTTACGTACTTGGGAGCTAGACTCTGATAATCATGTAAATTAAGTTTAATAATTATATTATTGTTATTGTTATTAGTATTATTTCACTCATAGAAATGGTATCGTGAAGTACCGAGTTCAAGTTTTAAGTACCTGAATTTGGGGGCTTTACATCCTATAAATTACGTAATATGATCTTAAATTACAAAGATTATAGTAAAGCCACTTGCATAAGTTTTCAACCTGTTGCTTGGTAAGACAAAATGGAGCTTTTGGTTTTGTGTTGTTAGGTCAGAGCCACAATTCTCGCCTGATATTTAGTTCCTCCAAGTCTTTACGTGCTTTATCATTGTCTTTTGTTTTACCACCCGTATCTAGTACGGTGTAAAACAAGTTCTCGAATACATTCTTTTCTGTATGCATAACATCTATACAATGACGAAGTGCTAGTGTGACCCAGTATGGCAACTCAAACCAAATTGACGAGTGTGTCTAGTTATGACTTTTCCCATATCCTATAGCTCTCAACTTACCATGCTCCTTCCCAGGCAGTGGAAATGTTAGACCATTTAGCCAACCCAATATGTCGTTGCCCGACAAGCGACCAACAACCCCCTTCTTCTCTGTCTTCTGTTGAACTGTGTAGACATCTTTCTATAACTGTGCTCAGCAGGCAAGAATCTACGATCAGTTCCAAAGAAACTAGTTTTCTGGCCATGATGTAGTCGAGTGCCTTGCACATACCCTGTACAGAATGGACATGACAACTTACCATGAGTCGACCAACAACTAATCATCTCTAGTGCCGAAAAGTCCGTGATAGTCTACAACAAGGCTGCCTTCAGCACAAAATTCTATCCGACATATTTATCAAAAGTCTGAACACCTGTTTCCCACAGAATCTTAAGTTCATCGACTAACGGCCTAAGGTACACGTTAATGTCTTTTGTAGGACTCTTATCCCCCGGTATAAGTAAGGTCAAGAAAAGATATGGATCCCTCATGCACATTGACGATGGAAGATTGTAAGCTACCATAATCACTGGCCAAACAGAGTAAGGCTGACTAAAATTATTAAATGGACAGAAGCCATCTGTAGCCATGCCATGCCTGACATTCCTAACTTCGTCGAAAAATTATGAAAAATTGGCATCAAAATTCTTCCATTCATCCCCATCTGCTGGGTGAGTCAGCTGACCAGGCATGTCATCCCTTATTTTATGCCAACTCATATGCCGAGCAGTATGCGCAGACATGAATAGCTGCTGCAACCTCAGCGCAAGAGGAAAGTACCGTAAAATCTTCTTTGGAACATGTTTCTCCTTCCCCCCACGTTTTGTGATCTTGTCCCTTAGCGAGTTGCAGAAATCACAATGCACCTTATCTTTGTCCTCCCCATAATATAACATGCAATCCTGCTCACAAGCATCGATATTCTCATACTCGAGATTCAACCCCTTAACCATCTTCTTCACTTTCTTAGTAATTCGCGGGCAGAGTATTATTCCTAGGTAAGAACTCGCTGAGAATATCAAGCAAATTATTGAATCCATTTGGCTTTTACTGAGCACTGCTTGATGCGTGCTCATTTTCAGCCCAGCCAATATTGGTAGGGCTATACGCATCAACCAACATCTGCACGACATCATAGTTATTTGATTGTGAATCCCCGTTAAACGATTGGTCTACAGTACTATTTGTTTGTTCTCCAAACTCAGCTGATTTCCCGTGATGAATTCATACCGAATACCCATCCAAAAAACCACGTGAATACAAGTCAAATTTAACTTCATCGGTAGTCTTCCATATCATGTTCTTACAGCTTAAAACACGGGCATCTCATCTTTCCGTTCGGATCATCAACATGTTCTATTGCTTTGTTCATAAAATTAGACATCCCATCACGGTACACATCAACTAATCCCCTTCCATCAATCTTAATCCTACGGTACATCCAACTCCGATCGGCTGACATCTTTAATTGAAGAAAATATCCAATTAGATCAAGAATAATCATGAACATGGTCCATGCATGTATTTAGTTTACCTAGTATATATATCCACTCTACAGGGGTTAGGCTTCTATCCCGTTCCTGGATGCGTCTCCTCACTAGTGTCAATCTTGAGCACGTTTCTTATATTTTAAGAAAATTTCAGCAGCACCTCCCCATGGTCTCCAAGTACACGAAATAGACCAATACAACTTAGTCTAAGTATGCACTCGAAGAACATGTAGAGACACCAGCAGAAAAATCCTCAAAAGTTTATAAAAACGCACCTTGTGAATTGGCACCGACCTA
Source organism: Panax notoginseng (assembly GCA_016801055.1). NCBI lineage: Eukaryota > Viridiplantae > Streptophyta > Magnoliopsida > Apiales > Araliaceae > Panax > Panax notoginseng. Next base: position 188,588,893 of record CM029020.1, read on the forward strand.
AGTGAGAGACATAACATCCAGTAACAGTCCCAAACTAGGGACTATTCGACATTCACTCCTAATGAGTGAATGTCAAACGGGTTTCTAAGCTCCTACCTATAGTAAATATATTAACAGGTTAATGGAATGATATATTAATTGAATGTATTAAACGATCAATAGAGTGTATTGAAGATTTAACACATGACATTATTGAGTTTATTGAAAATTGTGGCAAACTAAGCAAATGCTACTTAGTTTATTTTACCAATGGAGAACTAAGTAAATGCTATTAAATTTATTGTATTTTATTTTATTTACTGAATATGTAGACAACTTATTCAGTTACTTTTAATTGTAAAAATCTAAGTAAATTCTACTTAGTTTATTATTTTATTTTATGATAATTTATTTTAAATTTATATATGTTATTTTAATTTATGTATATTTAATTTATTAGCTTTGATTTTATTTAATTCGGGATATTTTAAATGTAATGGAAAACTAAGTAAATACTACTTAGTTTAAGATAATTTTTTTATTTTAATTTATTTTATTTTTTATTATATTATATTAAATAATAATGTAAATATATTTTATTTTATTAAATTAAATTAAATTTTTTAATTTTATTTTATTTTTTATTATACTATATTAAATAATAATTTAAATCTATTTTATTTTATTAATTTATTTTATTTTTTATTATATTATAATATATAATTTATAAAAATTATTTAATTTATTAAATTAAAATTATTATATTTTATTAAATTTATTTAAATTAAATTTATTTTTTTATTTTATATTATATTATATTAAATAATAATCTAAACCTATTTTATTTTATTTTATTAAATTAAATTTATTTATTTAAATTTATTTTTTATTATATTATATTATATAATTTAAAAAATTATTTTATCTATTAAATTAAGTTAAATTTATTAAATTAATTTAAATGTATTCTAATTTATTATTATTTTTAATTTAATTTAATTTTATTATGTGTTATATTATATAATTTATTTTAATCTAATTTATTATTATTATTATTATTTAAAAATTTTATTATATTAAATTATATAGTTTATTAAATTTATTTTATGTTATTAAATAATTTTATTTTATAGTGTATTATATTATATTATAAAATTTATTAGTGTTATTTAATTTTCCTAGTATTTTATTTTGTATTAATTTATTAGCATCTATAAGTTCCACCGAAATTCCGTCGGAAATAACATTCAACCAATTAATAAGAGAACACTGCAAATTATAACCAAATTGAACACTGCAAATTATAAGTCTTCAACAAATCCACACAACAAATTGAACACTGCAAATTATACCAACCAAACCCACACAACACTACAAATAACATTGTTATCACCAAATTGAACCAAATATATGGCAGCAAAAAGAGAACACTACAAATTATAACCAAATTGAACACTACAAATTATAAGTCTTCAACAAATCCACACAACAAATTGAACACTGCAAATTATACCAACCAAATCCACACAACACTGCAAATAACATTGTTATCACCAAATTGAACCAAATATATGGCAGCAAAAAAAAATCAAATTATAAGGCAAACCCACATGCATTTCAGTTCACTATATAAACAGATTATATATTTAGAGCATTGAACCAAATTAGATAATTTATTCAGAGCTTAGCAAATTTGAAGGTATACACTGAATATTCAAAACACCATGAATCATTAATTCATTATTACCCAATATCAATAATTTAGGCCAAAATAATTTAGGGCTAATTACCTTAAGCTGGAGAAAATGAAAGGGAGAGATAAAATTGAAGCTGTGTACTGAAGCCGCCGACGCGTGTGCTGAAGCTGCTTCTCGCCGGTCGCTGCTGGTGCCCTCTGTCGCGTCGTCGCCGCTTCGATGATGGCCGAAAAATTAAGGGTTGGGTCGTCGCCGAGATGCGAAGAGAGGGAGAGCTAGGGGCTTGAGTTTAGCTAAACAAAGAAGGAGAGAGAGAGCTAGGTTGGGTAGTCTGAGAACGAAGAGAGAGAGGGGGGGTTATGTTTAGACTGAAGCGACCGAAGAAGAAGAAATGAAATGTAGGTTTAAGTTAGATTTATTTTTGATGGAATTCGGTTGATTTTACTTCCTTCAAACTATATTATTTACGACGAATGTTCCGTTGACAATAAGTTACCTCCGTCGACCTTAGACTACGTGCTGGCGGGAACTTTTTGGCGCCCTTAGAAGCACTAATTCCGACGGATATCCGTATAGCTTACTTTATTGTCGACGAAATTATTACCGACAGATTATTCAGTTGGAAATAGCCTAAGGTTGACTTAATGTGGTCTGTCGAAGTTAAATCCGTCGGAACTAAGCTATTTTCTTGTAGTGTATCTTAATTCTCAAACTCATGAACTGAGATTATCATAGTGGGTAAATCATCATACTGTTCCAATCAATTGTCATTATCTCAAACTCTTTCACATTATAAATACTAATCAATGTGTGAAATGCATTTGGCACCAAAATTATCGGCACTCCTTCCCAATTTTGCTCCCCTTCAAGTGCATTTTAGGGTTTAGTGCATCATCAAAACCTGATAAATCATATCCAAATATATCCTCTCTCTATTTGATTCTTCGCCACTACACTACAAGGAAATTGGCTAATTCCGACAGAATTATTCTCGACGAAATCCAATCCCTCGAAATTAGCTTACGTTCGACAGAATAATTCATCGATTATAATTCCCTCGAAAATAGTATAATTCTGACGAAATTCAGTCGAAAGTATTAGGTCTTTCTTGGCGCCATATTTCCTGCCCGCGCGAAACTAATCTCGACAAAATAAGAGTTATTTTCGAGGGAATGTTCGTTGAAAGTATCATAATTCCGAGGGAATGTTCGTCGAAAGTATCCTAATTCCGAGGGTTTAATTTCGACGGAAATAACTAATAAAACCTAATCATCTTCTCCAGCGCCTCTCACTTTCACACAATCTCTTTCTTGTCACACTTTCTCTCTTCTCACACACACACTCTCTCTCTACTCACTCACCCCCTCCCCCACCCCATCTCGACCCCACCACCCCTTCCCCCTACCGTCGGTCCCTTGCTCCCCTCCCCCACCCCCAGTACTCCCCTTACCCCCTCCCTCCACCCACCAGTCCCCCTTACCCCTCCCCTTGTCCCCCTCCCCCCGGCCACCGGTTCGTTAGTCCACCACGCATGTACCACTGTGTCGTTGATGCTACTGCTCCTCCTCCTTTCTTCTTCTTTAGAACTGTTATTTTTGAAGGTTAGTATAATTAATTTATGATTTTAGGTTTAATTTGTTGCAAATATCAGTTGATGACCCATATAGTTGCTAAAATTTGATTCTATTAAATTATGCTCTGAATTATAGTTGTGTATAAATATTATGTTTACTTGTTAGGATGAAATTTTGCTGAAATTTGGATTAATATGCTGAAATTGAGATCGATAATGAAGGCTCTTTCACTATATTGCATCAATTTGTATGTTTGTTTGTAATGTTTTATATAATGTTATACTTGTTATAATTTGATTTGGAATGTTGTATAAATTGATTTGGATTTCAAATAATGGTTTGAAATGAGTATAATATTTTCTATTTCTGACATAATTCCCGACGGAATTTCTTTCAGAATCCTTCAATTGCTAAATTTGTGGACCCTATAAAATTTTTCAGAATTCTTCAATTGGCCAATATTAAATTTACATAATATAATATAAGATAATATAAAATAATAAATTTAATTTAATTTTAATTTTAATTTAATTTAATAAATTTAAATTAATTTAATAAAATATAAACAATTTAGAAAATTAGGTAATATAATATAATAAAAACTAAAATAAAATAAGTAAAATAAAAATTAATAATGAAGTAGAATAAAATAAATTAATTGTAATTTAATTTAATTTAATAAAATAAATTTAATTTAATTTAATAAGCTAAAATTCATTTAATTTAATAAATTTAATTTAATTTAATTAACTAAATTTAATTTAATTTAATAAAATATAATAATATAATATAATACAAAATAAAATAAAAATTAATAATAAATTAGAATAAAATAAATTACTTATAATAAAATAAATTATAATTTAATAAAATAAAATAAATTTAATTTAATTTAATTTGATAAACAAAATTTAATTTAATTCAATAAACTAAATTTAATTTAATTTAATATAATTTAATTTAATAAAAAATAATAATATAATATAATATAAAATAACATAACATAACATAACATAAAATAAATTAAAAAATTAAACTCAATATTAAAATAAAACAAAATTAACTGAATAAAAATAAAATAAATACTAAGGTATATTTGTTTAGTGTTCCACTACTAAATTATATCTGAATATGTTTGACACATGTAAATATGTATGACCTTTACTAAACTAAGTAGCATTTGCTTAGTGATCTACTTCTAAAGTAAACTAAATATGTAGTACACTTATTAGAAAGTTTAGTAAACTAAATAGCACTTGCTTAGTTTGTCACAATTTTCAATAAACTAAATAATACTCTCTTTAATCTTCAATATTTTTCATAAACTGAGTAGCACTTATTTAGTTTATATCATTGAAAAAAATAAACTAAGTAGCATTTGCTTAGTTTTCCACAATTATAGTAAACTGCATATATACTTCATGTGCATGTAGTATTAATAGGAGCTTAGAAACTCGTTTGACATTCACTCAGTAAGAGTGAATGTCAAATAGTCCCCAGTTTGGGACTGTTACTAGATGTTATGTCTCTCGCTTAGGCCGGCGCCAATTCACAGGGTACATTTTTTTTGTTTTGAGTATTTTTTTAGCTGGTTATCTCTACATGTTCTCCGAGTGCAAACTTAGACTACGTTGTCTTGGTCTATTGCGTGTACTTGGAGACCATGGAGAGGTGCAGTAACGGCCCCAAATCCGGGTCAATTGAACCCCGGACCTGGTATGTTACGATACATCATTTGTATAACTACTGTGGAAGATATAAACATAAATTGTTTATACAATAAACTTTGACAACATAATTTCCAAGGTCTACAACCTTAACTTAATACATACCTTCAATAACTTAAAAGGTTTGCAATGTCATTTGCATCTGATAACTTAATAGTTCTAAATGCATAATAATCTAAACATGGAATTCGCCTTTACCACTGTCGTTCTTCGAGCCTTCGTTTAAATCTAAAATTTGTTATCATGTGTGACGCTCCCAAAATAGGTATACATCACCTATTCTGAGTCGCCAAATACATGGTATAGAATACAAATACAATCGTTAATATACGAAAAGAGAGCTGTGAGTTTTAATACAAATACTGTCTTCTAGACAATATCCACTCTCAGAATAAGTCATCGTTACATTTATTGTCACACTATTTAACAGAATAGTGAGGACTACTAATACTATCATCTGGTCCATCACTCCGTTCCCCGACTCATCCCAACTATATTCTCATTTCCTGAAGAAAATAATGAAAGAAAGGGTGAGCTCAACTAGCCCAGTAAGAAATATTATGACTAAGATAATGCAGAATAAATTATCATTAGCCTTAAACAGTGTTAAACTGATACAATATAACAAACATCAAGTTTAACTGCAGCGGAACAAGCAACCCATTAGAAGAGTCAAGTAGAGAATAAAATCTACTATCTTCTATGATTTAAAAGATTTTTCATGACTTTTATCGCTGAGACTCAGCTTAAAAAAATAATCCACATTATCGAATCACCCCTGCACTACGGCCAAGGATATTCTTTAGTATCACGACCACAATTATCCATGCACTACGGGCCAAGAATATTTGTGTATTCATTAATGGTCATGATCATGTCAACCACTGTCCATCAATGCACTACGGGCCAATGAGAACTTTTACCACATCATTTGTAACATTACGGTCATGATTATACCGAATAATTCCTGGTCATAATCATACCAAGTCCATCTATGCACTACAGGCCACAGATGACTTTCAACAGAATATAAACATGAGGATGATGACAATGATATAAGAATTCAATAAAATAAGTTCAAGAATTAATTTATCTAGGAACCAACAACGTCCAAATTGTCAACATGATACTGCTTTGTAGAGTAAAATTCAAGAATGCTCAGAAGAATATTTTCATGAAAAGATACTGGATGAAGCGCAAATATCAAAGATATTCTACTAATTTCATGGAGTATAAAAGCTAAAACTTTAACCAACTGAGTATAATAAAGAATGTAATAACAAAAGAATTCACCAAGCATGCGATAGACCGCACAGACAGGTTATTCTAATAGAAAAATAAATAGTGGAACCAGGTCATGCGTAAATGCACCAACAGGATATTCCGACAGAATAATAAATAATGGAACCAGGTCCGGCGTAAACGCACAGACAGGATATTCTGACAGAATAATAAATAATGGAACCAGGTCCGGCGTAATGCACAGATAGGATATTCCGACAGAATAATAAATAATGGAACTAGGTCCGGCGTAAAGCACAGACAATATATTCCGACAGAATAATAAATAATGTAATAATAGAAGAATTTCACCAAGTATAGGGTAGCCCGCGTATACAGGTTATTCTAACAGAATAATAAATAATTGAATAACAAAAGTTCTCTTCATGAATAAGAAAGAAAGAATACCCTTTATGAGTACAACAAATAATATCCCTTACCGTAAAAGAAACTTGATATCAGAGTAGTGAAGTAGTAGAATACTTTTCTTCTTTCTCTCTATAGTTTCTCTCTCTAGAGTTTCAGTAAATTCGTAAGAAAATAATGAAGGAATGAGCTTCTATTTATAGAAAAATGGACTGCATAGTAACTAACTCATGAACGGTCTAGATTGATTTACTTTAATCTAACGGTCCATATTTAAAGCAAAATCTTTTAAATAAAATATAATATATTCTATTTATTATCTAATAAAACGAATAACTTTATAAAAGATTTTACTATGCAAACACTATGCAGGCACTATGCAAATACTATGTATAATAAAATATAATATATTCTAATTATTGTCTAATAAAACAGATAACTTTATAAAAGAATTATGTTTTATATAAAAAGATTTTACTATTAGCCTAATAAAACGAATAACTTTATAAAAGTATTCTGTTTTATATAAAAAGCTTTTCTGTTTTATTACATTAATAATACCAATAAAACAAAACTGAGTGACTTATCACGTAAGCATCAATAATCAATATCGTGTGCTACTATGCAACCATACGTATTACTGTATTTTTACTACCGAGTAGTTCAACAGTATTAATGGTAAAACTTCCGCCGTTATTTTCATAAAGTATTTTTTGTCGTTTTCTCAATCCGACAATAATCCTGTTGTAGGGTCCACCAATGATTGTGTCGTCGTACGAATATTCCCTGTTAAAACAAATATTCCCCGACCAATCGAATATTATATAGCAACTTGCGTACTTTGCAAAATTTATAAATATTACCCACAACTATAACATTATATCAATTTCACTCCATAATATTCAAAAATGATATTTATAGAAAATTCATCTTTATTTATAAAAGTTGGGGTCTTACAACCTCCCCTTCTTATGAAATTTTGCCCTCAAAATTAGGGTACGTACCTGGTATATCGAAGAGGTAAGGATACCTTGAATTCATTTTAGATTCTAACTCCCAGGTCATTTCCTCAATATCGTGATTTCTCCACAAAACTTTGACTTGAGGTATAACCTTAGAGCGTAGAATATGTTCCTTCTTATCCAAGATTTGAACAGGAACCTCTTCATACGTTAAATCTTCCGCTATTTCGTCCGGTTCTAACTCAATAATGTGGTTCGGGTCTTCCACATATTCACGTAACATGGATATGTGAAAAACATTATGAACACGAGACATACTTGGCGGTAAAGTGAGTCTATAGGCCACAGTTCCTACTCGATCGAGGATTAAAAATGGGCCAATGAATCGAGGATTGAGCTTTCCTCTCTTTCCAAATCTCATAACTCCTTTCCACGGACCAACTCGTAACAACACATGATCTCCTATATCAAATTTCACGTCCTTTCGATGAAGATCAACATAACTTTTTTGTCGATCTTGTGAGGTTTTTATACGTTGTCGGATCGTTTGAATCTTTTCCATAGTCATACGTACCAACACCGGTCCCAACAATTTTGCTTCATCCACCTCATCCCAGCATACTGGAGAGCGACACTTTCTTCCATACAACGCCTCAAATGGAGCCATGCCAATACTTGCTTGATAACTGTTGTTGTAGAAAAACTCCACCAATGGTAAGAACTTATCCCAACTTCCCTTGAAGTCAAGGACACAGAGTCTTAATAAATCTTCAAGAGTTTGAATAGTCCTCTCTGATTGTTCGTCCGTCTGGGGATGATATGCCGAACTAAATCGTAAATTCGTGCCCATAGCTTTTTGCAAACTAACCCAAAATCGTGAAGTGAATCTTGTGTCTCGATCAGAAACTATAGATACTGGCATACCATGCAGTCTTACAATCTCGTTTATGTACATACGAGCAAGACGTTCAAGTGTATAAGTTTCTCGTATTGGTAAGAAATGAGCAGACTTGGTCAATCTATCAACAATGACCCAAATTGCATCAATGCCTTGAGAAACCTTAGGAAGACCAGTAAAAAAATCCATGGTAATGTGCTCCCACTTCCATTCTGGAATTTCAAGTGGTTGCAATGGACCTTTTGGTACTTGATGCTCCGCTTTGACTCGTTGACAAGTTAGACACCTTGAGATAAACAGCGCTATCTCTCTCTTCATATTGCTCCACCAAAAAGTATGACGAAAATCTTGATACATTTTAGTACTCCCAAGATGGATTGTGAACGGTGTGTTGTGCTCCTCCATCATGATTTTTTACTTTAAATCAGGGTCATTAGGAACACAAAGTCTGGAGTTGACTCGAAGTATTCCTTCTTCATCGATTCTTACTTCCGGCATAGCACCTTCTTGCACTTTTTTCCTCATACGCATCAGCTCCAGGTCTGTAGCTTGAGCAGCTTTAACTTTATCAATTAAAGTCGGTTCTACTCGTATATTTGCCATCATCACATGGGTCCCTGGATTCTTTAACTCTATCTCCATCCTTTGCAAGTCACACAAAATGGGCCTTTGCGTTGACAATATCGCATTCGTACTTGCATATGATCTTCTACTCAATGCATCAGCTACCACGTTCGTTTTTCCAGGATGGTATTGGATGGTATGATCATAATCTTTCAACAGTTCTAGCCAACGTCGTTGTCGCATGTTGAGTTCCTTTTGAGTGAAGAAATATTTGAGGCTTTTATGATCCGTAAATATCTCCAAATTTTAAATGCGAAGACAACAGCTGCCAACTCTAGATCATGAGTAGGATAATTCCTCTCATATTCTTTGAGTTGTCTTGAGGCATAGGCTATGACTTTCCCATGTTGCATGAGAACACATCCCAACCCTTTGCCCGAAGTATCACTGTAGATGACAAATCCCTCCGAGCCAGATGGTATTGTCAGAACAGGTGCTGAAATGAGTCTCCTCTTGAGTTCTTGAAAACTCTTCTCACATTCTTCGCTCCAACCGAACTTTGTATCTTTCCGAGTCAGCTGAGTTAATGGAGTAGCAATTCAAGAAAATTCTTCCACGAATCTCCGATAATAACCAGCTAAACCGAGAGAGCTACGTACTTCGGTCACTGATTTAGGTTGCTCCCAGCTTTGAATTGCTTCAATCTTTGCCGGGTCAACAGATATTCTATTATTTGATACTACGTGCCCAAGGAATGCTACTTCCTCAAGCCAGAACTCGCATTTCTTCAACTTGGCATAAAGCTTGTATTCACAAAGCTTTTGGAGTGTCAGCCTCAAGTGTTGCTCATGATCTTCACGGCTTTTGAAAAATAAGGATGTCATCAATAAAGATGACCACAAAGTGATCTAAATATTCCTTGAATACTCGGTTCATCATATACATGAAGGCAGCAGGAGCATTAGTCAATCCAAAAGACATGACTAAGAATTCATAATGCCCGTACCTAGTTCTGAAGGCAGTCTTTAGAATATCCTCAGTTCTAACCTTCAGCTGATGATATCCAGAACGAAGATCGATTTTTGAAAAGAATTGTGCTCCTTGCAACTGGTCAAACAGGTCATCAATACGTGACAATGGGTACCTATTTTTGATGGTGACATGATTCAACTCCCGATAATCAATACAAAGTCGCATACTCCCATCTTTCTTCTTCACGAATAGAACAGGAGCACCCCAAGGAGAAGTACTAGGATGAATAAAGCTAATGTCTAACAATTCCTACAGTTGGGTCTTTAACTCCTGAAGTTCAAGAGGAGCCATTCGATATGGGGCTTTGAAAATAGGTTTTGTACCGGGTTCAAGGTTGATACAAAATTCAATTTCACGCTCTGGGGGTAGGCCAGGAAGTTCTTCAGGGAATACGTCAGGAAATTCATTAACAATAGAAATATCATTCAAAACTGACGTATTTTTGTTTAGATCCGTGACATGAGCTAAGAAAGCTTGACATCTATTTTTCAATAAACGAATAACTTTATGGCTTGAGATGACAGTGATTTATTTTAATGGTTTGGTTGTTTGAATTCGCATAATAGGTTGATTAGGAATATGAAAGCTAACAACCTTACGAAAACAATCAATTTTTGCATGATGAGTAGTTAACCAATCAATCCCTAAAATTACATCAAATGCAAGTATTTGCAATGAAATAAGTTCGACAGGTAATGTGAGGGTACCGATTTGAACCAAACAAGACTTATAAACAGTGGATGTAATGAAGGTTTCTCACAACGGAGTTTTCACAGATAAATCAAAGTCTAATTTCTCCGGAGTCAAATTTAATCGTTGAGCGCAAATAGGAGAAATAAAAGAATGGGTAGAACCGGTATCAAATAAGGTATAGACTTTGCTAGAGTTTATGATAAGCTTACCCGTGATGACCTCGTTCGGGTTACTTGCTTTCTGGGAGGTCACAACAAACGCTCTCCCTTGCACTACCGGTTTTGACTTTTCTGGGACGTCCTTTGGTGCCTCCATCCTAGCTGAACTTATCTTCGGTGAACGATAAAATCGGGCTAGGTGACCTTCTCTTCCACAATTATAACATGCTTTGGACAGCATCGCGCAGTTTGGACTGATGTGTCCCTCCCCTCCGCATTTGAAGCATATGATCGGTGGTCGTTCTCCTTCCTTAACCACGGGTGATGGTGCTGACGTCTTTCCATTATTTTTGAATCTCCTCTTCTTGAAATGTTCATTCTTATTGTTTTGGCCATGATTACCACCGAAGTGGTTACCATTTCTGACATGCTGATTCCCTCCACGCTTGTTGTCACCGCTTCGATGACTGCTTTCACTGGTATTATCATTTTGCCTGTTGCTCTCTTTTGGTTGCATTGACTCGTTATCGCACTCCACTAACTGAGCCCTATTTACAACATCTGAATACAAACACAGTTTATGAGAAATAAGATGTTGACATATCTCCGACTTCAAACCTCTTAAAAACATCCGCGTCATTCTCTCTTCATTATCCACCAAGTGGGACGCAAATCGGGACAGCTCGGAAAACTTAGCTTCGTACTGCGACACGGTCATATTATTCTGCTCCAACTTGATGAACTCTACCTCCTTCATGTGACGAATACTTTCGGGAAAGTACTTGTCATTGAACAGTTCTTGGAACTTCTCCCAAGACATCTTTAGTGCAGCAGGTTGAGTATGCTTTACCGATTCCCACCAGTAATCTGCCTCTCCTCGCAATATAAAGGTGGTAAAGGGAACCTTTTGCTCCTCGGCGCATCCCAAGACATCAAATATCTTGGTGATCTACTTTATCCACATTTCCGCCTTAAGTGGTTTTGGTTCTCCAATAAACTCCGGTGGTCCCAGGTCCTTGAACTGTTTAGCGGTGACCGTACGAGAGTTTTCAGTGTTTTCACCTATATTTTGGACAGGAGCCGCTCTCGCCTACTGTTGCATGAATTGCATAAAGCCTCTGAACATTCCATCATTCATCATTTGGTTAGTGTTGTTCTTTGCATGAGGATTATCGCCTTCCTGATGCACATTATCCTGATTATTGATATGTGGTGAATCAACGGTCGCCTGTGCTCCGTTGCTATTCTCAACATTCTCGGATGTCATTTTCAAATACTGCCACAAAACAAGGGTTAAATAACATATCACATATTATCTCTATACTCTGACCGACCAATTAAATACCAAATAAACTTAGGTAGGTCATACTGGCGAAGGAATTCCCCGTCTCTCCCCTCCTAGTTCTAGTCTCACATCTTAGCTAGGGATCATATCCCTAAGCTTTGATACCAACTGTGACGCCCCCAAAATAGGTATACATCACCTATTCTAAGTCGCCAAATACATGGTACAGAATACAAATATAATCGTTAATATACGACAAGAGAGCTGTGAGTTTTAATACAAATACTGTCTTCTAGACAATATCCACTCTCAGAATAAGTTCTCGTTACATTTATTGTCACACTATTTTAACAGAATAGTGAGGACTACTAATACTATCATCTGGTCCATCACTCCGTTCCCCAACTCTTCCCAGCTATATTCTCATTTCCTGAAGAGAACAATGAAAGAAAGGGTGAGCTCAACTAGCCCAGTAAGAAATATTATGACTAAGATAATGCAGAATAAATTATCATTAACCTTAAACAGTGTTAAACTGATACAATATAACAAACATCAAGTTTAACTGCAGTGGAACAAGCAACCCATTAAAAGAGTCAAGTAGAGAATAAAATCTACTATCTTCTATGATTTAAAAGGTTTTTCATGACTTTTATCGCTGGGACTCAGCTTAAAAAAATAATCCACATCATCGAATCACCCATGCACTACGGCCAAGGATATTCTTTAGTATCACAACCATAATTATCCATGCACTATGGGCCAAGAATATTTGTGTATTCATTAATGGTCATGATCATGCCAACCACTGTCCATTAATGCACTACGGGCCAATGACTTTTACCACATCATTTGTAACATTACGGTCATGATTATACCGAATAATCCCTGGTCAAAATCATACCAAGTTCATCTATGTACTACAGGCCACAGATGACTTTTAACAGAATATAAACATGAGGATGATGACAATGATATAAGAATTCAATAAAACAAGTTCAAGAATTAATTTATCCAGGAACCAACAACGTCCAAATTGTCAACATGATACTTCTTTGCAGAGTAAAATTCAAGAATGCTCAGAAGAATATTTTCATGAAAAGATACTGGATGAAGCGCAAATATCAAAGATATTCCACTAATTTCATGGAGTATAAAAGCTAAAACTTTAACCAACTGAGTATAATAAAGAATTGAATAATAAAGAATTGAATAATAAAAGAATTCACCAAGCATGCGATAGACCGCACAGACAGGTTATTGCAACAGAAAAATAAATAGTGGAACCAGGTCATGCGTAAATGCACCGATAGGATATTCCGACAGAATAATAAATAATAAAACCAGATCCAGCGTAAATGCACTGATAGGATATTCCGATAGAATAATAAATAATGGAACAAGGTCCGGCGTAAATCACAGACAGGATATTCCGACAGAATAATAAATAATGAAACCAGGTCCGGCGTAAAGCACAGACAGGATTTTCTGACAGAATAATAAATAATGTAATAACAGAAGAATTTCACCAAGTATAGGGTAGCCTGCGTATACAGGTTATTCCAACAGAATAATAAAGAATGGAATAACAGAAGTTCTCTTCATGAATAAGAAAGAAAGAATACCCTTTACGAGTACAACAAATAATATCCCTTACCGTAAAAGAAACTTGATATCGGAGTAGTGAAGTAGCAGAATACTTTTCTTCTTTCCCTCTATAGTTTCTCTATCTAGAGTTTCAGTGAATTCGTAAAAAAATAATAAAGGAATGAGTTTCTATTTATAGAAAAATGGACTGCATAGTAACTAACTCATGAACGGTCTAGATTGATTTACTTTAATCTGACGGTCCATATTTAAAGCAAAATATTTTAAATAAAATATAATATATTCTATTTATAATCTAATAAAACGAATAACTTTATAAAAGATTTTACTATGCAAACACTATGCAGGCACTATACAAATACTATGCATAATAAAATATAATATATTCTAATTATTGTCTAATAAAACAGATAACTTTATAAAAGAATCCTGCTTTATATAAAAAGATTTCACTATTAGCCTAATAAAACGAATAACTTTATAAAAGTATTCTGTTTTATATAAAAAAAATTTCTATTTTATTACATTAATAATACCAATAAAATAAAACCGAGTGACTTATCACGTAAGCATCAATAATCAATACCGTGTGCTACTATGCAACCATGCGTATTACTGTACTTTTACTACCGAGTAGTTCAATATTATTAATGATAAAACTTCCGCCGTTATTTTCATAAAGTATTTTTTATCGTTTTCTCAATCCGACAATAATTCCGTTGTGGGGTCCACCAATTATTGTGTCGTCGTACGAATATTCCCTGTTAAAATGAATATTTCCCTACCGATCGAATATTATATAACAACTTGCGTACTTTGCAAAATTTATAAATATTACCCACAACTATAACATTATATCAATTTCACTCCATAATATTCAAAAATGATATTTATAGAAAATTCATCTTTATTTATAAAAGTTGGGGTCTTACATCATGATAGTGAACAACTATTTTACCCAGCAAGTTTAAGTACAATAAAGATATATCATGATTGAAAAGGAATAAGCTTTCAAGTTTTCAACAATGTAATATAATTGTGAAAGAACATGAATAAAAACTTCAATAACTGAATAACTGATTAATTATGCTGAGTGGTCAACAATGATCATGAACAAATTTAATTGAACCTTATGGTAATGAAGGTTGTAACGCCCCCAAATTCGGGTCCCTTGAACCTCAGACCTGGTGCATTACTATACAACCTTCATATGAATATTTATAATCTTTATTCATAAAATAATGAATACAATCTCACTTTGATACCAATAAATAAATTAATTCCTTCTATTTCCAGGATTCGCAACATTTACATCCTGGTGTTACACTTTCAAAGCATATTGATTCAAATTATACATTTCAAGTTATAAATAATCTTTTTCACTTGGATATATTGATTGTAATTATCCATGAACTCACAACTAGACTTAACTATACTTTTATACAATGTTCTTTGACTGTGCAATTACAAATATGTCATTTGAATGCTACCTAGCATATCTAGAGCTATTCGAACAACTTCCATAAGTACTTCTTCCTCTTTCCTTTGTTTATCCCGAATCCTTCGATCCACTTTGGTTTAGCTGAAAACAATTATTTATAGCAAGGGTGAGCAATTATGTTGCCTAACAAGTTTAACAGTTATCGCATAACACATAGTTTGCATTTTAAACACAACTTAAATTATTCATACTTCGCAGTTTATACATAAATTCATGTTTTTCATACATTGCATTTATTCAGGCATCATAATGCTCATACTCAGCAATTATACCTACTTCACGCTTATCATGTTCCTCATATCATGAATATAGTAAGTTTTCATAACTCAATCCACATCAATCATTAACTTGATTCAATAGATTTATATCACAATATAGTGCATCTCAATTTATTCACAAGGAGTACATATAATACATGGAGTATGTACACATTACAATTAACAAGTTCACATATAAAAATAAGATCTGAAAAACTTGCATGTGCCGGGGTTTTACCATTACACCAACTTATGCGTTCCTTGCACATCCTACATTGTATGTGGGATTGATAACAAAACACATTATTAGTCAAAGTTTGACTATTAGTGTGTTCTTACTTTAAAACCTTATCTTAACTTATTATATTCCTTGTATCCTCTTTATATCTAATAATATAGACATTCAAATTCGTTATTTATATAACTTAGTCTTATCTCTCTTTTATCACCACATGTGCTAGCTTATCGCACTTGTATTCTACGTACTTTGTGTGTATCAAACCATTTCAACATACCACGCTCGGTAAAACATTGTTCATCTAAATTCCTAAGACTTGGATTATGCATATAGCATTCATTCATCACTTTATAACCATACACACCTAGTATACATCACATACTTAGCTTCTATACATTCACTAACATGCTCATTTTGGTCTAAACATAGCATGATATAACTACTTGATCGTTATAAAATTCAATTTCCATGACATTTATAAGCTTTAAAACTTCACTTTTACAACATAACTCAAAAACAAAAATCTGATTTTTAAGGTACTTTTGGAGATTTTTAATAATTTTTATAGTAGCCTTTTTAGTTTCTCATTTATGCAATCTTTTAGACCTCATAGCAATGTATTTTATCAATGGTTTAACTCGTAGAAACTAAAAAGTTAAGCAATTCAAAAACAAGCCTCAAATGGGCTGTTTTCAACAGTCTTGAAGGCAACTGCATTTTTCATGAATTTCAAGGCCACTTTGATGATTTTTAGGAACTTTTGTATTAGGCTTTTGGACAAGTAATCTGAACATAATTCTAGCCTCCAAAGTATTTTTGTGTTGGTTTAGGTTCCCAAGTAAGCCTCATATGCTTCTTGAAAGTAATGCTCAAACTAGGCTATTATTCACAGTTTTGAGTTTACTAGTTTTGGTTAATTCTTGTCAATTTCATTTCTAGTCACTTTGGTTCATTCCAACACTTGAATTATATCTATTTAGAACTAGTTTTAGCATTCCTTTAGGTTTACTAAGCATAGATTGGGTTTTGACCCTCTAAATCAAGCTTTTTTTCTCAAGCTTTTACATACTAACTTCTCAAGTTATTGCGTACATTAGCATTCCAACACTTGGAATAGCCTAGCATAAATCTAACTCACTTGTCTAAGGTGTCCAAAGTAAGTTCTAGGCCAAATGAAAAAATCTCAAATTTTCATACTTAGACAAATTTGGAAAAACTGCAGTTTTAGTGATTTTCCATGCTAGTTTGGTGATTTGTTTAAACTTCTTGGTTAAGCCAAGAGCTTAACCACTTGGCCATATTTCTAGACCATACTACAAGGTATTTTAATCAAGTTTTAGGTTTCTTGTTCATGCCCATTAAGCCTCCCAAAATAGGGCTCAAACTTAGCCATTTTCTCACTTTTTTACAAAACTGTTTTTGAACTTTTTCCAATTTTTTCTAGTTTTGGCCACTAGAATAGTCTAGGCATGTGTATTTAAGTTACTTAAGGATACTTTTAGCATCATCACACCTTATTTAATCATCTAGCCCATTTTGACCTATCAAAGCTCACATTAGGCTTGAAAAAGATATCTTAAATTGGTTTTCTTACTAGCTTTGGTCATGGCAATGGTTAGGAATCATCACAAGCATGAATTAACAACTTTATATGAGTTCATTACAGTCTTATAAGTTCAGGTACTAGAAGTTACCCAAAACAGTCTACTTTTGATCTTAAAATGTGATTTTTTAACAAGTCCAATGCTCAAAACAGTTTAGAATTGGTTTCTTTAGCTTGTGTAGCTTACTTATGCCATATTGTAACTATTGAAACTTGCCTACATGGTCCAGGTATGGTAGTTCCATAGTTGGGTGTTAGTTGACACTTTAAAGCTTACTTTACTAGCTTTTAGTATGATTTTTGGACAATACCCATCTTAGACTACAACTAACTTTAGGAACATCTTTTAAATGACATTTATGGACAATGAGAGTATACCTTACTGATTTATAACATTAGTAGCTACAAATGGCCATAACAGCCCCCTTAAAGGTACAATTTTGCTTCCAAATTTCAAGCAGTCCACCACAGACCACAAAGGGTCTTTAAACATTTCATATGAACTTAAATTATCATAAAAAATCATTACTATACACTCTGGCATAATTTTAATTCAGTTCAGTTATCAATACTAAACAGCCCCCTTTCCCAGGCTTTATAAGTATCAGTTAGCATTCATTTACCATAATAGTACTAGGCCTTTAAGTACCCAAGTCTATATAATCTACACACGTGGCTTTAAAACCCATAGGTTATAGATTTCATGCATTTGACCAAAACATCTCACTTCTAAGCTTTTTATGACTTGAAGAAAATATGGACTAGCAATATAGATGACACATGATAGCATGATGAGCATGGACTGATTTTGACATTGTATACACATGAATAAGTTTTATTTTCTTTATAATATCCGGGTGGCTCAATAGATAACATATAGCAGTCCATACCAAAACATTTCACACATAATTCTTAGACTAGAGTTGTCAAGCATAGTTTTAACACCTCAAGTTCAGGTTCTGACCTTTTAATTCATTGAGGCACATGTATTTTCATCACATCAGACTTATTATTTCATAACCTTGCCTTGTATAATAGCTTAGCATGTTTTTGGCTTTTAAAACTTAATTTACATAGCATATCCACATGAAGCTCTACAAGTTTGTTAGCTTATGACTTTGCTGCACTTTTGCTATCATTTCTAATATATTTTATGTTACAACATGAGCTTCTAACCATCTAATATGGCCAGGTTTTATAGATGACCATGGCAGCCCCAAACTTAGAAATTTAAGCATGAATTTGGCAAGGTAATTCAAAACAGCCTCAAGTTTAGTTAAGATGAATGTTGAGGCATCTTTAGAACATATAATTGTTAAGAGATATACCTACATGGCTGAATTTAAATAAATTCCTAGTTAACCCAAAATAACCCTCTTTTTACTTAGGTTTTAAGCTTGAAACCTCTTAGCTATTCAAGTTAAGCATATACATGGGATTATTATCTTAGTATATGACATGGTTTTGGACTTTGTTTGCATAGCTAACATGCCTTTAGCATATAACAATCAACATTTAGGCATTTTATCAAACATGTAGAGTGCAGTCCATATATATACATATAGTACATATATTCCTAGCTCTTTGACCCCAGCCTTATGGCTTTAATTTACCTAGCATGACAAAAACAAATCATAGCCACAATTAGGCCTTATGGTAGTTAACATATCAGCCAGAAATTTAGAATATCTATCATTATAATAGTAAACAGCCTTGTATGGCCATTCCAGTTTCTCTTCAAAATTGAAGTGGGAATGAAATGAATAAGGATCTAAATTAACTCACCCTTGATAGCTTGATGATTGGGTTGGCTTTATTGCTGATAATCTCCTCCCTAGCTCTCCAACTGGAATCACTTTCTCTTCTTCACTAAATATGCTTTTGGAGCTCAAATAAGTGGTGTAACCATCTGAACTTGGGTGAAACATTGGGGTTATATGGCTGAGTTTTCTATCTTCAGTCAGTTACCTTCTTGACCACTTATAAGCTTGGCCCATATTCTTCTCCATCATTACCCTACCCGATATTACATTAGCTTCAATTGAGCCCCTCTAACTTACCTCCTATCAGTCTACTCATAGCAGTTAGTTGGCCCTTATAACTGCCTGACACCCTTGGCCTTTGCAGTGTACTTGACCCCTAATAGCCAACCTATGCACTCTAGGCTCAACCTATGCACTCTAGGTTCCAACTAACTTGCTAACCACTTGCTAATTGACTAAACTAGTAATTAGTTTCTAGATGGCATCTCATTCTATCTAACTAATTGGCTGACTAATGTTTTAACTAACTGAATTGCCAAAGTCATCTATTGCTATTTAAATAACACTAAAGCAGCCCCCTTTGCTATCCCCATGAGGCAGCTGAATTGAATTAGCAACATGGCCGAGCATAGTTTTATATTTGGGCTCAAAAATAATGTCCTTATGACACACAATGAGGCTGCTGAATTGAACATACGAAAGGGGCTGAGCATGGCTTTAAATTGGGCCTAATGAACTATTTTAATCCTAGCAAAAGTCCATAACTATAGAAAATAATAGAGAAGGCTTGCAAGCATATATAATAAAATTAAGGTGGCCCAGTTTATATAACTTGGACTCTCATTACATCTTTTTAAGTAAGGCAAGGGTCCATAATGTCATAATTGATGTAGTACATTTGCAAGTATACATAGCTAATTTAACGTGGTCCAATATTTAAACATGGACTCGCATTATACATTAATACGCAATATTTTTTTCTATTTACCATTTTTATTTAGGCTTGGCAAACCTAGTTAGCACATACATCCTTAAAATGACGACTCTATGAAATTTACATACCCATGGTAGCACACCA
Organism: Panax notoginseng; assembly: GCA_016801055.1. Lineage (NCBI taxonomy): Eukaryota > Viridiplantae > Streptophyta > Magnoliopsida > Apiales > Araliaceae > Panax > Panax notoginseng. The sequence goes on from CM029020.1 coordinate 188,609,157, forward strand.
ATTTCCTTATTTTCTCACTAAATAATACTTTTGAATGAAATTAATTATATTATAATATAATTATTTCATTGATCTCATAGGTAGATTTTATATTAAAAGTTTTGCTTCCCAATAATTTTATACCCTATAGGCATGAAGAAAAATTAATCCACTCTTTTCACATTTTCTTTATTGATAATTAGGTTAAATCTCTAAACTTTATTTAATCAATTAATATTTCCCTTAAAAGAAATATTACTAATATTCGGGATATTACAAAGGTGATCAGCCTTTCATACCAAATGAACATATGCAATATGCACTAAGTGTGAATCAATAATCAAAGATGTGGAATAATTGTCAATAATTAATCCACTAGCATGCTTGAAACATAATAACTCGAGTTTGAGTTAGGAGACTTGCCTTGACCGTCGATTACCGCTAAGCAGTATAATTTAATCTCTTATAAAATACCTATCATTTATAAGATTGATGTGACGCCCCCAAATTCAGGCACTTGAAACTTGAACCCGGTGCTTCACGATACCATTTCTTTGAGCCGAATAATAACAATAATATAAATTCCAAACTTAATTTACATATATCAGAGTCTAATCCTAGGTACGCGACCTTTAAAACATTCATTACATGAAAATTAATAATATCATTGTCTTAATAGAGTTTAACTATTACATAGAATATCATAAAACTTATTCGGTCAGCTTTCCTTTCCCTTTGTTCTTGGCAGAACCTTCAAGTTGATCATGTTTAGCTGAAAATATTTAAATTTAAAGCAAGAATGAACATCTGATTGCCCAACAAGTAATAGCAACAATAAATATTAGCTGAAAGAAGTAAATATTTTCTTTGAACGACACTTCTACAACGAAGTAATAGTTGTGAAGTAAACTGAAGCAACACTAAACAACATAACAATTCTATTTCAAATTTTGAAACTACGTACTGACTATAATTGGTGAGCAGGCGACATACTATGAACTTTGTTTTTAATTTTTGATAAGGTTTAACAGAACTTCATCTGCAAACCATCATAACTTACAGGCACGGGGGGTAATCATCATGTTATGCCCTGTATTGATCAATACTAAACACAAGAACGATATTTTCGTTCATCATATCTGCCTTTGGGGCATAAAAGCTTCCCATAATCGGGATGTTCATACTTTTTCTGGAATCCGAACCAAAATAATTCGGTTAGATAACAATAAGGTTCTATCATATTCAAAGATATTTTTAAATATGTGTCTAGCCGAGAAAAATAGCTTAGACGACTTTTAATTAAGATATACATATTGGAAATCAATAAGTATGTATCAACATGCTCAATAATTATTCAAGTGAGGACACTTGTATAACCAATCTTAGAAATTTACTAACAGAATATATATCTGGGTTATACAATAATACTGTAATGATAAACAATGATATGATGTAATTCAAGAGCTGACATATCTACAAAGGTATAGTTACATGAACAATAACAATAACAATATAGTTCTAAAACTGGCTTACACATGTTCATTGCATAAAGTAAATGCAAAGGGTAGGATACTTGCCTGATCTGCTGCTTACAGTTACGCAACTTAGTTTTTATCTTTTATACTGAGACCTATCATTTATAAGATTGTTCTTTCGATTAGAATAATATATTGTAATACGTAGTACTGCTATTTACAGTCAATATATAACCTAATCACATTGTCACATAGTTATAACAGTCATTGGATCACAAATAGACATTTATACAGTCAAACTATATAGGTTCGGAACAATTTCGATAACATTTCAGTGTACCGACGGCTTTATCGGATAATTATCGAGTTTATTGTTAATAGAACTCTAATCTGTATTTAAATATTATTCTGGACAATTTAAATATCAGTCATATTATTTTTCAATGACTTATAATAAATTTTAAATAATTATTATAATTTATCATGATTTTTCAAACACTTAAATCATTATTAAATGATTTAAATACAAAATAATTCAATTATCATTAATATTTATTTAATATTAAAATACTAATGAAACCATTGCCAAAATATTAAAGTTATTTATAATAACTCAAAATATTTTTAAAGTATTAATATTATCCTTAAATGATTTTTAAAACATTTAAAATCATTTTTAAATAATTAAAATTAATGTTTAAATATTAATTTATTATTCACCAAAATATCAAAAGTCATTTATTATTTCTTAAAATATTTTTAAATCATTTATATCCTTTTTAAATGATTTTTAAATCAATAAAACCATTTTTAAACTATTTATTTAATATAATTATTAAATAAATCATAATATTAATATTAAATAATTAATGAAATTTGCCTTAAAATATTAAAAATTATGTTTTATAACTTAAAATATTTTTAAATACATTATTACTATTTAAAATAATTTTTAATCTAATAAAATTATTTTTAATTAATTTATTTAATACATTTATTAAATAAATTAAATGTCAATAATATTCAAATAAATACTAATATTTATGAAAAATATGTCAAATTATTAAAAGTTAATTTTATAACTTAAAATAATTTTTAAAATTAATTTTGTAATTTTTAGAAATTATTTTCTATTTTTAAATAATTTTTAGAAATTAAAATAAATAAAATTAATAAGTCTGTCGCTAAAGCCTTTAGCGACAGTAAGTGTCGCCTTAGGTGTTCTTGATCACCAAGAACATTCATAGACAGTTATCAAGTACCTATGTTTGACCTGAAATTCTTAATCTATGATGTTTCTGGGCAAGATTAGGGTCGAATATTGTAGTATATATGTAGTACTACAAGTACATAACAATTTATGGTTCATATCATAACACACTAGCACGATCTAAGCTCAGAACAAGCTATCAGAGCTGTTCTTCATTTTCTGGGTTACCCAGAAATGAAGAACAGACCGAGCAGCCTACTTTGGGCTTCCACTACTTGTTGTTCTTGTATCATTTTTGTTATCTAATGGTTCCAGTGTGTAGCCAACATGTAAAGGAAGAAATCTATTACATAAAAATAGTATAACAACAACATAGTCAACAGATATGGTCCGGTCAAACCATGTCAGAAATCACGTTCATACGTTTTCTGGGTTACCCAGAAAATAGAAACCGTGATCATCTTGCCTGGTTTGACCGTCCACTAAATCCACCCAGTTTGATGTTTACGTGTTCTGAAGGCATTAACATGTAGTCTAAACAACATATTACAACTTAGATACAAAATCCATAACAAAGTAACAAACAACTGAAAGATCAGAGCCCAAGAACATCTTGTCAAACGTTTCTGGGCATGATCTGGGTTTTCCAGATTCACTTGGTCATGGTCGGTCAACCGACTTTGACCATCAATAACATGAAATATGTACATGATCTGAACTTGATTCAAGTTCCAGATCAAAGCCTACATGACATACTACACATACAATCCTTTAAACAAGAAAAACTATACACGGACAAAGATCTATGTGGTCTGACATTCGGTTGTCAGACCATATTTTCCAATTTTTCCAAATTTTTGAAAATATCAAATTCGTGCATATAAATGTTATGGATCTACTATCTATCAACCCAGATCACCTAGTTACACTACATACACCATGTTTAAACATAAAAGCCTAACTTTTATCATAGCATTAAAGATCAGATTTCTAGGGTTAGGTTTATACCTCTTTTGAACAAATTCTTGATCCTATGCTCCTGACCTGATCTTGATGTTCTAGGGACTTACTAAGAGACTGAAATGCTAAATATTTTCGTGGGTTTAGAGAGAGGAGGTCTAAGTTAAGTGTTTGGTGATCAAATGACTTAATTTGCGAACTTTTCTCTCTTGTCCCTTATATATTTGATGGATGCAATGGATTTGGCTGGTGAAAGTGGCTGATATTTTTGGTTTATAGGCACATGGTTAAGCTAGGGTTGTTCAACAACTAAAGTTATGGCAACCTCTACAAGTTATCTATAAATAATGCAAGAAGGACAATTATGTCATTTGGCTTTTACTTTTAGTGGCAAACTTGGCATCTCACTCCAACCCTTAGGGTTTGACCCTTAGGCTTTAACCCTAAGGTTTCATAAGTTCATTTTTTAGGATTTTGTAATTAAGGCTAAAATAGAAACTTTTGTTTCTAAAATTGTGAATTAGGGTTCCCTAATTAAATTAGGTTTCCTAATCATTTAAGACTTGTAAATTAGACTTTATAATTTAATAAATACCATTAAGCTTGCTAAATTAATAATTAGGATTTATAACTTAGCAATTATAGTTCTAATTTAGTAATTTAGGTTTCTAAATATTAATTAAGGTTTACCTAATTAACATTAAATCTATAAAAATTATCATTAATTACATAACATAACAACTTAACAAATCGTACAGTCGTAATTGACTTTTGTACTAGAGTTTATCAGTAATGTTAGGATTTTGTATTATTTCACTATAACTGCTCCACAAATTAACATTACACACATACCATACATGTTTATATCACTGAAATATAAATAATATTATATTAATATTCTCATTCTTTATTCAAAATCCAGAATTAGGATTTTGAATCCATATCTGACATAACTTTTATATATACCATTATTAATTAAGTTAAAATAATTAACTTAACTAATATAATAAAATACTTATCATAATAATCCTCATAATCATATCATATATACAATAATCCTATTTTCATAGAAAATAAATAATAAATATTTTTATTACAAAATTAATTTATTATAAGAATATAATCTATAATGATCAATAATTCTTAAAAAGAAATTATTTAGAATTATTCATGTAATAAATAAACTTTATTTATCAAATATATATATATACACACACACACACACTTTACTTTGCACATATTTCCACCTTTATATAAAAAAAATTATATGAAAATTTTCTTATTTAATTATATTAAAAATATTGGGTTATTACAATTGATCCTCTAATTAGCATAATACATTTTATCTCACAACACTATTACTCGAATAATAAATTAGCTAACATTTAGCCACATAATCAAACATTGAATAATTCTTTAACTCACTAGTAATATTATCGTCATTTGATAATATTATTATCACATAACCATCATCTTAAATTCTCATCTAATATTATTAATCTTTTAGTAATATTTTATTTACTTCTAAATTTCTTAGTAATATCTTAATCATTTACAAATATTATTAATCATTTAATAATATTTTAATCACATTCTAATATTATTAATCATTTAATAATATTCAAATCATTTGCTAATATTATTAATAATTTAATAGTATTTTATTCCTTATATGATATTATTAATCATGTAATAATATTTTATTTGTTTCATAAATAATAAAGGTCTTACACATTTTAAGATATAAATATTTTACATCTTGAAGCTTAAACTATTTAAATTTCATTTCAGAAATATCTTTTACCTTTACTCGCAAATTCGGAGTTTAAACAGCTAATGCATAGCTTTTATAGTAAAACTCAATTTACTATAATATATCTTTAATTTAAATAATTTTTACATCAGTTTGTCCGTTCATGAGTAAACACTGACTGTTGCCTCATATATAAATATTTTATCTCACTAGCACATTCGCTTTATTTTTTATTTTACGATTATTCGCATATTCACTTCATATAGAACTGATTTTGAATTTCCCGCTCATCCTAATAAATTATCTGGGTCGTCCAAAGTTTGAGATAAATCACACCGTTCATGTAGTGCCGGAGGCACGGGACACGGCTAGTATATATATATTTTAAATATGTATCTATATATTAAGTTACATAAATCTCAGCTCAAAAACTTCATTTTGAGCACCAAAAACCTCAAAATATCATTTTTATGATTAATACAATTTTTTAAAGGTTTTAAATTCTTCGTTGCACCACAAAATAATTTTATAGGCAACTATATTTTTTTTTATTTTACTTAAATATGTAATTTATATTTATTACATATTTTTATTGTTTTATTTATGTCCGAAAAGAAGTTTCTCGGTATAAAATATCATTTATAGTCAAATCTCGCCCCATAGGACTTTATTTGATTTATTTTGACTTATTATTTTGTCGGAAAGCAATTCGGAACGTTGAACGCTAAAGTCGCTCTACGCGCTGACGATCGGCGTTCGCACAAATTTAAGTTTTGACATGCATGTTCGCTCATTTTTAACTTTCAAACCACAAGTCCTATAACAGTAAATTTTTGGACATGTTATCCCCATGTCATAGTATTTTAGAAAAATTTCACACCACTAAAACGGATCACGGAAACTCATCAAAACAGTTCGCGAAAAAGACATCAAACAACAGCACAGCACGGCGCTGCACGGTTGGGCAGGCAGGCGCAGGCGCTACCAACAGGTGCGCGCGAGCGCTGCCTGGCTGCTATTGTTGGCCTTGCGTGCGGTTATCAAACTTGCTATTTCACGATTTTCTCACGCGTTACTCGTAACTCTGATTAATCTGATTTTTGGATATGTTATAGGTACCATAGTAGGCTATTTTTTTAAAATATAATCCACCCATTTTGGACCTCCTAGGCAGCCTAAACCAGTCCCCAAAAATGTCCACTCGCAACAGTTTTCAAATGTTTACAGCTTGACCCTATTGTACTCAAACAGTCATAACTTTTTTGTTTTAAAACATTTTTAAGCAATTCTTGAGCCCACGCAAAGCTAACTTCCGGGACTACAACTTTTATTCTTTGACCTTTCCCAAATTCTAAACATAGAATTCCAGAAATTCCGTGTTAATGGACTGACCCGAGTTGGTTAGATAGTTTTGACGCGACTACTTTGAATGGTCATAACTCTTTGCTCCGAAGTCGAAATTAATCCGTTCTGGAGTCTATGGAAATTTTATTCAGTGTACTATAACATACCAAAAGCCTAGAATTTTAAGAGCACTCTAGCTAACCCCAAATTTTCTATTTAGGGGCAGCAGACACTAGCTTTTCTAAGCTTTAAAAACTGTTTTACTTTACTTTCTTTGGATCAAACTCTCAACACCCAAAATGGTTAGATCCATACATGAAACACTAGGAAACATGTAGATCTAAAGTTTTTAGGTTTGAAATCATAAACTCAAGATTTTATTTAAAATAACAAAAATAATTTACATAAACTAGTTAGAGTTTTATCTTAATCTTCCTTTTCTTTCTTCTTCTCTTCTTCTCTTCTTCTCCTACTTCAATGGCTACCCCTTCTCTCTCTTCTTCTAATTTTTCTAGATTTTCTATCTTTCTCTCTCTTGTTCTTCCTCTCTTTCTTGCTTTCTCTCTCTTGTTCTTCCTCTCTTTCTTGCATTCTCTCCCTCTAGTTTACTTTACAAGTTTGGAGAAATGAATGAAAGACAAAAGAAATTAGCTTATATAAAAGCTACTTTCAATTTCTTATAAGTTGGTCACCCAATTTAAGCCTTCTCTAGTCTTTCCACTCGTCTTTAAAAATTTGCAAATCACCCCCTGACATATTCTTAGCATATTTTCAGAATATTCTTTATTCCTTAGCATATTCCTTAAGATATTTTCTTAAATTTTCAAATATTAGATTTTTAACCCTAAGGTTTTCTTAACTCACACAATTCTCCCTTAACTTTCATAATTCACTTCCATACTTCATTAAGTTAGCAAAATGTCCATTTTGCCCTTTTGTACAATTGATTATAGTTTAGTTCCCGAGCTATGTCGGTAACTCGATTTCTTTTTATTTCTCTTTCCTATATTTAATAAACCTTCAAAATCTTTGAAAATGAAAATTTTCATGTGCCAAAATCTTTCCTTTGATATATAAAACATAGCATGACATACTTAAATTACATATTTATTTTATAATGGTAAAATAAATATGTTACACATAATTTCTTATGCAAATACAATTATTTACATACCCAAGATATTATAATATAATATCCTTACCTCATTAACATAAATTCAATTAAGAATTTATTTACTTTCTTAAGATATTACGATAAATATAATATCTTTTCTTTATTAAACTAATTTCGTATAAAAATTTATTCTAATACTCTTGGGTAAAGTATATATAAATATTATATGTTTAACCCGCTTATTTTTGCATCATCACCCAAATTGTTCCCAATAATTTTATTTCTCCCACTTAATAAATACATATATAATATATATTCATTAACTCCTAATTACCAGTTACACCAAATATACACACATCACATATAGAAAATAATTAATAAATTTTTTTTCTCACATTATAAACAGTTTATATCACTTTTTTTACATATAGCAAATATAATTTAATATATTTACCATATTACGTAAACATACATATTCTTCATAAATCGTAAAATGATTTAAATACTCATATATTAAACTAGACATTTAATTTAACGTCTAGTAACCCTCTTAATACAGTTTACTACATTCAATAAGTCTTTTTCATATGGCTTACAATATATATTATTCTGACTTGCCACGTTCTTATTTTTTTTATATATATATAAGATTTCTAACGTTTGACAACTATCAGCTTCTTATAATGAAGCTTTTCATTAATTTATTCTTGTATGATTAATTTAAATAATCAATCCTCATGTTTAGCTAAATCATATATAACATATCTCCAAGTATATACACATCTATACATATACACATTTAATTTAATCTAATAATATCTCTTCATTTGGAATTTATTTCTTTAAATATATTTTTCACATTCAAAAATCTTTTTCTAGGTTTTGAATTTTCATAAACCTTATTTTCTCAATTCTTTTTCAAATAGTAAACTATATAGGTTCTTCTTAAAAATTTTAAATCATTCCTCTATTTTCACTATAGGTTTTAAACTTTAACCTTTAACCTTTAACTTAATCATTCAAGATCTTCTAAATTTTTGGGTTGTCACATTGACCCCTTCTTCTAAGAATTTCGTCCCCGGAATTACAGTCTACTAATATTTGCTTCTTCTATTCACCGAAAACTTTTTATATTATGTTGAGGGGTCATATAGACCATGAACTCTCAGGTTTAACGATATTCACCGCAACCAATTCTATAAACATGTTGTACTAGGTGATCAGCCTAGTACAGATACGAGTACGTTAGGTGATCAACCTATCGTACCATACGCCGTGCACAACGTACCAATCTTGTTTAGTGACTATTTACGCTACTAGATTGGATTATTTTATCCAATCGGGGTTGTTCACCTCAGACTTAGCATAAGATTTCGTATCAAAACAATTTGGTTTAGGATAAATTCTAAAAGAAATATATGAATTTTCATGAACATTTTCCTAGTTGAATCAAATAACTTAGACGCATATCAATAATTTGAACATCAATCGAAACATTTGTCTAGCCACTTTAATTGGCATTGACTTTTCTTTAACTAGTTTAAAATTCTGAAAATTATTTTATGACATCATGATTTTGCACTGTATTTACAGTCCATTTGAGGATTTCGTCATTTGGTAATTTTATCATACTACATCATATCATAATGGGTTGACAATCCTTAGATCACATCCAACACTAGGTAATACTGTATTGATGACTCCATCATTTTTATCATCTCTGTACCAAGTTCCATGATGCATTGATGATATATAAAATACATTTTGATATATTTTAAATTATTTTTGTCTAGCCGGAGCAATTAGCATAGACTCTTCTTTAAACGGTTCAAAACTATTGTAAATCAGTATTAGTGTTACCATGTTGTAACAGAAAACGAGATGTTAGTGGCTCACAGTCCACATAAACACCTTTGTCGCCCTATGTTGCTGATAACAAAAATTCATTTATTTTTAAAGACACCATAGTGCGAATTTAGCTGGATGTCAAAAATTTAGAAGTCTAGCATAGCTAGAAGATTTGGAATACCTATGCTTCCACTATCAACTTCAATTTCTCCAATGTTCTATTACTTAACAATTCTATCTATTCCTAGCATCCTTAAAGCTTACTATACTGAAAATCCCCAGTTCTCAATCAATAATTCTTCTATACCCCAGTATAGTTCATCAAACGTACCACACGTTATGAGTTCAAGAACTTACCACAATAATATGAGTTTAGGAAATTGTTCTAGCAATACGTAGTCCAAGAACCAATCAGGAACTGTCCATACGCTTAGGGGTTCAAAAACGTACCATATAATTATAAGTCACAAACTTATAATAAGTATGAGTTTTAAGAACTCGTACCTAATCTTAACATTCTCTAATTATCAAATATAAATATGAGAAAAGAATCACCTTCACTTCATATGTATATCGATAGCACGACACCAATATTTCAATGATTATCAATGTGATAAACTGAGTAGTCGTAGACTAAGCACAAAACCCCTGCTCATACAAAAGTTTGTACAACTCAGCTATCACATGAGTCCTTAATTGAAATCCCACATAATCTTATCTTCCTCTTTACTCAATACAAATTTCATTTAATCTATATCTCAACATTTACCACTCTTACCTGAGTTTACATCGTACCATTTCATAGTACATTCTCTTTATAGCGTCAAGCTATATCTTCTTAATCATTTAACATATCATATGTTATTCAACAATTCAATCTGATCACGTCGTGATCTTATTTTGAAATCATTTATCCTAATCCTTATGATCATTTTATACTACGATCTTCTTATTCTTCTCTTTAATCATATTATATTATGATTTTATTTACACTTCTCATCTTATAAACATCGTTTATTTATTATCACTTTTCATTTTTATTACTGGAGTCAGGTAACTTCGGATTCTTATCTTTATAACTCTTCAAGATTCTTCTTCGAATATTCTTTATCTTCTTCTTTACTTAATAATTAATTTCTAAAAATTCATCTCTTATCACTTAAACTCTATTCGAGTTTATTGTTTATCATCCTTATCCTCATCTATAAGTTTATAGCCTAAGGTACTTCTACCTATGGTTTATAACCTACGACTTTGATACTAATAGTAACGCCCCCAAATTCGGGTCCCTTGAACCCCAGACCTGGTATGTTACGATACATCATTTATGTAACTACTGCGAAAGATATAAACATAAATTGTTTATACAATAAACTTTTATAACATAATCCTTAAGGTCTACAATCTCAACATAATGCATACCTTTAATAACTTAAAAGATTTACAATGTCATTTGCATCAGATAACTTAATAGTTTTAAATGCATAATAATCTAAACTTGAAATTCGCCTTTACCATTGTCATTCTTCGAGCCTTCGTTTAAATTTGAAATTTGTTATCATGATTTAGCAAGGTTGAACAACTATTTTGCCCAGCAAGTTTAAGTACAATGAAGATATATCATGATTGAAAAGGAATAAGTTTTCAAGTTTTCAACAATGTAATATAATTATGAAAGAGCATGAATCAAAACTTCAATAACTAAATAACTGAATAATTATGCTGAGTGGTCAACAATGACCATGAACAAATTTAATTGAACCTTATGGTAATGAAGGTGATCAGCCTTTCATACCTGATGAACATATGCAACATGCACTTAATGCGAATTAATAATCAAAGATGTGGAATAATTGTTAATAATTAATCCACTAGCATGCTTAAAACATAATAACTCGAGTTTGAGTTAGGACACTTGCCTTGATCGTCGATTACCGCTTAGTAGTATAATTTAATCTCTGATGAAAGACCTATCATTTATAAGATCGATCCTCTAATTAGTATAATACATTTTATCTCACAACACTATTACTCAAATAATAAATTAGCTAATATTTGGCCACATAATCAAACATTGAATAATTCTTTAACTCACTAGTAATGTTATCGTCATTTGATAATATTATTATTACATAACCATCATCTTAAATTCTCGTCTAATATTATTAATCTTTTAATAATATTTTATTTACTTCACAATTTCTTAGTAATATCTTAATCATTTACAAATATTATTAATCATTTAATAATATTTTAATCACATTCTAATATTATTAATCATTTAATAATATTCAAATCATTTACTAATATTATTAATCATGTAATAATATTTTACTTGTTTCATAAATAATAAAGGTCTCACACATTTTAAGATATAAATATTTTACATCTTGAAGCTTAAACCATTTAAATTTCATTTCAGAAATATCTTTTACATTTACTCGCAAATTCACAGTTTAAACAACTAATGTATAACTTTTATAATAAAACTTAATTTACTATAATATTTCTTTAATTTAAATAATTTTTACATCAATTTATTCGTTCATGAGTCAACCCTGCATGTTGCCTCATATATAAATATTTTATCTCACTAACACATTCGCTTTATTTTTCATTTTACGATTATTCGTATTTTTGCTTCATATATATATATATATATATATATATATATATATATATATATATATATATATATATATATATTACGTTACATAAATCTCAACTCAAAAACTTCATTTTGAGCCCCAAAAACCTCAAAATATCATTTTTATGATTAATACAATTTTCAAAGGTTTTACATTCTTCGTTGCACCACAAAATAATTTTATAGGCGACTATATTTTTTTTATTTTACTTAAATATGTAATTTATATTTATTACATATTTTTATTACTTTATTTATGTCCGAAAGAAAGTTTATCGGCATAGAATATCACTTATTGTCAAATCTCGCCCCATAGGACTTTATTTGATTTATTTTGACTTATTATTTTGTCGGAACGCAATTCGGAACGTCGAACGTTAAAGTCGCTCTACGTGCCGACGCTCAGCGTTCACTCAAATTTTAGTTCTGACATGCATGTTCGCTCATTTTTAACTTTCAAACCACAAGTCCTATTACAGTAAATTTTTAGGCATGTTATAGACCTCATGTTATAGTATTTTAGAAAAATTTCACACCACAAAAATGGATCACGGAAACTCATCAAAACAGTTCTTGAAAAAGACGTCAAACAACAGAACAGCACGGCGCCGCAGGCGCTGCCAGCATGCGCGCGCGAGCGCTGCCTGGCTGCTGCTGTAGGCCTTGCGTGCACTTATCAAACTAGCTATTTCGCTATTTTCTCACGCGTTACTCGTAACTCCAATTAATCTGATTTTTGGATATGTTATAGGTACCATAGTAGAATATTTTTAAAAAATATAACCCACCCATTTTGGACCTCCTAGGAAGCCTAAACTAGGCCCCAAAAATGTCCACTCGTAACAGTTTTCAAATGTTTTCCAGCTTGACCCCTTGCACTAAAATAGTCGTAACATTTTCGTTTTAAAACATTTTTAAACGATTCTTGAGCCCACACGAAGCTAACTTCCGGAATTACAACTTTTATTCTTTGACCTTTTCCAAATTCTAAACACAGAATTTTAGAAATTCCATGTAAAGGGACTGACCCGAGTTGGTTAGATAGTTTTGATGCGACTACTTTGAATGGTCATAACTCTTTGCTCCGAAGTCGGAATTAGTCCGTTCTGGAGTCTATGGAAAGCTTATTCAGTGTACTATAACATACCAAAAACCCAGAATTTTCAGAGCACTCTAGCTAACTCCAAATTTTCTATTTAGGGGCAGCAGTCACTAGCTTTTCAAAGCTTTAAAAACTGTTTTACTTTTCTTTCTTTGGATCAAACTCTCAGCACCCAAAATGATTAGATCCATACATGAAAAACTAGGAAACATGTAGATCTAAAGTTTTTAGGTTTGAAATCATAAACTCAAGATTTTATTTAAAATAACAAAATAATTTACATAAACTAGTTAGAGTTTTATCTTAATCTTCCTTTTCTTTTCTTTTCTTTCTTCTTCTCTTCTTCTCTTCTTCTCCTACTTCCATGACTGCCCCTTCTCTCTCTTCTTCTAGTTTTTCTAGCTTTTCTATCTTTCTCTCTCTTGTTCTTCCTCTCTTTCTTGCTTCCTCTCTCTTGTTCTTCCTCTCTTTCTTGCATTCTCTCTCTCTAGTTTACTTTACTAGTTTGGAGAAATGAATGAAAGAGAAAAGAAATTAGCTTATATAAAAGCCACTTTCAATTTCTTATAAGTTGGTTACCCAACTTAAGACTTCTCTAGTCTTTCCCCTCGTCTTTAAAAGCTTGCAAATCACCCCTGACATATTCTTAGCATATTCTCAGAATATTCTTTATTCCTTAGCATATTCCTTAAGGTATTTTCTTAAGTTTTCAAATATTATATTAGATTTTTAACCCTGAGGTTTTCTTAACTCGCACAATTCTCCCATAACTTTCATAATTTACTTCCATACTTTATTAAGTTAGCAAAATGTCCATTTTGCCCTTTCGTACAATTGATTATAGTTTAGTTCCCGAGCTATGTCGGTAACCCGATTTCTTTTTATTTCTCTTTCCTATCTTTAATAAACCTTCCAAATCTTTTAAAATGAAATTTTCCATGTGCCAATATATTTCCTTTGATATATAAAACATAACATGACATACTTAAATTACATATTTATTTTATAATGGTAAAATAAATATATTACACATAATTTCTCATGTAAATACAATTATTTACATACCCAAGGAATTATAATATAATATCCTTACCTCATTAACATAAATTCAATTAAGAATTTATTTACTTCCTTAAGATATTACGATAAATATAATATATTTTCTTTATTAAACTAATTTCATATAAGAATTTATTCTAATACTCTTGGGTAAAGTATATATAAATATTTTATGCTTAACCCGCCTATTTTTGCTTCATCATGCAAGTTGTTCCCAACAATTTTATTTGTCCCACTTAATAAATACATATATAATATATATTATCTATCTCCCAATTACCCGTTACACCAAACATACATACATCACATATAAAAAATAATTAATAATTTTATTTTCTCACATTATAAACTGTTTATATCAATTTATTTACATATAGCAAATATAATTTAATATGTTTACCATATTACGTAAACATACATATTCTTCATAAATTATAAAATAATTTATATACTCATATATTAAACTAGACATTTAATTTAACGTCTAGTAACCCTCTTAATACAGTTTGCTACATTCAATAAGTATTTTTCATATGGCTTGCCATATATATTATTCTTACTTGCCACGTTCTTATTTCTTTTTTATAAGATTTATAACGTTTGACTACTACCAGCTTCTTATAATGAAGCCTTTCATTTATTCTTGTATGATTAATTTAAATAATCAATCCTCTTGTTTAGCTAAATCATATATAACACATCTCCAAGTATATACGTATCTATACATATACACATTTAATTTAATCTAATAATATCTCTTCATTTGAAATTTATTCTTTTAAATAAATTTTTCACATACAAAAATCTCTTTCTAGGTTTTGAATTTTCGTAACCCTTATTTTCTCAATTCTTTTTCAAATAGTAAACCATATAGGTTCTTCTTAAAATTTTTAAATCATTTCTCTATTTTTACTCTAGGTTTTAAACTTTAACCTTTAACTTAATCATTCAAGATCCTTTAAATTTTCGGGTAGTCAAAGGTGCTGCTGAAATTTTCTTAAAACAAAAGAAACGTGCTCAAGATTGGCACTAGTGAGAAAACGCATCCAGGAATGGAATAGAAGCTTAACCCCTGTAGAGTGGAGATATATACTAGGAAAATATAATTCATGCATGGACCACATACATGAATATTCCCTTTCTAATACAACCGTTTTATTTTGAATTAAAGATGTCAGCTGACTAAAGTTAGATGTACCATAGGATAAGGGTAGATGGAAGGGGAATAGTTGATGCGTACCGTGATGGGGTCTGCAATTTTATAAACAAAGAAATAGAACATGTTGATGATCCGAACGGAAAGATGAGATGCCCTTGTGTTAAGTGTAAAAACATGATCTGGAAGAAAGGCAATGAAATTAAATTTGACTTGTTTTCATGTGGGTTTGTGGATGGGTATTTGGTATGGATTCATCACGGGGAATCAGTTGAGTTGAGAAAAGTGACCGACAATACTATAGACCAACCAATTGAACGAGATTCATACATACCCCGATAACTATGATGTCGTGGAGATGTTGTTCGATGCTTATGGCCCTTCCAATATTGATTAGGCTAAAAATGAACATTCGTCAAGCAATGCTCAGCACGTGCCAAATGATACAGCTACTGCCTTTTACAAGATATTATCTGAATCAGGGGTCCCATTATTTCCTGGAAATGATAAGCATACCAGGCTATCTGCAGTGTCAAAACTTTTACACTTCAAGAATGAGCAGAACTGTAGTGAGCGAGGGTTCAATGATTTGCTTGCTATTATCAGCGAGTTCTTACCGGCTGATCATACTTTACCTGCGAATTATTATGACGTGAAGAAGATGGTAAAAGGGTTGAATCTAGGGTATGAGAAGATCGATGCTTGTGAAAAGGACTGCATGTTATATTATGAGGAGGACAGAGATAAGGTGCAGTGTGATATATGCAACTTGCCTCGGTACAAGACAACAAAACGTGAGGGTAAGGAGAAACAAGTGCCTAATAAGATTTTACGGTACTTTCCTCTTGCGCCCAGACTGCAGCGTCTATTCATGTCGTCGGACACTGCTGGGCATATGAGTTGACAGAAAAGAAGGGACATTGTGCCCGGTTAGTTGACTCACCCTACAGATGGAGATGAATGAAAGAAATTTGATGAATATTTTCCAGAATTTGCTAATGAAGTTAGTGAAAGTAGTATGCACACAAGCTAATCATGTTTGATGATAAAGCATATACTTTGTAACAATCTTATTCATTTATTAATAAAAAGTTTTAATTTATTAAAGGCTTTTAATTATCTACATGATGATGCTTTATAATATGTGATAAACCCATAGTTTTAAGCAATGTTTTTAGAATAATAATGATGATCATTCTAATGAGATCTAAATTCTTAGAAAGCTTAAAACTAAAATAGTTTCCAATCGTTGGATTACTAAATTGGGGATTAGTGAATCCAGATAGATTGGTACATACGTTGCTTACTCATTGGATGAGGATGATTGATCTCATGATCATTTATGTTGAGACACTAAAGCAAGTATGTTAGTGCTTATTAGAGAATAAGTTCACTGAACGTGGCTCGCTAAGGAATACCTAATAGAGTTTTACTTGTCTGTCAATAGGAATTCCTGTAGTGATAGTAGTACAAGTGATCCTTGGACTTTAGGTCATCATAGTATCTTGTGTATGATGAGTTATACTTTGACTTATTCCTTAAGACCCTTAGGGTATATCAAAGGGTATGCTTGGATATAATAAGTTGTACACGGAGATAATGTATGACCAATAAAGAATCTACCACTTCTAGTAAAATAAGAGAAATGTTTTATATGATTTGATAAATGATAACTCAGTAGTCCTTAGCCAAGGCAAAATAAAATTAGAAAGGAGTTTCTAATTTGCATTATTTGGAGTTGTGCATTTAAGAGTCGAAAAATATATAGTTAAATAAAATAAGACTTGATAGTAATTTTATGTCTTATATTTAATTGGGACATTGTATGGTGGAATGATTGAATTGTACGGTAACTATTTACTCAAAGGTTCTTTTATGATTAATGTTGAAATCTATATTATCTGAAAAGTCGTTGATCGCTAGGGAGACTTATCCATATTGTAGAATAAATATTATTTATTTAAATAAATTAATAGTTTAATTTATTTATTTAAATAAGATTAGAATTGTTCTAATTGATTTATTCACAACCGGTTTAATATGGAGAACCTAAAGGGTTACACCATAAAAGGAAGAATAATTATTTAAGAAGTTAATGGCATAATCGTAATAATAATTTAAATATATTTTATTTAATCTATGGTGATAGAATAAACTAAATAACTTAATAATTATTATTTAATATTTTAAAAATATTAAATATAAATTAATAAGAGGAGTCTTATTATTATTATTACTATTATTATTATTTAATTCCTAAAGGAGTTTGAGAATTAATTAATAAAAGTACTCTCATATATCCTAATAAGATTAGGAGGCTAATTAATTAAAAGAGTTTAATTAATTATTCCTAATAAGATTGGGAGCCTAATTAATTAAAGGAGTTTAATTAATTAAAATAAAAACTCAATTCCTTAATTGTTAAGGAGGGATGTCCACATCTATAAATAAGAGGAGTCTTATTATGGGTGAGGTTGGTTGACACTTTCACAACATACGTGAATACGTAATTCCAATAGTTGGGAGAGTACACCTTTTTTCTATGAAAGATAGAAAAATTAGGGTTTTGCCAAACATCTATCTTCTTGAATTTTTCTTCTTCCTTGATGGATCACCTCTAGAGGCCAAACACTTGGGTGGCTAACGTTGATCAAAGGAATGAACCAAACCCGGTGGATTCAAGTTGAACGCGAAATGGATTTGGAGGTGAATTTGTACCTGAGGAAGCTCGAATCTTCAATGGTATGATTCTTGTTCTTTATCTTTTCATTTAATTAATAATTGTGCATAAAGGATGATCCGGGTATATGGTTTGTAAAATTTTAAAACTCTGATTTTCCATGCTTCTACTTACTTTGTGCAATTTGATTGCGTTCATGAATATTACAAACCTACCAGTTAGGAATGTCAAGCTTGGCATGGCTATGGATAGCTTTTGCCCATTTAATAACTTTAGTCAGCCCTACTCTGTTTAGCCAGTGATCATGGTAGCTTACAATCATCCACCGTCAATGTGCATGAAGGACCCGTATATGTTCTTGACTTTACTCATACCAGAGGATAAGAGTCCTACAAAAGACATAAATGTGTATCTCATACCGTTAGTTGATGAACTTAAGATGTTGTGGGAGACGGGGGTTCAGACTTACGATAAATCAGTTAACCATAATTTTGTGATGAAGGATGCCCTGTTGTGGAGTATCACTGATTATCCGACACTTGGGATGATTAGTGGTTGGTCGACTCACGGGAAGTTGTTATGTCCAGTCTGCATGTGGGATGTGCAAGGCACACAACTACTGCATGGTCGGAAAACTACTTTCTTTGGAACTGCTCGTAGATTCTTATCTACTGAACACAATTACAGAAAGATGTATGCACAGTTCAACAGAAAGATAGAGAAGAAGGGTGTTGTTGGTCGACTGTCGGGGAATGAGGTCATTGGCTGGCTCAATGATCTAAAATTTCCATCGCCAGGGAAGGAGCATGGTAAGTTGAGAGCAATAGGGTACGGGAAAACTCATAATTGGACTCACTCGCCTATTTGGTTTGAGTTACCATATTGGGTCACACTTAAAGTTCGTCATTGTATAAATGTCATGTATACAGAAATAAAATGTTTGTTGCGACTCTATTCTTTCTCTCTCCTCATTCCACTTTGTCGCCACCACAAGAACACTATACAAATCCCTATTTCTACACTCCAACAACGATTCGTGATCCTTTAACGGCCTCTCAATGGCTTTAAGCCTCAATATTGGATTTTCCAGAACCCTAGCCCCATAATTATAATTGTTAATGTCGATTTCGTTGACTGTAGGGGGTAAATTAGAATCTTCAGGCCGATATTAATCGAAAGAAGAGGAAAATTTAATAGGGTTTTGAGGGGTAATGAATTCGATTGCGTCGGAGGAGACTTTGCCATAGAGATAGTGAATTAAAGGTTTACGATCAACGAGGGAGACGACGGGGATCTTATGGGTTCTGGCATTGTAGATGTAATCATGGTGCTTAAATTGGAGATTTGTGATGAAGTAAACTAGGGTTTTCAGTGTAAAGATGAAAGTTTTTGCAATGATGTCAATGGATTTTGTTGTTAATGTTCTTTTAAATTAATATATAGGTACGTTTGTGTTTTAATATTTTGTGGGGCAAATGAATTGATTTGGTATAAAAATTAATTTGTGGGAGAATCTAATAAATAAGTTTGTGCTGCTGAGGTGGTCTTGTGACCAAATTCTCAAACTTGAGATTTTGAGTTTGATTCTTGGGGAGATCGTATTTTTTGTTAAATGTACATGTAATCGATTCCACATTGCAAAAATGTACACGTAAGCAGTGTCACATGTGCCACGTAGGCAAGTCAAAGCACATATGGCACATCGAGGCACAATATCCAAATTTTCGAATAGAAAGGGGCTTGATTTTCGTTGACCAAAAGAAAAGGGTTAAATACCAAATACACCTAAAGTTCAGGAGCAACCCATGCATTTTACCTGGTAAAAATGTAGTTAAAATATGCTCGTAGCTTAGTTGCTCAGTGTATTTTTTTTTTGGGTCAATATCCATGCCTTTTGGATGTTGGTGCTTTCTGTTAATAAAATCCTTTTGCTTTTGTCAAAAAAAATTAATAATTACCAAATACTGTGAAAACCCGAAAATTTAGAAGATCTTGAATGATTAAATTAAAGGTTAAAGTTTAAAACCTAGAGTGAAAATAGATGATTTATTTTAAATTTTTAAGAAAAATCTAAGGAAATGGTATGCTGAAATAATTCAACAATAAGGTTATGAGAAAAAATAAGATCTAAACCGATTAAGAATGATTCGGTATTGTTATTTTGGGGACGGAATCCTTATAAGGGGGAAAGAATGTGATAACCCAAAATTTTGGGTAATATTAAAATAAGAATTAAATAAATAAAATTCTTATTAGATAATATGTTGTATGATATTATATTGCATAAATGGGTATGAACTATGCAATATGTGATGTTTATGCTTAATAAATATATTGGTATTATATGTAAATAAATTGTAGGGGTAATTTATTAAAGAAAATGAGATGAGATCCAATATATAAAATATGTATATTGATATCAACTAGTTAGTAAATTAAATTCATATTTGAATAAATTAAATATATTAAATTATATATTTAATATATAAATAAATTATTTGAAAATAATTTCTGAAAAGAAGGAGGAAATTAAATTTAGTTATACAATATAGATTGTATAATTTAAATAAGTTACTTAAATTAGGTAATGAGGAGTTAATAAATATATATTACGCAGTGAAATAAAATTGTGGGAACAATTTGCGTAATGAGGTAAAAAGAGGCGGGTTAAACATATAATATTTATATATACTTTACCCAAGAGTATTAGAATAAATTCTTATATAAAATTAATTTAATAAAGAAAAGATATTATATTTATCGTAATATCTTAAGAAAGTAAATAAATTCTTAATTGAATTTATGATAATGAGGTAAGGAATATTATAATATATTGGGTATTTAATAATTATATTTACATAAGAAATTATGTGTAGCATATTTATTTTACAATTATAAAATAAATATGTAATTTGAGTATGTTATATTATATTTTATATAATTTATATATCAAAGATGGGTTATGTAAATTATATGATTCCAATAGGGTAAAATAAATTAAGGAGATTTATGTAGTAACTTATTTGATTAAATTAAGTTACTAAGATTGAGTAATTAAATAACTTAATAAAAGCCAGCTAAAGAAAAGAAAGAAATTATTGCATCAAATTGTTGTTAAGGGAGATTGGAATCAATCAACAAGAAGTTTGGACCAAGGATTGAAACAAGAATTCAAATAAGAACATCAAACAAGAGGTATTAACCTTTATTTGTTAAAGTTCATAAAAATTAGAGTATTAATGTCTTATATTTATAAAATTGTTGTGCTTGGACTATGAGAATTGATGTGATATGGATGGTAAGTGATGCTTGGACTGATAAGGGTGAAGAATTTCGAAAATTCTTGGCTAAACTATGTTTAAAAGCTTGTGAAAATTTGGAAATTTATTTATGCATGTAAGGTATTTGAAAATTTGCCTCAATAAAAATTAATGCTTAAAAATCAAAAATTAAGCAAAGTTTGGGGCTAGGTAACCTTTACATATGTAATATGATGTTAACTAAGTTGATTGAGTGAATCAAATCAAGCTCAAATCAAGTTTTAAATAATTTCTAAAAAACTTGAATTGAATGGAAAAAAAAACTGAGGTGAGGGGGGCATATTGGAGCTTCTGTAATATCATCTTAATGAACCCAAATTGTTCATGCTATATTTTTTTTTAAACAGTATGTAATACCAAGTATAACATATCAAAATTTGGAAGCAATCGGATTAATAGATTGTGAGATATAAAATCACAAAGTAGCCAAGAAATCACAAAACAATTTGGAAATCTGGGCAGCCCCATGTTCCAGATTTTTATTTCTAATTTATTACAGTTTTGCCATTGAGTGTTTAATTACTGATTTATTACAGTTTTGCCCCTGAGTGTTTAATTAGTTAAAAATTAATAATAAAGCATGTTTTAATACATAAGTTCATCTATAAATTATGCTAATAACCTAACATGATTACTAAGTTAACATTATGAAATTAACCTTTGAAATATGGAAATTTAAACCATATTTGTAGAATATATTATTGTTAAGCTATGCAATGACTTTAATTACATTACATAAGCATGCGCAAGATATTAGAGATATAAATAACCTTTAAATGGAACTAATTAACCTAATATAGTTAATAATGAGAGATCAAATTGTTAATCTAGATGTATTCAAGTTTTGGTTAAACCGAAGAACGTGTTACATATTAAGCTATAAGCTTTATTACATAGGTAATACATTTGATATTAATGATGCGAATCAGCAACAACGTAATGAAATTCATTCTGAAATGGATTATAGATTAGTTAGTTAATCTAAAACAAGATGGAATCTTAAGAAGTCAAGATCTTAAAAATATGAAGTTGGTATGTGGAATGTCGATAATGACGCGTTATGCAAACTAAAGATTAAAAATCAATTTAGTTATGCGTTAAGTTTCAAATAAGATTATGAAGCATATTATAATTTAATGTGCTATATATAGATTATACAAAGGCGATTGAGGATCGGACAAGGTAATTCAACAAATAAGAATACGTGAAGGATGCTCGATGAGCGTATATCGATTTATGCAATCAAAGATAAATTTTTTAGTTCTATTATGTTTGTGGATTAAATGTGATTATGTGGTGAGTTGCATACCATGCTTTATGAATTGTTTAAGTCAAAATATGACTAAGTTAATTGGGTTATGGAACTCAATTTATATGTGATATATGATAGCACATGTTGTATGATGTAACTCGATAAATTAGAAATGTATAATGCATGAATGTATGCTTTGTAAGGAATTATTGTTGCATGTAGGATATGCATAGTAAAGAATTGCATGCAGATATGCATAGTAAAAGAAACATAGTGCATATGGAATTGTGTGCTATATGAAACATGATAGATTGTTAAATTTGTTGGGCTGTCGAGCTCAATCTTGCAAACACAAACTTTTTGCAGGTTAATGATGTTAAGCAATATTACTTGCTATACGGATGATGGAGATTGAACGATGTGCAAAATGAATATATTTCCTTGAATTAGAAATGGTACAAATCTGTGATTGATAGTTTTGTCAAATGTAATTGGCAGTTATGTATAGTTTAAAATATGGAATGGATAAAGAATGTTTGTTCTGAAATGAGTATAGATATGATTCTAAAATAAATGAATCATCGATAGAAAAGATATGAAGTATTGAGACTTAAGTTTTTAATACGTTTACACAGATTATACAAATCATATAATAAATATGATTCTAGTATAAAGAAGAATTGTAAAGGTTGCGATTCAGGGAATGAATGGAAAGAAAGAAAGAAAAAATTTATTCCACATTTTTAGCTATTTTCACATTAAATAATATTTTAAAACTAGAACAGGATAATATTAACGCACAAGATCGGGTAGAGAAATTGTCCCGATTTTGGGGGCGTCACAAATACTACCTGTTGGGGTGTGAATATTTAGGCCCGGATGATACGGTGGGTCATAGTCCATGATGGAGAAATTTTACCCTACGTAGGAATCTATTTTGGCAGTTGAGTATTTTAAGGAATCAAAGATTCCTAATTACATTTGATTTCCAACTTCTAAGGAAAGAGTCAAGATACAATCCGATTTCCTTTCCTTAAAAAGATTGACTATAATCCCATTAAGGTATCTTACCTAATGAGGAATCCTATTCATATATGGGGAAGGGCTTGAAGAAGGTGGTGTGATCGCTATAAATACAAGGCTACACCCTCATTATCAAGTACAGCTTTATTTTACAGCCACTACAAGAAAATTCTCTATCTGGGACCAAACCTTTCAGTGACCGCCCTTTTCGGTCGCTGATATCAATAATAGCGACGACCATTTGCGACCGGACTTGCTTCTAGTCACTAATCATTCTCAGCGACCGCATGCGGTCGCTGAGCGGTCGCTGGATTAATTTTCCCTCCCAAAAATTGGTGCCAAATATTGGCGCGTTTAGTTTTTGCGACCAATCTCTATCAGCGACCGCTAGGCGGTCGCTGATGTGTCCATGTCATTAAAAATCAGTGACCGCACGCGGTCGCTGATCATATTAACATTTACCAATTTCAGTCATTCGCTCGACACAGGCGAAGAAGAAAAAAAACGAGGGAGCAGAATAGAGAGAAGAGGGAGAAAGGGGGAGAAGAGAAGAAGGAGAAGCCAGCCACCGCCTCACTCCGCCACCGCCACCGCCCACTCTGCCACCGGCCTCACTCCGCCACCACC
This sequence comes from Panax notoginseng, assembly GCA_016801055.1. Classification (NCBI taxonomy): domain Eukaryota; kingdom Viridiplantae; phylum Streptophyta; class Magnoliopsida; order Apiales; family Araliaceae; genus Panax; species Panax notoginseng. The sequence continues at coordinate 188,633,706 of CM029020.1, forward strand.
ACCGGCCACCGCCTCTCCTCAAACCACTTGTGACCTTTGAATCATCAAGTAAGTTCATTCTAGCCATCCTAATCCTTCGTTCCTGTTCCTTTAAATGATAGCAATTGGATTGTTAGGGACTAAGTAGCATAAATGGATGATGTATTGGAATTAATACAATATATAACTATTTTAATTGCTATGTGAACTGTTGTGATTGGGACTATTTAGTATGGTTTTGTGCTTGTTGTTGTTTTAAGCCATAAGGCTGGGGTTAATAAGCTAAGAATTATGTATTATGTGCAAGTATATAAACTTCCCTCTATATGTTTGATAAATTGTCAAGTTAAGGACTGATTTAATTAGTATCTGTGTATACTAACTATTATATGGAGTCCAACTAAAGTAAAAATGCTCTTGTAATGGGGGTAATACCTCAAGAATACTCTATGCTTGACCTCATCATAGTTCATTATGACTTGTAATCTTGGGTAGTTTAAAAAACTTGGACAAAGCAAGTAAGAATGGACTGAAATAGTAAGCTCCCTAATGACTGTTATTTGAGACCAAAACAAAGCTAATGTCTATCATTTGCTTCTAATATGGTTAGTATACTATAACATGATATCTATCACTCCAACCCACTAATGTTTATAATTATGAAGCTTAAGCTTGTTATAATTCAAGGAACCAAAATTAGTCCTTGTGACACTTTAAAGCTTCACGATAAGAATGTTAATGTCTAAGAGGTGTGGTCATGGATTGTCTAAGAAGTAGCTAAAATAGGTCATCCGGATGAAAGACATACCTACTAGATATTATGTAAGTAACCAATTCTTGTTTACTTGTTGCTTTAGAAATGCAGATATTTCATTGCTTGGTACTATTTTGGTGTAATGGTATTAAACCATGTCTATAATGCTCTATGTGAATTATAGTTGTGCACATTCTGTTTTGTTGTTGGGATTATATTTTGTTGAAATTGGAATTCACATCCTTTGATTTGGGACTTCATATTATTTGGTAATGTTTTGTGTCTTGGGTGCCTAGAAATATCCATATATGCATGCCGTCGTGCATGTGGCTAGTCCATATTGTAGGGGAGACTCTGGCGAATTTTTTTTTAAGTATTATATAAGTATAAGTTTGAAAAATGTTCAAAAGTATTATAAGTATAAGTTTTTAGGAGAGTCTGAGTGCTACTTATCAATTGGATATAACTATATTGGTGATCCACTAGAGCCTATTAAGGGGCTGATGGGCTGGGCTTGGGGCCGCGAGGCCACACGAGGCCACGCCAAGCTTAGCCAAGCCTCACGGGGCCAAGTCAAGCTTGGTTGTCAGCATGGTAAGCTATTATAGAAATATTTCAATGCATCTGAATACCGACCAAATATGTATTACTGATATAAAGCTAGAATAAATGAAATACCTTACGTATTCACTTACGATTAACAATAAAAACACGTATACAAGATGCATCTGACATTGAATCTGACACTGAATATGAAGCAGATGATGGTTATGAATCTGCAACACGTATACAAGATGATTCTGAATCAGACATTGACACTTGAAACAAATGAGGGAATCAATTAAAGCAGATATTGTTGTAATAAAGCACGTCATCAATTTATGATACATTACCATTGCTATTGTTCTTCTGATGTACTTTTGTAGAAGAGGTTCTACCTTGTTATTCTTATATTAGTTTTGTTTAAAAAGTGAATGTATATTTGTTTGGAGTTGGGTGCAGTTCACTTCATATGAGATTTTTTAATGGACTGTCATTTTATATTCATATATATATATATATATATATATATATATATATATATATATATATATACATACATGTTTAAATCACTATCATGTTTATGTACTAAACTATTTAAATGCAATTTTTGTTTATTGTCGTTTTATATTCATATATATACATGTTTATATCACCGTCATGTTTATTGTCATATATACATGTAATCAAATATGACTCTGCAAAATATTTTGAAATTTATAATATACAGATGGCTTCTGATGCAGCGTAGAAAAAGCGCGGCTTGGGTAGGGGGCCTAATCATGTGCCCAAGGCCCCTACTAATCCAGATGATCGGATTCTTATTCAGATTCGCCCTCCTCCGAATAGCACGTACGTCCCGCATATATCAATTTTATATAAGCATTTAAGATTCCATTTATTGTATATTGGTAATTTTTTGATTGATATTATATTGGTTTGTATCTTGGGTGCCTAGAAATGTCCATATATGCATGCCGTCGTGCATGTGGCTAGTTCATATTGTAGGGGAGACTCTGGCGAATTTTTTTTAAGTATTATATAAGTATAAGTTTGAAAAATATTCATAAGTATTATAACTTAGATGTAAATTGCTTTAATATATGCTAATTGATGTTGTATATTATAATGATTTTTCAGATAATAAAATCGTCAAGTGCATATCACAGCTATGTTTGCAGAATTGGCCTACAGCTATGATTACATGGGCGAGCACACCTATCGCCCATAAGGATGTTGTTTGGGCAGAATTTCAGGTATATTTTTTTTAATTATGACAGATAATATTAATATAATATTAATATAATATTCAAAGGATAATTATTTAGTAATGTTATTATTGTTGTTTTATTTGCAGAAAAGGTATAGATGGGAGGACGCACATGCTTCGGTGATTCAGACATTATTCTGGCAGAAGTGCGCGGTCCGCACCAAGGACAACTTGAATAAAGAACGACAAAAAGCCATTCACAATGCCGAGATCGACCATCCAGGCCAGGGAGAGGATTATATACACGAGCATAGCCCCTGGTGGTACACCCAGTCCATATGGGTTGAGATGTGTGCCTAATGGAGAGCTGAGAGCTGGGTGAAAAGACAAAAGACTGCAGCCACCAACAGAGCCTCGGGTGTATCCGATGGCACAAAGGCTAAAGGAACATACAAGGGCGGCAGTATTTCACAGTTGCAGCATATCACTGCCAGGGTACGTATTTACAAGTTTTAATATGTTTTCAATAATGAATTGTAGAAAATATATCCCATTTTTACTTAGTAATATTGTGTTATTTTTGTATAGGAGTCTCAGTCTCAAGGTCAGCCTATCTATTGGCTGGATATGTACGTGGCCACCCGTGATGGTCTGCGTGAGGCTATCCAGATAGCGGTAATAAATTTTAACAACTTGATCTTTAATTAATGCTTACAGAATTAATTTATTTTTAACTATTTAATTGTTAACATGATGACAGGACACTTATAAGCGTTTATTGAATGAGCGCTATCCTGAAGGCACTCCACGTCCGTCTATCGATCAAGAGTTGTGGGAGAGGGCGTCTGTTGTGAAGAAGAACTACATTAAAGGTCAAGGACAACGACGACGCCCATCCTTCAGTGGCTCAGGCTGCTCTTCTACCCAGTCTACACAGTCATCGAGCCATCCAGCTGTTCATACTCCGGCTGACTGTGTGAGAGCTATATGTCAAGATCGGGATCTTCTGAAGATACTGGGCGGCCATCTGGGGGCTCTGAGTGCTGAGGAGTTAGCTGAAGCAGTAGCGGCAGCAACAGCATCACAACACGGGGATGGCGACGAGGTATAAAATCAATTTATTGTATATTGTCGTAATATACCAATATTAACATAATTAGTATATATTTGTAACTTGTTTTTATTATTTTATTAATTACAGGGTGATCAAGGAGGCGGAGATGCTTGACGTACCTGCTTTAGATTAGTTTTATAGTTATTGTATAAGTTTGTACTTGTATATTCATTCTTAGGATGTTTGTAAGTTACTTAAACAAGTTTTGAAATGTTATTATATTTATTCAAAATCATATTGGTTTTGAATGATTTATATACTAGTTTGGTGTATGTGTTGGTGGACGATGGATGTTTATATTGTTGTGTATGTTGTTGTTGGGTATGTGTGTTGGGATAAAACAGGTACAAAACAGGTACAGGTTTTTGAGATTTCTACAAAACAGCAAGATTCTATTTTTTTATTTTTCCATATCAGCGACCGCATGCGGTCGCTGATAGGTAATAGCGACAGATACTATTTGTGGACATCAGCGACCGCATACGGTCGCTGATACCAGTCGCTGCAATGTGGAACACGTCAGCTTTGGCCCTAGACCATGCTGACTCAGCTTAGCGACCGGATTTGTCATTCCGGTCGCTCATAGCGGTCGCAGATATATCAGTCGCTAATAGTGGTCGCTGATGTGCATCTCAGCGACCATATTTTATGCGACGCCTTTCAGCGACAGCATGCGGTCGCTGATGGTTATCTACGACTGTATGCGGTCGCTGATAGGCGGTCGCTGATAAAGCTTTTTCTTGTAGTGAGCACTAGAGTATTAAGTCTCCATTGTTAAACCTTATTCCACCTGTACTTAATAAGTTTCTTTGTGTGACTACGTTTCTGTGCTGGATTTGACGTATTTTGGTGATTGAAGCGCGTGAATGAATATTGACGTTAACACTAACTTAATAAACTTTTTAAAACTGATTAGAAGTAGGTTTGACTAATTATATAGTTATCACAAACACACTTTAATTTTTCATCCAAATCACACTATTTTTTTATGAAAATTTGTTGGCAGGAATAGTGATCAAATTTATTGTCTATTTCTTTTCCTTTCCATTCATTAAAAAACTCAATATTGCACATAATTTTAAGTTTTTTGTCATTTTCTTTTCCGTCCATTTCAAACTTAATAATACAATGGAAATCCATAAATTTTAAGAAACTAGCTAGGCTATAATATTTGCTTGTAATGATTATAATACCGTAATTAGAATTCATGAGATTATAATTCCAAGATTATTAATCATATGATTAAATAGTCTTAGTCACATGTTTGTTTTTGTGGGATTATTCACGGGATAACTTAAAATAATCTTATGTTATGTTTGTTTTTTCCAGGATTAACTAAAGGATTGGATAAAAAAATATTATTTGGACTATTATACCCTTATTAATAATAATATATTTTAAACTATAATTTAAACTTGTTTATACATCAAAATAAACATATAATTATAATGGAGTTGATTTCTAAAAAATATATAATTATTTAAAAAGCCATAGAGATACATTAGAATACTACAGAAGAAAATTATAAAAACAGACATCTAAGCTAGTGGTAGAAAGTTTTAGGTTGTGTTTGATAAATCTGGGAATTAAGATCTGAATGATTATGATGTCTTAATAAATTAGATCATCTGAATAGTTAGGAGGTCTGGATCTAAAAAATTATTTGATAACTGAAAAGTAAGTTGTCTCTTAATGACACTATTTTACCATTTTAAAGGGTAAAATTTTATTTAATAATTTTAATATTCAATTTAATAAAAATGAGTGCATAATATTGTTGAATATATTTATATAAAAAAAATTTAACAAAAAAATTTCATTAAGAGGTACCTCTTAATTATTAAGATTTCATTTTATGTCTTACCGATTAAGAGACATTCAGAGGTAATAAAAAAAACAGCATCATATCCTCTTAGAGAATAAGAGACAGTCCATTAAGAAACAATCAGATGTAAACAAACAGCACCTTAGTTTATAGTAGCGCCATTTTAATACTCCTTTCATTCTAAAATTAATAACATCTCTTTAATTTTTTTTTATTAATATTCATAATTTCAAAATTTTAAGATCAACAAAATATGTTAAATTTTAAAATAATTATAAATTATTTAAAAAGTATTTCAACTAAAAAGTTTGTTAAATTTATACGAATTTATATTAATTTTAAAAAATACTCCTTCCGTTCTATATTATTTAATCATTGTTAACTTTTATACAATACTACAACAGGAAAAGTACCAATGTGGATACACAGTGAAGATATGAAAGAGGCAACGAGGAGAAGCGTTATTGATTTGGAAAATTGAAATGAATATGATCAAAATAGGTTGGATTTGGACTTATTCTTTATTTTGAATCAAATAAATTTTGTAATTAGTAGTTTTTGTTATGTATTATATAATTATAATAATTGTGTTAAGAAAAATTAAATAAATTAACATCAATTTGAATTTAAATATATTGTCGTTTGACCTTAAAAATTAAATTGTATCACTAATTTTGGAACGAAAGAAGTATTATTTTACCCTTGTGCATATTTTTGAGTGTGAAATAAGATGTGCTCATAAACATACTCTTGGTTCAAATTTTATCAAACTTAAGTAATTAAAACATTTAACTAGCCTGACAGATTTAGTCAAATTAGATTGGCCAAATAAATTATAATTTTTATTCCCAGGTCTATTGTCAACTATGAAAAATGAAGATATCTAGATTAATATTTGTTTAATTTATCTAGATATCAAATAAAAATTTGAAAATTTATTAGACTTTATGTAAAAAAAACGAATAATGTAGGGAACAATTTTGACCGCTTTAGTCAAAATTTGTTTCCACCAAAAGAGGAGATCGTTTGATAAATGGATAGAATATATATTATGGTCATTTTAAAAAAAGAGGTTGAGGTTAATTTTGTTTAAAAAAATTTAGTCCCAAATGTTAGGATTATAATATCTGGTTGAATATGGTATTAAATAGTCCCCAATATTAAGCCATTTTATAATCTCTGGATAAAAAGTTCCAAGTTCAAATTTAAAAACAAACAAGACACTTAAGATTAATAATGTCTTGAAATTAATAGTCATATCCTCCTAAATAAATATAGCCCTAAAGGTCACAACTCACGCCTCACATTACTATTTTTCCTGTTGTGGTCTTCCCCACCTTCCTTTCCCCTTTTGTTTCTTTTCACCTTTCTTGTCCCCCAGTTCACTAGAATCTCTCCGCATCTCTCTCCGCATTCTTATAATTTTTCTCCGTTCATTTTGTGTTTTAGACTAAGGGCTCTAAAAGTCGCGATTTCAATTCCGATTATTTGAGTTGGAGGTATCTATATCCTAATAATGTTATGTTATGTTTGGATTGAGGGAATAAAATAGACCGAGAAATATAATGAAATAAAAATAGTGTATTTGATGATCATTTTGGAAGATAAATCATTCTAATGAAATGAAAATTTATTTCATCCCTTTATTTTTTTTATTCCATGTGAAAAATGTGGAATAAAATTCATTCCAATGAAATGGATATATGTGATAATTTTATCATTATATGATAACACCCACCACCAACAATAACCAAACATACACTTAAAATACCTTAAAATCATTTCATTTCGTCTCCATTTTGTTGTTTACCAAAGGCACAAAGAGATCTAAAAGGGGCTTAAATAGATTTTGTAAAAACTTTTTTTTATTAAGAATGTATTTTCAAATTATTAATTAGTTAAATTAATTAAGCATAAAGAAATATTAGTTTGAAACCCCCTTAAAGATTTAATGAAATCTCATCTATGAATTTAGTTCTTGTGAATGTAAGTCACAAAAAATATAGCAGATATTGACGAAAATGTAAATACTAAAATGTAAATGACAAGATATTTTAAGTGGTTTAGAGTATAAAAGACTCATAGTCCACTTTTCTACTCATGGAGTAGGAAATTCACTAAGGATGCTTGAGGTCACAAAGACCAGATCACTAAGATCTATTATACGTGAATCATAAAGATTTATTCAAGTCACGAAGTCTCGATAGATGACACTACGTTAGAGGTCACTAAGACTAGATCACACGAATCTCTTCAAGTCATTTAGACTTGGAAGAATGGTCACTTAGACCAGCGAATCATAGTTGACTGATTGTTTGTTGAGGTGTTACTAAGTTGTGTTTAAACGCAGTGTCTGAATGCTTAGTAGCAGAAAAAGTCGTTCTTGATTCGTACTGTTGACTTGAATCTCTTTGACTTTTTATAGACCAGCTCAAGAGCTACCCATTGGAGACATGCCGATGAACATTAATGTTTTGATCCTAAAAGATACATGATGTTGACAGTCAGGGAGAATCTGTCAAATTAGGGGCTATTTGATAAAGCTGAATGAAACAGTTCTGAATACTTAAGCAATCAGAATGAGCTGAATGGAGGTGAATACTAAATGAAAAAAAGTGTTTGATAATTGATATGTCTGAAATATCTGAATAACAATATTTTACAATTTTATACCTCTAAACTATACTGAACAAGTATATAATTTTGTCTGGACGTACTAAAAAAAATTAAATACAATATTCGTTATACAACAAATAAAAATAAATAATTCAAACAAATTATCAAACACAATATTGAGTAATTCAAACAATTTTAACCCAAGTTTCATAGAAAATAGAAAATGTAATGAGATAACAAATGTGTCAACATAATAATAAAAGTACTAAAATTACATTAATTTCACTTAGTCACTTTATAATTTACGAGTAATTTGGTCACGTAGATTGTTCATATATTGTACGCCTGGATGGCTCCATGCATTGCACTACATCTTACTCTCACTTGTGATTCTTTTCGCATTGTTCATCATCTCCATTAATTATGATAGTATGGGACTGCCATATATATAGCAATATAGCAAATAAAATATTTAATAGGATTCCGTGAATCAATCATCTTCTTCAATTACCTGTGTGTCCAGTCCCTTGAGACCTTCTTTTGGGATCTCTACAACTGTAACATGGGAATATAGTTCTTCCTTTGCATCTTCATCATCATTGCGCTTGTGAGCAATGGGAACTTTCACCAGTCTTGGAACACTTGGAATTCCCCTACTCAACCAATTCAACCAATTTTTTTTTAAAAGAATCGGTCAAATCTATTCAGTTTCATTCAGATTTCAAAGTTTATAAACAAGCAGTCTAAATAACTTATTCGCTCATAACTTATTCAGATGCATAAAGTTCTAAACAAACACCCCTTTACTTTTGGCTTTGACAGGTCACATCAGATTGTTGCTTCACCGGCCATGTGGGTGTGTCAAATCACCCAAATAGTTGTTAGACACAATCGCAATCTGATCTTCTATGTGAACTTATGATGAGTGTCAAACATCTCGGGTTCTACAATTTGCAAGGCTCCTCATTTTCATTCTTCTACCAGACTTGACAAGCTCTGTGACACCCTCAAATTCGAATACCTTTAACCTTGAATATTGTGCTCCACGGTACTTCTTATCTAATATAACAATAATGACATAAGTGTAATTACTACTTATTACAATATGTCTCACTCTAAATCCCAGGTTCTCAGACATTTAATAACATCATCAAAAACTAATATTATTATTACATAATATTACATTCATACTAAATTATGAAATTAAATGTATGTCATTGAAATGTATAAAATGTCATTGAATAGATTACTGAACATAATTGTTACGTGAAACATGAAATGTATAAACTGTTGGAGAATTGCTGAGCCGTTGTGCTCATTCCTGTAAATAAATCTTATTTGCAGTTAATGACAGATTTATCAAGTGAATGCAACTGTATGGAAACGGTGTTCGCGTGGCAAACAAGCGTTTAATATTATTATGGTGTGTTGTATATTAGATCATAATAGCTTATTGAAAAGAAAATGATATGAGTTGTATTAGACTTAGAAACTTCGAACAAAAGAAGTTCGTTTTGATGTTGAGTTGTGTAATTATTCTATGATAATAAAGAAAAATTGTATAATACAGATATTATACATGCATTAATGCAAGTTATGGATTTTGTATGTAGTTTTGGTAATTCAAGTTGTTATGAAATTCATTAGGATACTGAATTATAATGGAGAATGAATTGATGAATAATTAAACTTTGAACGTTGAATTTTGTATACCCAAGAAGTAAGAATTGAGATAAATCATATTATAAATGATGTTGGGAGGTGAGATGAAATGTAAAAGTTGCGATTATGGATATCAAGTAAAGTTAAGAAATTTTTAAATAGTCAAAGTTTATCAAGGTATTGACAATGAAAGTTTGATATGTTAAGAACGAAATAGTATCTAACGCACAAGATCGGGAATGAAGATAATCCTGATTTTGGGGACGTTACAAAATCTGAAGGTTGTTTTGAACCCATTTCCCTAAATCATCTTTTAGAGCTAAAATTTTAAAAAATATGCGATTAGATAGAACAGTGGCATGAAATTTTTGTATGTTTCTATCCGCTTGTTGTAACCACTCAGTTTTAGCACGACTCGCCCAAAGTTCCTATTCTTGTAACCACTTACTGTATATGTTGGTAATTTCTCACTTGTTTTCAGGATAATTCTTTGAGAAGAAAATTCATGAAGTTTTGATCCCGCAAAGGTTTAAGATTCGTTCTTGGTGTTTGATACTCGTTTGCTTTAAAATTCGAGGACGAATCTTTTCTAAGAAAGGGATATTGATGTGGTGGAAAATATGAATAAAGTTCGATGACAATGTTGTGAACACGAGGACGAGTTCTTTCCAACCCCGGGTTGACTGATGCAGGAGGATCAAAGTCCGATGATACTGAGTTATCGGATAGAAGCGGATCGACACAAGAATGATGGGCATTGATGTCTTCGGGGTCGGAAATTTAGCTCAGTTGACTTGACTTCGGGAGTTCGGCTTCGGGAAATCTCTTCAGGAGTTGGGATCAGATTTCCTTATGAGTTTTTTTCGGGTTTGGCTTCAAGAATTTTTTTTTAGCTATTCTTATTTTTAGTCATGTATCGTTATTTTATGATAGTGTTTTTATTTTCTTTAGAAGTGAATCTTTTCTATTATTATGTAATTGATTACAGTATAATTGTTAGGAGCTTGTTACCTACTAAGAGCTTATTACCATAGTTATAGGAAACATTTTAGCTATAAAACTCGACTTGTGGGTTGAATTATGGTGAGATTTTGTTTTTATACTAATAATTTAAGCATTATAGAAGTTTCTCTGTGTTTTGGGTAATTCTCTCGTTTCTTTGCCTGTGAATTTTTTTAAATTAGCCTGCAGGATAATCGTTACTTTGCACGGTGTAAAAGGGATTTATCTCCAGCTTGTATGGCATGTTGTCTATTTCTGGCTTCTCCGAGTAAATGGCGGTAACGCCTATGGGGAGGTGTAGCGGAGAAAAGAATGTCGACCAACATCTCTTTAATTACAAGAAAAAGGCTTAATTCCGAAGGAATATTCCTTCGAAAATAAACTTATTCCGTGGAAATAATTTTATTTTAGACGGGATATTACGTTGATAATTCAGTCGTAATAAAGTTGGTCGGGGATAAGTCCTTCGAAAATTTTGTCGAAAATATTCTGTTATTTCCGAAGGAAATTACGTATGAAATAAGTTATTTCCCACGAAATTTCCTTCGGAAATAAATTTTATTTTTTAAAATATATATTCGTTTTCATTTTCTTTTGTTTTCATATGGCCATATGTAGTCATCAAATGTATTAACAAACTGTAGACACTCGAAATTTCGTTCTCCTGTTACTAACTATATATATAGGAGGGCAAAATCTTCTTTTTCACACTCCAGAGATAACCCTAGAAGACCACAACATCAAATCTAACCACTGAGACATCCCCGTGAAACATCAAATCAACCTTGGAGATTAACCCTAAGGAAAAGAAAAGTTGGCAGTAATCAAACCCTGGAGACAACCCCGAAGGACAGCCAAAAGCCCGTCAACCTTGAAGATAACCCCCAGAAGGGCAAAACGGTTATTTTGACAACACTACTACAAAACAGTAAATAGATAACACTTAAAAAACGTTGTAGAAGGTCTTACAGAAACGTCGTATTTAAAGGTGTTATCTATGACACCTTTATACAACGTTTTTAAAACGTTGTAGTTTGACACATTACACAACGTTTTTTTCTTAAAAAACGTTGTATATTTGTTTTCCATAAATTCTTGGATGCTTGAAAACGTTGTAGATGATATGATTCCACAATGTTTTCTGGCATAAAATTTTGTGGTTTGATACATCAGACAACGTTTAAACACATTTATACAACGTTTAGAGTGTGTCATCTATTTAAAGCCAAAATGTATCAAACATTCAAAATATACCAATTACAAATAATATTACTATCCATATATCTCAAATTCAAAATATACCAATTACAAAGAATATTAATACCATACAATACGTTTATAACCCAATAATACCAAACTATCCATACATCTCAAATTCATTTTTCAATATAATTACTACTATATTGAATTGTGAATTTGACTACATCCACAAAATATGCCAAACTATCCATAAAATTAAACTACTACCTAATTAAACTATCCATAAAATATGCCTTAAATATGCCTTGTATTCTGCTTGCGCCTACAAATATCCATCTTAAGGGGATTGTCCCACATCATATATCTCAGGTCATTGTTGACGGTTGTGTTTCTAAATTCCGGTGAGTTGCAAATGACAGAATGGAAATAAACTTCTTGGGACAAAACCACATTTGTAGTATACATCAAAAGGGTTCGCAGAAGGTTATCCCAGCCAAGAACACAAAATTCAAGAAATGATCTGCTCAAGGTGACCCATGGAGAACCTGATAAGCAAGAATAAATCAAGCAAAGTTGTAGAAGACTCCAAAATTATTGAATCTTCTATATGTGCCATTATTGTAGATGTATAAAAATCATAAATTAAATACAGGGATAAAAACTTTGCCTGTGAAACTTTGAATGCATCGGGCAATGTTCGCTTTTAGGTGGCATGAAAGATTTGAACTCTCCTTGCTAAGTAAAGCCCTGGATCAACCACAATTGGCTGAACCCTTTGACCCCTGCAACAATATCATATAAACCAACATTTACTCAATGCCAGGCTATGTACCACAAAATCATGGACAAAAATAGTGAAACAGGTTTGCCTACTCTTTCCATCCAAGGTCATTAGTATGATCAATGAAATTGAGATCTCTTCTCACAGAGGAGAAAACATAGGATAAGTCTGAAATCAGATAGCAGAAGCAAGAGTTAGTTTTCATTGTTACAGTAGAAATGCAGACATGCAGTTCAACATTAGGCATCCGAGTACACTAGCAGCACAAAGTAATCTGTTTATAATAATAAAATGAGAGCAATCAGGTTTGGTTAATATCTTTTTGAACCACTGTCACAATTTTGTGAGAACAAGAATACACTCTAATTGAAAGACAGATAACTACCCACTATTTAGTTACTTTACTCTTAACTTCCTCAAACTAATCCTAAAATATAGAATATTCACACAGATGTGTGCCACGTACAATAGTAACAATAATGCATCAGACTCTAATATTAATATATTACACAAATAGACATTATACTAAAGCAAATGGCTAAGGCCTTATTGCAATCTTTGTGGAATTAAAACATCGAAAGTAGCCCCTCAGCATAAGTGATTAGTTTACAATCAATTGGAATAGAAATTGAGCAATACTCGGCGCCCATTATATGAACATGTGTAATTATCAATGTAAGCATAAAATCTATCTGGTCCTCGAAAGGAAATGAGCAAAACTTTGTTTCACTGGCATGAATACATAATATATATATATATATATATATATATATATATATATATATATTATGAGTTCTAATTTTTGTTAGAGAATTTAAGATTGTAGCTCTCCTTCATTATTTCCTAATTGCACAATGCACATTCAATTCACATTATTGTGAGGCTAGTAGTGGTTATGAAGGAACTGGATAAAACAAATACATTAAAATATATATTTTTACTACTACCACTTCCAAGGAAAAAGGAAAAGCCTTTTATTATTATAGCATGAGAAAACAGAGAGACTCTATTTCATAAGTAATCAACCATTAACCAAAGCACCAAACAGGGGTGGCACTTGCGTACACAACATGCATAAAAGCACATGCATAGGGAAACAAAAACGGACTATGCCTCTAAACCCCACCCATATCTTTTAATTCACTTCAAGTAAAATGCTATAATTTACTGGCAGAACAAAATATCCACAAAATTATCCCTCTAACCAACTTTGCCTCTTAATCTGTCAATCAACATAAGGTATAATTACTATAAAACTTGAAGTCAACTAATTTTGCTTTGGACAATCCAGCTAAAAGCTTGCACAGTCCCTATATGATATAATCACTATTTTTTTATGCCATGATTCAACGTTATATATCACACTATCAACCCTCCTCAGAAACACCTTTAAGATTTTTTTGAAACCTCAGTACCTCACTCTCAGCTTTAACTGCACATTATATTTGTTTCTATAAGTTGGGTGAACAATGAACTGTTACTGCCAAACTAGTTTCTGATGCATAATAATAATTGTATTAAGCATCGCTAAGAAAAGATCCCAAGCACACAAAGTGTATACACAATCTGTACCAAAAAAGAAGTTATCCAGAAATTCAAAGAAAGCTGAGGAAAACTAAAAATAAACTCCTCAGACCACAAAAATAACGTGTGAAGCAAACAACTCTTCGACCTCGCACATAAAATTCTTTTCCTTCAAAAGCTCAATTACTTCTTTCACGCCAAACAGCCCAAAACAAACACAAAAAAGTTATTTCAGGCACATTTCCTACTGTTCCCTCTATAAAAAGACCAGTTTCACAGTAACTCTTTAACTGAAATGGTGTTGCCAAACTATTTAAACACAGTGGAATACTCCTTAAAATGTTGGCCTTTACATCCAGAGTCATCGTTTTCTAATTTGCAACAAAGAATTCTACTTTTGAAAGACATTAAATCCTCTTAGTTGCTCTTTGATTTTCAGAATAACAAGTCCTCAAATAATTCTAGCAATAGTATCATGTTAAATAATAGAAGGTTTACAATTTAATATTACCCTTAGTTATTCCAATTATGAGTATGAATCTTAAAGATTTCTTTTCAATTTAAAATACAAACATGATGCTCAATCAGTTTTCTTCCATTTGCATGTACAACTCTAATTGGAAACAAAGAAAAAACATAGACACCCAAACTCAAGTTTAGTGGACCTCCTTATATTTGCCACCAAGGTACAAGACATGGATACGATACTCCACTGAAGCAATGTTACTCTGCAGAAGAGTTGTTCTATTTTGGGCAACCAAACATAGAAAATCTCTGAAGTTACACTGTATGCATAGTGTTTTGAATTGAAAGCACTAGTGTGGTTAATCCAATACAACCCGAAGGGTAGGCTGCAGATTCCCACTTTATCAAAAAATAAATAAATAAGGCCACTCACCATTCTTGTAGCTATAAAAGAGAGAAATACTCCCTAGAATACACATTAGGGAAAAATAGTGTAATTTATTAGACAAATGGTTCAACATTTAAGTTCCTTATATGCTAAAAGAAAAGTTAAACAAGACTTTCCAAATTAACTACAAAAGTGAAAAATTATTCAACTATCAAGCAAATATAGAAAAACAATAACTTCACCAAATTTGTAAAAGCCACAAAAAGTAATAATTCCAAATAAGCCATGCAATGCTCAAGCATCAAAATTATATAAAAAAAAGTAATTCAATCAACAAAAAAAGGCTTACCATCTTGAGAAAGCAATGGATAATCCAATGCACTAAAAGTAATGAACCAATCCCAACCACTATCCACCTTCAACAATATAGCAGCGGCATATAGAATTGCGGCTATGTTCGACGATCCGATATGAGTAGTCGGATCGGGCTTACCCACCACATCAACATTCCCAAATGCACGAATTGCGGGCACAGACTTAACCAAAGCAGCTAATCTTCTCCTCTCGTCATCAGAACTCTCAGTCCCAATGTACAATAAATTGGGGCAATATTGAATTGGGAAAACGTACCAAGCTTGAGAGAGACAGAAGCAGAGGGACGGCGACGGTGGAAGAGAGGGACGGCGACGGGGAAAAGAGGCTAAGACGACGGCAATATCCTTGCTGGCGACGGCGACGAAGAAAGCAAAACCGCGGGAGACAAACAAAGAAACAAGGGGAGACTGGGAGCGGGCTGGGGCAAAATGGAATTAGCAAGGGGAGGGTGTAAATTGGGATTCGGAGAGCTGCTTCAGTTGTTGGAAGGCTGGTAGGCAATGGTAGGGTTTTTAATTTTAAGTTTTCACTCTCGCGCGATTTATTTTAAGCTCCGTGTTTTTAACATGGATAATGTTTTTTTTTTTTAAACGTTATCTATTTAAAATTAAAAATTATTTATATAAATAGATAATATTTTTTTATATGTATCTATAACGTTTTATTAAAAAATATTGTGAAAAAAAATATTACAACATTTTTATTGTTTATTTAAGTCATGTCTATTTATTGTTTTGTACTAGTACAAGTTAACTTAAACAAAACTAATACAGTTGCAAATATGGTCACAGAGCCATTGCAGAACTTTCGATCGCAAACTACGCAAAACAGCTCAACGGACTACCTGCGAAGACCCGAAGATGCCATTTTGGTCATGGACCCATCTTCCCGAATTCGAAAAGGGACAAGCCTTATGTCATTAAGTAGCTCTTGAAAAGAGCTTTTCAGAATGGTATGACACACCTCCATCGAGACTCACGAGGCCTGGGCCCACCCGGGCAGCCGCAGGTAGACCCACGGCTGCCGCGGGTAGACCCACAGATAATTTGGTCTATAAATAGACTCCCCCCATCAACCAAAATAAAAAGAAAAGAGGAGAAAAAGAGATAAAACTATGTCCATTTCACCGACTAGTTATGATCGGATCATCGACCCATGGCTTTTTCTCTCTTTAATATATATATATATATATATATATATATATATATATATATATATATATATATATATATATTCGCGACCTGTTGATTCAAACTCAAATTTTACTGCTTGATTAACTGTTTACTGTGATTAAATATCTGTTTTAACTGCTCAATTAAAGTAAATTCATAATATTTAAATCTATGGACTAAATTTATCTAAATCTAGTCATATCTAACTTTTAACCGATTCAAAAGTTGTGAAACTGGAACTATTAAACTAGAATGGTTAAGGTTTATTTAAATCAAGTTTTCTTTCTATATTTTTTTTGTAAATATTAATCAACCACGTGACTCTAGATCTGTATCTAGAGGGAACATGAAGCTTGGCTACTCGCAAGCAGAGATTTAACTGATGAAAACTTTATTTTGCATCGTTTAGATTAAATATCTGTTTTATTTCAGCATCCTCGTTATGCAGGCTATTCATATGATATTATGTGAGTCTAGGAGCCACGGGATCTAAAATCCAGCTGAAGAATCTAGATTTGGTTCTCATGATGGACTTTTTTCAGTTGTACAGTTAGCTTGTAAATCATATTTGTGGTGTTTGGACATCCTTCGATGGATTTCATACCTATAAAGAGCCCGACACTTGTATGTATATTATTTTTTCGAAGATGGTTCGCATCTCGAGAATAAAATCAAATCAAACTGAATATAGAATAAAATGGAAGTATCAAAGGTCTCAATTACTATGTGAGCATAAGGGTTTGAAAACCTATTTTCAAGACATCATTTCTGCATATATTGCTTAAAATTGAACTTTTATACAAGTCAAACCATTTGTATATAGGTGCAAATGAAGCATAACACCACTTCCAAATAATGCACTTAGGGCCAATTAACCACACACACTTCAAATAAATTAGAAAATTGAAAAGACGCGGTAACTGTGTTTTCACGGAAGTCGGGAGGTGCCTAACACCTTCTCCCCGCTTAATCAAACCCCTGAACTCTATGAATCTCGGTTTCCAAGGCCTGTTATTTAAATAGAGTCCAATAATTGGGCATTTGTGTAAACCTTTTCAAATTCGATTGAGTTGGTACAACCATTTCACTACTACCAACTGGCGACTCTGAATTTTCAAATCGTCGACATTTTATGTCGGACTCTTTTCAAACTCACCCTTTCAAATAAAATTCTATATATAAAAAACATAAAGGGTAAAAAAAGGAATTCCAAAAAAAAGAAATTTTTCCCGACGTCGACACAAACATTAAAGAGAAGTTAACCTTACCTTTTTATGTCCTACAAGTTTGATCAGTTGTAAGTCAACAACAAAATAAATCAACTGCACTGATTAAAAACAAATTAAAAAAGTGCTTATTTAAGAATATATAGTCCAAGTACCCACAGTAGTCAATTGAGGACACATTTACTGTAATCAATAACATGTATATATACGCATGTTATTGTCAATTAAAACATGCATTCAAACATTAGTACATGGTGTAGTGCAAGGGCAGAGCCATGAAATTTTTCCTTCCTGGGCTACCAAATTGAGTGTTGGCCACTAGAACGTCATGAAAATAGCCCTCGTCCGCGCTTACAAACCGAGTGTTGTCAAATGGTATCGGGGCTTGAGTTTAAGATGACTCGTTGCGGTGCCTCTTCGATGCCATTTAAATTTCTCAAATAATAACAAACCAATGCATGCCAAACACCCCCTAACTTTCTTAAAAACCAACGTTTCCCTCTCTCGAGACTTTTATCGAATACCTTGAGGGCGCTGTTTTATAGCCCCTTTTTCTCCCTTGTTTGAATGTTTAATAACAAGTACACAAGCACCCAACAATCATATATATAATAACAAACTTGAATAGACTAAATTAAGCCCTAATCACCCCAAACTGTCAAAACCAAACTTTATCCAACTAATTGTAAAGTATCTGTATTCCTGTTTCGAGAACGACGAGAAGTAGATCTGTTGTGTGAATTTGTGTGTTTTAGAATTTCTTTTAAATGAGTACATGGTTTACATATTCAAAACCTAAAAATTATACGTCTAAATTATTAATTCCAAAAAAATTATCACAAATTTCTCAAATAAATATATGCTTAACCAATAATTAGTGTTCAATTAATTAGTTAGTGTATGTACTTATAATTACCCGCAACCGCACAAGCAGCTGGAATTTGAACAAATCAGGGCAGCCACGCAAGGAGCTAGAGATCAAGCAGCCACATAAAACTGAAAAAATAAAATTTAGGGGTAAAAACCAAACCCTAACCTTGCAATTTGGTGAAATCAGAAAGAGAGAGAGGATGGATGAGAGCCAGAGAGAGAAGAAAGACATAAGTAAACTTCAGATTCAACCAATATTGAATATATCTTCAATTTTAGCTTTTTGGATCATGATATTCCAGAATTTCATTTCGTTCCCTCTTATCCAGATTCAAATAATTCTTCCTTTGAACCTCTCTCCTCACTATTGTTAATGGATCACATGAAAACAACAAAACAATATTGGGTTGGGCTATTGAAGATATATAAGTACTAAATATTTTCCAAAAATTCCACCCGGGCTAAAGCTCACCCTAGCCCATACGTGCCTCCGCCCCTGGTGTAGTGAATCAAAACAATTAACCAACGAAAAAGGAAAATTTGGAATTTAAAATTAAACTACTTCGAGAGAGGACGTACGAACCTCTAATTTCTGCTTGTAGTACTAAATTTACAGAAAATTGGCTATCTTATTAATGATACTTAATTTCTACTTATAGTAAAATGTGATTAATGAGAATGAAGTAGTTAACAAAGTGCAAAGTGTAATTCTGTGTATGTGCACACCTAGAGGAGGGGGTAAATAGGTGTTTAAGCTAAAAGTGATAAACGGTAAAAACTTTTTATAACTTTATGCTACATGTATAATTTAGACAGCTACGCCTGTCTGCTTTAGTGTCTGCTTTAGCTTATGTTCTCCGTTTCTTATTATCAGACAGCTAGACCTGTCTGCTTTAGTGTCTGAATTAGTGGCGTGAATAACAAAAAGTGCAGAACGTGAATGACAATTAAAGAGATAAACAGAAGTAAAAATCACACCAAGATTTTTACGTGGTTCAGCCCCTATCCTCTAATCTAGTGGCCTAATCCATGTTCAATCCCAACTAGGATTGGAGACTCTTTTTATTAAACTTAATATTCAATTAAATACAATAAAAAGAACTCCATGTTACAAAGAAGCTTTTCACTGATGGACACCTCTGCCCCCTTTGCACCTCTGCAACCTTTCTCACCACTGAGACCTTTGAAGCTTCCTTTGAACAGAATTACTACTATCAACTACACTTGTACTCGGAATACAAACTTTGTGATTACAAGAATATTATCAGCCCACAATAAAATAAGAGTGTTGAAATATAAAGGCTGTAACAAAAGTTGACTTAAGAGCTTTCTGAGTCTGAATGGTATATGCTTGTGTTGCTCTTCTTAAGTCTCTACTTCCAATGCCGTGCAGGATTTATAGAGAAAGGAACAAACGGCTAGAAGAAAATAGTTAGCATTAATCATGGAATAAAAATATGATTACTTAATTTAAGGAGCTAACAAAGGATATCAAATCAGATAAGATTTACATGCTTGAAATAGAATTTCAAATTCAAAAAACAAACAAACTTTCTTAATTAAATTATCATCCACGAGATATACTGATGAACAGAGGAGCCCATTTGGGCTAGCAACAAATCTTCCTTGATAATATCAGTTATACCAACATACCTTAATAAACTCCAATCCAAAACTTCCTTGATATCCTCCAAAATAAATCTTCCATAATTTTAAAAACATTCCAACTTACCAACAGAAAGAAATCAGCGATAATAGATCATGCAATACCCATAACTAATGCATGTCAATTATAATATAATAACCCATAATCTATGCATATTTAATAATATAATAACACACCATGAACCATGCACACTTAAATTGGTCATCAATCAAAACATCATAAATTCAAAAACCAACATTCTCCCCCTTTTGATGATGACAATTTATGTACCAACATGCTCCCCCTAAGTATATGGCTCCCCCTAAATTTATGCATATTAAGGAGCAAACGAAAATTACTTTATCCAAATAACCATCATTGCATATTTCAGCATAATATAGTATCTCAATATCAACATGAATACCAATTCAAACCAAGTTAAATATACCCAAATATCTCTCCCCCTTTGTCATTATCAAAAAGAAATAAATCATCAAGTTATATCTCTCCTTTTTGATCTTGAGACACCTACAAAACAAACAAATAGTCTCTATCTTTTTGGTACCCAAATCTGCTTGGGTCCTTTTGGGTTAGTAGCATATAAATCACTTTGCTTTACCCAAACTTGTTTTATTTTTATTTTATTACAATTAGTACTAAAATGACCTTTAAAACCACATTTTTTACAAGTAACAAACGGTGAACAATAAAGTGGTTTATGCCTTGATTTACTATTAATCATTTTAATATTATTATTAGTCCTATTTTTCACATTTATAATAGGATTATACCCAATCCCTTGTTTATCAAGACTGGACCTTTGTGCCCCTAACATAACATTTAGGTTATCTTCTCCTTGCACAAATTTAGCAAGATCATTTTTTAAAGATGCTATTTCTGTATTTATTACATTATCATCATGTTGCATATTCATAATTTTTCTATCATTAAAAACATCTATGCATACATCTCTCATTTTCAATTTTTCTTTTAAACTTTGATTTTCATTTTTAAGATATTCATTTTCTTTTCTTTCTTTAATAAGTGACTCAACTTCATTCATTAGCTCATTTACGCAGTTCTTAAAATAAGCAGTTTTCTTTTTAAGCCTTTGATTTTTATTTTGTAAAGCAAGATAATCAGATGTAGATATTTCAAAAATTTTATGAAAATTCGTTACCTCAAGTTGATCATCGTCTTCTAGTCCCATGAAACATAATTGGCCAATTTCTTCATCTTGTTCTGTTTTGGACTTGCTCCTTGGAGTTGAGATGCCTTCTTGATTCGTCCTTTGTTTCTTTCTTTGAAGTAGTCTCTCGAGTTTTCTTGAGAGCTTTTCAATTTCTTCATCAAAATCTTCATTATTGCCTTCTATGTAGCTTTCAGCTTGTAGAGCCAAGGTCTTCTTCTTAGGTGCCTCATCTTCTTCATCGTACAATTTTAATTGGTTTTCAAACTCTTCAAGTTCTCCAAATAAGGTAAGAGTCTCCATTGTGCTAATTGTGCCGAGTCTTGAAGTGTAGTAACCTTTGGAGCGAATCGCTTTGGCATAACTCTGAGAAGCTTTCGGTTGATTTCCTTTTGATCAATCTTTCGTCCAAGCATGCTTAGAGAATTCATTAGAGTAAGGAATCTTGCTTGGGCATATCTAATTGATTCATTTTTCTCCAATTTGAATAGTTCATATTCGTGCATTAACATGCTCAGTTTGACCTCCTTTACTTTAGTAGTTCCCTCGTGGCTCATGATGATTGTGTCCCAAATTTCCTTAGCCGTAATACAAGAAGATACTTTATCAATCTCTGACTGAACCATGCCACTTAAAAGTGTATTCATGGCCTTAGAATTATAAGATACCATATACAATTCATTTGAGTACATTTTCATGAGATTCTTTGGCTTGCCATCATCATGTCGCGAAATGACTGGTCCATTTTCGACCACCCACCATTCCCATGGGTCACGGTTCAGAAAGATCTTCATTCTGAACTTCTAAAAGTTGAAGTTCTCACTTCCAAACAACAGCGGTGGCCTACTTGTGGACTGACCTTCTTGAAAGTTTAGGTGTGCCATAGGATCTTCCCCTACGACCTACAACGATCAAAATTAGTAGAGTCTTGCTTTGATACCAAATGTAATTCTGTGTAAGTGTACACCTAGAGGAGGGGGTGAATAGGTGTTTAAGCTAAAAGTGATAAACGGTGAAAACTTTTTATAACTTTATGCTACAGGTATAATTCAGACAGCTACGCCTGTCTGCTTTAGTGTCTGCTTTAGCTTATGTTCTTCGTTTCTTATTATCAGACAGCTAGACCTGTCTGCTTTAGTGTCTGGATTAGTGGCGTGAAAAACAAAAAGTGCAGAACGTGAATGACAATTAAAGAGATAAACAGAAGTAAAAATCACACCAAGATTTTTACGTGGTTCAGCCCCTATCCTCTAATCTAGTGACATAATCCACGTCCAATCCCAACTAGGATTGGAGACTCTTTTTATTAAACTTAATATTCAATTAAATACAATAAAAAGAACTCCCTATTACAAAGAAGCTTTTCACTGATGGACACATCTGCCCCCTTTGCACCTCTGCAACCTTTCTCACCACTGAGGCCTTTGAAGCTTCCTTTGAACAGAATTACTACTATCAACTACACTTGTACTCGGAATACAAACTTTGTGATTACAAGAATATTATCAGCCCACAATAAAATAAGAGTGATGAAATATAAAGGCTGTAACAAAAGTTGACTTAAGAGCTTTCTGAGTCTGAATGGTATATGCTTGTGTTACTCTTCTTAAGTCTCTACTTCCAATGCCGTGCAGGATTTATAGAGAAAGGAACAAACGGCTAGAAGAAAATAGTTAGCATTAATTATGGAATAAAGATATGATTACTTAATTTAAGGAGCTAACAAAGGATATCAAATCAGATAAGATTTACATTCTTGAAATAGAATTTCAAATTCAAAAAACAAACAAACTTCCTTAATTAAATTATCACCCACGAGATATACTGATGAACAGAGGAGTCCATTTGGGCTAGCAACAAATCTTCCTTGATAATATCAGTTATACCAACATATCTTAATAAACTCCAATCCAAAACTTCCTTGATATCCTCCAAAACAAATCTTCCATAATTTTAAAAATATTCCAACTTACCAACGGAAAGAAATCAGCGATAATAGATCATGCAATACTCATAATTAATGTATGTCAATTATAATATAATATCCCATAATCTATGCATATTTAATAATATAATAACACACCATGAACCATGCACACTTAAATTGGTTATCAATCAAAATATCATAAATTCAAAAACCAACACAAAGCAGCTCATTTGGTAACAAATAAGGATCATTGCATATATATATATATATATATATATATATATATATATATATAGAGAGAGAGAGAGAGAGAGAGAGAGAGAGAGAGAGAGAGAGATAAAGTTTGTTTAACCGGTTTGTTAAATTCTACTTAAGTAGAAGTCAATAATTTCAAAACCACAAGGCAATTGAATTGCAAACTAATTCTACTAGGAAACAGATATTTCTATAAAAATCTTTATCCTATTAATGTTAAACATACTTACTATTCACGCGAGAAGAATCATACAATGTGACAACTTACTACAAGTGTTAATAGCTTGCTTTACTTAACCTAAATCTGATTATGATAATCTCCAACACCGCCTGAAAAAAGAATTATATATTATCGCCACACGTTATCCTTTGCTCCTCCATTCAATATAAATAGGGTTACATTGCATAAGCAAACACCTTCACATGCTCCTCTTTCTCTTCCACAAAATGGTTAAAATGACAATAAGTTGTTCTAAATGGAAAATCATCATGGTGGTTTTAGTTCTAACCACAACTAATATCTCCGTTAAATAATATTAAGAATGGTTTTGCCTTTCGGAAAGGATATGCAATGTAACCCTATTTGTATGCAAAATGGTGGTTATATTGTAATATAACTACCATACACCTTCACACCATTTATAGGTTGATAAGAGTTAAATAATTTTTTCTTAACGTAGTTTTCTTTTTTGCAATATATATATTAGTAATCTATTGGTTTTAAAATATAATATTGCAATTGATTTTTGCTGATAAAAAAAATGTTGCTATTGATTTTTAAAAGTAACTTAGGATATTCTTAAATTTTAGATTCATTTAATCCATTAATAATTATAAAGAAATCTTATAATCATCAGTTGTATAAATTTTAGATAATTTACAATATTAATTATTATACTCATTAAAATAAAATGAATCTATATTAATTTTGTGTTTAAAATTATGTATTTCAAATTGAATTGAATGTCAAAAAAGTTAATAATGACATTATATTTTGGTTGAGAAATATATTATTCTATGTTAAAATTATAAGAGTTATAAAAGATGTACGAATGTTAAATAACTAATTTGTCTAAAAGTTTAACCTATTAGAAACAAACACCATCAATACCAAATGCATTCTGCGTTGAGGAAGAATTCACATATAACAATAAAGTAAAATGTTATCATAATAAAGTAAAACATAATTGCTCATAATTTCAATCAAATCCAAACTGTCTTAGTAATTAAAACATGCAGGTCCTAACTTTATAACGAAAAATTTGCTCCATTCTTCTTGATGGCATAGCTTATTTTTACCAAGGATCCATTCTTCTTCTTCTTCTTCTTCTTCTTCTTCTTCTTCTTCAGAATACTCTATCAACCATCAAATGCTGCAAAAGGAAAATTAATAAGTGAAAAGACCATTTTCTTTTGAACAAAATGGTTCTTTAATTATTTTATTATTATTCCGTAATGATTTTATTTTATTTTTTGATAAGAAAAATCACTTTGTTATGCATATATAGGATTATAAGAAATAAAAAGGATTTAAAAAAAATACTAATAGATGTATATAATAATAGGTCCATCATGAATACCATGACCTCTTCTAACAAATAAACAATAGAACAATTAAGACAGTAAAAATTACCTATTGCAGTCGATATTGGGATCAATGGGAACTGGAACAGTGATATGACAAAGCTCAGGAATTTGTTTAGCTCTATCCCCATTAATACCAAAGGATATAAGAGCTTGCTTTAAACAAACACACAAAGCTTTAAGTTCAGGCTTAGATGCAGCAAGCTGGTTTAATTCGTTTGCAGCCTGACAACAAGGAGCAGAAATAAAACCAAAACCAAACAAATAAGGTTCGCAAGGCAATAATTTGGTTATGGCATCTTGGCATGAGATTGCATTCACAGGGCTTGTAATCACACCCAAAACCAACAAACCTATAACAAAAATTGAACTAGACATGACCATTAATATTTTGTAATAAATCAAAAGGAGGAGGAGGCTTCTTTTCTTTTTTATAAAGTGTGGAGGTATGTATAAGTTGTAGGTTGAGTGACTATATATTTATAGTGCCATGCAAGAACCTCCAAGGGTACTCTTGTAAATAAATAATGCTTATATATTTTTTTCACATATATTTTTTAATTAATGGTCTCTTTATCTAGTAATAAATATTTTTAATTATTATATTAATTTTTAGACGTTACATTTTTTATTTTTGAATATTTATAACCCCATGCAGGGAGCACCAGGAGTAATCTTGTCATTAAAATAATAATGATTATTGCAAATTTTGGTGTCTTGTGATAATTTCTATTCGTATATATTGACCCTAATATCATGACAAATCATGCAATTAAATTTTTTTATTTTGTAAGATTTTATATTAGGCGTTTTATAAGTTACATTTTTCCCTTTCTCTGTACTGCTATATAGCTATATAAGTGGTGTAAACAAATTATAAAAAGTTGGTGGCAATTGGTCAAAATACATAAATAACATTAAAGTTGTATTATTAGACTAATTAGGATGAGGATAAAAATTTGCAGCGAAATCATGCGTTTTTGTTTAAAACAATATCAAAATAAAAACTTGCAATCATACGAAAGTGATAATATAATATTAAGTTCTCTTTCTTACGTACAAGATCATTGGTTCAGTCTATTTTCTCAACAAAATCAGATTCAGGACAACCGTTATATAATAATGGTAAATTTTCTCTAAGTTTCCCTTAATTCTCCTCTATCCCTCTATGATTAAAATGTATATTTACTTAATTTTAAGGTTTAAATATAAATTATTACCTTAAATTATTTACTTTTTTTCACTTCAGTGATTGATCTTTTAATTTTTTAATCAAGTCATTAAACTGTCAATTTTTTTTCACGTCATAAATTGATGATGTGGCTTGAATACATGACATTTAAAAGCTGATGTATAAAAAGATTAGTCAAATTGTAATTAATTTAAGACTTAAATATAAATTATTACCTCAAACTATAGATATGTTTTCACTTCGGTGATTGACTTTTCATTTTTTTCAATTAAGTGATTAAACTGTTAATTTTTTCCACTTTAATTAAATTGAAGTTGTCACGTCGTAAATTAATGTGACGCGACTTTAACACATAGGATGTGACTGTTGATGTGTTAAAAGAACTTATTTTATTATAAAATAAAATTATTTTATAAAATTAAGAGGGCATAAATGTAATATAACATTAAAATTTAACAATACAAGTTTAACCTATTTTTAAAATGAAAACGTCTAATTTAAGAGCTAATTTTTTTAAAAGATAAAAACTAAGTAATAATGAAAATATTATTAGCACTACTGTTAATATCTAAATTTGAAAACCTAATAGGAAAACAAATAATTATCATTAAGAAATAAAAATATATATATAGATATCACAACAGTTTAATCACCGAAGTGGAAACAGATCAATAGTTTAAGGTAATAATTTATATTTAAGTCTTAAGTTAATTACAATTTGAGTGTTCTTTTAACACATCACCTTTTGCGTGCCACGTGTTTCAAGTCACGTCATCAATTTATGATGTGACAGGTTCAATTAAACCAAAGTGAAAAAAAAAATAGTTTAATGTTCTGATTGAAAAAATTGAATGATCAATCACCAAAGTCAAAAAAAAAAATCGATAATTTAATGTAATAATTTATATTTAAGCCTAATTTTAATAATATAGGTTCTCAAACAAAAATTAGTAACTTCCTTTAGTAGACAAAAGTTACTTTGAGAGTGCGAATGAGAGTCATGCTGTTAAAATTAAATATTTAACGTAGAGTATGCTTAATTGTTAGTTAAATCTTATCCACCCATAATTGAAATTGCCAAAGTAATTCAATCTTTACCCGAACGGTTTTTATACTTTTTGTATAAATTTGGAATTAAATGTCTTCTTTCGCAAAGACTATATATGTTGCATGCTTTTATGGTCATTAATAAAATTTTGCTAGCTTCATCAAGATATTAACCACAATATAAATAAAAACACATGTTTTTTTTATATAAAAAACTAATAAAAAATTCAATTCACATAACAGCCTTGTCCTAATAAACGTGTTTTTTTAAATCAAATAATAATAAAATATTTTAAAAGAATATTAATATTAAGAACAATGATAATTAGTGGAAAAAAGAGAGGATTCTCATTGTATTTGTATATCTACCATTCTCTTTACAATGTTTCTATTTATAAGTACATGAACATCAATACTTAGAGGTTTCAAAACTCAAAGGTCATGAGTTTCAAAAACTCAAAAATCATTAAAATAAAGATGGGATGAATGAATCTAGACATCCACATACTATGTATAGTTTTATAACACTCCCCCTTGAATGTCTATTATGCAGCTATACGCATTGAAAGTTGCCTCATTAAAAACCTTACCAGGAAAAATCCAATGAAAAAAAAAATCTTCGTTAAGGAAAAAAGAGAGTATAGCGTGTATTAGCTCCCTGATGTGTTAAAAATATGTAACTGCAAATGCACAACGTCTATTGTAGATAGACCTAACAAAATATGACCCAAGCCCGCGGGCCGGGCTTTGGGCTGCAGAATTGTAGCCCAGTAAAATTCGGGCGTTTTTGGCCAGCCTGTTTTTTACCCGGCCCGCCACTCGCCCGACCCGTTTGGGCAAACCCCAAAAAATAGCATAAAATAGGCACGAATTGGTCTCGGCCTGCCCGCCACGGGTCGGGCTTTGGGCTGCAGAATTTTAGCCCAGCAAAACCCAGGCCTTTTTGGCCCACCCGTTTTTGGCTCGGCCCATTTGGGCTTGTCCCTCCCGTTTGCCAGGTCTAATTATAGATTTGGCAAGTGCAAGTCGAACCACAGAGACTAGATCAATTCTTTAATATATCCTTAATTAATATTTTAGGCAAATTAAAAACAAAAATAGTGGAGAAGATTTATTAACTAAATTATGCAAATTATTAATTAATAACGGAAACTATTAATGAGAAAAGATACCTAGAAATCAGAATCCACCAAATATTAACATAATAAATAATTTCTTATTTCCTAAATTAATTCCCAAATTATTTTTCCTTCCCTTTAAATATAATGATTCATATAATTAATATGGGAAAGTTAAGTTATGAAAAATTCACAAATTAACTATAACTTATCAAAACCTCGCAATCAATATAAAAATCATATGAAATTTATGCGGAGGAAAATATGAAGGTAAAAATAATTAGGCATTAATTTTGGAACGGAAAGAAAATATTATTATGAAATACTTAGTTTCATCATAATCTTAGGTATTAGAATTTTAGCTAACCATGTAATTAAAAACAAAAACAAATAATATTAGTACTACTATTTGCATGAAATAAGAACAATAATTAAAAAGAGAATTTCTATTATATAAATAAAAGAAAGTTACAAATACCCACTGACAGTAGTACCACACGTGATTGGAATAAGAGAAAAGACAAACTCTAAATATCTTACTCCCTTCTACACTAGTGAAAAACTAAGAAAAAGAAAATAACAAGTGGTCCCTTTCTTCCTAAAACAAGATGCCTATTTATAGGGAAAATAACTTTGAACCCTAAGTTAGGTTCATTGAACTTGGACAGTTTTATTCCCTTCATTCTCTTATTTCCTTCTTGACTTCCATCTCTATATAGTAATCCTCTGAGAGTCCTTTTTCATCTTTAAAGGTTAGATATAAATCCTTTATTTGCTCCGCAAGAAAAATAAATGTTATTTCCTACAAAACAAAATAAAATGTATTATTTAAATAAAATAAGCGTATAAAATAATAAATATGATAATATTAAAATGTATTAATTACGTGTCTATCACTCCCCTTCATGAATGTATCCTTAAGTTCTTCAGCTGTCGCATTCTAATATTGCGACACAATCCTTTAAACGTTGTAGTTGGTAATGCTTTGGTGAACAAATCTGCTAGATTATCTTTTGAGCGAATTTGTTAAACATCAATGTCACCACACTTATCAAGGTCATGTGTGAAAAAGAATTTAGGTGAGATGTATTTTGTTCTATCTCCTTTGATGTATCCTCCCTTTAATTGAGCTATACATGTATTATTGTCTTCATACATAATGGTTGGAGTTCTTTTGCTGAAGGATAAACCACTTTCTAAGAATATGTCTCGTTAAAAACCTTACCAAATAAAAATCCTGTGGGGAAAAAAACATTTGGATAAGGAAAATAGTACAATATTCTTGTATAACTTCTAGTGCCTTAGGATTGCCTCATTAAAACCTTGCAAAGGAAAACCCAGTGGGAAAAAATCTTAGCGAAAGAAAAAGAGTACAATCAGCACATATCCTTTTTAGAAAATCGTAGTTGGTAATGGCTTAATGAATATATCAACCAAATTATCACATGACCATATCTGCTTGATATCAATATCGCCATTCTTCTGGAGCTCATGTGTATAATTTTGGTGCAATATGTTTGGTTCTATCTCCCTTGATATATTCTCCCCTGATTGGAGTGATACAAGCGACATTATCTTCATATAATATCATTGGACTATTTATGATCGATGATAATCCATAGTTCTCATCAATACGTTGAATTACTGATCTCAACCAAACACATTCATAACTTGCTTCATGAATTGCGATAATCTCTTGTTAGTAAGTTAACTGCAAATGCTATATTAGGTCTTGTGAAATTTGCAATATACATCAAAACATCAATTACACTAAGATATGGTACTTCAGGACCTAATATATGGTACTTCAGAACCAATAGTTTCTTCATTATTTTCTTATGGTTAAAACGGATCTTTCTTGATATTAAGTGACCAACCCATAATTGAAGTACTCAAAGGATTAACATTATCTATGTAAAGTTTCTTCAAGACTTTTTCTATGTATGTTGATTGATGAACACGAATTTCATTGTTCAATTTGTAGGCCAAGATAAAATTTTGTCTTACTAAGATCTTTTATCTCAGATTCATTCTTTAAACAATTTGATGTTTTTGTTAACTCTTCTGGAATCCCTACAAGATTTAAATCATCAACATATACAACAATAATAACAAATCCAGTTTTTGATCTTTTGATAAAAACGCATGCACAAATTGGATTATTCTCAAATTCTTCTTTCAAAAGATATTTACTAAGGTGATTATACTACATGCGTCCAGATTACTTTTGTAAGACCCCGAATTTTATGAAATAAAAGTATTCAATTTTTCTTATAATTACTATTCAGTAAATGGTTAAATTGATAAAAGTTAAAGTTAAGGGTGATATATGAATTTTTTTCAAAAATACGCAAGTGGTTATAAAATATTCATTTTTGTCGGGGAATATTCGTTTGGTCGTGGAATATTCTTTCTGTCGGAGAATATTTGTACGACGGCGCAGCCATTTGTGGGCCCCATAACAGAATAACTGTCGGATGAAGAAAACGACAAATTTGAGTTTTTACAAATAACGGCGTAGTTGTTACCGTTAACACTGTTGGAATACCCGGTGGTTAAAATACAGTAATACGCGTTATTGCACAGTATATTTGAAATTATTGATTTTTACGTAAGAAGACACTACTGAATAATTGTCACAGTAATTACTGTTCAATATTTTATTTCATTGATTCAATAATTGCTGCGTTGATATTTTATATTATTGTTGTTTCAATAATTGTTGCTGCACATCATCTCCATTATCAGATCAATAATTCATATTATTTGAATAATATTATTAGATAGCATTATTGGCAATGTCTAGAAAGTTCTGTCTAAGGAGAGGTTTAGTTATCTAATTGCGCCCTCTTTCCTGGGAACGGTCTGGTTGTCATAAATATGATTCTGTAATATTATTTGTGAATAATTAATTATTGATTCATATGATAAGGAAATATTTATTTTATGTGGATATAAATGAGGGATATATTTTTGTGGTTAAAAATGAAGGAGTTAATGTTGAGGTTTTTATCAGTATTTATGTCGGAATGGAGGTATTAAAAATCAGGATTTTTGAGATATTTTGCGGGGGTTATAATTTTTAATCCGACCATTGGATCGTGGTAATTTTTGGATATGTTATACATATATAAGTTGAGTATATGGCCACAAATTTTGAACCGTTAAAAATGAACGTATGATTTATTATGAATTTTACGAGATGACTGGTTCAGAAATTGTTGAATTTTCGGAGTTAATCATTTTGGTGAAAAATTCTAGAATTGGTGGGCCCCACTCTTGGTTGGTAAAGAAATGTGCAGAGATTTTTATTCAAATGTGGTGGGTGGGAATAGTAGCAGGTAAAGCCATCAGGTTACAGGTTAAGTCTGCTTCGGCGTGCTAACATTTTCCTATAAATAGAGGGCTAAGTTAGAATTGAAAATCACACCAGAAATATAAGCTTTCTCTCTTTCTCTCTCTATATTATGAAGCATATTTTGTGAGTATTTAGATACTTTGAGAGTTGCTATTCAGTGCAAGTTTCCTTCGGCTTTGCATTCCAGTCAGAAATACTGCACTTTTGAGGTAAGGGATAGTAAGGGATATTAAGGGATGTTATATTCTTCATAATGATGTTATTCTTTCAATAACATTATACTAAAATATTGGTATGGATTTTATTGTGAGATTTCTACCTTTTTGAGTCGGGATTACTATTCACGTACACGACACTATTTACGTATACGGTACTATGTACGAATACGGAGTACTATTCATGAGTTACTATTCACGAGTTACTATTCACGAGTTACTATTCACGAGTTACTATTCATGAGTTACTATTCACGAGTTACTATTCATGGGTTACTATTCACGAGTTACTATTTATGACAAAATTGGTTTCTTTTTCTAACCAAATTATAGTTGATTTATGAATAGTACTCTTGAGATTAAATCTAGATGTTTTGATTATATTGATTTTACTATTATATATAACATTTTTATAACCTTGATGTTAAAATTCTCTTTCACTGGAGTGTAAAGATGGGTAGATTATTGGTATGATCATGACTAGGGTTCTCTTTGGCCTGTAGTGCAAAGTTGAATTGTGACTGGTATGATCATGACCATTAAATTTATAATTGAATATCTTAAGCTTAAGTGCAAAGGTGAATTGATCAACATGATTATAATTATTGTTTATATAAATTCTAAAATGATTATAATTCTTTGAGATATTAATATATTTGGCATGTAGTGCAAATATGAACTGTTGATGAATATATTTGGCCTGTAGTGTAAATATGAACTGTTGATGAATATCTTTGGCCTGTAGTGTAAAGATGATATGTTGTTGAATATCTTTGGCCTGTAGTGCAAAGATGAACTGTTGTTGAATATCTTTGGCCAGTAGTGCAAAGATGAACTGTTGACGAATATCTTTGGCCCATAGTACAAAGATAAAATTATTAGTATGATTATGAATAGGAATTGTGATTTGGTATAACCATGATCTTTGATGTTTCAGATAAAGTCAAGTGATAAAAATTATCTTTGTCCTGGATGAGAAGAGGAATTTAGAACCATAAATATGATTATGAGTTATTCACATGAATGTGGACAGGAACTGTTGAGTGATGTTACAGGGATAAAATATTTTTGGTGGATTTTTAACATGGAGAAGATAATAGACTTTATAGTCTATTTGACTCTTCTAATGGATTGTTCGTTCCGCTGCAACTATGGTTGAAATTTTTATCATCTACCATATGTTCTAAATCTCTGATTTATTACTGATAAAGACTATTGATAATTTATTTATCTTTAGTCATGATATTCTTTACTGAGCTAGTTGTGCTCGCCCTTTTGCTTCACAATTCCTTTCAGGTAATAAGAGTGTAGCTGGGTCGAGCGAGGGTAACGGGGAAATAGAACGGTGGTCTCTAGCTGTGGAGGTTCTCCCGAAGCAGTATAGAAAAGTTCATTTAGTAGTTTTATTTGGTGAATCCAATAGGGTAAGGTGTACCCAACGTTGGAAGGGTGTTTTGCCACTATCATACAAGATGTCTAACGACATACAACCTCGTGTCATCATAAGACATGGATGTGCTCATCCACTTGCTGTGTATATATACGAGCACTACCTATATAATCTTGGTGTTTGTTTGAAGTATAATTCTCAATTAGAGACATTAGAGATAATGATATGTCAAGAGAAGACTCACCATTGGAAAGAATATGATAGTAATCTTCTCATTTTTTTTGGGGTCTATTGGGTCAACCAAGGATAATTCTGTGGTCATATGATATCTATCATAACCTAGACGCATGGCCTCCCATGTACGAAGGTTTCCTTGAGCACTTCCCAAAGATGCTAATTTCTAAAACAGTTTTTGACTATACCTTTATGTAAGGTGTCATTGTGAGGTGATGTCCACGATTGGAACATGAGTCACATTTGGTATATATTTGTATCCAAACTCACAGTATATGTGTTGTTGTATTTTGCACGATAATTGTTGTAATAGAGTTGTAGTTATTTTCTGTACCACGTATTTGGCGACTCAGAATAGGTTGGATGGAATGGACCTATTTTGGGGTTGTCACAACTTTAAGCCATATAAGGATCTTTGTAACTTGATGAAATGCATACTTCGAGATGCAGGCTTTAGGGATTTTCATGTAGATATCATAATCTAATTATCCATACTGTGACGCCCCCAAAATAGGTATACATCACCCATTCTGAGTCGCCAAATACATGGTACAGAAAATAACTACAACTTTATTATTACAATTGTCGTGTAAAATACGACAACACATACTGTGAGTTTAAATACAAATATTGTCTTCTAGACAGTATTCAAACTCAAATAAGTCCTCGTTACAATTATTGATACACTATTTTACAAAATAGTGAGGACTACTAAAATAACTATCTTGAATCATCACTCCATACCCCGGCTAGTTCCTTCTAAATTCTCACCTCCTGAGAAGAAAAATGGAACAAAAAGAAACAGGGTGAGCTCAACTAGCCCAATAAAAGATATTATGACTAAGATAATATACAACAAATTATCATTAGTCTTCAACAGGGAAAAATCTGATAGAATATAATAGACAACAAGTTTTAGATCAACAACTGCAGCGAAAACAACAATTCATTAGAAGAGTCAAGTAGAGAATGAATTCTACTATCTCTAAGATTTAAAAGTCCATCATCAATATTTTATTCCTGTGACATCAATCAATATACATTTTGAATCAAATATTTATCTTTACATTACAGGCCAAAGATATTCATTTGTATCACCAGTTGGTCATATTCATCTCAACACCTGTTCATTTTTGCACTACGAGGTAAAGATATTCATCAGTTAATCATTCATCTTTGTACTACAGGCCAAAGATATTCATTTGTATCACCAGTTGGTCATGTTTATCTCAACACCTGTTCATGTTTGCACTATGGACCAAAGATATTCATTTGTATCACTAGTTGATCATGTTTATCTCAACACCTGTTCATCTTTGCACTACGGACCAAAGATATTCATTAGTTAATCATTTATCTTTGCACTACAGGTCAAAGATATTCAGTAATATCATCATTTAGGACTGAGGATGATGAAAAATATCTTAAAGAAAACGAATCCAGTGATATAAAAGGACAAATATTAGGGATTCGTACTACAGTTTATCCAAGTTCAAAAATACTCTATAATAATCAATTGTGGAGCAGAATTCAAAAAAATAAAGATCAAAATATGGATACAATCGAAGATAGTAACCACAATAGACAACTTAGACAAAGAAAAATTAATTTTTCTGTGAATAGTGTCGTATTCGTGAATAGTAACTCCGACACAAAAAGGTAGAAATTCTACAATAAAATTCATATCAATATTTCGACATAATGTTATTGAAGGAAATAATATCATTTACGAAGAAAATAACATCCATTACCTCAAAAGAACAGTACTTTCGGCTGAAATATCAGGTATAAGGCTGAAGAAAACTTGTACTGAATATCAACTTTCAAAGTATCTAAATACTCACAAAAATACGCTCGATAATACAGAGAGAGAAAGATAGAAAAAAAACTTGTTTCTAGTGTGATTTTCAATTCTAACTAAGCACCCTATTTATAGGAAAATTCTTAAAATGCCAAAGAAGACTAACCTGCTACCTGATGACTTTACCTACTACTATTTACGCCCATCACTTTTAAAATAAAATTTCAGCACATTTCTCACCAACTAAAAGTGGGGCCCACCCATTCTAGAAATTTCTAAAATGTTTTAAATTTAAACAATAATCAGCAACTTCAATAATTCATAATAAATAGTCCTTTTATTAGAAAAATTCGAGTCTCATGTCTATTCCATAGAAAATTTAATTCTCTACAACTTTGTAGAAGAAAGTTTTTCTAAATTTCAAACAGAAAATGCCCGAAATCCACATACGGACGATTTTTAATACATCCATTCCGATAAAATACTGATAAAACACCTCAGCATTAATTCTTTCATTTAAATCCACATAAAAAAATAAATATTTGTTTATCATATAAATCAACAATTAATTATTCACAAATAATATTACAGAATCACAATTATGCCAACCAGGTCGTTCCCAAGAAAGAGGGGGCTTTCCGATAAGGATTTCTCCTTACTGGCGCGCAATTAGGTGACCAAACCTCTCCTTAGACAGAACTTCCTTAGACATTGCCAATAATACTATCTAATAATATTATTCAAATAATATGAATTATTGATCTGATAATGGGAAATACTGTGCAGTAACAATTATTGAAATAACAATAATATAAAATATCAAGGTAGCAATTATTGAATCAATAAAATAAAATATTGAACAGTAATTACTGTAATAATTATTGAGTAGTGCCTTCTTACGTAAGAATCAATAATTCAAAAATACTGTGCAATACCGTGTGCTACTGTGCAACCACGCGTATTACTGTACTTTAACCACCTGATATTCCAACAGTGTTAACGGTAACAACTACGCCGTTATTTATAAAAACTAACTTGTCGTTTTCTTCATCCGACCTTTTTCCGTTATGGGGCCCACAAATGGCTGCGCCGTTGTACGAATATTCTCCGACAGCAAGAATATTCCACGACCAAACGAATATTCCCCGACAACAATGAATATTTTATAACCACTTGCTTATTTTGTAAAATTTGCATATTTCACCCATAACCAAAACATTATATTAAATTAACACCTTATTATTCAAAAAAAGAATTATAGAAAATTTGATTTTATTTATAAAAAAAGTTGGGGTCTTACACATACCGATATGCTGTAACAACATCCATTAATCACATTTCCAAATTTTCTTTTTCTACCAAGCTAAATAAAAATCTGAATGTAATTGCGTCAATTACATGAGTATATGTTTCTTCATAATCAATTTCAGGTCTTTGCGAGAAAGCTTGTGCTACAAGTTGCACTTTGTACCTTATAATTTTATTTTTCTTATTTCGTAAAAATATCCGTTTGTATTCAACAGGCATCACACCTTTAGGTGTTCGCACTACAGGTCCAAAAACTTCACGTTTACTTTGTGCATTTAGCTACTTGAATCGCCTTTTTTCACATTGGCCAATCATTTCTACGTTGACATTCATCAACGGTTTGTGGTTCATATTCATGATCATTACTTCTGGTAATATCAATAGCAAATTTATATGAAAATATAGTGTAGACAATAATTTTATTTCTATCAAATTACTTCTCCTGTATGTACATAATATATCGAGATCTCATTATTTTCAGGCACCTGATCCTTTTCAGGGGATAAATCATCAAGAGTTTTTTTAGGAGATTTTTGTTCATAAACTTTGGATATTTAAATTATTTTTATGGTCTGTTTCATGGGTATAATCTCTTTATAGGCTGCAACTTGTTTTTCTTGTGCTTTTCTCTTCTGTGAAATTTTATCTTTAACACCGATCGGTCTTCCACACTTCAGGTGTGATTGTGATTCATTTGCTACTGTATTAACTGATTATCTAGGACTTCAATCCCTGCTGGAGTATTAGTAGCTGAAATGTGAGATTTCACTATTTTCTAATTATCAGTGAATACTTCTGGTAATTGATTTGCAATTCCTTGCAAATGAATAATCCTTTGAACTTCTATTTCTCATTGATTTGTATGAGGATCAAAATGACATAGCTTCGAAACATTCCAAGTAATCTCCCTCATCGTGCTTCAGGCAACGATCTCACGTTATGCTTAGGCAATGACTTTTCTTCCCTTAATCGTGGGAAGACTATTTCATTAAAATGTTAATCCTCAAAATATACCTTAAAAATATTACTTGTTGAGGTTATGATGCAGTATGTAAAATAACATGACCTCAAACATAAACCGGTAATTTTGATTTCATAATCAAAGGTCGTTCAATAATTTAAAATCTCTTGAAAATTGATTCACCTGTACCATTTTGAGTATGTGTATGTGCAACATGATGTTTAACATAAATTCCAATTAACATGTAATATTTATCAAAAGTTTGAGATGTGAATTTTACCAGCATTATCTAACTAAATGTGATCATCTGGAAATTGTACTCGTAACCTAATTATTTGAGCAAGAAGCATAAGAAATGCAATATTTCTAGTTAAAAGTAAACATACATGTGACCATCTGGTTAATGCATCAATTAAAATCATAAAATAATTGAATGAACCACATGGTAGGTGTATTGATCCAAATATATCACCTTGAATTCTTTCTAAGAAATATGAACACTCAATAATAATCTTTAAATGTGATGGTTTGGTAATTAATTTACTTTGATAACATGCATTACAGGGATAATCAGTAGGTAAATGAATCTTCTAATTCTTTAAGGGATGTTCGTGGGATTTTTCAATAATTCGACCCATCATTATTGATCCTGGATGACCAATACAATCATGCTAAAAGCATAAAAAGCTTTGGATCTAAACACTTCTGGTGTATTACACACTTTTGGTGTATTGCAACATTTGTTTCAATTGTTCTCATTGTAGTATAATATATCTCATAAGACAAAATATACAATATTTCTAATATGAGTTTATGGCCTGATACTATTGAAGTAACATATATATAAAAAATATTCTTCACTGCTTTCATTATTGGTTTTAATATAATAACCATTATAACGTATATTCTTAAAACTGAGCAAATTTCTGCTTGCTTTAGAAGAATACAAAGTATCATCAATACAAAGTTTTGTGCCCTTAATTTGGTAACATTATAATTGCTTTTCCAAAGACATCAATAAAGTTCGATGAATAATTGCTCTTCTAGAGTTTGCAATTAAGTTTGATGAATAATTGCTCTTTTAGAGCCTTTAATTAAGTTTGATGAGCTTCTTGCCCATACATCTTCATATATGTAAAACATAAATTAAACAATTATTACTTGAAACATAAATAAAACATATTAAAATAAAAATACTTATTATAATGCCATAATATAATAAAATAAAAATAATTAATTGGTATGAACATTTCCATCATCATCCTCAAGAAAATTAGAGACATCAAAATGAGTAATATCTACTCAATTTGGAAAGTCCAGATAATTCATGTGTTCTTCAGGATCATTGTGATCATTGAAGTTTGTTTTAATTACTTTCTTTTTTTTCTTTTATGGAGGCTTGGTACAAATTTATCAAATGTTTAGGAGTACAACAGTTCCATTCCCTTTTCTATATTGATTGTTCCTTTCTCCCCCACGCCCACGAACATGTCCACAAACATAATTTCCTCCATATTTATCAAATGAGGTTACATTCACTTCAGGGAATAGGGTAGAACCGGTCGGGCGGGATTGGTAATTTTTTAGCAAAAACTCATTATTTTGTTCAGCCGCTAGAAGACATGATATCACTTTTGGGAACATAATTTCGTTTATCGCTTCAGGGAATATATTATGAACTTACACTCTCAATATTGCTACTGCAGGAGCATATTCGAGCCATGAAATATAGTAAATATATTTTCTAACATGTCTTTATCAATATTTTTTTCATGGAGATGACGGAAAATAAAAATCATTGATTTTGCATGATCCTGCAGGGATGCATGATTGTCAATCTTAATTATATCTCCAAATTTGTCTTTATATGAATATCAGTATCAATAATTCATGACAAGTAATTCTTTCTTGATATATATCAAGGGCAGCAAATTCAAATTCATAAGATTTGACATCTATGTAAATATATAATTACGTAAGAAATTAAATAACTAAGTATAAATTTATAAGAAAACAATAAAATTTTTTAACCCTTCTCTAGTCACTTTCAAAATGGGAGAATTGGGAGGTGGAATGATTATTTGTTTATACTGATACTACTACATCAGAAAAGTAGTGTAAGTACGTAATTTGTATTCTCAGAAACTTTAGAGTTGTCCATTATCATTATTGTCTCACGCGCCTTTTGTTAAGTAAATTTTTTTTATATATATCAAATTTAATTTTAATGAAATAATACTTACAGTGAGTTGAGAGAACTTTTTTTTCCAAAATTAGGTAGACAATAACGTATTATAAAAGAATACTAATATTAAGAACAATGATGATTAGTGAAAAAGAGAGAGCATTCTCATTGCATTTGTATATCTACCATTCTCTTTAAAATACTTTTATTTATAGATACATGAACATCAATACTTAGAGATTTCAAAACTCAAAGGTCATGAGTTTCAAAAACTCAAAGATCATTACAATAAAGATGGGAGGAATGAATCCAGACATTCACATATTATGTATAGTTTTATAACATAAAAACATTTTCAATAGACCTTCCATAATTTTATTATGCGACACAATGTAAAAGAGGTGTTAAGTGTAGAAACTCACTCTCCCCTTACTAATGTAAAAAAAGGTATATTTCCGGTGTTAACAAAAAATGTATATTCCACTATTTGTAGATAAAATTAAATGCAGAAGAAGAATATTTGTAGTAGGTCAAGATTAGTATTTGGCATTATATTCTTAAGATAATTACGCAGTCTTTTGGTGTTTAGAGGTATTAGCGCTTGTCTTCTAGAATACAATAACAATATATACTATAACAACACTTCAAATAGCACACTCGACGAATCATGATTAACGATGTTATTAACGCCAAATTTTGTACGCCTGACGAAATCACCAAAACAGCAGGCCAAAACAGCGCTAACAGTTAATGGAGTAGTTGATTGTATTGTTGTGAAATCAAATTCACAAAATACACAAAGATAAACGTACACACATCATTGTAAAAGATATAAAATATGGGCACAAGAAGTTACGTGGAAACTCAATTAGAAAAAAACCATAGAGAGAATATATCATTAAAATATAAAATATAGGCACAAGAATTTCCACTATATTACTCTTCAAGCGACCTAAATATATCATTAAGGTCGAACATACCAATTATTCAAATATTGACCCCAAATATTAGTTTACTTTAGCTTATCGAGCTTATTTAATAATTTACTATGTTTGAGTTTTATAACTCGCACAACGTACTTAACTTTATACACCTCGATATATTTCTCTTTTAACCTCGTTCATAGTTTATACATTAATTCAAAAGTCCCATGATGCTTATCTATATTAATAAGATAGAACCCATTTTGAATTTGGGCGGGAAAGTACAAGGACGGTTCAGATATTTGGGCGGGAAAGGGTGGTGGGAGAGGAAGGAGGAGAGAGAGAAAATAAAAGTGAGATTATTGAAACGGAGAGAGATGGAGGATTTCGTTACGCCGTGCCTTCAGGCACGGGCAATTACTAGTGTTTTATATAGCTCGGTACAACATAACATAACATTGTCCGACTACTCGACTTTTGGAAACCAACACACATTTATTTACTTCCCGCTTAGCCTAAATCATATTTTGGACTTACATATTAAAGTTATTCCATTACTTTATTAATTCCATTTCATTTCATAAGGTTCTCGTTTTAAGATTTAAGCAATATGTTCAACCTTTACTCTTCATTTCAGGCTTCAAGTATAAAGCAGACAGCTTAACCTGTCTTCTTTAACTTTAAACTCCATGTCTGTCAATCCAGACAGGTTACTAGCTCATCTGCACTAGCTTTAAACTCTCTGTCTATCAATCCAGACATGTTACTAGCCTATCTACATTAGCTCAAAACCCCCTATATGAAAATGAAACATGTGGGTTTTCGTCTTTATTGATGTATCCACTTTGCATAATCATAACTTGACCCTCTGTTATCGGAATGAGTCTGTTCTTGAGCCATATTATATCTCTCAACATTTTTTAAAACTTTCCCAGAACGGATTATCATTTCTAATCTACTAACAAGTCAAAATATTGACTCAAGAGTCCTTACCCAAAACAGTTTTCCATAATTTGGCAGTTTTGACTAGCCTCCTTCCGAAGGGCATAACTCCCAGCTCCGAACTCGGAATTAGACCAATCATACGACTACGAACTTGTTACTTAGCTTACTAAATAACCCCCAAAATGGAAAAAAATTTCTGCAAACAATTTGGAACAGAAAACTGCTCAAGGGTCAGGGCTTACACTAATTCTGTTTTTAACTTTTTAACTAGTTTTACTTAAAAATTCGCCATAGTTTTGTTACAAAAGCTTTTACTTCCTTTTCAAGTGGGTGATGTTCTTAACTTATAAGAGCATAATATAACACCCTAGAACTAAAGTTTTAGATTTGGTTTTTTCATCCTCTATGCTTGGGTTCATTTTCTTTCATTTTTACATAGTTTGAGCATATAATCTACATCATTCCCTCCTTATCATTTTGGATCCATCATGATCCCCATAAACAATAATAATAACAACAATCAAAATATAATAAAAGCTTAGAAGAAAAGATGAATGAACTAGAGTTTTTCATGGGTTACCTTCTTATTCTTTCTTTCTTCTTCTTGATCTTCATCTTATTTAGCTAGATAATTCCAAGCTTGCTACCTTCTTCTCTTCTCCAATCCGTGCCTCTCTCTCTCCCTCTCTCAATGACTTAGCAAATGAAATGCAAGAGATAATTATTTAACCAAGTCTTAAGGGTTAAGGAAAACAAAGGTTAGAAAAATAATTAATGCTTTATCTTGCCAAGACTAGAACTTACCATTTATGAAAAGTTGTAAGACCCCAAAATCCGGGTACTTGAAA
Source organism: Panax notoginseng (assembly GCA_016801055.1). Classification (NCBI taxonomy): domain Eukaryota; kingdom Viridiplantae; phylum Streptophyta; class Magnoliopsida; order Apiales; family Araliaceae; genus Panax; species Panax notoginseng. Next base: position 188,676,534 of record CM029020.1, read on the forward strand.
CCCGAACTCGGTGCTTCACTATACCATTTCTATGAGCGGAATAATACTAATAATAATAACAATAATATAGATACCAACTTAATTTACATAATTATCAGAGTCTGAATCCCAAGTACGTAACCTTTAAACATTCATTACAACCCATGATAGATAATTAATATCATTGTCTTACTAAGGATAAACAATTACATAAAATAGCACAAACTTATTCTGCAACCTTCCCTTTCCCTTTGTTCTTAGCCGAGCCTTCTGGTTGCTCACACTTAGCTGAAAATATTTAAATTAAGCAAGAATGAGCATTTGAGTGCCCAACAAGTAATATCAATTATATATATATAAGCTGAAAGGATTTAAATATTTTCTTTATACTACCCTTCAACAACAAATCAATAGTTGTGAAGTAATCTGAATCGATAATAATAATATAACAACCCTCTTTCAAATTTTTGAAACTACGTAATGACTATAAATATGGTTTAAGTGACATGCTATAAACATTGCTTTAATTTTTAAAAAGGTTAAACAGAACTTCATCTGTAAACCGTCATAACTTACGGGCACGGGGGTGATCAGCCCGTTGTACCCTGTACTGATCAATACTCATTACAAGAACGAGGGTATCGTTCACTCTGTCCGTCTTGGGCGCATAAAAGTTTTCCCTTGATCGGGATGTTCATACCTGTCTGGGTTCCAAATCAAAAGTTTTATCTTGTTCAACAATAATCTATAATTCAACATATATATATATATATATATATATATATATATATATTAAAAAATTTGTATCAACATGTGATTAAATACAATGATTATCCAAGTGGGGGCACTTGTATAACCATTTATAGAAATTAACGAACAGAATATATATCTGAATTACCATATACTAACATGTTGATAATCAATGAACGTATATAATATAAGGTTAATAATCTGTACAGTAATAATATAATTTAGAAGCATTCTTACTCATGTCCATTGCATAAAGAAAATGCAAAGGTAAGATACTTGCCTGGTACGCTGCTTACAATTCTCAACTTAGATTTATCTTTTGTATATCAATCTATCAGTAATAAGATCATTTTACTTATTAGAATAACATATTATAACATATAGCATTGCTTATTGCAGTCAGCACATACCCTAATCACATTGGCACATATGTTTAACAACCATTGAATCACAAATAATCACTTATTTAATCAAATTATCTAAGTCCATATCAATTTCTGAAACATATCGGTGTACCGACAGCTTTATCGGGTAATTATCGAGTCTAAGACTCTATTTTGTAACGTAATATCTATAAATATCAGTCATATTATTTTTAAATGGCTTATAATAATTTTAAAACATTTATTATAATTTATCATAAATTTTCAAACATCAGAATCATTATTAAATGATTTAAATAATAAACAATTCTATTATCATTAATATTTAATTAATATTAAACTATTAATGAAACCATTGCCAAAATATTAAAGTTATTTATAATAACTTAGAATATTTTTAAAGTATTTATATTACCCTTAAATAATTTTTAAAACGTTAAAAATCATTTTTAAATATTTATTATTAATATTTAAATATTAATGTACTATTTATCAAAATATTAAAAGTCATTAATTATAACTTAAAATATTTTTAATTCATTCATATCCTTTTTAAATAATTTTTAAATTAATAAAACTATTTTTAAACTATTTATTTAATATAATTATTAAATAAATTTAATATTATTTAATATTAAATTAATATAATTAATATTAAATTATTAATAAAATTATTCTTTAAATATTGAAAGTTATATTTTATAACTTAAAATATTTTTAAACACTTTATTGTTATTTAAAATAATTTTTCTAATATTAAAATCATTTTTAAACTAAATTATTTAATATAATTATTAAATAACTTTAATATCATTAATAATAATTAAATAATGAAATTTACCTTTAAATACTGAAAGTTATCTTTTATAACTTCAAATATTTTTAAATACCTTATTATTATTTAAAATAATTTTTAATATAATAAAATCATTTTTTTACTTAATTTATTTAATTCATTTAGTAAATAACTTAAATATCATCAATATTAATTTATTAATGAATTTCATCACAAAATATTAAAAGTCTTTAAAAATAACTTAAAATATTTTCCTTTATCATAATATAATTTTAAATGATTTTTCATGTATTAAAATCTTTTTTATCTAATTTATTTAATATTATAATTAAATAAATTAAATACTAATAATATTTTAAAAATACTAAATATTTATGAAATATACTTCAAATAATTAAAAACTAATTTTTCGAATTTAAAATAATTTTTAATAATTTATTTGGTATTTTTAATAATTAAAAACTAATTTTTTTCTATTTATTTAATTAATTTAATTAATTTTCGAAAAATAAATTAATTAATTACACTGTCTGTCGCTTAAGGTCACCTATAGTGACAAAACTGTCGCTATAGGTATTCCTCATGTTCTTCATGCAAACCGAGATATTCAAATTCAGTTTCGAGGGACCTCCTTTGACCACGATTTATGATCTTATCATGCTGTTTCTGGACAGGTTGTTAGTCATATATTGTAGTACTAATGCACTCCTACAAGATTAAACCACAAACATGTCCAAACAACACATAACCAGCGGGATCTAGGCCCATGAACAAGCTGTCAGAGCTGTTCTTCATTTTCTGGGTTACCCAAAAATGAAGAACAATTCGACTGCTCATATTTGGGCTTCCACAACTTGTTGTACATGTAATTATTGTGTGATATAAATGTTGCAGTGTGTAGCCAACACGTAGGACAAGAGATCTATCATATAAAATCAACAAAAACACAATACAATCGTCAGATCTGGACCAGTCAAAGCATGTCAGAAACTTTGCTCATAGGTTTTCTGGGTTGCCCAGAAAACCGAATCCGTGTTCAAGATACCTGCTTTGACCAGCCACTAAGATCGATTCGTTCATTGTTAAGGAGATTTTAAGGCATAAACATATAGTGTAAACTACATACTACAACTTAGATAACAAAACAACAACAAAACTCCAATACACTGACATATCAAGACGGTTAAAAAGAAACAGCCGGTCATGGTCGGTCAAGGCATTTTGACCTTAAATATCTTGCAATATAAAACAGATCTAGGCCTGATTCTTGCTCCAAATCAAAGAACACATTACACACTACACATATCAACTTAGAAACAACACAAATCATAAACGAGAAAGGATCTGTGGCCACTGATATTCGTTGTCAGACCACAGAACCAAGTTTTTCCAGATTTTTGAAAATGTCAAATTCGAACCTCTAGATGTTATGGATCTAATATCTAGCAACCCAGATCATCATTAGACACCTTATACAACATATTTAACACAAAAAAAACAACATCAATCAACAGATCGATGGACAGATTCTCAAGTAGGGTTTATACCTTTACTTTGAACAATCTTGATTTTAGGCTACTGATTTGTTAGGGATGGTAGTGGGGCTCGGTTCTTGACTGATTTTAGCAAAGGATTTCGTTGGTTTAAGAGAAAGAGGGTCTTGGATGGGTATTGTGATAAAATGAGCTACCAAATGCAATTTCTCTATCTTCAAATCCTTTTATAATACTTGTGTGCAATGTATATGGCTGATCTAGACTAATGTACTGGATATTTAGGTTGTGCTAAGTCAATAAGTTAGGTCACCAACTAAAGGTATTGGAAATCTTACAAGTTATCTAATAAAATATGCAAGAAAGGCATTATAGTCTTTTGTCATACAATTTTAATGGCCAAAATGTAACTTCGCAAACCCTTAGGGTTTGACCCTAAGGTTTTCCAACAATTAGCTTTCTAGAATTTCATTTAGGGTAAAAAAAATAATAAAATAAAATACAAATTAGTTTCCAAAAATGAAATTTAGAGTTTACTAACTACAATTACATTTCTAATTACATTATACATGAACATTAGGGCTTAATGTCAATAATTATAATTAATCTTGCTGAATTAGCAATTAGGGTTTATACTTTTAGTAATTAGGGTTACCAAATTACAATTAGGGTTTATAATTACTAAATTAGGGTTTAAAATTTTAGGGTTTCCATAATTATAATTTTTTAATACTTGTTAATTAATCCTCTTATCACAATTACCAACGATCTCGAACTGATCTAATTTGAATTTCAAATTAGGGTTTGACATTTCAAAAATTAGGGTTTTTAGATTTTTAATTAGGGTTTACCTAATTAATACATTTAATACACGATATAAATTATATAACACACTTATAAAACAATCTTGTACTCTAATTTGGATCTCAAATTAGGGTTTAACATTATTACTAGGGCTTGGTCATAATACAACGTAATTGACCAACCATTATCAATACGGACAAACACTACATATTCATAGTACTGAAAAATCAAAATATAATTAATATTATATTATTATTTTCATACCTTGACAATAATCCAAAATTAGGGTTTGGATTCCATATCTGATTTATTCCTCATATTTAACCTTAATAATTAAGGTAAAATAATTAACTTAATAATCTGTACAAAAATTCATATAATAAAATAATTATTATAATTATTCTAAAAAAATCACTCCATATATTATTTAAATAATATATGATTATATTTTCATGAAAAATAGTTAATAAAAAAACATTTCTACTATAAATTAATTATTATAAGAATATACTTTATAAAAATTAATAATTCTAAAATAAAATTATTTGTAAATATTTATGTAATAAATATATTTTTATTTACCACATAAATACATATACACAATATCTTGTACAAATACTCATCCCTAAAATAAATAATAAAAAAAATTTATAGGCAAAATTTCTTATTTATTTATATAGAAAATATCGGGTTGTTACATTCACCCTCCCTTATAAAGATTCTGTCCCCGGAATCACTGTTTTAAAACCTATACATACACGGGTACATAACATACAAAATCATTGCAAGTAGACTTCGATCAACTTTGATCGATCTGATCTTTAACTATTCACATAAAGCTTGTCTTTCTTATTAAGCGAAAATTTGATTTCTAAAGGAACTCAAATTTCTCCCTCAAAATTTCTTTATAAAATAATTTAAAATAAATCTGAAAATCATGTATATACAAAAATAAAAGTTATACGAATAATACCTGGAGTTCTATTACCAGCTGCTGCCGTATCCTGGACTATCATATTGTAGACCTTTGCTGTTGATTTTGTTGGCTTGCTCGATGACGTAGGTCCTTTGATTGCCAAAGTCCCGCTGCCTGTGCCAGTATTCATACTTCCTGCCTCCGTCCTCCTTTTCGGACAATCCTTCACCTTGTGTTCAGTCGATCCGCACAGAAAACATCCACTATTCATCCTAGGATTGGGGCAGTTGGGAGAGATATGGTCCTCCTGCCCGCACTTATAGCAAACAAATTTTCCTTTCAAACACTCCCTCGAGTGGTTCTTCCCACATGTCTTACACTGCACCACCTGCTTCTTAGCACCTTCTTGTTTTACCTGGACATTTGCAAAGTTGTTCACCTTCCTCTTGCCATCTCCACTCCTGCTCCCACTATTAATTCCTACCTTCCCAGCTCCTTCAACCTTGCCCTTACTCATCCTCTCCTTGTTGTAAAGGCTCAAGGCTTCACTTCCCTTCCCAGTAATAATCGCCTTCTCCATGAGTGCTAGAAATGTAGAAATCTGCAACACCGCCACCTTGTTGTAGAGCCAGGATTTCAATCCCAGCCCAAACCTTCTAGCTTTCCTAGCCTCCGTATCAACTTGATGCGGGGTAAACCTAGCTAACTCATTGAATTTTGCGGCGTATTCTGCAACAGTCATATTCTCCTGCTTCAATTCTAAAAATTTTACCTCCATCCTAGCCTGCATACTAGGTGAAAAATAATTTTCAAAAAACAAGGTTTTAAACCTATCCCATGTTATCACACATTCTCCTGCCCTCGCTTGATTTGCTTCCCACCAAAAATTTGCCTCACCCTTCATCATGTAGGTGGCAAAAACGGTCTTTTGCCCCTCAGCTACCCTAGCTATTACGAACGCTTTCTCAATCTCCTTAGCCCAAGTTTGGGCTTCTACAGGGTCAGTTGTACCTTTGAATTCCGACGGTCCTATAGCTTTGAAATCTTTGAAATTCGCCAAGCGGTTGTCTGGCTGGTTCCTTGCGGCTGAAATTCCTTGTTGCATAGCCTGAGCTATCATGTTCGCAAAGTTCTTCATTGGGTCTGCTTGTTGTTGCTCTTCAACGTTGTTGACAGATTCTTCTGCCCTTTGATTTTGAGTTCGACGTCTTGGCGGCATTTATCTGATTAAATAAAATCATAAATTTAACTTACATTCTAAACCTTATCATATAAGTTTAATATTTTAAACTTGTTTCATTTATCAAACATAGCTTCATATTCATTTAACGAATATTTTACATAGCATAGCACATAATGCTTTAAACATCAGCTATCCCTTTGTGACTACAAAAGTCGGGATTCGCTTCTATTACTTGCACAAAAGTTCTTAGAATATTACATTACATAGACATACTAAACACACATATTACATTAAATACACCTACACAACATGACCTATACTACCTATTTATTACACCTTTTTCTTGGACAACATTTCGCTTGATGACCTTCTAACCCACAGATAAAACATGCTCCTGGTTTATAAACAGGACAATACAGAGTAGTATGTCCTTCATAACCGCAAAGTTAACAAATTCTTTTCCCTTTCTTCTTATCATGTTTTCCTAAGTCATGCTCCTCTATCTTTCTTTTTCCCTTCTTGCTCGGAGCTGCACACGAAGAGTTGCTTGTGGCTCCTATCTGATCAATTTGGATTTTAAGCTTATCTTGTTCTTCTATTGTTTCTATTAACGCCTGACGCAATTGACTATTTAGCAGCTTTTTTATTTCCCATAGCCTCTCCAGAGAAGAAACCTTGTTCCTTAGATCTTGCACTTCCGTTGATGCTTGGTTAGCTTCAACTTTAGTGTCCGAATCACTATCTGCCAGCTCCACCATCTCCGGATCTTGTACTACATTTTCTACGATAACCACATCGTCTGAGTTATTTTCATCGTGAGCCTCTATTTCAGCTATTGGCTTCGATATCAGCTCGGGTGTATGGGTTTGATCCTTCTTCATGCTATATGCATATAACAAGCCTTTTCCACCAGACATCTACACATATAAATTATCCTGATTAGCATATAGTATATACACACAGCAAACAGTAGTTTTATATAAGTTATCTTTTATTTTGTTTGACGGTGAATTTATTCAATTCATCTCTTTTTAAACTCTATATGAGTTATTTATATTTTCAACGTTTCCCTCTGTTCTAAGGTTATAGCCTAATGTCTAACCCACCTAAGGTTTTTAACCTTAAGCTCTGATACCAACCTGTAAGACCCCCAAATTCGGGTACTTGAAACCCGAACTCGGTGCTTCACTGTGACAACCCCAAAATAGGTCCATTCCATCCAACCTATTCTGAGTCGCCAAATATATGATACAGAAAATAACTACAACTTTATTACAACAATTGTCGTGCAAAATACAACAATACGTATGTTGTGAGTTTGGATACAAATATATACCACATGTGACTCATATCCCAACCGTGGACAGCACCTCACAATGACACCTTACATATAGTCAAAAACTGTTTTAGAAATTAGAATCTTTGGGAAGTGCTCAAGAAAACCTTTGTACATGGGAGGCCATGCGTCTAGGTTATGATAGATATCATATGGCCACAGAATTATCCTTGGTTGACCCAATAGACCCCAAAGAAAAACGAGAAGATTACTATCATATTCTTCCCAATGGTGAGTCTTCTCTTGACTTATCATTATCTCCACTGTCTCTAATTGAGAATTATACTTCAAACAAACACCAAGATTATATAGGTAGTGCTCGTAAATATACTCAGCAAGTGGATGAGCACAATCCTGTCTTATGATGACACGAGGTTGTATGTTATTAGACATCTTATATGATAGTGGCAAAACACCCTTCCAACGTTGGGTTCGCTTCACCCTAGATGATTCACCAAATATAATTGCTAAATGATGTATACAACACTTTTCTATAATTCTTAGGGGGAACCTCCATAGCTAGAGACCACCGTTCTATTCCCTTGTTAACCCCGCTCGACCCAGCTACACTCTTATTACCTGAAAAGGAATTGTGAAGCAAAAGGGTGAGCATAACTAGCCCAGTAAAGAATATCATGATTAAAGATAATTAAATTATAAATATCCTTCAACAGAATTAAATCAGAGATTTAGAACATATGGTAGATGATAAAAATTTTCAACCATAGTTGCAGCGGAACGAGCAAACCATTAGAAGAGTCAAATAGACTATAAAGTCTATTATCTTCTCCACGTTAAAAGTCCACTAACAATGTTTTATCCTTGTAACATCAATCAACAATTCCTGTCCACAATCACGTGTATAACTCATAGTCGTAATTGTAGTTCTAAATTCCTTTTCTCATCCAGGACAAAGATAATTTTCATCACCTGAAACATCAAACATCATGGTTATACCAAATCACAGTTCATGTTCATAATCATACTAATAAATTCATCTCTACACTACGGCCCAAAGATATTCATCAACAAGTCATCTTTGCACTACATGCCAAAGATATTCAACAATAAGTCATCTTTGCATTACGAGCCAAAGATATTCATCAACAATTCATCTTTGCACTACAGGCCAAAGATATTTCTCAACAGTTCATATTTGCACTACATGCCAAATATATTCATATCTCAAAGAAATATATAATCATTTCAGAATTTATATACACCATAATTATAATCATGTTAATCAATTCATCTTTACACTTAAGCTAAAGATATTCAATTATAAATTCAATGGTCATGATCATACCAGTTAACAATTCATCTTTGCACTACAGGCCAAAGACATTCCTCAGTCACGATCATACCAATAATTTACCCATCTTTACACTCAAGTGAAAGAGAAATTCGACATCAGGGTTATAAAAATGTTATATATGATAATAAAAACAATATGATCAACAACTGTATTTATTTTCGAAAGCAACAATCATAAATCAACGATAATTTGGTAAGAAAAAGAAACCAATTTTTTATCGTGAATAGTACCCGTGAATAGTAACTCGTGAATAGTAACTCGTGAATAGTAACTCGTGAATAGTATTCCGTATTCGTACATAGTACCGTATACGTAAATAATGTCATATACGTGAATAGTGCCGTATACGTGAATAGTGCCGTATACGTGAATAGTGCCGTATACGTGAATAGTAACCCCGACTCAAAAAGTTTCAAATTTGATGAAAAATTCATCCCAACATTTCGGTATAATGATATTAAAGAAAATATCATTTTAAGAAGAATATAACACCCCTTACTATCCCTTACAATCCCTTACCTCAAAAGAGCAGTATTTCTGACCGGAATGTAAAACCGAAGGAACCTTGCACTGAATAGCAACTCTCAAAGTATCTAGAAACTCACAAAATATGCTTTATAATATATATAGAGAAAGAGAGAAAGCTTATGTTTCTGGTGTGATTTTCAATTCTAACTTAGCCCTCTATTTATAGGAAAATGTTAGCACGCCGAAGCAGACTTAACCTGGAACCTGATGTCTTTACCAGCTACTATTCCTACCCACCACATTTGAATAAAAATCTCAGCACATTTCTTCACCAACCAAGAGTGGAGCCCACTAATTCTAGAATTTTCCACCAAAATGATAAATTTCGAAACTTCAATAATTTTTGAACCAGTCATCTCGTAAAATTCATAACATATCATTCGTTTATTTTTAACGGTTCAAAATTTGTGAACATATACTCAACTTATATACGTATAACATATCTAAAAATTACCACGATCCAACGGTCGGATTAAAAATTATAACCCTCGCAAAATATCTCAAAAACCCTAATTTGATTTTCAATACTTCCGTTCTGACAAAAATACATATAAAACACCTCAACATTAACTGCTTTATTTTTAGCCACAAAAATATATCCCTCATTTATATCCACATAAAATAAATATTTCCTTATCATATGAATCAATAATTAATTATTAACAAATAATATTACAGAATCACATTTATGACAACCAGGCCGTTTCCAGGAAAGAGGGGGCTTTCCAATAAGAATTTCTCCTTACTGGCGTGCAATTAGGTGACCAAAACTCTCCTTAGACAGAACTTTCTAGACATTGCCAATAATGTTATCTAATAATATTATTCAAATAATATGAATTATTGATCTGATAATGGGAAATACTGTCAGTGACAATTATTGAAATAACAATAATATAAAATATCAACGCAGCAATTATTGAATCAATAAAATAAAATATTGAACTGTAATTACTATAACAATTATTGAGTAGTGCCTTCTTACGTAAGAATCAATAATTTCAAAAATACTGTGCAATACCGTGTGCTACTGTGCAATAACGCGTATTATTATATTTTAACTACCGGGTATTCCAACAGTGTTAACGGTAACAACTATGCCGTTAATTATAAAAACTCAATTTTTGTCGTTATCTTCATCCGACAGTTATTCTGTTATGGGGCCCACAAATGGTTGCGCCGTCGTACGAATATTCCCCGACAGAAAGAATATTCCACGACCAAACGAATATTCCCCGACAACAATGAATATTTTATAACCACTTGTGTATTTTGAAAAAAAATTCATATATCACCCTTAACTTTAACATTTATCAATTTAACCATTTACTGAATAGTAATTATAAGAAAAATTGAATACTTTTATTTCATAAAATTCGGGGTCTTACAATCTCCCCTCCTTATGAAATTTAGTCCCCGAAATTTACGTACCTGATATTTCAAAGAGTTGAGAATACCTTCCTTTCATTTCAGATTTCATCTTCCCTGTCATCATAATTTCTCCATTGCTCATCTCCTGTATTTCAAATATCATTCTAGAATACAGCTTCAAAACAAGGGTTAATTTAACAAATTAACATATCACATAATATCCCGATATTATGACTGACCAACAAATAAGCTTAGGTAGGACACACTAGCGAAGGATTTACTCATCTCTCCCCTCCTAGTTATATTCCCTGATCTCCGCCAGAGACCATATCCCTAAGCTCTGATACCAAATGTGTCAACCCCATAATAGGTCCACTCCATCAAACCTATTATGAGTCGCCAAATACATGGTACAGAAAACAACTACAACTTTATTACAACAATTGTCGTGCAAAATACAACAACACGTATGTTGTGAGTTTGGATACAAATATATACAACATGTGACTCATATCCCAACCATGGACAGCACCTCACAATGACACCTTACATATAGTCAAAAACTGTTTTAGAAATTAGAATCTTTGGGAAGTGCTCAAGAAAACCTTTGTACATGGGAGGCCATGCGTCTAGGTTATGATAGATATCATATAGCCACAAAATTATCCTTGGTTGACCCAATAGACCCCAAAGAAAAACGAGAAGATTACTATCATATTCTTCCCAATGGTGAGTCTTCTCTTGACTTATCATTATCTCCACTGTCTCTAATTGAGAATTATACTTCAAACAAACACCAAGATTATATAGGTAGTGCTCGTAAATATACTCAGCAAGTGGATGAGCACAATCTTGTCTTATGATGACACGAGGTTGTATGTTATTAGACATCTTGTATGATAGTGGCAAAACACCCTTCCAACGTTGGGTTCGCTTCACCCTAGATGATTCACCAAATATAACTGCTAAATGATGTATACAAAACTTTTCTATAATGCTTAGGGGGAACCTCCACAGCTAGAGACCACCGTTCTATTCCCTTGTTAACCCCGCTCGACCCAGCTACACTCTTATTACCTGAAAAGGAATTGTGAAGCAAAAGGGTGAGCATAACTAGCCCAGTAAAGAATATCATGACTAAAGATAATTAAATTATAAATATCCTTCAACAGAATTAAATCAGAGATTTAGAACATATAGTAGATGATAAAAATTTTCAACCATAGTTGCAGCGGAACGAACAAACCATTAGAAGAGTCAAATAGACTATAAAGTCTATTATCTTCTCCACGTTAAAAGTCCACCAATAATGTTTTATCCTTGTAACATCAATCAACAATTCCTGACCACAATCACGTGTATAACTCATAATCGTAATTGTAGTTCTAAATTCCTTTTCTCATCCAGGACAAAGATAATTTTCATCACCTGAAATATCAAACATCATGGTTATACCAAATCATAGTTCATGTTCATAATCATACTAATAAATTCATCTCTGCACTACGGCCCAAATATATTCATCAACAAGTCATCTTTGCACTACATGCCAAAGATATTCAACAACAAGTCATCTTTGCATTACGAGCCAAAGTTATTCATCAACAATTCATCTTTGCACTACAGGCCAATGATATTCCTCAACAGTTCATATTTGCACTACAGGCCAAATATATTCATATCTCAAAGAAATATATAATCATTTCAGAATTTATATACACCATAATTATAATCATGTTAATCAATTCATCTTTACACTTAAGCTAAAGATATTCAATTATAAATTCAATGGTCATGATCATACCAGTTAACAATTCATCTTTGCACTACAGGCCAAAGACATTCCTCAGTCACGATCATACCAATAATTTACCCATCTTTACACTCAAGTGAAAGAGAAATTCAACATCAGGGTTATAAAAATATTATATATCATAATAAAAACAATATGATCAACAACTGTATTTATTTTCGAAAGCAACAATCATAAATCAACGATAATTTGGTAAGAAAAAGAAACCAATTTTTTGTCGTGAATAGTACCCGTGAATAGTAACTCATGAATAGTAACTCGTGAATAGTAACTAATTAATAGTATTCCATATTCGTACATAGTACCGTATACGTAAATAATGTCATATACGTAAATAGTGCCATATACATGAATAGTGCCGTATACGTGAATAGTGCCGTATACGTGAATAGTAACCCCGAGTCAAAAAGTTTTAAATTTGATGAAAAATTCATACCAACATTTCGGTATAATGATATTAAAGAAAATATCATTTTAAGAAGAATATAACACCCCTTACTATCCCTTACAATCCCTTACCTCAAAAGAGCAGTATTTCTGACCAGAATGTAAAGCCGAAGGAACCTTGCACTGAATAGCAACTCTCAAAGTATCTAAAAACTCACAAAATATGCTTTATAATATAGAGAGAGAAAGAGAGAAAGCTTATGTTTCTGGTGTGATTTTCAATTCTAACTTAGCCCTCTATTTATAGGAAAATGTTAGCACGCCGAAGCAGACTTAACCTGTAACCTGATGGCTTTACCTGCTACTATTCCCACCCACCACATTTGAATAAAAATCTCAGCACATTTCTTCACCAATCAAGAGTGGGGCCCACTAATTCTAGAATTTTCCACCAAAATGATAAATTTCGAAACTTCAATAATTTTTGAACCAGTCATCTCGTAAAATTCATAAGATATCATTCGTTTATTTTTAACGGTTCAAAATTTGTGAACATATACTCAACTTATATATGTATAACATATCTAAAAATTACCACGATCCAACGGTCGGATTAAAAATTATAACCATCGCAAAATATCTCAAAAACCCTAATTTGATTTTCAATACTTCCGTTCTGACAAAAATACATATAAAATACCTCAACATTAACTCCTTCATTTTTAACCACAAAAATATATCCCTCATTTATATCCACATAAAATAAATATTTCCTTATCATATGAATCAATAATTAATTATTCACAAATAATATTACAGAATCACATTTATGACAACCAGGCCGTTCTCAGGAAAGAGGGGGCTTTTCAATAAGAATTTCTCCTTACTGGCGCGCAATTAGGTGACCAAAACTCTCCTTAGACAGAACTTTCTAGACATTGCCAATAATGTTATCTAATAATATTATTCAAATAATATGAATTATTGATCTGATAATGGGAAATACTGTGCAGTGACAATTATTGAAATAACAATAATATAAAATATCAACGCAACAATTATTGAATCAATAAAATAAAATATTGAACAGTAATTACTATAACAATTATTGAGTAGTGCCTTCTTACGTAATAATCAATAATTTCAAAAATACTGTGCAATACCGTGTGCTACTGTGCAATAACGCGTATTATTATATTTTAACTACCGGGTATTCCAACAGTGTTAACGGTAACAACTATGCCGTTAATTATAAAAACTCAATTTTTTTCGTTATCTTCATCCGACAGTTATTCTGTTATGGGGCCCACAAATGGCTGCGCCGTCGTACGAATATTCCCCGACAGAAAGAATATTCCACGACCAAACGAATATTCCCCGATAACAATGAATATTTTATAACCAGTTGTGTATTTTGAAAAAAAATTCATATATCACCCTTAACTTTAACATTTATCAATTTAACCATTTACTGAATAGTAATTATAAGAAAAATTGAATACTTTTATTTCATAAAATTCGGGGTCTTACAATCTCCCCTCCTTATGAAATTTAGTCCCCGAAATTTACGTACTTGGTATTTCAAAGAGTTGAGAATACCTTCTTTTCATTTCAGATTTCATCTTCCCTGTCATCATAATTTCTCCATTGCTCATCTCCTGTATTTTAAATATCATTCTAGAATACAGCTTCAAAACAAGGGTTAATTTAACAAATTAACATATCACATAATATCCCGATATTATGACTGACCAACAAATAAGCTTAGGTAGGATACACTAGCGAAGGATTTACTCATCTCTCCCCTCCTAGTTATATTCCCTGATCTCCGCCAGAGACCATATCCCTAAGCTCTGATACCAAATGTGACAACCCCAAAATAGGTCCATTCCATCCAACCTATTCTAAGTCGCCAAATACATGGTACAGAAAATAACTACAACTTTATTACAATAATTATCGTGCAAAATACAACAGCACGTATGTTGTGAGTTTGGATACAAATATATACCACATGTGACTCATATCCCAACCGTGGACAGCACCTCACAATGACACCTTACATATAGTCAAAAACTATTTTAGAAATTAGAATCTTTGGGAAGTGCTCAAGAAAACCTTTGTACATGGGAGGCCATGCGTCTAGGTTATGATAGATATCATATAGCCACAGAATTATCATTGGTTGACCCAATAGACCCCAAAGAAAAACGAGAAGATTACTATCATATTCTTCCCAATGGTGAGTCTTCTCTTGACTTATCATTATCTCCACTGTCTCTAATTGAGAATTATACTTCAAACAAACACCAAGATTATATAGGTAGTGCTCGTAAATATACTCAGCAAGTGGATGAGCACAATCCTGTCTTATGATGACACGAGGTTGTATGTTATTAGACATCTTGTATGATAGTGGCAAAACACCCTTCCAACGTTGGGTTCACTTCACCCTAGATGATTCACCAAATATAACTGCTAAATGATGTATACAACACTTTTCTATAATGCTCAGGGGGAACCTCCACAGCTAGAGACCACCGTTCTATTCCCTTGTTAACCCCGCTCGACCCAGCTACACTCTTATTACCTGAAAAGGAATTGTGAAGCAAAAGGGTGACCATAACTAGCCTAGTAAAGAATATCATGACTAAAGATAATTAAATTATAAATATCCTTCAACAGAATTCAATCAGAGATTTAGAATATATGGTAGATGATAAAAATTTTTAACCATAGTTGCAACGGAACGAGCAAACCATTAGAAGAGTCAAATAGACTATAAAGTCTATTATCTTCTCCACGTTAAAAGTCCACCAACAATATTTTATCCCTGTAACATCAATCAACAATTCCTATCCACAATCACGTGTATAAATCATAATCGTAATTGTAGTTCTAAATTTCTTTTCTCATCTAAGACAAAGATAATTTTCATCACCTGAAACATCAAACATCATGGTTATACCAAATCACAGTTCATGTTCATAATCACACTAATAAATTCATCTCTGCACTACGGCCCAAAGATATTCATCAACAAGTCATCTTTGCACTACATGCCAAAGATATTCAACAACAAGTCATCTTTGCATTACGAGCCAAAGATATTCATCAACAATTCATCTTTACACTATAGGCCAAAGATATTTCTCAACAGTTCATATTTGCACTACAGGCCAAATATATTCATATCTCAAAGAAATATATAATCATTTCAGAATTTATATACACCATAATTATAATCATGTTAATCAATTCATCTTTACACTTAAGCTAAAGATATTCAATTATAAATTCAATGGTCATGATCATACCAGTTAACAATTCATCTTTACACTACAGGCCAAAGAAATTCCTCAGTCACGATCATACCAATAATTTACCCATCTTTACACTCAAGTGAAAGAGAAATTCAACATCAGGGTTATAAAAATGTTATATATGATAATAAAAATAATATGATCAACAACTGTATTTATTTTCGAAAGCAACAATCATAAATCAACGATAATTTGGTAAGAAAAAGAAACCAATTTTTTATTGTGAATAGTACCCGTGAATAGTAACTCGTGAATAGTAACTCGTGAATAGTAACTCATGAATAGTATTCCATATTCGTACATAGTACCGTATACGTAAATAATGTCATATACGTAAATGGTGCCATATACATGAATAGTACCGTATACGTGAATAGTGCCGTATACGTGAATAGTAACCCCGACTCAAAAAGTTTTAAATTTGATGAAAAATTCATACCAACATTTCGGTATAATGATATTAAAGAAAATATCATTTTAAGAAGAATATAACACCCCTTACTATCCCTTACAATCCCTTACCTCAAAAGAACAGTATTTCTGACCGGAATGTAAAGCCGAAGGAACCTTGCACTGAATAGCAACTCTCAAAATATCTAAAAACTCACAAAATATGCTTCATAATATAGAGAGAGAAAGAGAGAAATCTTATGTTTCTGGTGTGATTTTCAATTCTAACTTAGTCCTCTATTTATAGGAAAATGTTAGCACGCCGAAGCAGACTTAACCTGCAACCTGATGACTTTACCTGCTACTATTCTCACCCACCACATTTGAATAAAATTCTCAGCACATTTCTTTACCAACGAAGAGTGGGGCCCACTAATTCTAGAATTTTTCACCAAAATGATAAATTTCGAAACTTCAACAATTTCTGAACTAGTCATCTCGTAAAATTCATAACAAATCATTCGTTCGTTTTTAACGGTTCAAAATTTGTGAACATATACTTAACTTATATATGTATAACATATCCAAAAATTACCACGATCCAACGGTTGGATTAAAAATTATAACCCTCGCAAAATATCTCAAAAACCCTAATTTGATTTTCAATACTTCCGTTCCGACAAAAATACATATAAAACACCTCAACATTAACTCTTTCATTTTTAACCACAAAAATATATCCCTCATTTATATCCACATAAAATAAATATTTCCTTATCATATGAATCAATAATTAATTGTTCACAAATAATATTACAGAATCACATTTATGACAATCAGGCCATTCCCAGGAAAGAGGGGGCTTTCCAATAAGAATTTCTCCTTACTGGCGCGCAATTAGGTGACCAAGCCTCTCCTTAGACAGAACTTACTAGACATTGCCAATAATGTTATCTAATAATATTATTCAAATAATATGAATTATTGATATGATAATGGGAAATACTGTGCAGTAACAATTATTGAAATAACAATAATATAAAATATCAACGCAACAATTATTGAATCAATAAAATAAAATATTGAACAGTAATTACTGTAACAATTATTGAGTAGTGTCTTCTTACGTAAGAATCAATAATTTCAAAAATACTGTGCAATACCGTGTGCTACTGTGCAATAACGTGTATTACTGTATTTTAACCACCGAGTATTCCAACAGTGTTAACGGTAACAACTATGCCGTTAATTATAAAAACTCAATTTTTGTCGTTATCTTCATCCGACAGTTATTCTGTTTTGGGGCCCAGAAATGGCTGCGCCATCGTACGGATATTCCCCGACAGAAAGAATATTTCACGACCAAACAAATATTCTCCGACAACAATGAATATTTTATAACCACTTGTGTATTTTGAAAAAAAATTCATATATCACCCTTACCTTTAACATTTATCAATTTAACCATTTACTGAATAGTAATTATAAGAAAAATTGAATACTTTTATTTCATAAAATTCGCGGTCTTACAGTCACTATACCATTTCTATGAGCGGAATAATACTAATAATAATAACAATAATATAGATACCAACTTAATTTACATAATTATCAGAGTCTGAATCCCAAGTACATAACCTTTAAACATTCATTACAACCCATGATAGATAATTAATATCATTGTCTTACTAAGGATAAACTATTACATAAAATAGCACCAACTTATTCTGCAGCCTTCCCTTTTCCTTTGTTCTTAGCCGAGCCTTTTGGTTACTCACACTTAGCTGAAAATATTTAAATTAAGCAAGAATGAGCATTTGAGTACCCAGCAAGTAATATCAATTATATATATATATATATATATATATATATATATATATATATAAGCTGAAAGTATTTAAATGTTTTCTTTATACTACCCTTCAACAACAAATCAATAGTTGTGAAGTAATCTGAACTGATAATATTAATATAACAACCCTCTTTCAAATTTTTAAAACTACGTAATGACTATAAATAGGGTTTAAGTGACATGCTATGAACATTATTTTTATTTTCGAAAAGGTTAAACAAAATTTCATCTGTAAACCGTCATAACTTACGGGCACAGGGGTGATCAGCCCGTTGTACCCTGTGTTGATTAATACTACATTACAAGAACGAGGGTATCGTTCACTCTGTCCGCCTTGGGCACATAAAAGTTTTCCCTTGATCGGGATGTTCATACCTGTCTGGGTTCCAAATCAAAGGTTTTATGTTGTTCAACAATAATCTATAATTCAACATATATATATATATATATATATATATATATATATATATATATATATATATATATTGAAAAATGTGTATCAACATGAGATTAAATATAATAATTATCCAAGTGGGGACACTTGTATAACCATTTATAGAAATTAACGAACATAATATATATCTGAATTACCATATACTAACATGTTGATAATCAATGAGCGTATATAATATAAGGTTAATAATCTGTACAGTAATAATATAATTTAGAAATATTCTTACTCATGTCCATTGCATAAAGGAAATGCAAAGGTAAGATACTTGCCTGATACGCTGCTTATAATTCTCAACTTAGATTTATCTTTTGTATATCAACCTATCAGTAATAAGATCATTTTACTGATTAGAATAACATATTATAACACATAGCACTGCTTATTGCAGTCATCACATACCCTAATCACATTGGCATATATGTTTAACAACCATTGAATCACAAATAATCACTTATTTAATCAAATTATCTAAGTCCAGATCAATTTCTGAAACATGTCGGCGTACCGACAACTTTATCGGGTAATTATCGAGTCTAAGACTCTATTCTGTAACTCAATATCTATAAATATCAGTCATATTATTTTTAAATGACTTATAATAATTTTAAAACATTTATTATAATTTATCATAAATTTTCAAACATCAGAATCATTATTAAATGATTTAAATATTAAACAATTCTATTATTATTAATATTTAATTAATATTAAACTATTAATGAAACCATTGCCAAAATATTAAAGTTATTTATAATAACTTAGAATATTTTTAAAGTATTTATATTACCCTTAAATAATTTTTAAAACTTTAAAAATCATTTTTAAATAATTATCATTAATATTTAAATATTAATGCACTATTTATCAAAATATTAAAAGTCATTAATTATAACTTAAAATATTTTTAATTCATTCATATCCTTTTTAAATGATTTTTAAATTAATAAAACCATTTTTAAACTATTTATTTAATATAGTTATTAAATAAATTTAATATTAAATTAATATCATTAATATTAAATTATTAATGAAATTATTCTTTAAATATTAAAAGTTATATTTTATAACTTAAAATATTTTCAAACACTTTATTTTCATTTAAAATGATTTTTCTAATATTAAAATCATTTTTAAACTAAATTATTTAATATAATTATTAAATAACTTTAATATCATTAATAATAATTAAATAATAAAATTTATCTTTAAATATTGAAAGTTATATATCTTTTATAACTTCAAATATTTTTAAATACCTTATTATTATTTAAAATGATTTTTAATATAATAAAATCATTTTTTTACTTAATTTATTTAATTCATTTAGTAAATAACTTAAATATCATTAATATTAATTTATTAATGAATTTCATCACAAAATATTAAAAGTCATTAAAAATAACTTAAAATATTTTCTTTTATCATAATATAATTTTAAATGATTTTTCATGTATTAAAATAATTTTTATCTAATTTATTTAATATTATAATTAAATAAATTAAATACTAATAATATTTCAAAAATATTAAATATTTATGAAATATACTTCAAATAATTAAAAACTAATTTTTGGAATTTAAAATAATTTTTAATAATTTATTTGGTATTTTTAATAATTTAAAACTAATTTTTTTCTATTAATTTATTTAATTTTCGGAAAATAAATTAATTAATTACACTGTCTGTCGCTAAAGGTCACCTATAGTGACAAAACTGTCGCTATAGGTGTTCTTCATGTTCTTCATGCAAACCCAGATATTCAAACTCAGTTTCGAGGGACCTCCTTTGACCACGATTTATGATATGATCATGTTGTTTCTAGACATGTTGTTAGTCAGATATTGTAGTACTAATGCACTACTACAAGATCCAACCACAAACATGTTCAAACAACACATAACCAGTGAGATCTAGGCCCATGAACAAGCTGTCAGAGCTGTTCTTCATTTTCTGGGTTACCCAGAAATGAAGAACAGTTCGACTGCTCATATTTGGGCTTCCACAACTTGTTGTTCATGTAATTATTGTGTGATATAAATGTTACAGTGTGTAGCCAACATGTAGGACAAGAGATCTATCATATAAAATCAACAAAAACACAATACAAGCGTCAGATCTGGACCAGTCAAAGCATGTCAGAAACTTTGCTCATAGGTTTTCTGGGTTGCCCAGAAAACCTGATCCGTGTTCAAGATACCTGCTTTGACCAGCCACTAAGATCGATTCGTTCATTGTTAAGGAGATTTTAAGGCATAAACATATAGTGTAAACTACATACTACAACTTAGATAACAAAACAACAACAAAACTCCAATACACTGACAGATCAAGACGGTTAAAAATGTTGTCAGGCCGGTTCTTGGCTGTTTCTGGGTTACCCAGAAACACCCGATCATGGCCGGTCAACGCATTTTGACCTTAAATATCTTGCAATATAAAACGGATCTAGGCCTGATTCTTGCTCCAGATCAAAGAACACATTACACACTACACATATCAACTTAGAAACAACACAAATCATAAACGAGAAAGGATCTGTGGCCACTGACATTCGTTGTCAGACCACAGAACCAAGTTTTTCCAGATTTTTGAAAATGTCAAATCCAAGCCTCTAGATGTTATAGATCTAACATCTAGCAACCCAGATCATCATTAGACACCTTATACAACATATTTAACACAAAAAAATAACATCAATCAACAGATCGATGGACAGATTCTCAAGTAGGGTTTATACCTTTTCTTTGAACAATCTTGATCTTAGGCTACTGATTTGTTAGGGATGGTAGTGGGGCTTGGTTCTTGACTGATTTTAGCAAAGGATTTCATTGGTTTAAGAGAGAGAGGGTCTTGGATGGGTATTGTGATAAAATGAGCTACCAAATGCAATTTCTCTCTCTTCAAATCCTTTTATAATACTTGTGTGCAATGTATATGGCTGATCTAGACTAATGTGCTGGATATTTAGGTTGTGCTAAGTCAATAAGTTAGGTCACCAACTAAAGATATTGGAAATCTTACAAGTTATCTAATAAAATATGCAAGAGGGGCATTATAGTCTTTTGTCATACAATTTTAATGGCCAAAATGTAACTTGGCAAACCCTTAGGGTTTGCCCCTTAGGGTTTAACCCTAAGGTTTTCCAACAATTAGCTTTCTAGAATTTCATTTAGGGTAAAAAAAAATAATAAAATAAAATACAAATTAGTTTCCAAAAATGAAATTTAGAGTTTACTAACTAAAATTACATTTCTAATTACATTATACATGAACATTAGGCCTTAATGTCAATAATTATAATTAACCTTCCTGAATTAGCAATTAGGGTTTATACGTTTAGTAATTAGGGTTACCAAATTATAATTAGGGTTTCCAATTACTAAATTAGGGTTTAAAAATTTTAGGGTTTCCATAATTATAATTTTTTAATACTTGTTAATTAATCCTCTTATCACAATTACCAACAATCTCGAACTGATCTAATTTGAATTTCAAATCAGGGTTTGACATTTCAAAAATTAAGGTTTCTAGATTTTTAATTAGGGTTTACCTAATTAATACATTTAATACACGACATAAATTATATAACACACTTATAAAATAATCTTGTACTCTAATTTGGATCTCAAATTAGGGTTTAACATTATTACTAGGGCTTGGTCATAATACACCGTAATTGACCAACCATTATCAATACGGATAAACAGTACATATTCATAGTACTGAAAAATCAAAATATAATTAATATTATATTATTATTTTCATACCTTGACAATAATCCAAAATTAGGGTTTGGATTCCATATCTGATTTATTCCTCATATTTAACCTTAATAATTAAGATAAAATAATTAACTTAATAATCTGTACAAAAATTCATTTAATAAAATAATTATTATAATTATTCTAAAAAAATCACTTCATATATTATTTAAATAATATATAATTATATTTTCATGGAAAATAGTTAATAAAAAAATATTTCTACTATAAATTAATTATTATAAGAATATACTTTATAAAAATCAATAATTCTAAAATAAAATTATTTATAAATATTTATGTAATAAATATTTTTATTTACCACATAAATACATATACACAATATCTTGTACAAATCCTCATCCCTAAAATAAATAATAAAAAAAAAATTATACGCAAAATTTTTTATTTATTTATATAGAAAATATCGGGTTGTTACAAAAGTTCCCATCCTCCTTTGCCCCTCCCCCTTATCTCCTCCTTTCTCTCACCGGGTCCTTCCCCTTTCCACTTGCTTTTTGCTTCTCATTTATCCCATGTGTCAATTAATTTACGAGAGACACGTGTCCCTTCTATCCTTCTCTTTCTTTCTTTCTTCTTTTCTTCCTTCTCCTATTCTCAATCATAGCCCCCCTCCCATTTCTTTAAATGCTGATTTTTACTTCTTCTCTCACCTATTTGACCAATTTTGACTTCACAAATTGGATTAAATTTAGGCTTTACCTTGGGATTGGTTTGGAATTAAATTGGGTCATTAATTTAACACATGCTTGGGCTAATTAATTTGCTACACTTTAACGCAATTAATTAAAATAGAAATTCATTTAGACATTTATTAGCCCACTAGATTAATTATTTATTTGACTTATTTAATTGGATTAGCTATTTACTAATCGATTAACTTACCACATTCATGCACATAAATATACATATATCCCACATATACTTATTCAACACATTTACACCAAGTAAATTCTTTTCATAATAATTTTCATCAAAATATTTATTCCATTAATATTAACTTTATAATTAAATCTTCTTGATTCCTTACATAAATTGTTTTTAAACTATTTAATGTGTGTGTGTGTGTGTGTGTGTGTGTATATATATATATATATATATATATATATATATATATATATATATATATATATAATATTATTCATTAATCAAATAATTAATTTGATTTACATTAAATTGAAATTTTTTCTTTTTCCATAACCAACATTTCATAATACAAATTACTTTCTCGTATAATTGAATAATTTCTTATTTAATTATTTCATTAAAAAATACCTTGTTTTATAAAACTTAATCTTTTACTACATTTAGTACTTATTGATCAACTAATATAAGTTAATCAATTTAATATAATCTGAATTTAATCTCAATTAATTAATATTAATTAATTAATCTCATTCACTTTCATATTTCACTTCGTAATTAACTCAAGCTAACTAATTCAATAGTTTAGTTAGTTCCAAACATATGTATATATTTCACACTTATATATACATATGTTTTCACCACAAAAATCACACACACACACACACACACACACACACACACATATATATATATATATATATATATATATATATACGGTCCAGATCTTTGATATAAATAAGAAGTCTGTTATGAGACGTTTGTTATAAATTTAGTTTATTCTATGGGACCCATATGTCATCATCTAAGAGTCACTTTCGCCAATAGTGATTGCTTTTATCAGGCGTCAAACCATTTGTCATTTCACATTACAGGCGTCGAACCACTTATCATTTCACATTACACGCGTTGAACCACTTGTCGTTTCACATTACAGGCGTCAAACCACTTGCCTTTTTACATTACAGGCGTCAAACCACTTTTTTTTTTCACATTACCAGTCATCAAGCCACTTGTCTTTTCACATTGCAAGGGCTAAGCTAGAAATCTTCTATAAATAGAAGCTTATTTCTTCTTTCATTCTCACCAATTCACTAAGACTTACAAGAGAAAGCTATAGAGAGAGAATCAGAGATAAAGAAAAAAAGTATTTTGTTACTACACTATTACAGTATCCAATCTCCTACTAAGGTAAGGAGTATTATTTCTTTCGTATTCGTAAGGGATATTATTTTTATTCAATATTCGTAAGAAATAATATTTTCTTCCATACTATGTAGTATGTAAGTAATATTATTTCATTTCATATTCCTAATTCAACATTTATTTTGATAAGTCTTACTTCTATAATCCTTGAAATTAATAGATTATCCTTGAAATTTGCGCTTCATCTAGTATCGTTTCACAAAAATATTTTTTTGAACATTCTTGTGAAGTTCTAATCTTTTCATGTCGGGGTACTATTCACGGAGTACTATTCATAATTCACGGGGTACTATTCACTCGGGTACTATTCACCTGGGGTACTATTCATGATAAAAATTAATTTTTTTCTATCCAAATTATTTTTACATAAATATTATTCTTGAATTTTACTCCACAAAGCAGTTATCATATTGACAATTTGGACATTCTTAAACTCTGGATAAATTGAATTATAAATCTTTAATATTTATCCTTGATCTCGTTTGATTGAATTCTTATATCATTGTCATCATCCTCATGCTTATATTGTGATGAAATTCATCTTTGGCCCGTAGTGCATAGATGGACTGTTGATTGGTATGATTATGACCAAGAATTATATATCAGTATAATCATGACCTGTAATGTTACAAATGATGTGGTAAAAGTCCTCATTGGCCCATACTGCATTGATGGACAGTTGTTAGCATGATCATGGCTATTGGTGATAATAACGAATATCCTTGGCCCGTAGTGCATGTATAATTCGTGGATGTGATACTAATGAATATCATTGGCCCGTAGTGCATGGATAATTCAGTGATGTGGATTATTTATTAAGCTGAGTCTCAGCGATAAAATTGATGATAAACTTTTTAAATCATAGAAGATAGTAGATATCATGCTCTACTTGACTCTTCTAATGGATTACTTATTCCGCTGCAGTTAAACTTGTTGTTTATTGTATTTTATCAGTTTATCACTGTTGAAGGCTAACGATATATTCTGCATTATCTTAGTCATAATATTTCTTACTGGGCTAGTTGAGCTCACTCTTTTGCTTTCATTGTTCTCTTCAGGAAATGAGAACGTAGCCGGAACGAGTCGGGTAATGGAGTGATGGTCCAGGATAGGTGGCTATAGTTGTCCTCACTATTCTATGAAATAGTGTGATAATAAATGTAATGAGGTACCATGTATTTGTATTTAAATTCTGTACCATGTATTTGGCGACTCAGAATTGATGATGTATACCTATTTTGGGGGCGTTACAGTTGGTATCAAAGCTTAGGATATGATCCCTGGTTGAGATTTGAGGCTAGAACTAGGAGGAGAGAGATGGATAAATCTTTTGCTAGTATAACCTACCTAAGCTTATTTGTTATTAATTGGTCAGTCAGAATATAGGGATAATATGTGGCATGTCAATTAACCCTTGTTTTGTGGCAATATTTGAAAATGACATCCGAGAATGTTGAGATAAGCAATGGAGCACATGAGACCGCTGAGTCACCGATGATCAATAACTAGGATAATGTGCATCAGGAAGGAAATAATCCTCAGGTAAACAACAACACTGACAAAATGAAGAATGATGGAATATTAAGAAGCTTTCTACAATTCATGCAACATCAGGCGAGAGAGACTCCTATTCAAAATACAGGTGGAAACACTGGCAACTCTCGGACGGTCACCGCTAAGGAGCTAGGACCACCAAAGTTTTTGAAAAAGCAAGAACCACTTCAGGCAGAGACGTGGATAAAATAGATCACCAAGATATTTGATGTCTTGAGATACTCCGAGGAGCAAAAGGTTCCCTTTGCCACCTTCATGTTGCGAGGAGAGGCAGATTATTTATGGAAATCTGTAAAATGTACTCAGCCTGCCATAATGAAGATGTCTTGGAAGAAGTTCCAAGAATTATTCAATGACAAGTACTTTCCCGAAAGTATTCCTCACATGAAGGAGGTGGAGTTCATCAAGCTGGAGCAAAATAATATGACCGTGTTGCAGTACGAAGCTAAGTTTGCCGAGTTGTCCCGGTTTGCATCCCATTTAGTTGATAATGAGGAGAGAATGACGTGAATTTTTCTGCGAGGTTTGAAACCCAAAATATATCAATAACTCATTTCTCATAAATTGTATTTGAATTCAGATGTTGTAAATAGGGCTCAGTTATTGGAGCGCGTGTAACGACCCCAAAATAGGTCCATTCCATCCAACCCATTCTGAGTCGCCAAATACATGGTACAGAAAACAAATACAACTTTATTACAACAATTGTCGTATTAAATACAACAGCACATATGCTGTGAGTTTGGATACAAATATATACCAAATGTGACACATGTCCCAACCATGGACAGTACCTCACAGTGGCACCTTACATAAAGGTATAGTCAAAGACTGTTTTAGAAATTAGAATCTTTGGGAAGTGCTCAAGGAAACCTTCGTACATGGGAGGCCATGCCTCTAGGTTATGATAGATATCATATGGGCACAGAATTATCCTTGGTTGACCCAATAGACCCCCAAAAAAAATGAGAAGATTACTATCATATTCTTCCCAATGGTGAGTCTTCTCTTGACATATCATTATCTTCACTGTCTCTAATTGAGAATTATACTTCAAACAAACACCAAGATTATATAGGTAGTGCTCGTAAATATACTCAGCAAGTGGTTGAGCACAACCTTATCTTATGATGATACAAGGTTGTATGTCATTAGACATCTTGTATGATAGTGGCAAAACACCCTTCCAACGTTGGGTACGCCTTACCCTATTGGATTCACCCAAATATAACTACTAAATGAACTTTTCTATACTGATTAGGGAGAACTCCACAGCTAGAGACCACCATTCTATTCCCTTGTTACCCCCGCTCGACCCAGCTACACTCTTATTACCTGAAAGGAATTGTGAAGCAAAAGGGTGAGCACAACTAGCCCAGTAAAGAATATCATAACTAAAGATAATTAAATTATCAATAACCTTCATCAATAATAAATCAGAGATTTAGAACATATGGTAGATGATAAATTTTTTCAACCATAGTTGCAGCGGAACGAGCAAACCATTAGAAGAGTTAAATAGACCATAAAGTCTATTATCTTCCCCACATTAAAAGTCCACCAATAATGTTTTATCCCTGTAACATTAATCAACAGTTCCTTTTCACAATTATATGAATAACTCATAATCATAATTGTAATTCTAAATTCCTCTTCGCATCCAGGATGAAGATAATTTTCCTCACATGTCTTTACCTGAAACATCAAAGATCATGGTTATACCAAATCACAGTTCCTGTTCATAATCATACTAATAAATTCATCTTTGCACTACGGGCCAACGATATTCGTCAACAGTTCATCTTTGCACTACTGGCCAAAGATATTAAACAATAGGTCATCTTTGCACTACGGGCCAAAGATATTCATCAACAATTCATCTTTGCACTACAGGCCAAAGATATTTCTCAACAGTTCATATTTGCACTACAAGCCAAACATATTCATATCTCAAAGAAAGATATAATCATTTCAGAATTTATATACACCATAATTATAACCATGTTAATCAATTCATCTTTACACTTAAGCTAAAGATATTCAATTATAAATTCAATGGTCATGATCATACCAGTTAACACTTCATCTTTACACTACAGGCCAAAGACATTCCTCAGTCACGATCATACCAATAATTTACTCATCTTTATACTCAAGTGAAAGAGAAATTCAACATCAGGGTTATAAAAATGTTATATATGATAATAAAAATAATATGATCAACAACTGTATTTATTTTCTAGAGCAACAATCATAAATCAACGATAATTTGGTCAGAAAAAGAAACCAATATTTGTCGTGAATAGTACCCGTGAATAGTAACTCATGAATA
The DNA here is from genome assembly GCA_016801055.1 of Panax notoginseng. NCBI lineage: Eukaryota > Viridiplantae > Streptophyta > Magnoliopsida > Apiales > Araliaceae > Panax > Panax notoginseng. The sequence continues at coordinate 188,705,346 of CM029020.1, forward strand.
GTAACTCGTGAATAGTACTCCGTATTCGTACATAGTATCGTATACGTAAATAATGTCATATACGTAAATAGTGTCATATACATGAATAGTGCCGTATACGTGAATAGTAATCCCGACTCAAAAAGGTAAAAATTATACAATAAAATCTATACCAATATTTCAGTATAATGATATTGAAAGAATAACATCATTATGAAGAATATAACATCCCTTAATATCCCTTACTATCCCTTACAACCCCCTACCTTAAAAGTGCAGTATTTCTGACTGGAATGCAAAGCCGAAGGAAACTTGCACTGAATAGCAACTCTCAAAGTATCTAAATACTCACAAAATATGCTTCATAATATAAAGAGAGAAAGAGAGAAAGCTTATGTTTCTGGTGTGATTTTCAATTCTAACTTAGCCCTCTATTTATAGGAAAATATTAGCACGCCGAAGCAGACTTAACCTGCAACCTGATGGCTTTACCTGCTACTATTCCCACCCACCACATTTGAATAAAAAACTCAGCACATTTCTGCACCAACCAAGAGTGGGGCCCACCAATTCTAGAATTTTTCACCAAAATGATAAACTCCAAAAATTCAACAATTTCTAAACCAGTCATCTCGTAAAATTCGTAACAAATCATTCGTTCATTTTTAACGGTTTAAAATTTGTGGACATATACTCAACTTATATATGTATAATATATCCAAATATTACCACGATCCAACGGTCCGATTAAAAATTATAACCCTCGCAAAATATCTCAAAAACCCTAATTTAATTTTTAATACATCCATTCCGACAAAAATACAGATAAAATACCTCAACATTAACTCCTTCATTTTTAACCACAAAAATATATCCCTCATTTATATCCACATAAAATAAATATTTCTTTATCATACGAATCAATAATTAATTATTCACAAATAATATTACAGAATCACATTTATGACAATCAGGCCGTTCCCAGGAAAGAGGGGGCTTTTCGATAAGGATTTCTCCTTACTGGCGCGCAATTAGGTGACCAAACCTCTCCTTAGACAGAACTTTCTAGACATTGCCAATAATGTTATCTAATAATATTATTCAAATAATATGAATTATTGATCTGATAATGGAAAATACTGTGCAGCAACAATTATTGAAACAACAATAATATAAAATATCAACGCAGCAATTATTGAATCAATAAAATAAAATATTGAACAGTAATTACTGTGACAATTATTCAGTAGTGCCTTCTTACGTAAGAATCAATAATTTCAAAAATACTATGCAATAACGCGTATTACTGTATTTTAACCACCGGGTATTCCAACAATGTTAACGGTAACAACTACGCCGTTAATTATAAAAACTCAATTTTTGTCGTTATCTTCATCCTACCGTTTTCTGTTATGGGTCCCACAAACAGTTATGCCGTCGTACGAATATTCCCCGACAGAAAGAATATTCCACGACCAACGAATATTCCTCGACAACAATGATTATTTTATAACCACTTGTTTATTTTGAAAAAATTTCACATTTCACCCATAACTTTAACATTTATCAATTTATCCATTTACTGAATAGTAATTATAAGAAAAATTGAATACTTTTATTTCATAATATTCGGGGTCTTACAGCGCGATAATGAGTCAATCCAACTAAGAGAGAGCAGTCGACAGAAAGATAATACCAGTGGTAGCAGTCATCGAAGCAGTGGCAACAAACGTGGAGGAAATCAACATGCCAGAAATGGTAACCACTTTTGTGGTAATCTTGGCCAAGACAATAGAAGTGGAAATTTCAAGAAGAGGAGATTCAATAATGATGGAAAGACGTCAGCACCAGCACCCGTAGTTAAGGAAGGAGAACGACCACCGATCGTGTGCTACATATGCGGAGGGGAGGGACACATCAGTCCAAACTGTACGTTATAATTACGGAAGAATAGGTCACCTAGCCCGATTTTATCGTGCAGTGAGCCAAGTCCAGCTGGGATAGAGACACCAAAGGCCGTCCCAGACAAGTCAAAGCCGGTAGTTCAAGGGAGAGCGTTTGTCGTGACCTCCCAAAAAGCGAGGAACCCGAACGAAGTTATCAAGGGTAAGCTAATCATAAACTCTTGCAAAGTCTATACCTTATTTGATATCGATTCTACCCATTCTTTTATTTCTCCTACTTGCGCTCAACATTTAAATTTAACTCCGGAGAAAGTAGACTTTTACTTATCTGTTGAAATTCCGTTGGGAGAAACCTTCATTACATCAACTGTTTATAATTCTTGTTTGATTCAAATCGACACCCTCACATTACCTGTCGATCTCATCTCTTTGAAAATACTTGCATTTGATGTGATTTTAGGGATTAATTAGTTAACTACTCATCATGCTAAAATTGATTATTTTCGAAAGGTTTTTAGCTTTCATATTCCTAACCAACCTATTATGCGAATTCAAGCAACCAAACCACTAAAGTCAATCACTGTCATATCAAGCCATAAAGCCATTTATTTATTAAAAAATGGATGTCAAGCTTTTTTAGCCCATGTCACGGATTTAAACAAAAATACGTCAGATTTGAATGATATTTCTATTGTTAATAAATTTTCTGTTGTATTCCCTGAAGAACTTTCTGGCCTACCCCCAGAGCGTGAAATTAAATTTTGTATTGACCTTGAACCCGGTACAAAACCCATTTCCAAAGCCCCATATCGAATGGCTCCTATTGAACTTCAGGAGTTAAAAACCCAACTGCAGAAACTGTTAGACATCGATTTCATTCGTCCTAAAACGTCTCCTTGGGGTGCTCCGATTCTATTCGTAAAGAAGAAAGATGAAAGTATTCGACTTTATATTGATTATCGGGAGTTGAATCATGTCACCATCAAAAATAGGTACCTGTTACCTCACATTGATGACCCGTTTGACTAGTTGCAAGGTGCTAAATTCTTTTCAAAGATCGATCTTCGTTCCGAATATCATCAGTTAAAAGTTAAAACTGATGACATTCCAAAGACTGCTTTTAGAACTCGGTACGGGCATTACGAATTCCTAGTCATGTCTTTTGGATTGACTAATGCTCCTGTTGCCTTCATGGACATGATGAACCGAATATTTAAGGAATATTTGGATCATTTTGTGGTTGTCTTTATTGATGACATCCTCATATACTCCAAAAGACATGAAGATCATGAGCAACACTTGAGGCTAAAATTCCAAAAGCTTCGTGAAAATAAGCTATATGCCAAGTTGAAGAAATGCGAGTTTTGACTTGAGGAAGTAGCATTCCTTGGGCACATGATATCAAATCACGGAATATCTGTTGACCCAGTGAAGATTGAAGCAATATAAAGCTGGGAGCAACCTAAGTCAGTGATCGAAGTACGTAGCTTTCTGGGCTTAACTGGTTATTATCAGAGATTCGTGGAAGGGTTTTCTCGAATAGCCACTCTTTTAACTCAGCTGACTCGAAAAGATAAAAAAATCAGTTGGAGCGAGGAATGTGAGAAGAGTTTTTAAGAACTGAAGAGGAGACTCATTTCAGCACCTGTTTTGACAATACCATCAGGTTCGGAGGGATTTATCATCTATAGTGAGGCTTCAGGTAGAGGGTTAAGATGTGTTCTCATGCAACATGGGAAAGTCATAGCCTATGCCTCACGACAACTCATAGAATATGAGAGAAATTATCCTACTCATGATCTAGAGTTGGCAGCTGTGGTTTTTGCGCTTAAAATTTGGAGGCATTACCTGTATGGGAAAAAAGTGGAGATCTATACGGATCATAAAAGCCTCAAATATTTCTTCACCCAAAAGGAACTCAACATGCGACAACGATGTTATCTCGAGCTTTTAAAAGATTACGATCATACCATTCAATACCATTATGGAAAAACGAACGTGGTAGCTAACACATTGAGTAGAAGATCATATGCAGGTACGAGTGCGATATTGTCAACGTAAATGCCCATTTTTTATGACTTACAAAGGATGGAGATAGAGTTAAAAACTTTAGGGACCAACGTGATAATGTCAAATATACAAGTAGAACCGACTTTAATCGATAAAGTTAAAGCTACTCAAACCACGGACCTGGAGTAGATGCGTATGAAGAAGGTAAAAGAAGGTTCTATTCCAGAAGCAAGAATCGATGAAGAAGGAATACTTCGAGTAAACTCCAGACTTTGTGTTCCTAACGACTCTGACTTGAAGTGTAAAATCATGATGGAGGCACACAACACACCGTTTGTAAACCATCCCAGAAGTACCAAAATGTATCGTGATCTTTGACATACATTTTGGTGGAGCAATATGGAAAGAGAGATTGCAGAGTTTATTTCAAGGTGTCAAACTTGTCAAGGCGGAGCATCAAGTTCCAAAAGGCTCATTGCAACCACTTAAAATTCTAGACTGAAAGTGGGAGCACATTTCTATGGATTTCGTTACTGGTCTTCCCAAGGTTTCTCAAGGCATAGATGCAATTTGGATCATTGTTGATAGATTAACCAAGTCTGCTCATTTCTTACCAATACGAGAAACTTATTCACTTGAACATCTTGCTTCTATATACATAAATGAGATTATAAGTTCTTACCATTAGTAAAATTCTTCTACAACAACAGTTATCAAGCAAGTATCGACATGGCTCCATTCGAGGCGTTGTATGGACGCAAGTGTCGTTCTCCAGTATGTTGGGATGAGGTGGGTGAAGCAATATTGTTGGGACTAGAATTGGTACGTATGACTACAAAAAAGATTCAAATGATCCGATAACGTATAAAAACCTCATAAGATCGACAAAAGAGTTATGTTGATCTTCATCGAAAAGACGTGGAATTCAATGTTGGAGATCATGTGTTGCTCCATGGAAAGGGGTTACAAGATTTGGAAAGAGAGGAAAGCTCAATCCTTGATTCATTGGCCCATTTGAAATCCTCGATCGAGTAGGAACTGTGGCCTATAGACTCGTTTTACCGCCAAGTATGACTCGTGTTGTGACGCCCCCAAAATAGGTATACATAACCTATTCTGAGTCGCCAAATACATGGTACCGAATACAAATACAATTGTTAATATACAACAAGAGAGTTATGAGTTTTAATACAAATACTGTCTTCTAGATAATATCCACACTCAAAATAAGTCCTCGTTACATTTATTGTCACACTATTTAACAGAATAGTGAGGACTACTAATACTATCATCTGGTCCATCACTCCGTTCTCCGACTCATCCCAACTATATTCTCATTTCCTGAAGAGAACAATGAAAGAAAGGGTGAGCTCAACTAGCCCAGTAAGAAATATTATGACTAAGATAATGCAGAATAAATTATCATTAGCCTTAAACAGTGTTAAACTGATACAATATAACAAACATCAAGTTTAACTGTAGCGGAACAAGCAACCCATTAGAAGAGTCAAGTAGAGAATAAAATCTACTATCTTTTATGATTTAAAAGATTTTTCATGAATTTTATCGCTGGGACTCAGCTTAAAAAAATAATCCACATCATCGAATCACCCCTACACTACGACCAATGATATTCTTTAGTATCACGACCACAATTATCCATGCACTACGGGCCAAGAATATTTATGTATTCATTAATGGTCATGATCATACCAACCACTGTCCATCAATGCACTACGGGCCAATGAAGACTTTTACCACATCATTTGTAACATTACGGTCATGATTATACCGAATAATCCCTGGTCATAATCATACCAAGTCCATCTATGCACTACAGGCTACAGATGACTTTCAATAGAATATAAACATGAGGATGATGACAATGATATAAGAATTCAATAAAACAAGTTCAAGAATTAATTTATCCAGGAACCAATAACGTCCAAATTGTCAACATGATACTGCTTTGTGGAGTAAAATTCAAGAATGCTCGAAAGAATATTTTCATAAAAAGATACTGGATGAAACGCAAATATCAAGGATATTCCTCTAATTTCATGGAGTATAAAAGTCAAAACTTTAACCAACTGAATATAATAAAGAATGGAATAACAAAAGAAATCACCATGCATGCGATAGACCGCACAGACAGGTTATTCTAACAGGAAAATAAATAATAGAACCAGGTCATGCGTAAACGCACCGACAGGATATTTCGACAGAATAATAAATAATGGAACCAGGTCCGGCGTAAACGCACAGATAGAATATTCCGACAGAATAATGAATAATGAAACTAGGTCCGGCGTAAAACGCACAAACAGGATATTTCAACAGAATAATAGTAAAGACGGAACCAGGTCCAGCGTAAAATGCACAAATAGGATATTCCAACAGAATAATAATAAAGACGGAATAATAGAAGAATGTCACCAAGTATAGGGTAGTCCGCGTATACTGGTTATTCCAGTAGAATAATAAAGAATGAAATAATAGAAGTTCTCTTCATGAATACAAAAGAAAATAATACTCCTTACGAGTACAACAAATAATATCCCTTATCGTAAAAGAAACTTGATATCGGAGTAATGAAGTAGCAGAATACTTTTCTTCTTTCTCTCTATAGTTTCTCTCTTTTGAGTTTCAGTGAATTCGTTAGAAAATAATGAAGGAATGACCTTCTATTTATAGAAAAATGGGTTACATAGTAACTAACTCATGAACGGTCTAGATTGATTTACTTTAATCTGACGGTCCATATTTAAAGTAAAATCTTTTAAATAAAATATAATATATTCTATTTATAATCTAATAAAATGAATAATTTTATAAAAGATTTTACTATGCAAACACTATGCAGGTACTATTCAAATACTATGCATAATAAAATATAATATATTCTAATTATTGTCTAATAAAACAGATAACTTTATAAAAATATTTTGTTTTATATAAAAAGATTTTACTATTAGCCTAATAAAACGAATAACTTTATAAAAGTATTCTGTTTTATATAAAAAGCTTTTCTGTTTTATTACATTAATAATACCAATAAAACAAAACTGAGTGACTTATCACGTAAGTATCAATAATCAATACCGTGTGCTACTATGCAACCATGCGTATTACTGTACTTTTACTACCGAGTAGTTCAACAGTATTAATGGTAAAACTTCCGCCGTTATTTTCATAAAGTATTTTTGTCATTTTCTCAATTCGACAATAATTCCGTTGTAGGGTCCACCAATGATTGCGTCGTCGTACGAATATTTCCTGTTAAAACAAATATTCCCCGACCAATCGAATATTATATAGCAACTTGCATACTTTGCAAAATTTATAAATATTACCCACAACTATAACATTATATCAATTTCATTCCATAATATTAAAAAAATGATATTTATAGAAAATTCATCTTTATTTATAAAAGTTGGGGTCTTACAACCTCCCCTTCTTATGAAATTTCGCCCTCGAAATTAGGGTACGTACCTGGTATATCGAAGAGGTAAAGATACCTTGACTTCATTTCAGATTCTAACTCCCAGGTCATTTTCTCAACATCGTGATTTCTCCACAAAATTTTGACTTGAGGTATAACCTTGGAGCGTAGAATATGTTTATTCTTATCCAAGATTTGAACATGAACCTCTTCATACGTTAAATCTTCCGCTATTTCGTCCGATTCTAACTCAATAATGTGGTTTGGGTCTTCCACATATTTACGTAACATGGATATGTGAAAAACATTTTGAACACGCGACATACTTGGTGGTAAAGCGAGTCTATAGGCCACAGTTCCTACTCGATCGAGGATTAAAAATGGGCCAATGAATCGAGGATTGAGCTTTCCTCTCTTTCCAAATCTCGTAACTCCTTTCCACGGAGCAACTCGTAACAACACATGATCTCCTATATCAAATTCCACGTCCTTTCGATGAAGATCAGCACAACTCTTTTGTCGATCTTGTGAGGTTTTTATACGTTGCCGGATCGTTTGAATCTTTTTTGTAGTCATACGTACCAACTCTGGTCCCAACAACGTTGCTTCACCCACCTCATCCCCGCATACTGGAGAATGACACTTTCTTCCATACAACGCTCCGAATGGAGCCATGCTAATACTTGCTTGGTAACTGTTGTTGTAGGAAAACTCCACCAATGGTAAGAACTTATCCCAACTTCCCTTAAAGTCAAGAACACAGAGTCTTAATAAATCTTTAAGAGTTTGAATAGTCCTCTCTGATTGTCCGTCTGTCTGGGGATGATATGTCGAACTAAATCGTAAATCCGTGCCCATAACTTTTTGCAAACTAACCTAAAATCGTGAAGTGAATCTCGTGTCTCGATCAGAAACTATGGATACTGGCATACCATGCAGTCTTATAATCTCGTTTATGTACATACGAGCAAGACGTTCACGTGTATAAGTTACTCGTATTGGTAAGAAATGAGCAGACTTGGTCAATCTATCAACAATGACCCAAATTGCATCAATGCCTTGAGAAACCTTGGGAAGACCAGTAACGAAATTCATGGTAATGTGCTCCCACTTCCATTCTGGAATTTCAAGTGGTTGCAATGGACCTTTTGGTACTTGATATTCCACTTTGACTTGTTGACAAGTTAGACACCTTGAGATAAATAGTGCTATCTCTCTCTTCATATTACTCCACCAAAATGTATGACAAAGATCACGATACATTTTAGTACTCCCAGGATGGATTGCAAACGGTGTGTTGTGCGCCTCCATCATTATTTTATACTTTAAATCAAGGTCGTTAGGAACACAAAATCCGGAGTTGACTCGAAGTATTCCTTCTTCATCGATTCTTGCTTCCGGCATAACACCTTCTTGCACTTTCTTCCTCATACGCATCAGCTCCAGGTCTGTAGTTTGAGCAGCTTTAACTTTATCAATTAAAGTCGGTTCTACTCGTATATTCGCCATCATCACATGGGTCCCTAGAGTCTTTAACTCTATCTCCATCCTTTGCAAGTCACACAAAATGGGCCTTTGCGTTGACAATATTGCACTCGTACTTGCATATGATCTTCTACTCAATGCATCAGCTACCACGTTCGCTTTTCCAGGATGGTATTGGATCGTATGATCATAATCTTTCAACAGTTCCAGCCAACATCGTTGTCACATGTTGAGTTCCTTTTGAGTGAAGAAATATTTGAGGCTTTTATGATCCGTAAAGATCTTCACTTTCTCCCCATACAAGTAATGCCTCCAAATTTTAAGTGCGAAGACAACAGCTGCCAACTCTAGATCATGAGTAGGATAATTCCTCTCATATTCTTTGAGTTATCTTGAGGCATAGGCTATGACTTTTCCATGTTGCATGAGAACACATCCCAACCCTTTGCCCATAGCATCACTGTAGATGACAAATCCCTCTGAGCCAGATGGTATTGTCAAAACAGGTGCTGAAATGAGTCTGCTATTGAGTTCTTGAAAACTCTTCTCACATTCTTCGCTCCAATCGAACTTTGTATCTTTCCGAGTCAGCTGAGTTAATGGAGTAGCGATTCGAGAAAATCCTTCCACGAATCTCCGATAATAACCAGCTAAACCGAGAAAGCTATGTACTTCGGTCACTGATTTAGGTTGCTCCCAGCTTTGAATTGCTTCAATCTTTGCCGGGTCAACAGATATTCCATGACTTGATACTACGTGCCCAAGGAATGCTAGTTCCTCAAGCCAGAACTTGCATTTCTTCAACTTGGCATAAAGCTTGTATTCACGAAGCTTTTGGAGTGTCAGCCTCAAGTGTTGCTCATGATCTTCACGGCTTTTGGAATAAATAAGGATGTCATCAATAAAGACAACCACAAAGTGATCCAAATATTCCTTAAATACTCGGTTCATCATATCCATGAAGGCAGCAGGAGCATTAGTCAATCCAAAAGATATGACTAAGAATTCATAATGCCCGTACCGAGTTCTGAAGGCAGTTTTTGGAATATCCTCAGTTCTAACCTTCGGCTGATGATATCCAGAACGACGATCGATTTTTAAAAAGAATTGTGCTCCTTGCAACTGGTCAAACAGGTCATCAATACGTGGCAATGGGTACCTATTTTTGATGGTGACATGATTTAACTCCCGATAATAAATACAAAGTCGCATACTCCCATCTTTCTTCTTCACGAATAGAATAGGAGCACCCCAAGGAGAAGTAGTAGGACGAATAAAGCCAATGTCTAACAATTCCTACAGTTGGGTCTTTAACTCCTGAAATTCAATAGGACCCATTCGATATGGGGCTTTGGAAATGGGTTTTGTACCAGGTTCAAGGTCGATACAAAATTTAATTTCATGCTCTGGGGGTAGGCCAGGAAGTTCTTCAGGGAATACGTCAGGACATTCATTAACAATAGAAATATCATTCAAAACTGAAGTATTTTTGTTTAGATCCGTGACATGAGCTAAGAAAGCTTGACATCCGTTTTTTAATAAACGAATAACTTTATGGCTTAAGATGACAGTGATTGATTTTAATGGTTTGGTTGTTTGAATTCGCATAATTGGTTGATTAGGAATATGAAAGCTAACAACCTTACGAAAGTAATTAATTTTTGCATGATGAGTAGTTAACCAATCAATCCCTAGAATTACATCAAATGCAAGTATTTTCAATGAACTCAGATTGACAGGTAACGTGAGGGTACCGATTTGGACCAAATAAGACTTATAAACAGTGGATGTAATAAAGGTTTCTCTCAACGGAGTTTCCACAGATAAGTCAAAATCTAATTTCTCCGGAGTCAAATTTAATCGTTGAGCGTAAATAGGAGAAATAAAAGAATGGGTAGAACCGGTATCAAATAAGGTATAGACTTCGCTAGAGTTTATGATAAGCTTACCCGTGATGACCTTGTTCGGGTTCCTTGCTTTCTGGGAGGTCACAACCGGTTTTGACTTTTCTAGGACGTCCTTTGGTGCCTCCATCCTAGCAGAACTTGTCTTCGGTGAACGACAAAATCGGGATAGGTGACCTTCTCTTCCACAATTATAACATGCTTTGGATGGCATTGCGTAGTTTAGACTGATGTGTCCCTCCCCTCCGTATTTGAAGCATATGACCGGTTGTCGTTCTCCTTCCTTAACCACGGGTGCTGGTGCTGACGTCTTTCCATCATTGTTGAATCTCCTCTTCTTAAAATGTCCATTCTTATTGTTTTGGCCATAATTACCACCGAAGTGGTTACCATTTCTGGCTTGCTGATTCCCTCCATGCTTGTTGTCACCGCTTCGATGACTGCTTTCACTGGTATTATCATTTTGTCTGTTGCTCTCTTTTGGTTGCGTTGACTCGTTATCGTGCTCTACTAACTGAGCCCTATTTACAACATCTGAATACAAACATAGTTTATGAGAAATAAGATGTTGACGTATCTCCGGCTTCAAACCTCTTAAAAATATCCGTGTCATTCTCTCTTCATTATCCACCAAGTGGGATGCAAATCGGGACAGCTCGGCAAACTTAGCTTCGTACTGCGACACGGTCATATTATTCTGCTCTAACTTGATGAACTCTACCTCCTTCATGTGACGAATACTTTCGGGAAAGTACTTGTCATTGAACAGTTCTTGGAACTTCTCCCAAGACATCTTCAGTGTAGCAGGTTGAGTACGCTTTACCGATTCCCACCAGTAATCTGCCTCTCCTCGCAACATAAAGGTGACAAAGGGCACCTTTTGCTCCTCGGCGCATCCCAAGACATCAAATATCTTGGTGATCTGCTTTATCCACGTTTCTGCCTTAAGTGGTTTTGGTTCTCCAATAAACTCCGGTGGTCCCAGCTCCTTGAACTGTTTAGCGGTGACCGTCCGAGAGTTTTCAGTGTTTTCACCAATATTTTGTACATGAGCCACTCTCACCTGATGTTGCATGAATTGTATAAAGCCTCTGAACATTCTATCATTCATTATTTGGTCAGTGTTGTTATTTGCATGAGGATTATCGCCTTCCTGATGCACATTATCCTGATTATTAATATGCGGTGAATCAACGGTCGCCTGTGCTCTATTGCTATTCTCAACATTCTCGGATGTCATTTTCAAATACTGCCACAAAATAAGGGTTAAATAACATATCACATATTATCTCTATACTTTGACCGACCAATTAAATACCAAATAAACTTAGGTAGGTCATACAGGCGAAGGAATTCCCCGTCTCTCCTCTCCTAGTTCTAGTCTCACATCTTAGCTAGGGATCATATCCCTAAGCTTTGATACCAACTGTGATGCCCCCAAAATAGGTATACATCACCTATTTTGAGTCGCCAAATACATGGTACCGAATACAAATACAATCTTTAATATACGACAAGAGAGCTGTGAGTTTTAATACAAATACTGTCTTCTAGACAATATCCACACTCAAAATAAGTCCTCGTTACATTTATTGTCACACTATTTGACAGAATAGTGAGGACTACTAATACTATCATCTGGTCCATCACTTCGTTCCTCTACTCGTCCCAGCTATATTCTCATTTCCTGAAGAGAACAATGAAAGAAAGGGTGAGCTCAACTAGCCCAGTAAGAAATATTATGACTAAGATAATGCAGAATAAATTATCATTAGCCTTAAACAGTGTTAAACTGATACAATATAATAAACATCAAGTTTAACTACAGCGGAACAAGCAAGCCATTAGAAGAGTCAAGTAGAGGATAAACTCTACTATCTTCTATGATTTAAAAGATTTTTCATGACTTTTATCGCTGGGACATAGCTTAAAAAAATAATCCACATCATCGAATCACCCCTGCACTACGGCCAAGGATATTCTTTAGTATCACGACCACAATTATCCATGCACTACGGGCCAAGAATATTTATGTATTCATTAATGTTCATGATCATGCCAAATTGCCAACCACTGTCCATCAATGCACTACGGGCCAATGAGGACTTTTACCACATTATTTGTAACATTACGGTCATGATTATACCGAATAATCCCTGGTCATAATCATACCAAGTCCATCTATGCACTACAGGCCACAGATGACTTTCAACAGAATATAAACATGAGGATGATGACAATGATATAAGAATTAAATAAATCAAGTTCAAGAATTAATTTATCCAGGAATCAGTAACGTCCAAATTGTCAACATGATACTGCTTTGTAGAGTAAAATTCAAGAATGCCCGGAAGAATATTTTCATGAAAAGATACTGGATGAAGCGCAAATATCAAGGATATTTCACTAATTTCATGGAGTATAAAAGTCAAAACTTTAACCAACTGAATATAATAAAGAATGGAATAACAAAAGAAATCACCATGCATGCGATAGACAGCACAGACAGGTTATTCTAACAAGAAAATAAATAATGGAACCAAGTCATGCGTAAATGCACCGACAGGATATTCTGACAGAATAATAAATAATGAAACTAGGTCCGGCGTAAACGCACAGATAGGATATTCCGACGGAATAATGAATAATGGAACCAGGTCCGGCGTAAAACGCACAAACAGGATATTCCAACAGAATAATAGTAAAGACGGAACCAGGTCCAACGTAAAACGCACAGACATGATATTCTAACAGAATAATAATAAAGACGGAATAATAGAAGAATGTCACCAAGTATAGGGGGTAGTCTGCGTATACTGGTTATTCCAGCAGAATAATAAAGAATGGAATAATAGAAGTTCTCTTCATGAATACAAAAGAAAATAATACTCCTTACGAGTACAATAAATAATATCCCTTACCGTAAAAGAAACTTGATATCAGAGTAGTGAAGTAGCAGAATACTTTTATTCTTTCTCTCTGTAGTTTCTCTCTCTAGAGTTTAATGAATTCATAAGAAAATAATGAAGGAATGAGCTTCTATTTATAGAAAAATAGACTGCATAGTAACTAACTCATGAACGGTCTAGACTGATTTACTTTAATCTGACGGTCCATATTTAAAGCAAAATCTTTTAAATAAAATATAATATATTCTATTTATAATCTAATAAAATGAATAACTTTATAAAAGATTTTACTATGTAAACACTATGTAGGCACTATGCAAATACTATGCATAATAAAATATAATATATTCTAATTATTGTCTAATAAAACAGATAACTTTATAAAAGTATTTTATTTTATATAAAAAGATTTTACTATTAGCCTAATAAAACGAATAACTTTATAAAAGTGTTCTGTTTTATATAAAAAGCTTTTCTGTTTTATTACATTAATAATACCAATAAAATAAAACTGAGTGACTTATCACGTAATTATCAATAATCAATACCGTGTGTTACTATGCAACCATGCGTATTACTGTACTTTTACTACCGAGTAGTTCAACAGTATTAATGGTAAAACTTGCACCGTTATTTTCATAAAGTATTTTTGTCGTTTTCTCAATTCGACAATAATTCCGTTGTAGGGTCCACCAATGATTGCGTCGTCGTACGAATATTCCTTGTTAAAACGAATATTCCCCAACCAATCGAATATTACATAGCAACTTGCGTACTTTACAAAATTTATAAATATTACCCACAACTATAACATTATATCAATTTCACTCCATAATATTAAAAAATGATATTTATAGAAAATTTATCTTTATTTATAAAAGTTGGGGTCTTACACATGTTCATAACATTTTTCACATATCTATGTTACGTAAATATGTGGAAGACTTGAACCACATTATTGAGTTAGAACCAGATGAGATAGCGAAAGATTTAACGTATGAAGTAGTACCTGTTAAAATCTTGGATAAGAAGGAATATATTCTACGCTTCAACGTTATACCTCAAGTCAATGTTTTATGGAGAAACCACGATGTTGAGGAAATGACCTGGAAATTAGAATCTGAAATGAAATCAAGGTATCCTCACCTCTTCGACATACCAGGTACGTACACCAATTTCGAGGACGAAATTTCATAAGAACGGGAGGTTGTAAGACCCCAACTTTTATGAATAAATATTAATTTTTCTCTAAATGTTATTTTGAATAATAAGGTGTGGATGTGATATAATGTGTTAGTTCCCAGTAGGCACACAATAGATTAGAAGGGGGGTTGAATAGATCCTTTTAATTTTAAATACTTTTCTAGTTTATTTTGTATTGCTAATGAATTAGCATATGACAAACATAAGAATCTTTTCAAACACAGCGGAATAAGTAAAAGATCCCCTTCATTGGTATATTCATAATCATATATACATTGTTCTTAGAGTTAATTCAGTTGTAAGCAGCTAAAATATACATAGCAGTTATAGCAGTTAAGTACATAATGTAAATGACATAAAGTAAAAGACACAAGAGATTTTAAGTGGTTCAAAGACTCAAGCTCCTAATCCACTCTTCTGCTTTCAACTAGCAGTATTTCCACTAAGGAAAGGTAGCACCCTGAATCACTATAACTCCTTCAAGGCCAGCAGCCTTTCAGTTCACTAAGAACTCTTTAAGGCCAGTAGCCTTGGAACTTCTCTAGTTCCCTAGGAACTCTTCAAGCCCAGCAGGCTTGGAACTTTATTTGTTGTTGTTGTTGGTGCTGAGCTTCTAAGATGTCTTTAAGCTTGAATATCTTCTGTACTTAGCAGCTTGGTGTGGTCCTCTTTGTATTTTGCTTCGAGTCTGGACCACATCTTCTCTGGTACAACTGATCATCACTCTTTTCTGCTCATCTTCATCTGATGTCAGCTGTGCACCATCACCATCTGGATTTGCTAAATCTCTAAGCTTTTGGTAAATTTTGTCTGGCACTTAGCAATCCCTGAACTCTTCTTGAATGTTTACAGACATGATTTTGCATCTATTCTTTTTTAGATTTTGGTTCATGGTGATCTGTAGAGTGGCTCTCTTGATCTTCTTTGTACTCTGCCACTTTTTTAAATGCTATCTTCTTGTCCTTCTCGGCTCTCAGCTTAGCTACCATCTTCAGTGGCATTCTCATCTTTGTTAAGTGAATCTCTAGTCTGTTTAAGTCCTTCTTCAAAGCTGCTTCACTTCCACCTTTGTAGTCTCACTGTCACTAAGACTTGTTCTGTTAATCTCTGGTGGAACTCGTAGAGTCAACAATAGCATTCCAACAACTCAATGATTCTGTAGCTTAGCAATCATCAGAATCACTTTATCGTTGAAGCTCTAGCATATTTATACTCCTTCCCAATCTTCCCATTGGTGTATAGCCGTTGGAAGCTATTTGAATTGCTTTGCAGATCTCGAGTTATTTGGTGTAGACTGCAGATGTGACATGACATCTCCTTTACTGACTTTCTGACACTGCAGTCTACTATTTCACCTACCCCATCAGAGATGTCACTTTGATGTCTTGGGCAGGTCGACGATTTTATTTCCTCCTTCTAATTTCATGATCAGAGGTTGTCCTTTTATATCGATGCTCTCAATAAGCTCTTGTCCAAATATCAATCTTCAGATTGAACCGTTGCCAATGTTTCAATCTTCGGATGACCAAACTCTACGATTCTGATGCATGATTTCTTGGACCTGATCGTAGTGTCTTGTTTGACTGTTTTCTTTGACATGTAGAGACAACACTACGATCTTTTAAAAGTGTTCATTTGATCTTCAATGTAGAACACCTCTTCCTTCTTATTGTGCAGTGCTTCAACACTTCTATTTGCCTCAACTGCTCTCAGATACTGATGGCTTGACTCCTTGTTCTGACCCCTTCTAAAGAGCAAGATACTTCAGATTTGTGTAGTGTCCAGCTCGCTTTCTCCTTATGATCTCCTGTTAACTTATCATCAATAGAATGACCCAATGCTTAATTACTTTAGCCTTGTTCTTCAGTCTTTGACCAGTATCTTTATGTACACTCCATCAGTTCCTTCTTTGTTCGGCAAACACTACGATCCTGGTTTCTTCCAAGATCGTTGTCTTCTGTTTCCTTGACAGCTACTGTACTTGCTGACTTTCCCCAGTCAGTTACTGAAGTCTTCTTATGATCAACTTATGGAAGACTTCATCTTGAATGGCTTCACAACTCAATCTGAATGTTGATTGAGTTGGTGCTTAGATCTTCTGTTATCTTGCATGTCATTCATCGAGTGCTCTCTGGTTTCCTTCAGGTGGAATGTATCTTTACAGCTTCGACCAGAGGCTTTATTTTTTTGGATATTCTGGGAGTGCTCATTTGTTGAGAATCATATTTTCTCTACGATTTTGCCTTGGCATTATGAGCACATCTGTTGAAGTCTTAGTTCTGCACTCTATGATTTAGCTTCGGCTGTGCAGACACTACGACTCCGAGATCAAATCTTGACACTCTACGATTTTTGACTTTGTGCTCGTTGTCTTCATCTGATCTTTCTCAACTATGATCTCTGCCTCATAAAAGATTAGTAGACTCTACGACTCAGAGTGCAGTCTATGATTCTTGACTTGCCTTCGGCATCAGTAGACTCTACGACTCCGACTATAGTCTACGATCCTTAACTTAGCTTCGGTTGATGCTCGGTCGGCTCGTAGGTAGGCTGTCTCTATGATTATGAACATGACTTCCTCAGCAGACTACGGCTCTGAGGAACTTCTTCTCAACACACTACGATCCTTCCTCATTTCTCCTGGAAATCTACGAACTCCGAAATCTACTATCTTGCAGACTACGATTCTGCCTTGATAGCTCCTGAGTTTTCCTTGACTCTCCTGGCAGACTACGATTTTTGGTGCAGTACTCGACGATCAGACAAACCTATCTGTTTCATTATAAGATCAACCTAACATACTTGATCTTTCTATATTTATAGTCCTTGCACATCATTTCTTTTTAAGGACTTTACAAAGCTGTTTTGCTTATGTAGGATCAACCTAACATATTTGATCAATTCATTCTAAGTCCTTGAACACATGTTTCTATTATCTATCAAAGGACTTTACAACTTTTCTTAATGCAAGTATACTTGCATATTCATTCATATATATATATATATATATATATATATATATATATATATATATATATATATATATATATATATATATATATATATATATCATAATCAAATCATATATAAATAAGAATATCATTCACATGCTTATTCCTGACAATCTCCCCCTATTTGATTATGACAAAAATGATAAGTGCATATGCATACTATAAATGAATCTTATATACAGTGAGCAACTGTATTTCTAAAACAGATAATCATGAATGTCATTTATAATAATATGGAATTTAATACACTATGACATTTTACATCCTGGATCCAGAACATACCTAACAAGTTAGAGATGTACCTCTTTGGCTCCATGTATATTTCTAGAATGTCTATTGATCAGCTATTCATCTGTTTGACCTTTTTGAACTTACTCCCCCTAGGATGTGGACTTCATTTCTTTTGTTTGCTCCCCCTCAGATGTATGCTTCTCTTCTTCTTCTTATGGTTCCCCCTCAGACTCTGCATACACAGGCTCATCATCCTTTGGCTCCCCTTTAGATGATGACTTCACTTCTTCTTCTGCTGTCTTCTTCTTTGTCATTTTCTTGGCCTCACTCCTTCAGCTCTCCTTGCTTTTCCTTGAATGCCTCTTACTCTTCTATGCCTCTTTTTCTTCCCCTTTTTGTCATTAATCATTTGAGAAAGCTGCTCCATGTTGGACATCAGTTGCTCCATTAGGTAAGATGAGTTACCAGCCTCAATCTTGAGGTGTTGTTGGCTCAGCTCAAGTTGTAGAGAGAAGGACTGATTTAGGTTGTCAATCTTGTCAAAGAGGACTTGGATTTGCTCTTCATTGGCCTTCTGTGCTCGTAGAGTTTCTGCTTTTTGATCATTTATGGCCTTTAGATAGATTTGATCTCTCTATTTGATTTTGAGATATACATCAGCCATAGTGGCTTGGAGTCTGTCTTAAACTGAATTATCTCCTACTACTGTCAACATCTTTGACTCTTTATTGATTAGAGATATCTTCCCAACCAGCTCATCAGAATTCTTCAATAGCTCCTGCTCCATAGGAATTTGGTCATCTGGTTGGGCAGCTTCTTATTGAACACCAGATTGGACTCTACAATTTTCATCCTTGGACAGATTCTCGAAAGTAGTGAGAATCTAAAAAATCGTTGAGTACTAATCGCTATTGGAGGATGACGAAATGTCAGACAACAGTTCTTGGGCCGAGGGAGGCTTCTCATTTTAGACTGGATCATTATCAGTGGTAGAGTGAACATACTCTACGATCATCTCTTTGGCCATAATCCGTCTGCCATCAGAGTCCACTCTATTATCATAAGGAATGTAATGATTGCCAGCATGTCGATAGACTTCGTAGTGCGGCTGGTCTTTGATCATCATTGTTTCAAATCTCTTCATCCTTGGGAAGTTTTGGGCCACCAGCTCTAGGCTTGGAAACTGAGAGCAGCACCAGCTGAAGTAACTTCCATCTCTTTCAGTAAGAGCCTTTAACCAAGGCATCCAGGGGAAAAACCATCTCATCAACAAATCATCAGGATTGTAGAGGATAGTTGTGCAGTCTAACTCCATGTTGTTCCAATTTTTAAACACCTCAAATGTAGTCATCCTCACCGCCTTGAGCTGTTCATTGCCATAGTTTACCCATCTTTTGGGAGGTACTTCTGGTGGTTCATCAGAGACTTCCACCACTATTCTTCTGCTAATTCTTGCTAGAGAGATAACATGATAGTATTCTAGTTCCTCTGATTCCTGATTTGCAGAATCAGAATCTTTCTCCATTTCTTCACCTTCTGAGTTTGTATCATTCTGACTTCTTTCAGCTGATTCATTAATGAATCCTTCTTGCTGATGTTCATCGCCAGTATTTTCTTCAACATCTTCTTCCTTTGATTCAGATTCGTTATCACTTACTTCAATTATTGCAGTTGAGTGTTCACCTTGCTTCTTTGAGACAGATTTAGCAAGCAGTCTGTTATTTTTTCTTCTCCTTGGAGGTTCAGATTTAGGAGAGTCAAACTTTTCTTCTTCATCAGATTCTAAAGCCTCTGAATCAACAGTCAGACTTTCTTGATGTTCAGCAATAGTGGGGACATGTCCTTCTTCTTCAGACTCAACATCTTTGGAATCATCACGTGGGCTTGTTGGAGCATTTGTAGTAGGAGATGCAGTTGTGTCATCTTGTAGTTTTTCTTCATCATCAGAGTGAATGCTCTGAGACTTAGCCATAGGGCTTGCATATTCTTCTTCATCATCAGGGTTTGTTCTTTCTTTCATGAATCCAGCTTCACTTTCAATGCTGGATTTATTCTTTGGGGACTCAATCTTGAGACCATCAATTCCCTTCTCTTCTTCTGACTCTACGTCCTTTTCTTTGTCAGATGTACTTTCTTGGGGAACTGAGACTGGCTTGTTTACCACCTTAGCTTTCTTTCTGGATGGCCCTTGAAGCAGTCTGTTACTTCTTCTCTTTGTGGTTTCTGCAGTTAAGACTTTTTCATCTTGATCTTTGTCTTTAGTGGAGAGACTTCTTAGTGGAGCCTCTATTTTCTTCACACCCCTGAATTTCTTTACTGCTGGTGTGATTGCTACTTGTACAAAGTCGTTAGAATGAGAGCTTTCCACCACTTAAGTCTTCCTCTTCTTCGTAGAGTCCTTTCTGCCGCTCCCAGTTATTGTTAGCCTCCTATTTTCCTTTGGGTTTTTCTTCCAGTTTACAAACAGCTGTGGAGTAATCAATTTATGAACATTTAGAGGCTCTCCCTCATCATCCTTGATCTTGCCTCCCAATTTCTTTTTAGCACAATGCTCAATAGTCTTCCATGAAACACCTTTGTAAGGGGTTTTGCTGTAGAATTCTTTAACTTGGCCTTTTCCTCCTATTTGGAGATTTGATCGAACAAGATAATTCCAAAGTTTATTCGCTTCTTCAGAACTATTGTAGACATAATCTTTAGTTGTTGATCAGGCACAGTGTCATGTGCAGTATCCTTGCATAGTATACATTTGCCCACTATCTCAACAAGAAACTCGAATTCTTCAGGAAACTCCTTTTTCTTCATGTCCTTCAGACTAAGGTTCCTTTGGTACCCTATAATCTTCTTCGCTTGTTCAGTGTTGATCTCATCAAGGCTTTTTAGTCCTAGGTCAGGAAAACCTAAGCATTGATTGATATCAGATGATTTCAGCTTTAGAGACTAACCTTTGACCTTGGTAAAAAGGGTTCCAGAATTTATGGATACATTTGAGTAAAACTCCTTAACCAGTTCAACATATACTCGAGTGCTTGACTCAAGACATTTTGAGAATCCAACTTTCTTCACAAGTTCAAGAATATCTCTGAACTTCTTTTCGGATCTCTCAAACGTCATGGTTTCGAGCTGAATGTCAGTGATTACTCGCCAATCTTCCATTTGAAGAGTTCAAAGAATATGGGTATTTGATTTTGGGAGTTTTCTGAGAGATAGTTGAATGTGATTTGGGTGAAGCTCTGGAGGGTTAATGGACTTAGGCTTTGAAGAGGATTCTAGGGTTTGAAAATGGGAGGGAGAGAGGTTCAATAGTTTCTAATAATTGTTTATAGATTTTGAATTTATCTTTATGGCAGTTCCTTCTTACTATGCATACGCTGTGATGTGTCAACCAGCCATTGGTTGCACGATGCCCAGTAATGAGCTGTAACTCCCTATTAACTTTTCAGCTTAATGTCCCTTTTTAAAAGAATAGGCGTCAATGACGTGGATTGACCGTTGACCATTTTGGTTCGTAGAGTAGCTAGGTGAGGCAGCTATGGACTCTACGTCTTCTTTTGTTGACTCAACAATCTTCTTCTGAAAGATGCTGCAGTGCATGATTTTGTCACTGATCCTCATCTTGAAACTGCATAGCTTAACCACTGATGTACTTTATAAAGGTTTGGGGACTCTGCTTCTAAGATTAATCTTCAGGACATCTTTCCAACCAGTATTCAGTCTTGTCTTCTCATGATCTGAATAGTTTAGCATTTTTTTAGTTCTTTAAAGCTCCTCATGAGCTAGTGTATCCTCTAATAAGGTTGCGATCGTCGAGTATGCTTCTATGATCATTGAGGTTGAACCACGATCGTTGAGTTCTCTTCATCCTCTACTCTACAATCGTTGACTGTCTTGGTTCTTGAGATAAACTTGACTAAGCAATCCCTCTAGGTTAAGGTAGCTCAGGAAGGGCCAACCTCTTAGAGTGAGCTAAGGGTCAGGTTTGTCCCTGAGGGGCTTTCCAGATGAAATACTTTAGAAGTAATTTACACTGATATCTCGTTTGACCTTTTCAGCTGGGGAGTTCCTCTATCAATTTTAGACATTTGCATTGGTTGTAATCGTGGTGTCCTCTTATTCTTACACTACTATCAGATGTTTGATCGTAGGCACTCCACGATTTTGAGTTGGGTGGTTGACAAGTTATCAGTAGTATGTTTTGAGACGTTCCTACTGACTATGGATCTTCATTTGGTTCGTCAGCCACAAAGTTTTGGGACTCTGTAACTGGTACATTTCTTCATAGTATATCTCAGTGCTATTGCTCCTCAACAGATCACTGCTCCTTAACAGATCACTGCTCCCCCATGATTGATGCTGTCTTTTCATATAGATATGATTTCCTTTACTTCTTGTGCATTAGAAGGCAGTCTTGCATATCTTCTTCTGACTAGAATCATCATTCTCAATTAAGTCTTCTTGTATCATAGAGATGGATATCGTCAGGACTGTTCACTCTACGATCACTTGACAGTACTACGAACGTAGTTTTCTTTGACAGTTTGTGTTTGTGAAGTTCTACTCTCGTAATGAATTCCTCATGATTAATGCTCGATGATCCTCTGATGTGAGCTTCCTTGCGGATTCTTCTTATATGACATGTTTTGCATGATTGAACATATAAGACCCTTTTCATCTTTGGTTGAATGGCTTGCTTCCATGTACAAATTAGCAGCCATATGAGCTTCATTCAGGTTAGCTCAGCGGGTCTTTAAGGACAGACTTTGACATATAGGAATTTTATCAGAATCATTTCTGAACAGTCTTAAGCCTTCTGCTGGTTGAGTCTTCTTGACTGAAGTCTTCTACTTCAGCATTCCTTAGTGTGGTCAGATAGACCAAATACCTGTAGGTTAGATACATTTCTATTTTTTGTACCCATAGTTAAATGGGTCCTACCAGGTTAGTTTTTAAAATCCTTATTCCTCATATATTAACATCACATTGATCACCAACAATCATATTCATGCATGTAACTAATTTAGATATTACATTTTGAGATGCATGATGATGAGTGTGTGTAAGAATTGCCATTTTACTAAAACACTCTTTTCCTTTTATAGTTTCATCATTTGCTTGGTTATGTTCACAGAGTTTAAATGTTCACAGGGTGAGAATCAACACTATTACTTATGCGTATCTGGTTGATTCATGAAGGTGATCAGTTTCTATGAATCTTCAAGATACTCTTGTATAACTGATCATACTCTGTGTGTTATCAAACACTTAGAACATAGGTTTGTACATTCATATTAACCCATCAGCAAAGATTACTCCACATAAGATTAATATAACCTTTGATATTCTTATGACCCATTTCAGATTTCTTTCAAGATGTCATCTTCAACCTAAAACTTGGATAGCGAGAAAGTTTGCAATCATTTGAGTTTCCAACATCATTGTACTTTCTCTCTTCACCTTTTTAGGTAGATTATGGTTCCTTGAAAGAATACTGTTATAGTTCATAAGGAGGTGCAACATGATGTACACATTTATATTAGTAAGGAATCATACCTTTCTATTGTCTATTTCTTAACAATCATTTAGCTTAGATATATTGAGGTTAGGCATTGATGTGCATAGTTTCTCATTTGCTCCTGACAGCTTGTTGCTCCAATTGACCTTCAATCAATCAGTCATGGTCGTGAAGATGTAAGCTAAGAGAATCTCATCATCTTTAGTTCTTTGACATCCTTGAGTTCACAAGGTTTTCATCCAGCTGCTGGTTGGCCAGACACATGTTTGAGAAGTTCTTCTTTCTTCTCTGGATAAGCATTTCTTAGCATGTATGGCCTTTTCATCTTTTCAAGCTGGTGGATGTTTGACTCTTTTCTGTTGATGTCTCTTCAGCTTCCTAGCCTGAACTTCAGACTGTAAGATTGACTGCAGCCAAGGATTGGTCTTTTTGTAATGGCATTTAAGAACGTGGACTAATCTGAGCAGCTTCAGGTGTATATACACATTTACCTGTACACAATATTTCCAACGTGTGAGTTCATCTGCATATAACAAGTGACTTACTACTAAACTAAGTTTAGAATAATGTGTTTGCCTAGGATCAGACTCAAAGCTATTAGGTTTTGAATATGGCATGAAAACCTGCTCTGATACCAATTGTTAGTTCCTAGTAGGCACACAATAGATCTAGAAGGGGGGGGGGGGTTGAATAGATCCTTTTAATTTCAAATACTTTTCTCGTTTATTTTGTATTGCTAATGAATTAGCATATGACAAACATAAAAATCTTTTCAAACACAGCAGAATAAGTAAAAGATCCCCTTCATTGATATATTCATAATCATATATACATTGTTCTTAGAGTTAGTTCGGTTGTTAGCAGTTAAAACATACATAGCAGTTATAGCAGTTAAGTACATAATGTAAATGAAATAAAGTAAAAGACACAAAGGATTTTAAGTGATTTAGAGACTCAAGCTCCTAATCCACTCTTTTGCTTTCAACTAGAAGGATTTTCACTAAGGTAGGGCAGAACCCTGAATCACTAAGATTCCTTCAAGGCCAGCAACCTTGGGACTTTAGTTCACTAAGAATTCTTCAAGGCCAGCAGCCTTGGAACTTCTCTAGTTCCCTAGGAACTCTTCAAGCCCAGCAGGCTTGAAACTTCATTTAGTCCCTCCGGACAAGGACCCCTCAGGCCCTGGCTTCTTGTTATTGTTGTTGGTGCTGAGCTGCTAAGATGTCTTTAAGCTTGAACATCTTCTGTACTTAGCAGTTTGGCGTGGTCCTCTTTGCATTCTGCTTCGAGTCTGAACCACATCTTCTCTGGTGCAGTTGATCTTCACTCTTTTCTACTCATCTTCATCTGATGTCAGCTGTGCACCATCATCATCTGGATTTGCTAAGTCTCTGAGCTTTTGGTAGACTTCGTCTGGCACTTAGCAATCCCTGAACCCTTCTTGAATGTTTTGCAGACATGATTATGCATCTGTTCTTTTTCAGGTTTTGGTTCATGGTGATTTGTAGAGTGGCTCTCTTGATCTTCTTTGTACCCTGCCACTTTTCTGAATGCTATCTTCTTGTCCTTCTCGGCTCTCAGCTTAGCTGTCATCTTCAGTGGCATTCTCATCTTTGTTAAGTGAATCTCTAGTCTGTTTAAGTCCTTCTTCAAGTTGCTTCACTTCCACCTTTGTAGTCTCACTATCACTGAGACTTGTTCTGTTAATCTATGGTGGAACTCGTAGAGTCAACAATAGCATTCTAACAACTCAACGATTCTGTAGCTTAGCAATCATCAAAATCACTTTATCGTTGAAACTCTGGCCTATTTATACTGCTTCCCAATCTTCCTGTTGGTGTATAGCCATTGGAAGCTATTTGAATTGCTTCGCAGATCTAGAGTTATTTGGTGTAGACTGTAGATGTGACATGACATCTTTTTTACTGACTTTCTGACACTGCAGTCTACTGTTTTACCTACCCCGTTAGAGATGTCACTTTGATGTCTTGGGCAGGTCGACGACTTGATTTCCTCCTTCTAATTTCTTGAACAGAGGTTGTCCTTTTGCATCGATGCTCTCAATAAGCTCTTGTCCAAATATCAATCTTCAGATTGAACCGTTGTCAATGCTTCAATCTTCGGATGACCGAACTCTACGATTCTGATGCATGATTTCTTGGACCTGATCGAAGTGTCTTGTTTGACTGTTTTCATTGACATGTAGAGACAGCACTACGATCTTTGAAGAGTGTTCCTTTGATCTTTAATGTAGAACACCTCTTCCTTCTTACTGTGCAGTGCTTCAAGACTTCTGTTTGCCTCAATTGCTCTCAGATACTGATGGCTTGACTCCATGTTCTGGCCCCTTCTAAAGAGCAAGACACTTCAGATTTGTGGCGTGTCCAGCTCGCTTTCTCCTTGTGACCTCCTGTTCACTTATCATCAATGGACGGACCCAGTTCTTAATCACTTTAGCCTTGTTCTTCAGTCGTTGACCAGTATCTCCGTGTACACTCCATCAGTTCCTTCTTTGTTTGGCAAACACTACGATCCTGGTTTCTTCCAAGATCATTGTCTTCTGTTTCCTTGATAGCCACTGCAGTTGCAGACTTTCCCCAGTAAGTTACTGAAGTCTTCTTCTGATCAACTTGTGGAAGACTTCATCTTGAATGGCAACTCAATCAAAATGTTGATTCAGTTGGTGCTTAGATCTTCTGTTAGCTTGCATGTCATTCGTCGAGTGCTCTCTGGTTTCCTTCAGGTGGAATGTATCTTTGCAGCTTAGACCAGAGGCTTCATTTCTTTGGATATTCTGGGAGTGCTTATTTGTTGAGAATCGTATTTGCTCTACTATTCTGCCTTAACATTGTGAGCATATCTGTTGAAGTCTTAGTTCTGCACTCTACGATTCAGCTTCGGCTCTGCAGACACTACGACTCCGAGATCAGATCTTGACACTCTACGATTTCTGACTTTGTGCTCGTTGTCTTCATCTGATCTTGCTCGACTACGATCTCTGCCTCAGATATGATTAGTAGACTCTACGACTCAGAGTGCAGTCTATGATTCTTGACTTGGCTTCGGCATCAGTAGACTCTACGACTCCGAGTGTAGTCTACGATCCTTGACTTGGCTTCGGCATATGCTGGGTCGGCTCGTAGGTAGGCTGTCTCTACAATTCTGAACATGACTTCCTCAGCAGACTACGTCTCCGAGGAAGTTCTTCTCAACACACTACGATCCTTCCTCATCTCTCCTATCAGTCTACGAACTCTGAGATCTACTATCTTGCAGACTACAATTTTACCTTGATAGCTCTCGAGTTTTCTTTGACTCTCCTGGCCGACTACGATTTCTGGTGCAGTGCTCGACGATCAGACAAGCCTATCTGCTACATCATAAGATCAACCTAATATGCTTGATCTTTCTATATTTATAGTCCTTGCACATCATTTCTTTTTAAGGACTTTACAAAGCTGTTTTGCTTATGTAGGATCAACCTAACATATTTGATCAATTCATTCTAAGTCCTTGTACACATGTTTCTATTATCTATCAAATGACTTTACAGCTTTTCTTAATGCAAGCATACTTGCATATTCATTCATATATATCATAATCAAATTATATATAAATAGGAATATCATTGACATGCTTATTCCTGATATAATGTTATAGTTGTGGGTAATATTTACAAATTTTACAAAGTAAGCAAGTTGTCATAAAATATTCGTTTGGTAGGAGAATATTCTTTTTATCAGGGAATATTCGTACGACGGCACAATCATTGGTGGACCCCACAATAAAATAACTTTCGGATATAGAAAGCGAAAAAAATAATATTTTATAAAATAACGGCAAAACTTTTACCGTTAACTGTTGAAATACCCGGTGATAAAAGTACAATAATACGCGTGGTTGCATAGTAGCACACAGTATTGTACAGTATATTGATTATTGATGTTTACATGAGAAGTCACTTAGTTTTATATAATTATTGCAACAATAGTTGATGCATAGTATCTCATATTATTGATTCAATTATTGTCATATTATCATCTGTACAATATTTTATATTATTAAATCAATAATTAAAACAACAAAGTTATTCATATTATTATTTGCATTATTAACAATGTCTAGAAAGTTCTGTCGAGGAAAGGGATTTGATCACCTAATTGCGCGCCAATAAGGAGAAGTCCTTATCGGAAAGCCCCCTCTTTCTTGGGAATGATCTGGTTGTCAATATTGTGAGTTATAATATTAATGATGAATAATTGTTGGAAGATTAAAAATGTGTTAATTAAAGATAAAGTGATTTATGGTAAATATTTATTCAATCTTTGATATAAATAAGAAGTCTGTTATGAGACGTTTGTTGTATGTTTGGTTTATTCTATGGGACCCATATGTCATCATCTAAGCGTCACTTTCACCAATAGTGTTTGCCTTTACCAGACGTCAAACCACTTGCCGTTTCACATTACAGGCGTCGAACCACTTATCGTTTCACATTACAACCGTCGAACCACTTGTCATTTCACATTACAGGCGTCAAACCACTTGCCTTTTTACATTACAGGCGTCCAACCACTTTTCTTTTCAAATTACCAGTCGTCAAGCCACTTGTCTCTTCACATTGCAAGGGCTAAGCTAGAAATCTTCTATAAATAGAAGCTTATTTCTTCTTTCATTCTCACCAATTCACTAAGACTCATAAGAGAAAGCTATAGAGAGAGAATAAGAGAAAAAGAAAAAAAGTATTCTGTTACTACACTATTGTAGTATCCAATCTCTTACTAAGGTAAAGGGTATTATTTCTTTCGTATTCGTAAGGGATATTATTTTTGTTCAATATTCGTAAGAAATAATATTTTATTCCATACTCTGTAGTATGTAAGTAATATTATTTCGTTTCATATTCCTAATTCTACATTTATTTTGATAAGTATTGCTTCTATACTCCTTCAAATTAGTAGAATATCCTTGGAATTTGCGCTTCATCTAGTATCGTTTCACAGAAATATTTTTCTGAACATTCTTGTGAAGTTTTAATCTTTTCATGCGGGGGTACTATTCACGGGGTACTATTCACAAAGTACTATTCACGGGGTATTATAATTCCTGAAGTTCAATTGGAGCCATTCGATATGGGATTTTAGAAATGGGTTTTGTACCAGGTTCAAGGTCAATAAATAATTCAACTTCACGTTCTGGGGGTAGACCGGGAAGTTCTTCAGGAAATACGTCAGAAAATTCACTAACAATGGAAATATTATTCAAATATGACGTATTTTTGTTCAAGTCCATGGCATGGGCTAAGAAAGCTTGACATCCGTTTTTTAATAAACGAATAGCTTTATGGCTTGATATAATAGTGATTGACTTTAGTGGTTTGGTTTCTTGAATTCGCATAATAGGTTGGTTAGGAATATAAAAACTAACAACCTTACGAAAACAATCAATTTTAGCATGATGAGTGGTTAACCAATCAATCCCTAAAATCACATCAGATGCAAGTATCTTTAAAGAGATAAGATCAACAGGTAATGTGATGGTGCCAACTTGGATCAAGCAAGATTTATAAACAGTGGATGTAATGAAAGTTTCTCCTAACGGAGTCTCAACAGATAAGCCAAAGTCTAATTTCTCCAGAGTCAAGTTCAAACATTGAGCACAAACAGGAAAGATAAAAGAATGGGTAGAACCGGTATCTAGTAAGGTATAAACTTCACAAGAGTTTATGATTAGCTTACCCGTGATCACCTTATTCGGGTTCCTCGCGTTTTGGGTAGTCACGACAAATGCTCTTCCAGGAACCACCAACTTTGACTTGTCCGGAATAGCCTTTGGAGTCACCATCCCCGTTGGACTTGTTTCGTTACAAGATAATCTCTAGCTATATGACCTTCCTTTCTACAGTTACAACACACCTTGGATTATTGTGGGTAGTTTGGGCTGATGTGTCCCTCTTTCCCGCATTTATAACATACGACCGGTGGTCGTTCTCCTCCCCTAGAAACAGTTGATGTTGGTGCTGACGTCTTCACGTTATCATTGTTGTACCTTCTCTTTTTGAAATCTCCCCCCGACTTGCTTCTTCTATTATCATGGCCACGATTACCACCAGAGTGGTTACCGCTTTTATCCGTATTTTTCCCTCCCCGCTAGTTGTCATTGCTCCGATGACTGCTGCCACCGGTATGACCCTGGTTGTGGTCCCTCGGTTGAACATACTCATTATCTCGCTCTAATAATTGAGCTCTGTTCACAACATCTGAATATAGAAAAAATTTGTGAGAAATAAGATATTGCCAAATTTTGGGTTTCAGACCTCTCAGAAACATCCACGTCATACGTTCCTCATTCTCTACCAAATGAGGTACTAACCTAGATAACTCCGCGAACTTAGCCTCGTACTGGGACACAGTCATATTTTTTTGTTTCAGTCTAATAAACTCTACCTCCTTCATATGATAAATACTTTCAGGAAAGTACTTGTCATTAAACAGTTTCTGAAATGTTTCTCAAGATATATTGAGTGCAGCTGGTTGGGTACGCTTCACAGACTCCTACCAGTAGTCTGCTTCACCATAGAACATAAAGGTTGTGAATGGAACCTTTTGTTCCTCTGTGCATCCCAAGATATCAAATATCTTGGTAATTTGCTTAACCCACGTTTTCACCTTGATCGAATCCAACTTTCCCAAAAATTCTGGTGGTCCCAACTCTTTGAACTGCTTGGCTGTGACAAGTCGTGCGTTGCTATCATTTTCACCCATATTCTGTACACGAGTCTGCCTCGTCTGATTTTGCATGAACTGTAAAAAGCTTCTAAACATTCCATCATTCATCGTTTGTTCGGTAGTGTTGTTTATAGGAGGAATATTGCCTTCTTGTTGTTCGTTCCCTTGGTTGGTGATTAAAGGTGTCTCCACGGTCTCATTTACTCCATTATTAACATTTTCAGCTGCCATTCTCAAACACTGCCACAAAATAAGGGTTAATTAAAGAAATTGACATACCACATAATACCCCTATATTCTGACCGACCAACAAATACGCTTAGGTATGACACACTAGCGAATGATTTACTCGTCTCTCCCCTACTAGTTTTATTCTCCGATCTCCTCCAGAGACCATATCCCTAAGCTTTGATACCAACTGTGACGCCTCCAAAATAAGGTATACATCACCCATTCTGAGTCACCAAATACATGATACAGAAATAACTACAACGTCATTACTACAATTGTCGTGAAAAATACGACAACACATATACTGTGAGTTTAAATACAAATATTATCTTCTAGACAATATCTACACTCAAAAAAATCCTCATTACAATTATTGATACACTATTTTACAAAAATAGTGAGGACTGCTAAAACAACTGTCTCAAAACATCACTCCATACCCCGACTAGTTCCCGCTATATTCTCGCCTCCTGAGAAGAAAAATGGAACAAAAAGGAAAAGGGTGAGCTCAACTAGCCCAGTAAAGAATATTATGACTAAGATAATATAGAACAAATTATCGTTAGCCTTCAATAAATCAGATAAAATATAATGGACAATCCGTTTTAGATCAATATTCGCAGCGGAAATAACAATTCATTAGAAAAGTTAAGTAGAGAATGAAATCTACTATCATCTATGAATTTAAAAATCCATCATCAATATTTTATCCCTATGTAGGGTTTCAGCACAGAAACGCACAGCAGAAATTAAAATTTTAAAGCAATTTTCGAAACCCTAAAACAGGATCCATGCGAAAAATCAATTAATTAAGAGGTTTAGAGATTATACCGAATATGAAAACGAGAATCTGAAATCGACTGCGCCTCGAATCTCCAACGCAATACAAATCGACTGCGTCTCTACGGTATCCACACGAACGTTCCGCGAATCGTCCTACGATCTGCAGAAGAAGGAATCGCGGTACTAGCCACCAAGGATGAGGATTTACGGAACTGTTTTCTCTAGTCTCTCTCTAAGAGCGGCTAGGGTTTTGTTTTGACGTAAAACCTAAAGTCTGATATACATCATATATATAGCAGTCAGGAGGAATTAATCAAAACCTAATATTATTAAAATCCGAATTTATATATATCTTAATTAAGTCTTACTTAATTAATATACCTATATATAAATTATCCTATTAATTTAAATTCGTAATTTAAAATTATATCAATCATATTGACATATTTAAATCTTTACAATTTAAATTAATTTCCTTTTAATTACGTTCTTTGTGTGTGACCCTATAGGTTATTATTACGTTGGCAATAACCTTAAAATCATATTATAAAGTTATAAACAGTGAGCGGCATCTAGTAATGCATCACTGCTACCCAAGTAATAATAAGATCGATGATTCGATGCAACCTTTTCGTGACCAATGTTTCAATGTAATTTAATCCTTTTAACCTTAATATCCTAGATTAAACTCGAGTCATGGAATGTGTCATACTCTTCATAATTTAATTTGAGTTTTCTTGATCAATGAGTAGACTATATGAAACAAATCACTATTTGAGCATGGCCATGCATTTCATAGTCCTACTCAATCAAGAGGCCTATGGATATCACCTATAAAATATAGGATGGTTAAATTCCATCTAGATCACTCATATTACTCACACGATTCATAATGAACCCAATAATCACCTTTATAGTCCACCCTATTAAAGGTGACATTTGATGATATCAAAGTACATAAATTCTCGTGTAGTAATATAGCGGTTTCAGGTCGGAGGACCATTACATCATTGTCACTATGAGAATTGCTAATGACACTTCGCATAATGCTCCATATAGAATTCTCATGGTGGGTCTGTCCAGTACATTGTTCTCTAACATGTACCTATGCATTGACTTAATATCTCATATATTTATGACCAATGAGATTTGGTCATCAGTCAATCCACATACTAGTCTCAATGTATCATTGTTGTCCCATCAACAATGATACTCGACTAGGGACATTTAAGAACAATGATACTAATTGTAATTATATAATCTCATGTTCAAGTCACATACTTGAAACTATATAATTTGTATCACTATTCTAAGGAATTTTATTATGTTAACAATTATATTACGCAGTAATTAAAACCATAATAAAATCATTTATTTATTCAATCAACAATAATATCAAATGTTAAGCAATTACATCAAATAATTGGCCTCTAGGGCATAAACTCTAACACCCTATAGCATCAATCAATATACATATTGAATTAAATATTTATCTTTGCACTACGGGACACATATATTCATTTGTATCACCAGTTGATCATGTTCATCTCAACACATGTCCATCTTTACACTACGGGCCAAAGATATTCATCAGGTAGTCATTCACCTT
This sequence comes from Panax notoginseng, assembly GCA_016801055.1. Taxonomy (NCBI): domain Eukaryota; kingdom Viridiplantae; phylum Streptophyta; class Magnoliopsida; order Apiales; family Araliaceae; genus Panax; species Panax notoginseng. The sequence continues at coordinate 188,738,290 of CM029020.1, forward strand.
TGCACTACAGGCCAAAGATATTCAGTTATATCATCATTTAGGACTGAGGATGATAAAAAATATTTTAAAAAAAATGAATCCAGTGATATAAAAGATCAAAGATTAGGGATTCATACATTATTTTATCCAAGTTCAAAAATACTCAATAATAATCAATTGTGGAGCAAAATTTCAAAAATGAAGATCAAAATATGGATACAATCAAAGATAGTAACTATAATAGACAACTTGGACAAAGAAAAGAACATTTAATTTTTTTGTGAATAGTGTCGTATTCGTGAATAGTGTCATATAGGTGAATAGTGTCGTATACGTGAATAGTAACTCCGACATGAAAATGTAGAAATTTCACAAGAAAAATCATACTTCGTGAATAGTACTGTATTCGTGAATAGTGTCGTATACGTGAATAGTAACCTCGACATAAAAAGGTAACAATTTCATAATAAAATTCATACCAATATTTCTGTATAATGATATTGAAAGAATAACATCATTTATGAAAAAAATAACATCCCTTACCTCAAAAGAACAATATTTTTGACTAAAATATCAGGTATAAGGCTGAAGGAAACTTGTACTGAATAGCAACTCTCAAAGTATCTAAATACTCACAAAAATACGTTCGATAATATAGAGAGAGAAAACTTATGATTCTAGTGTGATTTTCAATTCTAACTAAGCACCCTATTTATAGGAAAATGCTTAGAGCGTCAGAACAGAATAACATGCTACCTGATGGCTTTACCTACTACTATTCACGCCCACCACTTTTGAAATAAAATTTTAGCACATTTCTTACCAACCAAAAGTGGGGCCCACCCATTCTAGAAAATTTCCAAAATGTTTTAAATTTAAACAATAATCAGTAACTTCAACAATTTATAATAAATAGCCCATTTATCAGAAAAATTCAAATCTCATGTCTATTTAATAAGAAATTTAATTCTCTACAACTTTGTAGAAGAAAATTTTTCCAAACTCCAAATAGAAAATGCCCGAAATTCACATACGGGTGATTTTTAATACATCTATTCCGACAAAATACTGATAAAATACCTCAGCATTGATTCCTTCATTTATATCTACATAAAAATAAATATTTTCTTATCATATAAATCAATAATTAATTATTCACAAATAATATTACAGAATCACAATTATGACAACCAGATCGTTTCTAGGAAAGAGGGGGCTTTTCGATAAGAATTTCTCCTTACTAGCGCGCAATTAGGTGACCAAACCCTTTTTCTAGACAGAACTTCCTTAAATATTGCCAATAATGCTATCTGATAATGGGAAATATTGTGCAGTGATAATTATTGAAACAACAATAATATAAAATATCAACGTAGCAATTATTGAGTCAATAAAATAAAATATTAAACAGCCATTACTGTAACAATTATTGAGTAGTGCCTTCTTACGTAAGAATCAATAATCTAAAAATAATGTGCAATACCGTGTGCTACTATACAACCACGAGTATTATTGTATTTTAACCACCGGGTATTCCAACAGTGCTAATGGTAACAACTACGCCATTATTTATAAAAACTCAAACATGTCATTTTATTCATCCGACCGTTTTTCGTTATGGGCCTACAAATGGCTGCGTCTTCGTACGAATATTCTCCGACAACAAGAATATTCTATGACCAAACGAATATTCTCCGACAAAAATGAATATTTTATAACCACTTGCTTATTTTGCAAAAATTGCACATTTCATCCATAACCAAAGCATTATATCAAATTAACATCTTATTATTCAAAATAATAATTAGAGGAAATTCAATTTTATTTATAAAAAGTTAGGGTCTTACAATCATAACATAGAAAAGAATCATAATACAACACGATTATAATATGAGATCACCACGTGATCTGATAAGGTCATAGCAGGGAGAAGGATCAATCGAATGATTAAAAATTTTACAGAAAAATTGTTGTACTGTGTGTCAGTTGTACTATGAATTGGTACTGTGCACACTCAAAAAAGAGTTGTGGATGATGCAATACGGATTAAACAAAATTCGTATGGAGTAAGTATGAAGCTAGGATTATGTAGGATTTCAATTGAGGGCTCATGTCAACAGCTAAGTTGTATGATTCTTTGTATGGGCGAGGAATTGTACTTGGTGTAACAACAACTTAGTTTCTTACACTGATAATCATTGAAATGTATGTTTCGCGGTATTTGCTATATACATGTTGAGAAGGTGATTCTTTTCTTATGTGTATAACGGATAGGTAGAGAATATAAGGTTTGGTGCGAGTTCTTAAAACTCATACTTATGGTAAGTTTGTGACTCATAATCGTATGGTATGTTTTTGAACCCCTAAGCGTATGGACAGTTCTTGATTGATTCTTGAACTACGTATTGCTAGGATAAGTTTCGAAACTCATATTATTGTGGAAAGTTCCTGAACTCATAACGTGTGGTAAGTTTGATGAACTGGGGTATAGGAAAGTTGTGAATGGAGAATTGAGGATAATAGGAATAGATAGACTTATTAAGCAATGGATCATTATAGAAAGTGGAGTTGATGGTAGAAGTATAGGTATTCCAAATCTTCTAGCTATGCTAGATTTCAAAATTTTTGACATCAAGCTAAAATCGCACTGATATGCCTTTAAAAAAAAGAAAGCAAAAGATAAATAAATTTTGTTATTCTCAACGCATGGTGACACTACAAAAAAAATGGGCCTTTAGCAATGATTTTTCGGGCAATGACTTTATAAGTCGTTGCTAAAAGTATATGTTTAGCAACGAAATTTGTCCTTCGTTGCAGATTGTGCCAGGCTTTCAGTTTTTGCAACGAAATTCATAAGTCGTTGCAAAATTTTGTTGCTAATTCATTGGCAAAAAAAAATTTCGTTAGAAATTCGTTGCAAAATTTTTGGCTACTTGATTTCCCGTCATCGTGGGCAACAAAAGTTTTTTTGTTGCTAAAAATAGGGCTTTAGCACTGATTTTTCAGGTAACGACTTTATAAGTCGTTGCTAAAAGTGTATGTTTAGCAACGAAACTTGTCCTTCGTTGCAGATTGTGTCAGGCTTTCACTTTTTGCAACGAAATTCATAAGTCATTGCAAAATTTAGAAACAAAATTCGTTAGAAATTCGTTACAAAATTTCTAACCACTTGATTTCTCCTCATCGTAGGCAATGAAAGTTTTTTTGTTGCTATATTTCGTTGCCTAATATGGACCACATTCATTGGCAACAATTTTTATTTTCGTTGCATATTTTATACAACTTTTTGCAACGACTATTAAAATGGTGCCTTAAATTAGGATAATCCCAATAAGAATGTTTTTGTAAGACCATATTCGGTATTCGGAGAATTATCAAAAAATATTCGTATTTAGTATTTAAAAATTATGTCCAAATACAGAACATATTCGTTTCCATTTTTTATTCGAATAAACAAATTATTCAAATATCTGAATTCGAATGTCAATCGCCTAATAAACAATTTATTCAATTTATTTATAAAAAGTAAAAATAAAAAAATATTGACCAATTACTAACAAATCACAACCATTTAAAGTTGTAAAAATACATATCATAAATGGGAGACATATCAAATACATCATCAATCATAATTGATCATAAAAATCAATTAAAATTTACTAATATAAATTGTACATATAAGTTGTATAAATTGTACTTATAAGTTGTTCCATATTATTTAATTTATTTTTTGTTAAATTTAAATGTATATAAAAGAAAAGAGATACATATACTTAGGAGCATTCCCCAGATCGATACAAAATGTCAAGAAAGGTAACTCAACATGACAAACAGTGAAACTCAGATCCTAAGACAATACAAGAGCATAAGGCCAAAACAGAGCAAATGAGCACTGCATTAGACTTCAAGAACACTGCAGAACATCCGACCAACAAAACAATAAACAAAACCATAGCCCAAATAGGTTTGCAAAGCAGTAGCACACAAAGAAACAAACGAGTTGCATAGCAGAAACACATAGTAGAAGCAGCACAACATCGCTGCTAATAGCACCTTCATTCAGCAATTTTCCCACAAACGATGTTGCACAATAACAAGAAACCAGCTGGTGAAACTAAAACATCATAACCTGCAGACTAAACCTAATAATAGAGCTCAAAAAACAATACCACAACTTCCCAGACAAAAGCATATTTTATACAATTTTTTGCAACAATTTTTATTTTCGTTGCATATTTTATACAGCTTTTTGCAACGGCTTTTAAAATGCTGCCTTAAAATAATATAATCTCAATAAGTATATTTTTGTAAAACCATATCCGGTATTCGGATAATTGTCAAAAAATATTCGTATTTAGTATTTGAAAATTATGTCCAAATGCGGAACATATTTGTTTCTATTTTTTATTCGAATAAACAAATTATTCAAATGTTTGAATTCGAATATCATTCACTTAATAAACAATTTATTTATAAAAAGTAAAAATAAAAAAATATTGACCAATTACTCTCAAATCACAGCCATACATATTTCACTTAATAAAAAAGAGATGCAGCACAAATGTATCCGTTCACAATTTGCAAGATAAGGTAATAGTAGTATCAAAAAAAAATGAGCCCATTGAAAGAAATTTAGTAATCTTGAGAAACATATTTTGTGGTCCCAACTTCGAAGCTAAACAGTTAATAAAAGTATTACATTGATACATTACCAATAGATGTATTCCCAAAAAAAATAAGCCTGCTGTACTGGACTACTTTCCAGTTTGATACAGAAAAATTTTCCTTCTAATAAGGTCATCATATAAAAACTTGAGACAAGAAATTGAAATCCCATACAGTCGATATAATAATGTACTTTACAACCTAACCTCATTTCTTCCTTCATCAATAATAGTTAGCAGTGCAGCTTCACACCTGGGCAGTGCAGCGGCACGCCCATGCTGTTCAGCACGCGGGAGGTGTAAACAGTGCTATGTCGATGAATGGTGAAGGGTATCTTTCGATGTCATAGTTCCTTCATTGCAATCTATAATAATAAACAATTTATAAGATCAATTGAACTGAGCAAATCGTTTCATGATGGTTGTGTTATTGAAGCATCCCAAATCAATTGAACAACAAATAATGAAGAAACAAATTATGATAGACAGTAATTTTTATTTTTATTTTTGCAAGTACACTGCCAAAAAAATATTAGAATATGCAAAGTACACTACCAAAAAGGGGTATTATAATGTGTATAAATATTTGTAATTTAATGTATAAATATTGTATGTGTGAAGTAGTATTGTAATGTGTATACATATTTGTAATTTAAAATAGAGCATTTAGTAATTAAATAAATTCTTAAATTCAATAGTTTACATTTAATATGTGATTATTTTTATTTTTTTAAAAATATTTGATTAAAACATTAATAATATGCTTATAGTTAGTTTCATTTATTATTTAACCTCAATATATATTACTTTATTATATTTTGTTATACGTAACATTTATAGAGAGTTTCAGTTATAATATATGTGTAACTCTTCAAAAAGTCTACGGAATGAAAATTTTAATTAATTTAACGATATTTTAAACATGAACAAATGAAATGTTACATAAGATTAAAACTAAATTGTATGTAGTTAATTAGGTCATATATATATATATATATATATATATATATATATATATATATATATATATATATATATATAAAGTTATTCGAATACAAATTTCAAATAGGAATATGAATTCGAATATATTTAAAGTTTTTTGTTTTCATTGGTATTTTTGTTTGTGCATCATAGATTCATTTGTAATAGCTTATCAAATTCATAAACTTACAATCATCGATAACAATTATCATAATTCACCAAACCACCACAATAATTATTATTATTGTTGTTATTATTGTTGTTGTTATTATTATTATTATTATTATTATTATTATTATTATTATTATTATTATTATTATTATTATTATTATTATTATTATTACTATTACTATTATTATAATTATAATAATAATAATTATTATTATTATTATTATTATTATTATTATTTGTTTTTGTGTGTGAAGAAGAGAGGGGAGAGAAAGATTTTGTGTGTGAACATGAGAGATAGTAGGCTGTAGGGGTGAATTTTATTTGGGCGGGAAGAAATATGAGTCTTTAGATTAAATTGAAAGAATTAAGTTAGAATGAATCTGAACCGTCCTTGTGCTTTGTCAAACGAAAGATTCATTGTCAAACGAAAGAATCAAAATAGGTTCTGTTTATTATATAGATTGGTCATTATCGGGTGCATAAGTTAAAAAGCTACAAAAAGCTCTCAAGGGAAGTATATACAAGTATTAGACTATATTTATTTACATCTGAATGCATTTGAATGAATTTGAATTTGACCGAATAAGTCATTTTAGACTATTTATTTTATATTTTAATAAACTCTAAATGTGTCTAAATGATTCAAACAAAAAATTATGGCTAAATTAGTAAGAAGTAGTGCTAAATGATGTTTGTACTTGCATTTTCTCAACCAAATTTTGTTATGTACAGATTGCGTTTGATTTTTCTTTAATAAATTAGTAACCAATTTAATGAAAGTTGTTATAATCTTTTGTTTTAATTTTATGGACCGATAAAATGTTATTAATATTTTTTAGTTTTTCTTCCTAAAATTATATTACTAATAACATACTTCATTAAAAAATATTCAAAAGTTTTTATGTTTGTTTGAGTCATAATTGAATTCTACTTGTTTGTTTTATTGTTTATTTAAGTATATGTATATGTGTGCTTACTACAAGAAATTGGGGCTCTTGCAAAGGAACTTTTGTGAGTGAATTGTTTCCTTATCAAATAAGTTTTTTTTTGTGAGGGACTAATGAAGAAATTTTTTATTTATGAAATAAATTTTATTCACAATATGTAATTAGTGACAATTATTTTGTTAGGAAAAAAATTCTTCATTACTTTACTTGAAGTAAATCTTAGAGAATCAATGATATATTTTTACAAAAATATTTCTAATTTTAAAGATAGATATTAAATTAATATAAAATAATTTTTAAAATTTTAAGTATATATTCTATTAAAGGTACATGTTATACAATATCATATACTTAATTAAGGAATATAGATATAATCTAGAGCATTTGATCATATCGTGACCGTTCATTCAAATGTTGGATTAGTCAAAAGTCAATATCACTTCAAGGTCGTCGATTAAAAGATCAAACCAATAACATCATTCGATCATCTAATAAGGAGATAAATTTCCCCCCTCCAAATCCCTCTTTATTTTTAGTTGTCGCATTTACACTACTTTTACCATTTCCCTCTCATTCTGTGTCTCTCATTCTTTCACAGTACACCGCGTCAACTGCCAGAGCTCTTTACATCCGACTGACTTTGCCCCTTTGTCCTGTCTCATCCGACCTTTGTTTGTTACAAGCCCTAATATGGTACTTTGCTTCTCCCAATCTCTTAATTAAATATGTGAATTTGTATATTTTGTGTACACCTGATTTGGGGTTTTTTTCGATTCTCCCCGATTTCGGGTTTCTCTTCTGCAGGATCTTAATTTTATTTTCGCTGATTGATTTCTTGTTCAATCTGCTAGATTACTCCTCTTATTTGGTTTCTTTGAGCAGGTAATTTCAGCCTTTAGGTTTTCAATCTATATTTACATTAATCTATGTAAGATCTGCAGTGGCAGGGATAAGATTGAAACCCCTGAACAGGTTCCTTTTTTGGTTTATTGGGAAACTTAATGCTATTTTGTGATTATTAGGATTTAGGAATATATTCTTATGGTTGAGTCATACTATTTATTTGGATTTTAAGATTTAGTCACTAATATTGCACAAACTTGGGTTTCAGTTTAAGCAAGCTGCAGAAACAGCAGTTAAGCTTGATCTAGATGGGCTCGTAGTCATAGGCGGGGATGATTCAAATACAAATGCTTGCCTTCTTGTTGAAAACTTCAGGTAAATTATGATTGTTGTATTATTATTTTTCCAAGTGTTTTATTATTTAGTTCTATTGATGATATATATTTATATATTTCTATATATTCTAAAGGGGTCAAAACTTGAAAACTCGAGTCATTGGGTGCCCAAAGACAATTGATGGTGACTTGAAGTGCAAAGAAGTTCCCATAAGTTTTGGATTTGATACGGCATGCAAGGTAATTACTACTTGTGCTTTCCATTATTTGAGTTGGGTCATAAGTCACTGATGATGATCAGGTTCATGTCATTCAATGTTCTTTGATTTCTTTCTGTTAACTATAGAAAGCACCCAACATAATTTTTCTCTCCTACCTTGAAGTTTCTTATTAAAAAGACCTATCTGATTCAATCTCCAGTTCTTGTCTTCTATTATTTAATAATTTTAGTAGAACCATATTTTCTACACTATTTCTTCTTTTATTCCCTATGTTCCTGTCTTGGCAGACTATAATTTCATGAATTTATATTTCGAGGCTTAAATAAATCATATATAGCAAGAGAATCTTATATTTCTTATAAAGTAATTACTAAACTTTTGGGTTGTAATTAAAGTTGTTTCTCCTTGGCACTGGACATGCAGATTTACGCATAAATGATTGGAAATGTCGTGACAGATGCTTGTTCGACTGGAAAATATTATCATTGTAGGTAGACTTGTTGCTCGTTTGAGATTGAGTATGATAATGATACTGAGCAATTACTCGCAGACATGGAATTCAAGGATACGTACTCTGATGCTGAACGTGAACTCAAACTGCGAATATTGCGTATTTACTTAAAAAGGTAAACCATCACTTGTTTGGAACATATTCACTTAAATCGCCAAATCATTGATTGTCCCTGTAGTAACTATGGCCAGAGTTGACCCTCAGGTTAGATTAATTTATACCAACTTTTGAGGTACTCAAACAGTTGAGTTATTATTGGTGAACTAAACCATGTGAAGGTACCCATCCCTCTTCTTCCTTTAACATTTATAATGACATAAGCTTGCCACATAAGAAAGTTTTATATTTGAAATGTATAGATCAATGCTAAAAGGCTGGAGTTATCTGTTATATATGAAAATTAGTCTCTATCTGTAAGACAGTAAAAGGGATCTACCCTGTATTTAGTCTGATGATAAGGTTGGATGTTTTAAAATCCATAATGAATTTATTTTGTCATATTTATATTCTATTTTCTCTTGTAGTTGGAAGCAACAAATTCAACCTACAATTTTTTTTCCATGTGCTATTCTCTTGCTTCTAAAGTATTATGAAATAGGAGCCAAGCCTTGACATTGTAAACTATTTTACATGTGGATCTTCTGGTTATGCTTTTTTTGGTGACCTGAATTTGTTAGAGAAATTGGTCATGAAGACAGATGCTCGATATATTTTTGTGGTGGAGTAGGTATGCTTGTTCATTTTTGTTTGTGATGGCTTTGCTACTGATGCTTCAACATAATTTTGGACAACTGTCTCTTGTAGCATGCAATATTCCAGCGCCTGACTGAAGATCACGTATTTATCATAGCAAAAGGATACCCTGATATTGTCACAAGGTAGCGTAAAAGTTTAAACAGTTCAGGTGAACAATAAAGCTGGTATTTGTTTGTTTCTAGATCTTGTCCTGAAAGTCTATTATTTATTAATTTCTAATTAAGTTAATAGTTCATGGATTATAAATAATATAATAGCAATCAATATGAATTCATGTGTAATTGTAGGAAGATTTGATAGTGAGCATGTTGGAGAAGTGCAAACATTCTCTCCCTGTAGTTCAGAGAATTATAGAGAGCACGAATGATGATGAGGTTAATTAAAATATTTGCAGCAATTTGAGAGCATAGTTTTATTGTTGATTTACTTTTGTGGGAAAAAGCTGGAAACAAAGCATGAAAATTTTATTATTTTAATTTCATCTTTATGCAAGCTAGTTGTTAAAATACTATAAGATTAATTAATAGAAACAAATTTCCAGACTAATTTTTGGCATCAAAATAGATGTCTCATCTTTGTGAAGTCACTTTCATTTCCATTTTACAATAGTTAAAGTTCCTTATATATTTGCTAATATTTTGCTTAAAATATCACAGCTGGATGTTGCAAGTAATATACTAAAATTTTGGTGGTTTTTAATTTTTCTGTGATTTAACATATGAAGTATATGCAAAATAGCATATAATCTATTTATATGTTTCATCTGTTTTTCAATATAGTTGAGGTGAAGAGCAGTTCTGATGGTTTCATGATCAAAATGAGAGATGGTCGACATTTAAGATGTGACCATACCAACCCTCAGGGACTATTCTTATAGGACCCAATTATGAAGGGGAGGAACTTATCTCGTTGACCTGGGTATGTTCTGCCCTTACCACTTAAAAATTCCCAAGTTATCAATAAATGTGTCTTTCCAATGTCTGCTACAACATGTTGAATTCTTGGTAAATAAATCTATGATGTCTGTGATTATAGCTAGCATCTTTGGGGCATATACTGTATGGAAATTTATCGTCTCAAGAAAAGTTTTTCCACATTGACTAATAGCCTCAACTTTTTCATAATTGTTGTCCTTTCTATATAGAAATCTAAACATTGTTATTTAAGATTGTGTGATGGTATTTAAGATTGTGTGATGCTTGTGGTTGTTGAATATAACTGAATTCTGACTTGAGGTCAACATATAATAATAATCTACAAGTCTTGTAACAGAAAATATGTTTACCACTATGTTTACTGAAATTAATTCATGAAATGGCCGATTAAGATTCTAAGTTTTTCTTCTAACAAAACAATCATATAGTCACACTGAAGGTTTGTAGACACTCGAAATTTTCTGCACACCTGTTACTGACATTGCAGGAGGGCAGATTCGTCTTTTAGACATAACCCTGGAAGACAACTCACATCCAGTCCGGATACTACCAGAAGCTCAGTTTTAATCCCGAAACACACACCGGGAGAATCAGTTTCAACCCCAGAACACACACCAGGAGTAACTGTTCCAACCTCGGCGATAACCCCGAGGCCTGCAGTTTCAATACCGGAAATTCCACAGGAGAAGACCGATTCATCCTGGAGATAACCCCGAGATATTCAGTCTCAGTCCCAACACTGGGAATAGCAGATTCCAACCTTGGAGATAACCCCGAAAATGTTTGTTTCAAATGCATACAATCAGCTTCAACCTCGATACTTACACCGAGTCACTCAGTACAAGACCTGGCAAAAACACCAGGAAGACAGGCAGACCTCAGAGATGACACTAAAGACCTTCAACACTTGCAGCAGTTCAATCTCAGAGATAACCCTGAGCAACGTCTGCTTTATCAACCCAAACCGGAGATAACCCCGGTGAAGGGCAAAGTCATCATCTTGCCGCCTTGACGCCACATCACGCTGTCTCAACATTTCATACATACATTTCTACACAGCAATGTCCCACAAGAACCAAGGAAAACCAATCCCAAGTGACTATTAAGTAGGGGAACAGATAGAATTTGAAGCATGAAGACCGGAGGGCATAGTCCCATCTTCCTGACTTCGTACAACCTCTAATCTCATGTCATTACGTAACTCTCAACAACGGCGGTCCGAAATAGGTCTTACATTCCTCAGTCGGATGCCCGGATTGCAATTCTAAAAGTTTTAGCAAAATTCACGTTGCACACATGCACGTACTTCGAGACGACAGGACCCGCGAAGCCCGGGGCACCCCGGGCAACTGCAGGTACACCTGCGGCTCCCTCCTCTATAAATAGAGGGCTTGGGTGGCCATTTTGGAAGAGAAAAAGGCGAGGAAGCCCTGCCCAATTTGCTCTGTACACACCCTAAACTGAGTGCTTTCTCATTTTAAACACTTGTAAGCTCATATATAGCTACTTTTTACCGGCGGGAGCCGAGTGTTCATCCCTTTCAAGTTATAGAAGTCTTTTTTGGTAACCCACTGTAAGCCTTCTTACACACTTTAAAGCCTTTCTCTTCATCTTTACACACACTATTCTTCACGTTGAGAGTCGTGTTGCGTGTGTATGCCCGGACTTCGGTCCGTAGTTTCATTTCAGTTTATATATATATATATATATATATATATATATATATATATATATATGGATTAACATTATCGAGTTATGCCTCGATTGAGTCTAGACTTATGTCTAGAGCGTTTAGTTGCTTTCGTATATATATATATATATATATATATATATATATATATATATATATATATATATATATATATATATATATATATATGAACTATGTGTCGAACTCTGTTTGATGAGCCTAGACTTACGTCTGATGCGTTTAAATGCTTTCGTATATATATATACTTATATATATGAACAGTGTGTCGAACTTTGTTCGATGAGCCTGGATTTTACATCCGGTGCGTTTACTGCTTTAATATATATATACTTATATATATTAACTGTTGTTGGACTTTGTCCGATGAGTCTGGATTTTATATCAAGTGCGTTTACATGCTTTTATATATATATATATATATATATATATATATATATATATATATATATATATATATTTACATTTCGTCCCGCCTGGAGTTTACTTCGTGGCGGTTGACCGTTTTTACTGCTTTCTGTACATTTCGTCCCGCCTGGAGTTTCCTCCATGGCGGTTGATCGCTTTTACATCTTTATTTACATTTCCGATCCCCCATGGAGATGCTTCGTGGTGGTCGATCATGTCTGTATATATATATTTACATCTTTTATATATATACTTGCTTACTGCTTTTCAATCAATTGCGGCATCATGTGAGCCTAGGAATCATGTGATCACAAGTTCAGTCCACTGAATCTAGATTCGGTTCCCGTGATGGACATTTTCAGCTGTAAGCATCTTGTAAATTTATTCACGGTGTTTGGATTTCCTCCGATGGTTTTCATACCCATGAGGAATTCGGCACTGCTTTGTATATTATTTTCTCGAAGATGCTTCGCATCTCGAAAATAAAAGCAATCAAGCCGAACATTTTATAATAAAATGGAAGTACCAAAGGCCTCAATTACTATTGAGCACAGGGTTTGAAAAACCTCTTTTTTACAAAACATCACTACTATATCTTATTAAAACTGGATTTTTATACAAATTCAAACCCTATGTATATAGGTGGAAATGAGGTATAAAACTACTTCCAAATAACAGCACATTGACCCACACACACACACACACACACATTCATATAACAGTTTCATAAAAAGTGGCGGTCACCGTGGCAACACGGATGTCTGGGGGTGCCTAACACCTTCCCTCCGCATAATCAAGTCCCCGGATCCTAATGAATCTCGGTTTCACCGACCCATTTAGCAGTGTCATATCACTGGGTCAATGTGCAAACCTTTTCTCGGTTGTGTTGGTACAACCAGTTAAAAAACCAACTGGTGACTCTTAACAGTCCATCGTCGACATTATACATGTCGGACCTTTTTCACGTATTTTTTCAAACAAATCTCACCTATCATGAGAACACAAAAAAATAGGTAACAAAAAGGGACAAATAAAAATTCCGACGTCGACAGGTGGCGACTCTGCCGGGGACACCAGTAAGATGACTTAAGCTGCTATTCCAAGCTTTTCAAAACTGTTATATGGTTGTGTGTGAATGTTGCATTTACATTTATGATGATTGTGTACGAATGCATTTTTTTACTGCACTGCAATATATCTATCTGTGATATTAGTGCTTCGCACATGTCATCATTTTCATAAATGGTGAGACACGTTGTATATAAATATATGTTGTGTGGTTCCTCCACCAGGAGGCTATCCTGTCGGTGTTTGATTACTGAACTCGTAGGAAGACTAATTCCAACGAGGCTCAGGAAAGGCACCACCCAAATTCGCTCTAGTTGATAGACCGGATTAATTTCCCGTTGAGTAAATTGTGATGATTTGGGAACCTTCATGCCAAAAAGCCGCGAGAGTAACCTAAGATAGGTCAGCCTCTAATAAACCAAATGCGGAGTAAAGTATCTTCATGCTTTCTCATTTCAAATTACTTGTAAAGTCAATTACTTGTAATTTACATTCCATATTCATTTCCATTTAATGAGAAATATAAAGAAATATGTGTATATACATATTAACATGCTATCCTGTATTACAAACAGCTTACATCTGTTTTGCAGGATCATAATCCTAAAACGGACACATCACATAGCATGTAAACTTTTACACAATCCCTAAAACTAAACTATGCAAGTTTTGTCGCAGGGGAAACATTCAGACCTATTACCCGGTCAAAGTGCAAAAAGGTCGCAGGCCTACAGCCAATTATGTCTTCATTTGACCAGTCTAATCCAGTTTCTCGCGAAGAATTTGACGGATTAAGTAAACAAATTACAGATGGCTCTTGACCGGTACCAGATCACCAAGGTCAAGAAACAGACCAATGAGTCTTTCAGAGAGTATGCTCAAAGGTGGACGCGCCTTGCTGCTTAAGTGATTCCTTCTATAACAGAGTCAGAGATGGTTGTGACCTTTATCGACATACAAGAAGCTCCTTTCTATGAAAGAGTCTTAGTTGGCATTGGTAAACTAATTTCTGAAATGATCAAACATAGAGAAATAGCTGAGATGGGATTAAAGTTAGAAAAGATTCAACACCTAGCCGCTCTCAAAGCTATTGCCGAGCACATCCAATCTGAAAATTATGGAAACAACCCCTGGAGGGTCCATAAAAAGAAAGAGGAGGATGTTTTCTTGATACTACAAGGTCAGAAAGGCAATTAGAATATGCCTATCCAACAGAGAAATTACACTCCTTTTCAAGCATAGTCTTCAAACCCTCCAATGCCAAAAGGTGGAGAAGTCAAACGCTCTCGAGTGTTCACACCCCTAGGGGATTCACTCGAGAACATTCTCACTCTTCTGACAACTCAGAAGAAAATCACGCATCTTCTTCCACCAGCCAGCCCTAATGGGAAGGGTTTTAATGCTGCTCAAAAATGTGCTTCTCATGCCGGGGCACCTGGACATGATACTCAAGATTGCTGGGGGTTGAAACATAAGATCCAAGATTTGATAGACAACGGTGAGATAGTGGTCACCAAACCAGATCAACCTCACGTGCAAGACAATCATCTTGCTCCATACAAAGAGGAAGATGTCAACATGATTAATTGGAGTAATGGACAGAGTTCTAATTTTAACTGTGAATCATCCCAGATCATCAAAGACGGTGTTGACAAATGGTATTATGCAAAGTTCCAGTTTACAATGGAACGGAAGATTAAAGCTCTGTGTAAGCAAATTGAGCAATTGGTTGAACTGGTGACCAATCAGCATCAAGTCACAATTAATTAGCCAGGAGCATGCTAGTCTCCTCCCTTTGGTTATAAATACTCCATCATCACCTTAAAATATGAAACATCGGAGGACAAACTGACAAAGAGAGCAACTGCCAAAGCCCCGTAGGGATTTTACCAATAGAAGGGAATATACATACCTGGGCCAACCTATGGAGGAGATACTTCAGATGTTAATTAATGAAGGAAGAATCACATCCCTCCTACCTCCAATCAATCCCCGTTTAGGACGGTTCAATCCTGAAGGAGTATGTCAGTATCACTCCCATTCTCGCGATCACAGCATGAAAGAATGCTGGGCACTCCGCTACCTTATTCAGAACTTAATCGATAGCGGTGTCCTGCAACTGGTAGACAATGATACTGTGCTATTTGAGAGTGAAAATACCCATCCCGCTAAATGAAAGGGACTGGTAGTAGTTATATCCACTAAGGCTGATGGGATTGTTAAACCACTCACAATTCAACTCAAAGGAATTAACAATCCTTTGAAAGTGGCTGCTCCAGAGCCAATCATGTTGTCATTCTGACCACAATATCCTATTGTCAGCTTACAGAAAGTTCCCTAGAATTATGGAGAAGCTGAAGGATCCACATCTCATACAACTACTGCAGTGTAGAAGGAAAATCCACTGTATCTTCCCCAATGGGTGATGAAGCCTACTATCAAATCAAAGGGGAAAATTCCCATGGAGAAGATTGAGAAATTCCTCCGTGCTATGGGTCATAATGAAGCCAAGGTGGTTTTAAGCTTAAGAGAAGTTCCACATCAAATTTCAATATTAGACTTGGTTTTAACTTCCGAGGATCACCGGAAGATTCTACTAAAGGTTTTGGAAGAAGCATATTACCAAAATCAGTGGATGTTGAAAAATTTCAACATCTGGTTGATCACATTTTCAACAACAATGTGATCTCTTTCACTGATGATGATATACCGCCTGAAGGGACCGGTCATTGTAAGCTGTTACACATTACGATTTTATCCTCTGGATACATGTTAGCTAGAGTCTTGATAGATGGAGGTTCGTCTCTAAATATCTGTCCTTATGCTACGTTGCTAAAGATGAATATCAATCTCAAGCAGATCCGAAGTAGCTATACGATCATCAAAGCTTTTGATGGATCCTGCCGGAATTCAGTTAGAGAGATTGAGCTGCCAATTGAGATTGGTCCCCATACATTTTGTGCATCTTTTCACGTGTTCAAAATAGATACAGGATATAATCTACTTCTAGGGAGACCGTGGACTCCCCTCCACTCTTCATCAGCATCTCAAATACATTATCAATAATAGCCTAGTCACAATCAACGTTAAACCGGAATGTCCTCAACATGGTGACCTTCCACTCATCGATGTCAATTCAGATGTTGAGCCGGTCAGTTTTCATGCTTTGGAAGTAAGCAACACTCAATATCATTCTATTGGGACGGCATTGCCCGTACCCAAGATTTCTGCCGAAGTTATGGCAGCTACTCAAGAAATGATGTCATTGGGACACCAGCTGGGACAACGGTTGGGAAAAAATCATCAGGGTATTAAGCACCCGATTCAAGTATCCACTCAAGCTGGGACAGCCGGACTAGGCTATTCTGCCAGTTCTAGTCACAGGAATCCACATAAGCATAAACAGATTCCTTCAACTTCAGCCACATGGCTATTATCTCCACCTGTAAATCCAGAGTCAGCACAAACTCCGGTAAAGGTTCCAGCCAATGTAATGGCTATGTTATTTCCTAAGCCGATACCGGTAAAGGATGAGGAAGTATTTGTTCCAGATCCCAAGGTGGAAGAAGAGGAATGGAGAATCAAGCAGGACATCGTCAGAATGATGTCAGGCATACGCATCATTGTCCATAATGAGCATACGAACAAATACACCCCAGACGATGGTTTCCCAGACATAATGGTCATCATTCGGGAGAAGGAGGATGCTGACAGCCCTTCCGTCACTGCAGTCCCCCAGGACTTTGCCTTTACCAATTGGAGCAGCACTCCTTGCATTGGTCGACAAGGGTAAAATGGGCAGGACTTCTTTCTGCCCTGTAGATATCATAACTGCTTACTTTTCTGTACAGTATTAGCAGTTGTTTTGTCCGTACATGCTAACACTTTGTATGATTAAACAGTTTCATATATATTAAGTGAAAGCATATTTTATTTCAGGACTCTGAACTTAGATGTGCCTGTACTTGTTGATAAGATGCCTCTTCTCCACAAGGATTGTAACTTTGATGAAAAGTTAAACTCCGACTTGATGGAAATACAAGAGGACATTGAGGTGCCTTCGGAGATCAAAGAATGGGTCGAAGACAAACCTAAACCTAACCTTAATCAAACCACCTCTTTCAATCTCGGAACGTTAGAAAACCCTAAGTTAATCCAGACTGGTTTAGACCTTACCCCAAACCAGAGGAATGACATGGTTACGCTACTAACCCAATTTCAGGATGTGTTTGCATGGTCTCATGAAGACATGGTGGGTTTGTCCACTGATATTGTCTCCTTCATCGCCTTCCCATCAAAAAGGGATTCAAGCCAGTCAAGTAGAAACTCAGGCGATTGAAACCTGAGTGGAGTTTAAAGGTGAAAAAAGAAATTATGAAACAATTTCAAGCCGGTATTATCATGGTGTCCACATATCTTGAGTGGATATCCAACATCGTTCCCGTGCCTAAGCCTGGAGGAAAGGTGCGAGTTTGTATGGATTATCAGGACCTGAATAAAGCTTGCCTTAAAGATAGCTTTTCAGTGCCATTTATCCACATTCTCATTGACAATACTGCTTAATACGGCATGTACTCCTTCGCTGATTGCTTTGCAGGGTACCATGAGATCATGGTTGCTGAGGAGGATCATGAGAAAACTACTTTCATCACACCTTGGGGTACCTTTTGCTACATACGGTTGTCATTGGCCTCATCAATGCTGGAGCTACCTATCAGCGAGCCATGATGGCTCTTTTCCACGTCTTAATGCACAAAGAGATAGAGATCTACATGGATGACATTATTATCAAGTCCCGAAGGGAAGAAGACCACCTAGACCATCTCAGAAAGCTCTTCAACAGGTTGCGTAAGTACAACTTAAAGTTGAATCCAGCCAAGTGCGCCTTTGGTGTTAAATCAGGCAAGTTGCTAAGATTTCTAGTTAGCGACAAAGGGATTGAGCTGGATCCCACCAAAATCAAGGCCATTACGGAAATGCCCATTCCTCAGACAGAGAAGGAAATATGGGTATTTTTGGGAAGAGTCAACTTCATCAGTAGGTTCATTTCTCAACTCACAGCAACCTGTGAACCTATCTTCAAGCTGTTAAGGAAGAACTCCTCCATAAAATTGAATGACGAGTGCCAGAAGGCCTTCCTTACCATCAAAGATAAGCTAGTCAAAGCTCCCATTTTGGTACCACCCAGGGATGATGTTCCCCTGTTCATGTACATGTCCGTAAGTGATAATGCCATGGGCTGCATGCTGGGTTAGAAAGACGACAGAGGCCGAGAACGAGCTATCTATTACCTCAGCAAAAGATTCAGCATCAGTGAACACAAGTACACTCTGATTAAAAAGACTTGTTGTGCTTTAGCATGGGCTGCCATGAGGTTACAACATTACCTCCATGGGCACACAACCCATCTCATATCCCACGTGGATCCTCTCAAGTATGTGTTCAGTAAGCCCATACTAAATTGTCGGCTGTCCAGATGGCAGTTAATTCTGCAACAATTTGACATTATTTATGTGACGCAAAAGTCCATTAAAGGTCAAGGAATCGTGGATCAACTGGCCGGTGCACCATCAAGGGATTTCAAACCCTTGGAAATATACTTCCCTAATGAAGGGGTAATGACAATTCAGCTACACCATCAGTATGATACACGCCAAACATGGAACATGTATTTTGATAGAGCTGTTAATATGGAAGGTTCTGGAGCTGGAGTAGTTCTAGTATCCGGTACGGGGGAGCAGTATCCCGTCTTTGTCAAATTGCAGTTTGTCAGCACCAACAACACAGCTGAGCATGAAGGTTGTATCATGGGGCTAAAACTTGCACGTTCAATGGGCATCAGGCGGTTAACTGTCTTTGGGGATTCAAAGTTGGTAGTCAAACAATCCACGGGAATCTATCAAACCAAAGAGCTACATTTGCTGCCTTACCATCGGCAAGTTTTACAGATAGCTACGGAGTTCGAAGAGATCTCCTTTCTACACATTCCACGTAATAGGAATGACTTCACAGACGCATTAGCAACTTTGGCCTCCTTGATTCACATACCTGACAGGGAACACATGCCAAGCATCACATTAGCCCTGCAAAAGGCACCAGCCTATGGGAACTATGTTAGAGAAGTATCGGATGAGCTACCTCCCATCCAACAACCTTGGTATCAGCATATCAAGGAGTACTTGTGAGATGGATCTACACCCGCTGAGGCGAGCCTGACTTAACAAAGGCGAATTCATCGACTTGCTATGAAATTCTACCTGAGCGGAGATGCACTCTACAAGAGAGATGCAGGACTAGGTCTCCTCAGATGCCTGGACAAGGATCAAGCTCAGAGACTCATGGATGAGATCCATGGTGGAGTATGTGGCCCACACATGAGCGGCCCTTTACTTGTAAAGAAGATCCTCAGAACAGGACATTATTGGCTCTCTCTCAAGGCTGACTGCAACGACCACGTTAAGAGATGTTATCAGTGCCAAATTCATGAGAATGCTATCCATGCCCCTCCACGGGAGCTCCACAATATGAGTTCACCTTGGCCCTTCTCAATGTGGGGAATGGACGTGATCGGGCCCATTGAGCCTAAAGCCAGTAATGGATATCGCTTTATCTTCACCATGATCGACTACTTTACCAAATGGGTAGAAGTAGTCTCCTTCCCCAAGGTTACCAAAGAAGTCATCATTGTTTTTATCAGAAACAATGTCATTTGCCGATATGGACAACCAGAGGTGATTGTATCAGACAATGCTAAGAACCTCAACAACAAAATGATGGAGGAGTTATGCAGTAAATTCCACATCAAACACCTTAAGTCCGTCATCTACCGTCCAAAGATGAATGGTGCTATTGAAGCGGCTAACAAAAACATCAAGAAGATCATGCAAAAGATGTCCGCTAACCATAAAGGACCTATTGCCTCTTACTCTGTTAGCCTACAGAACGTCAATGCGCACTTCAACTGGGGCAACCCCCTACGCATTAACCTATGGGATGGAAGCAGTACTCCCCATAGAAGTAGAAATGGAATCCCTCAGAGTGTTGATAGATGCTCAGCTGGATGAAGACCAATGGGCACAAGACAGGTATCACCAATTGTCTCTAATAGATGAAAGGCGAACCGCGACTATCTTCCATGGTTAGTTATATCAACAAAGGATCGCCCGATCCTGCAACAGAAAAGTCCGGCTACGGCAGTTTAAACAACATGATTTGGTTTTGAAGAAGATCATTGACAACCAAGATCAGTCTAAGGGAAAATTCGCTCCTAACTGGGAAGGCTCGTTTATTGTCAAAGAGGTATTGACAGAAGGTGCTCTCAGATTGCAAGAAATGGACGGTAATGAATTTCCACAACTTATCAACTTGGACACCGTGAAACGGTACTATGTCTGAATTTACCATAAAGCAAACATCCTGGTGTTGGATCATTAGATCACCAATCATTTCGGTTCTTTAACCCTTCATTACATACAACTTTTTTCCACACTTTGCCCTTCAGGGAAACATACACTTTAAGCCAGCAGCCTGGCTTCACTGCGCTCTTACAACTTTGGTCATCCCACTAGGGATTGAACCTCTTGCGTTTACAGTTTGTCCCCCCAAACATGGTATCAAACTTTTCACACCTGCAGTTTATCCTCAACCTAGGATCAAAACTTTCTCTTCCCCGCAGTCTATCTTGCACATGGGATTAAACTTTCTTCCCCACAGTTTGACCTGTACATGGGATTAATCTTTCTTCCCCGCAGTTTACCCTGCATATGGGATCACGCTTTTCAACTCTTCCTGAGGGGCGAACTACGTCGACCTGATCTCCTTGATACACGGGAGTACGTAGGCAACCATATTTTATATGGCCCGATCGCAATAAAACAAAAACAATAAAAACACTTCTACACCCTTTCCCTTACAAAAACAAAAACAACAAAAACATTCCTACACCCTTTCTGCCACATACAGCGTTGAACCTCTTACACCAGTTTCGAACTATGCAGACCTGATCTCCTCTTCAACAGGAGTACGTAGGCAGCCATTCATGGTTCGGTCTAACCCCCTACCAAAACATAAATACTTGTCAACGGTACTGGGATCAAACTTGAATCCATCATATTTCATTTGGCTTCAAACCAAAGGGATGGAATTACCTGAACTCCTCCTAAATAGGAGATTCGGTGACCATCTAAGCTGCTATTGTACCTCAAAGAGCAACACCAATCCATAAGAGATGGAATTAACTAGGCTCCTCCTCAATAGGAGTACTGGCGACCATCTGTGGTACGGTCAATCTCAGAGAGGAAAGCCACACTACTCTCCATATTTTCATATAGAAATAAGTCCCAAGACACCAAAGAGGGTAGGGGTATACACAGATCCAGGATCCATTCTGAGCTATCCAGAGACAACTCAATGTCCATCCGGTAAGGAGGAAGTCAGAATACATCAAGATCACAAGCCCTGAAGAAGCAGGCAAATATCAAGCAAGTATTCAAGCATATCTAAAAGGGAAGTGATCAAAAATATATTTTCTTGCTATATATAATGTTGTTTGATATACACAATGTAAATTATATATGACAAAATGGCTAAGCTAGTCTGTGTAGGAAAATACAAAGCTATCTACAGATCGATATACAGGCGAGCTAGCAAATCTAACATAGCATCTCTCTCCAAAGAAGGGGGTAACGCTGTGGTCTCCTGTACCAGGATATCCACACGAGTCAGCAAGTCTGAGGCCATCTGCATGGTGACGCAATGCTCATCAATTTATGCACTCATCTCGATAAGCATGCCAGTGGTAAGGGACCTCACTGTAGTACTATTTGTGACGGCTACATCCCGAGCAGATATGGCAATATCCCGCTCAACTATCACTACATCTCTGGCTGATCTGGCCTCATCCCGCTCAACAACAGCGTCATCTCTGTGAGCTAATGCCTCGTCTCTCTCTAACAGAGCTGCGTCTCTCCCATCAAGAGCTGTCAACATCAGGGCTCTAGCCTGATCTCTCTCAAAGGTCATCAGATGAAGACTCTGCTCAAAGTACTGTGTTGAATGCTGAATCATGACAGTGCTAGTACTTGGAGAATCTAAAAGAACTGCTAGCAACCCATTAAATGGCTCCTCCTCGGTGTGAGAATCAATGTCCTCCATGGGCTCTCCACCGTCTGAATCACTATCCGACACTGTGGATACTACCACAGCCGATAAAGTCTCTGTCTCCATCCACGCAGAATACTCTAGCGAATAACCCGGATGGCTAACAGAAAAAGTAGCTATCTCACGCTGATCCCAACAAGCATACACACGGGATCGGTCCTCTGCTGATAGATGGCAAGAAGCTAAGCGCTAACTTAACGCCCCATCAAAAGGATAAAAGTCCTAGAACTGGTCAAACTGCGACATCATGGCCAGTGGGTGGTAGGTATTCATGCCCCTCAAACCAGCCAGAGGGAGATAATCCATTTCCGGAGCATGAGTAATGAAACTATATGGCGAACTGAGCCCTGAACACGACAAGATAGCAAACGGATCTATAATATCAGCCAGGAAAGCGGACCAAGATGTCAGATCTATACACTCCATAGGCTGGAATGAATACGACATAGATATCTCATGGGTGAAACAATACATGTGTCGTCTAAATGTTCCAATCGGTCTCAGGTGTGACATAATCCACGCGTATAGCATGACCAAACTGCATGTGAATACCCCTGTAGGGTAAGTGCTGCAAAATATGGCCGACCTCAGTGTCTCTGCCATGATCATCGGAATAATGGCGTGACCATTCCTGAGAGCTCTCGCTACCATAATAACGTCGATGTCCAACTCATCCATGTATCGTGGCATGTACACATATGATAATGCACACAACATCAGTGCATCCACTCTGGCTAAATGCCACCGGTCCTCTGGTATGATGAAATCCCCAGAATACCGAGCATAGCTATCCTCATAGCCAAATCTGTCAATCAAAAATCGCTGGGATATCACATGGCCAGATGTAATCTCATCTTGCACAACTCTCCGCCTCAGCCCGGTGAGAGTCATAAACTGACGGCTCATGTCACTAATAGCCATATGCACGTAAGGTCTGTCAAATAGTAGCATCGTCAAACGTGCATACTCCTCCAAAGTTAGAGTTAACTCCTGGGTCCCAAACTAGAAAACCGGCCTCTCCGGTACCCAGTGCTCCAGCATGCCCTCCACAAATCCTGGCCATGGTATCCTGTAACAGATGATCTACGGTCACCCTATCTGAGGGTGACATACTATCATACCAGTGTCTCAGGCGGGATGCCACCAATAATGGTGGGGTGTGATCTATGCGGCTGACTGTCGAAGAAGACATCTGTGTGGGTCGTATCATAATACCATCCAGGGGTCAATGTTGAATATCTCTGGACATACATACATATGCATAACATGATACATGCATAACAGATAATAGATGACAATATGATATAGGGAAGAGAAAACTGTACATACATTCCTAAGTATATTATCATCTCTATACAACTAAAAATATAGGTAAATGGGGCACAGACGCCCTACTACTAACAGAGGCCTATCAAAAGATATAGCGAGAATGGGGCACAGCCACCCAATAGCTAACAGAGGCCTATCAAAAGAGATAACGAGAATACACATCAGAAGAAGATAATGGTGTCAATATCTACATCATCAATCATGTCCACCTGATGTAACTCCTCCTGAGTAACTGGATCTCTATCAACAGGGATATCAGGCCTATACAAAGGAGGATCTGCGCCGGCAAAGCCAAATGGGTCATCTAAGGGCCAGCTCCTGCGCTGGAAGGATCAAATGAATCTGCCTCTGCTGGATCTCTACCCAAATGCCGGATAAAGAAATGTGCCCGGTCCAGTCATTGGGTCAAGCTGTCAATCTGTGTCACATGAGTCAGATCTATGACACAGGCTAGCTAATCCGTCATCATCACGGATCCTAGAATCATATCTCCCATAAACTGAGTGGCGTGGGTCTGGGCTCCAATGGTACGGGGGATCCACCAATGCTAGAATACATCCTGAGTGCAAGGACCCTCTGACAATGCAAATCTGTCAACACCCAACAATGGGATATCAATGATGGGTGACTACGACTCAGGCCAATAACGCCTAGCAAGAGGCAAGATCGGTATACGGATCTCTCCTGGGGTGCTCCTAATAGCACGCTCTCCTAAATAGAGCTCTCATCCTCCATCTGTGAAGAGAGGAATCCTACGGGTGGAAATCACGTACTTGACACCAGTCGGGTACCCATTCTCAAATCCAATGGCCAAATGCTCCCCATAATATGGAATCCATATGATGACATCCGCTATCAATAACTCCAACTGTAGGAGACAATGAGTGAAACCCTCAGATACGGGGACCTCTGCCAGTATGGAATGATGTCATCTCCGTCCTCGTGGGTAGGTATCCAACCTTAATACACTCACTGGACGTAAACATGGGAGCCTCTCATAGGCCCAAAATTGCCAACACAAAGGCAAACATCTGCTGTCAGTTAACACTCTTAACCTGTACATGGTAAATGACAAGAGAAATACTTACCAGCAAAAATGGGTAAAATCCTAACCAAGCCTCGGTCAAGCCCTGCGAGCGCATACGCATGCCCCTGAGGAAATAGGCAAAGGTGTAGGAGCCCCAATCATACTCTCCAATACGGTCTACATGTCGCGTGGCGCTGATCAAAGCGAATGACACCGTAGAAGAGTTATCTGCTATGAAGCAGCCCCTAAAAATCATCAGGAACAATCACAGAAGAATGCGATCCCTGACTCTAACATCAGCTGGTATGGGCTCACTCAATAGCCCACTCATAACATCTAAGCTCAAAGGACCCATACGGACAACTCTGTCCTTGAGCGCCTCCGCTGGAACTCCTAACAAGGATCTGACGGTAGTGGGGGTAATATCCGTCGTGCAAGGCACTGACGTCCCTCCAAACTCCATACCTATGATAAACCGCTAATCCATCGGCGTCATCATCACCTAACAGTCTAGTAAATGGAGAGACTGAGTCTGGTAAAACCAATACTCAGACAATGCCCTGAGGTAACCCCAGGGACAACGGCGGGGAAGGATGGAAAAGAATGCTCTAAATCCCCAGTCATGCACAATCGGTTTATAGTCAGGATTTAGAGCCTGGTACATGGAGTGAATGCTGAACCAGTTCCCTCGAGGCTGTGTAAAGCCGGGAACCTTCAAAATACAGATCGACATCAGAATCCTTTACTCCTCATCAATAGGAAAGAAGGAAGATTAAGATCTAAACTTTATAACTCGTTGGCATGCAAATACATCAAGGGATGTCTACTCAAATCACCCAGAAGCTTTGGGTTTGCCACCTGAATACTCGGGAGGTCCCTACGGGGAACATCCTCCTCCTCGTCCTCAACGTTCGGTACATCAACCCGGACTGGACGCATCATCGCCTCCACCAACCGACGAGACTGTCTAACGGAACGGGGTCGAGGCACTTCAGAAGCCCTCCTCCGTATACCAGAAGTGGTTCTGCGGGAACTACTCGACTGCTTCGGATCCATAATATCTGGACAATAAGTCTCCAAACTACCTCAGAAGGGGTATGGACAGTGTAGAACACTTGTACAGTGACAGAATTTGCAGAAAGACATCCAAACTTAGCAGATCTGAAGAAGAGCTCTCGGATTTCCTTCGTGGCGTAACTTGAAAATGACTTATAAAAGCAACCTGCAGGACTTTAATATCCACGGTTGGTCGCAGGTCCATCTACGGCTGCAGCAGGTGTACCTGCGGCACCTCTATATGGATCTCACCCCTCCGGCTCGGTCCAGTTCGAGTTGCAAAGGAGTTCTCACAAGCTGAAAAGGCCAAATCAGGGATAAAAATGCTACGCGATTGAGCGGAATAGCCTGAAATTCAGGTTTTTCTGGGCCCGACTGTAGCTTTCATATCATTCATTGGTATTCGCCTGAACACAGGGTATACTATACCGATGATCCAAGTCGTTGCAGATCACATTCGGCAATATCGCACAGAGGTCCAATGTCGTCAATTCAGGGTCGTCACCCTAATCCTTTCAAGTGTATCCCCGGCGGGGGTTACAGCGCATGGTAATCTGTCCACAAACAGATCCCCGATGGGGGTTATAACGTATATTATTTGTTGACACACACATCAACGATGATCCAACGCGTATCCCCGGCAGAGGTTACAACGCATATTTACCGTTGATGCACATTTCAACGAAGGTTAAGCAACCTTGATGTGACAACCCCAAAATAGGTCCATTCCATCCAACCCATTCTGAGTCGCCAAATACATGGTACAGAAAACAACTACAACTTTATTACAACAATTGTCGTGCAAAATACAACAACACATATGCTGTGAGTTTGGATACAAATATATACCAAATGTGACTCATGTTCCAACCGTGGACATCACCTCACAATGACACCTTACATAAAGGTATAGTCAAAAATTGTTTTAGAAATTAGAATCTTTGGGAAGTGCTCAAGAAAACCTTCGTACATGGGAGGCCACGCGTCTAGGTTATGTTAGATATCATATGGCCACAGAATTATCCTTAGTTGACCCAATAGACCCCAAAGAAAAACGAGAAGATTACTATCATATTCTTCCCAATGGTGAGTCTTCTCTTGACATATCATTATCTCTACTGTCTCTAATTGAGAATTATACTTCAAACAAACACCAAAATTATATAGGTAGTGCTCGTATATATACTCAGCAAGTGGATGAGCACATCCCTGTCTTATGATGACACGAGATTGTATGTCGTTAGACATCTTGTATGATAGTCGCAAACCACCCTTCCAACGTTGGGTACACCTTACCCTATTAGATTCACCAAATAAAACTACTAAATGAACTTTTCTATACTGCTTCGGGAGAACATCCACAGCTAGAGACCATCGTTCTATTTCCCCGTTACCCTCGCTCGACCCAGCTACACTCTTATTACCTGAAAGGAATTGTGAAGCAAAAGGGTGAGCACAACTAGCTCAGTAAAGAATATCATGACTAAAGATAATTAAATTATCAATAGCCTTCATCAATAATAAATCAGAGATTTAGAACATATGGTAAATGATAAAAATTTCAACCATAGTTGCAGCGGAACGAGCAATCCATTAGAAGAGTCAAATAGACTATAAAGTCTATTATCTTCTCCATGTTAAAAATCCATCAACAATATTTTATTCCTGTAACATCAATCAACAATTCTGGTCCACAATCATATGAATAACTCATAATCATAACTGTAGTTCTAAATTCCTCTTCTCATCCAGGACGAAGATAATTTTCATCACCTATCTTTACCTGAAACATCAAAGATCATGGTTATACCAAATCACAGTTCCTGTTTATAATCATACTAACAAATCCATCTTTGCACTACGGGCCAAAGATATTCATCAACAAACCATCTTTGCACTACAGGCCAAAGATATTCAACAACAGTTCATCTTTGCACTACATGCCAAAGATATTCATCAACAGGCCATCTTTGCACTACATGCCAAAGATATTCATCAACAGTTCATCTTTGCACTTAAGCTTAAGATATTCAATTATAAATTCAATGGTCATGATCATACCAGTCACAATTCAACTTTGCACTACAGGCCAAAGAGAACCCTAGTCATGATCATACCAATAATCTACCCATCTTTACACTCCAGTTAAAGAGAATTTCAACATCAGGGTTATAAAAATGTTATATATGATGATAAAAATAATATGATTAACATATAGTTTTAATCTCAAGAGTAATATTCGTAACTCATGAATAGTAAATCGTGAATAGTAACTCATGAATAGTAACCCCGACACAAAAGATAGAAATTCCACAATAAAATCCATACCAATATTTCGGTATAATGATATTGAAAGAATAACATTACTTAAATTTATAAACAATTTATTTTAATTGTTTACACTTTACTAATTAATGCATTTAATCATCATAAAATGCCAACTCATAAGATTTCATCATCAATAACCAAAACCCTCATCAAAAATCTGCATATACCTCATATAGGATTCTCAAGCCATAAAATCCTATTTTCCAATATTCTTTCTTCACAAAACATATTTAATTCATTTACTCATAACTAGACCATTTTCATGAAAAATACCAAATCAATTCCAAAAATATTTCTTTTCTGAGATTTAGCATAATATAGTCCCATAATGAACATATATTTTTCTCAGAATTTTTAAAAGTCATTTACTATTTTTCATATGGTCAAAACAGCCGAATATTTAGACATTTATCAAAAATTATACTTTTGTCCAAAAATTCTGAAATTTACAGAGTATACTTCTACCATATACATGTACTCCCAATAAAAATTTCATCAATTTTGGAGTTAACCACAAGGAATTATAAGCTGTTACTTTTAAAATAGTCTTTTCTCATAAAATTCATAACTCTTAATCTATACATCCAAAAATCACCATTTTTGGACACAATCAAGAAAACTCATCAAAATATAATTTCAAATTTTTCCAAAATTTTTGAAGAGTAGAAAAATTACGAAACTGAAAATCATAACAACCCTTAAAATCCCTTACTATCCCTTACCTCAAAAGAGCAGTACTTCTGACTGGATATCGGATATGATGCTGAAGAAAACTTGCACTGATGAATAGCAACTCACCAAGTATCTAAAAACTCACAAAATATGCTTCATAATATAGAGAGAGAAAGAGAGAAAGCTTATGTTTCTGGTGTGATTTTCAATTCTAACTTAGCCTTCTATTTATAGAAAAATTTTGGTAGGTTTGACCTGCAACCTGATGGCTTTACCTGTTACTATTCCCACCCACCACATTTGAAATATAATTCAGCACATTTCTTCACCAACCACAAGTGGGGCTCACCAATTCTAGAATTTTCCACCAAAATGATAAACTCCGAAAATTCAACAATTTCTGAACCAGTCATCTCGTAAAATTCATAATAAATCATACGTTCATTTTTAACGGTTCAAAATTTGTGGGCATATACTCAACTTATATATGTATAACATATCCAAAAATTACCACGATCCAACGGTCGGATTAAAAATTATAACCCCCGCAAAATATCTCAAAAACCCTGATTTTTAATACCTCCATTCCGACAAAAATACGGATAAAAATCTCAACATTAACTCCTTCATTTTTTAACCACAAAAATATATCCCTCATTTATATCCACATAAAATAAATATTTTCTTATCATATGAATCAATAATTAATTATTCACAAATAATATTACAGAATCACATTTATGACAACCAGGCCGTTCCCAGGAAAGAGGGGGCTTTCCAATAAGGATTTCTCCTTACTGGCGCGCAATTAGATGACCAAACCTCTCCTTAGACAGAACTTTCTAGACATTGCCAATAATGCTATCTAATAATACTATTCAAATAATATGAATTATTGATCTGATAATGGAAAATATTGTGCAGCAACAATTATTGAACAACAATAATACAAAATTTTAACGTAGCAATTATTGAATCAATAAAATAAAATATTGAACAGTAATTACTGTAACAATTATTGAGTAGTGCCTTCTTACGTAAGAATCAATAATTTCAAAAATACTGTGCAATACTGTGTGCTACTGTGCAATAACGCGTATTACTGTATTTTAACCACCGGGTATTCCAACAGTGTTAACGGTAACAACTACGCCATTATTTGTAAAAACTCAAATTTGTCGTTTTCTTCATCCGACAGTTATTCTGTTATGGGGCCCACAAATGGCTGCGCCGTCGTACGAATATTTCCCGACAGAAAAAATATTCCACGACCAAACGAATATTCTCCGACAACAACGAATATTTTATAATCACCCTTAACTTTAATATTTATCAATTTAACCATTTACTGAATAGTAATTATAAGAAAAATTGAATACTTTTCTTTCATAAAATTCGGGGTCTTACACTTGACGTTAGTTCAGCTGTTGGCTGGTAAACCCAACGTCGCATCAAAAATCATCCGATGAGTTCATCAGTTGATTCACACATCAATAAATGTCAAGCAGCCTTGACATTCATCCCCAACAGGGAGTTCATCCGTTGATATACACATCAGCAGAGGATCATATGGATCCCCGGCGGGGGTTACAGCGCGTGGTCAACTGTTGGTTCACATGTCAACGAAGGTCGGGCAGCCCTGACAACATATATTGTTGGTAGTAAATCCAATAGAACATTGATATGACCTGGCGATACAAACCAAGGAGGATTAACATCATCGGGGAGGATTAATGATGGAATATGTTATACACATCCTCAAACAGACAAAGTTTTATCCCCACAGATCTCTTGTACACGAGAGACACATCTTTGGAGTAAAGTCTGTATCCATGATTAAGAACTTTGGTGATAACCCCAACGTCAACATCTTAATATGCATCATACACTTGCATCATGTTGCTCCACATAGCATCATGTTTATCTTGTTACATTTCAAGTGTCTAGGATTCTTTATCCTATCCATGCCATTGCATTGCATGAATATGATAAAGAGGGGCATCCGTAGACACTCGAAATTTTCTGCACACATGTTACTGACATTGCAGGAAGGCAGATTTGTCTTTCAGACATAACCCTGGAAGACAGCTCGCATCCAGTCCGGATACTATCGGAAGCTCAGTTTTAATCCCGAAACACACACCGGGAGTATTAGTTTCAATCTCGAAACACAAACCAAGAGTAACAGTTCCAACCTCGGCGATGACCCCGAGGCCTGCAGTTCCAATACCAAAAATTCCACCAGAGAAGACCGATTCATCCCAGAGATAACCCTGAGATATTTAGTCTCAGTCCTAACACTGGGAATATCAAATTCTAACCTTGGAGATAACCCCAAGGAAGGCAGTTACAGTTCCGGAGATAACCCCAGAAATGCTTGTTTCAAATGCATGCAATCAGCTTCAACCTCGACGCTTACACCGAGGCACTCAGTACAAGACCTGGCAATAACACCAGGAAGACAGGCACACCTCAGAGATGACACTGAGGACCTTCAACACTTAAAGCAGTCCAATCTCAGAGATAACCTTGAGCAACATCTGCGTTATCAACCCAAATCAGAGATAGCCCCGGTGAGGTGCAAAGTCGTCATCTTACTGCCTTGACACCACATCACGTCGTCTCAACGTTTCAGACATAAATTTCTACACAGCAATATCCCACAAGAACTAAGGAAAACCAATCCCGAGTGACTATTACGTAGGGTAACGGATAGAATTTGAAGCATGAAGACCGGAGGGCATAGTCCAATCTTCCTGACTTCGTACAACCTCTAATCCCATGTCATTGCGTAACTCTCGACAACGGCGGTCCGAAATAGGTCTTACATACCTCAGTCGGATGCCCGGATTACAATTCTGAAAGTTCGAACAGACATCACGTTGCACGCATGCACGTACTTCGAGACGGCAGGACCCACGAAGCCCGAGGCACCCCGGGCAGCCGCAGGTACACCTGTGGCTCCCCCCCTCTATAAATAGAGGGCTTGGGGTAGCCATTTTGGAAGAGAAAAAGGCGAGGAAGCCCTGTCGAATTTATTCTATACACACCCTGTAGACACTCAAAATTTTATGTACACCTGTCACTAACATTGCAGGAGAGCAGATTCGTATTTTAAGAGGGAACCCTGAAAGACAATCCATATCCATGCCGAAAACTACCTGAAGTTCAACATCAACCCCAGATCGCAATCTGGGAGAAACAATTCCAATCTCGGAGATAACCCCGAGGCATGCAGATACAATACCAGAACACACACCAGAGAAGACCGATTATTCTCGGAGATAACCCCGAGGTATCCAATCTCAGTCTCAACCATGGGAATATCCACTAACCTTGGTGATGACCCCAAGGAAGGCAATTTCGGCGATAACCCCGAAAATGCTTGTTACAAATGCAACCAGTTTCAATCTCGACGCTCATAACGAGATCCACTGTACCAGCCCGACGATAACATTGGGAAGAAAGACACACCTCAAGGATGACAATGAGGACCTTTAACAAATTGTAGCAGTCCAATCTCAGCGAAGCTGAGCAACGTCTGCTTTATCAGCTCAATCTGGCGATAACACCAGTGAGGGGCAACATCGTCATCTGACCAACACGATGTCACGCCACGTCGCCTCAACATATCTACGCAACAATATCCCACAAGACTAATCACTCCCGAGTGACTATTGTGCGGGATAACGGATGAAAGTTGAAGCTTGAAGACCGGAGGGCACCGTCCCATCTTCAATGACTTCGCACAAACTCTAATCCCATGCCATCATACAACTCTCGACAACGGCGGTCTGAAATAGGTCTTGTATACCTCAAACGGATGCCCGAATTGCACTTCTGAAAGTTCGAGTGGACATTACAGTGCCTGAGTGCACGTACTTCGAGACGACCCAAGCCGAAAAATAACCCGGGCCTACCCGGGTTGCCTCTGGTATACCTGCGGCTCCACCCTCTATAAATAGAGGGCTTGGGGTGGTCATTTTGTAAGAGAAAACGGCCAGGAAGCCCTGCCCAATTTGCTCTGTACTCACCCCAGACTTAGTGCTTTCTCATTTTAAACACTTGTGAGCTCATATATAGCTTATTTTGTACCTACAAAAGCCAGTGTTTCCCCACTTTAAAGATATTGAAGTCTTCTTTGACAGCCCACTGTAAGCCTTCTTTCACACTTTAAAGTTTTTCTCTTCATCTTTGCACACACCCTTCTACACGTTGAGAGTCGTGTTGCACATTGTGTCCGAACTTCGGTCCGTGGTTTGTTTTTAGTTTGTATATATATATATATATATATATATATATATATATATATATATATATATATATGGACTAACATTATCGAGTTATGCCTCGATTGAGCCTAGACTTCGGTCTGGAGCGTTTATTTGCTTTCCTATATATATATTTATATATATGAACTGCGTGTCGAACTCTGTTCGATGAGGCTAGACTTCGGTCTGGAGCGTTAACCTGCTTTAATATATATATATATATATATATATATATATATATATATATATATATATATATATATATATATATATATATATATACTTATATATATTATCTGTGGTCGAACTCTGTTCGATGAGCCTGGATTTTACATCCGGAGCGTTTACGTGCTTTAATATATATATATATATATATATATATATATATATATATATATATA
The DNA here is from genome assembly GCA_016801055.1 of Panax notoginseng. Lineage (NCBI taxonomy): Eukaryota > Viridiplantae > Streptophyta > Magnoliopsida > Apiales > Araliaceae > Panax > Panax notoginseng. The sequence goes on from CM029020.1 coordinate 188,772,060, forward strand.
TATATGTATATATATAAAAGCATGTAAACGCGCCAGATGGTCGGACTCTGTTTGATGAGTATGGATTTTATATCTGGCGCGTTTACATGCTTTTATATATATACATATATATATATATATATATATATATATATATATATATATTTACATTTCGTCCCACCTGGAGTTTACTTCGTGGTGGTTGATCGTTTTTACAACTTTCTGTACATTTCGTCCCACCTGGAGTTTACTTCGTGGTGGTTGATCGTTTTTACAGCTTTCTGTACATTTCGTCCCGCCTGGAGTTTCCTCCGTGGCGGTTGATAGCTTTTACGGCTTTATTTACATTTTTGATCCCCCGTGGAGGTACTTCGTAGCTGGTGATCATGTCTGTATATATATATATATATATATATATATATATATATATATATATATATATATATATATATTTACAGCTTTTATATATATATACATGCTTACTGCTTTCATACAAATTGCAGTATCATATGCGCCTAGGAATCATGTGATCACAGATTCATCCCATTTGATCTAGATTCGGTTCCCGTGATGGACATTTTCAGCTGTAAGCAGCTTGTAAATTATTATGCGGTGTCTGAATTTTCTCAGATGGTTTACATATCCACGAGGAATTCAGCACCTTTTTGTACATTATTTTCGTACGGATGCCTCGCATCTATCAAATAAAATCAATCCAGCCGAATACGGAATAAAATGGTAGTGTAAAAGGTCTCAAATACTATTGAGCATCAGGGTTTGAAAAACCTCTTTTATAAAACATCACTGCCATATCTTGCTTAAAATTGAATTTTTACATAAAATTCAAACCCTGTGTATATAGGTACGAACGAGGCCTCGCACTACTTCCAAATAACAACACATTGACCCACACACACACACACATTCAGATAATAGTTTCTTGAAAAGAGGCGGTCACCGTGGTAACACGGATGTCGGGGGGTGCCTAACACCTTCCCTCCGCATAACCAAGTCCCCGGACCCTAATGAATCTCGGTTTCACTGACCCGTTTAGCAGTGTCATATCACTGGGTCAATGTGCAAATATTTTCTCGGTTTTATTGGTACAACCATTTGAAAAACCAACTGGCGACTCTTAGCAGTCCATCGTCGACATTATACATGTCGGACCTTTTTCACTTATTTTTTCAAACAAATCTCACATAAAATGAGAACACCAAAGAACAAGTAACGGAAAGGGACAATTAAAAATTCCGACGTCGACAGGTGGTGACTCTGCTGGGGACTCCAGTAAGAGGACTTAAGCCGCTATTACAATTTTTTCAAAATTATTATCTGCTTGTGTGTGGATGTTGCATTTACATTTTATGATGAATGTGTACGAATGCATTTCCTTACTTAGTGCTTCGCACTATAAACTGCCTGCGATATTAGTGCTTCGCACTATAAACTGCTTGTGATATTAGTGCTTCGCACATGTCATACGGTGAGACGCGATGTATGTGAATGTATGTTGTGTGGTCCCTCCACCAGGAGGCTATCCCGTCGATGTTTGATTACTGAACTCGTGAGAAGACTAATTCTCCAAGGCTCAGGAAAGGCACCACCCAAATTCGCACCAGTTGAAAGACCGGATTAACTTCCCGTCAAGTAGATTGCGATGATTTGGGAACCTTAATGCCAAAAAGCCGTGAGAGTAACCTAAGATAGGTCAGCCTCTGATAAACCCAAAACGGAGGAAAGTCTCTTCATGCTCTTATTTCAAATTACTTGTAAAGCACAATTACTTGTAATTATCTTCCATATCTATCTCCATGTAATGAGAAATATGAAGAAATGTGTACACATACATGCTGTAAACAGCTGACATCTATTTTGCAGGATAAAATTTCCTAAACTGGACGCATCGTATAGCATGTTATTATCCACCCTAAAGACTAAACTATGCAAGTCTTTTGCAGGGAATCAATCGGACCTACCACCCGTTCAAAGTCCAAAAAGGCAATAGGCCTACAGTCAATCATGTCGTCATCCGACCAGACCGAACTTAATCCAGTTTCTCGCAAAGAATTCAACGAATTAAGCAAACAGATTACAGATTTGGCTATTCTACTAAAAGAATTACACCAGTCTACACAGGGTCAGAAAATACTCATACATGCTGAATCCTCCACACAAGGAGGAACCCAGGTCATTACAATACCTGAACTGTAGTTGGATCTGACCAACAAAACTCATGATGCTGCCCATCCCACTGGAGACCCAGACACTGGTGACATCAAAAAGAAAGTCCTCTAAGTGGAAGAGACTTTTCGCACTATCAAAGGAATTGGAACACACGGGAGTGTTTCATATGCTGATTTATGTATTTTCCCTGGTATTCATTATTCAGAAAAATTTAAGACTCCTGACTTTGAAAAATATGACGGGTTAGGAGATTCTTACACACATCTAAAGGTGTTTATTGGAGAACTTGGATCTTATGCAGAGGATGAAAACTCAGATTGCAACTGTTCCAAAAATGTCTAACTGGAGAAGCTTGTTCGTGGTACACAAGATTAGACAATTCAAAGATCCATAGTTGGGAAGAGCTAGCACACGCTTTCCTCACCCAATACAACTTTCAATCTCAAATGGCTCCTGATCGGTATCAAATTACCAAGATCAAGAAACAGTCTAATGATTCTTTCAGAGAGTATGCTCAGAGGTGGAGACGCCTAGCTGCCCAAGTTAGTCCTTCCATGACAGAATCAGAGATGGTCATGACTTTCATAGACATACAAGAAGCACCTTTCTATGAAAGAGTTTTAGCCGGCATCGGTAAACCATTTTCTGAAATGGTCAAACATGGGGAGATGGCTGAAATGGGATTGAAATTCGGAAAGATTCAAGACCTAACTGCACTCAAAGCGGTTGCTGATCACATCTAATCTGGAAATTATGGGAACAACCCCCGAAGGGTCCATAAAAAGAAAGTAGAGGATGTTTCCCTGATACTACAAGGTCAAAAAGGCAGTAAAAACATGCCTATCCAGAGGAGAAATTACACTCCCTTTCAAGCACAGTCTGCGAACCCTCCAGTACCAAAAGGTGGAGAAGTCAAACGACCTCGAGTATTCACACTCTTAGGGGACACCCTCGAGAACATTCTCAATCTTCTAACAACACAGAAGAAAATCACGCATCTTCTTCCACCAGCCAGCCCTAATGGACGGGGTTTTAATGCTGCTCGGAAATGTGCTTATCATGTCGGGGCACCTGGACATGATACTCAGGATTGTTGGGCCTTGAAACACAAAATCTAAGACCTGATAGACAACGGTGAAATCGTGGTCACCAAACCCGATCAGCCTCACATTCAAGACAACCCTCTTCCTTAACACAAAGAAGAAGAGGTCAATATGATCAATTGGAGCAGTGGACAGAGTTCCAATTTTAGCTGTGAATCCTCCCAGACCCCCAAAGATGGTGACGACAGATGGGATTATGCCAAATTCTAATTCACAATGGAATGAAAGATGAAAGCTCTCTGTAAACAAATTGAGCAATTGGCGAAACTGGTGACTTATCAGCATCAAGTGACTCGTCAGCTAATCAGCCAAGAACATGCTAGTCTCATACCTATTGTCATGAATATTCCCTCTTCACTTTCAGAAAATGAAATGCTAGAAGACAAAGTGACGAAGAGAGCGAATGCTAAGGCCCGTCGGGATTTTGCCAACAAAAGGGAATTCACATATTTGGGCCAACCTATGGAGGAAATCCTTCATATGTTAATCAATGAAGGAAGAATTAGTTCCCTTCTACCTCCAATCAACCCCCGTTCAGGACGATACAACTCTGAGGGAGTATGTCAATATCATTCTCAATCTCGCGGTCACAGCACAGAAGAATGCTGGGCACTCCGCCATCTTATTCAAAATTTAATCGACAGTGGCGTACTGCGTCTGGCAGATAACAACACTATGTTACGGGCAAGTGAGGATTCGTGTCCTACTAAGTGGAAGAGTGTAGTAGCAGTCATATCCACTGAAAATGATGGGGTTAACAAATCACTTGTCATGCCAGTAATTCAACTCAAGGGAATCAACAATCCTTTGAAAGTGGCCGCTCCTGAGCCAATCAAGTTGCCGTGCAGAGCATAATATCCTATTGTTAGCTTGCGCGCAGTTCTGTGGAATTATAGAGAAGGTGAAGGATCCACCTCGCATTCAACTGTTGCAGTGTTGAAGGAGAATCCACTGTATCTCCCCCAACGGGTAATAAATCATGTCATCAAATCTAAGGGAAAAGTACCCATTGAGAAGATTGAAAATTTCCTCCGCACTATGGGTCATAACGAAGCTAAGGTGGTTTTAAGCTTGAAATAAGCTCCACAACAGATATCAATCTTGGACTTGGTCATGACCTCCGAGAATCACCAGAAGGTCTTGTTAAAGGTTTTAGAAGAATCCTATCTACCGACATCAGTTGATACGAAAAAGTTTCAACATCTGGTTGATCACATTTTCAACAACAATGTGATATCCTTCACTGATGATGACATACCGCCTGAAGGGACCGGTCATTGCAAACCGTTACACATTGCGGTCTTGTCCTCCAGATAAATGGTGGCGGGAGTTTTAATAGATGGAGGTTCCTCTTTAAATATCTGCCCATATACTACCTTGGTGAAGATGAATATCAATCTCAATCGAATTCAGAGTAGCCATACCATCATCAAAGCTTTTGATGGAGCCCGCCGTAACTCGGTCGGAGTAGTTGAGCTGCCAATTGAGATTGGTCCTCATACATTCTGCGTATCCTTCCATGTGCTCAAGATAGATTCAGGATACAACCTGCTCTTGGGACGACCATGGATTCACATGGCAGGGGCAGTCCCCTCCACTCTTCACCAACAGTTGAAATACATCATCAACAATAGCTTGGTCACAGTCAACACTGAACCGGAGATTCCTCAACATGGGGACATGCTGCTCATCAATGCCAATAAGAATGTTGAGCCAATTAGTTTTCATGCTTTGGAAATAAACAATACCCAATACCATGCTATTAGAACGCCACTGCCCGAGCCCCAGATTTCTGCTGAGGTAATGTTAGCCACACAAGAAATGATGTCGTTGGGTCATAAACCGGGACAAGGGTTGGGTAAAGATTGCCAGGGTGTCAAGTATCCTATTCGCTTAACCCAACAAATTGGGACAGCTGGACTAGGCTATTTTGCCAACTCTAGTCACAGGAATCCTCATAAGCATCAGCAGATTCCTTCAGCTTCGACCATACGGCGTTTAGCTTCGCCTTCAAGCTCCGAGTCTGCACAACCTCCCATAAAGGTGCCAGCCAATATAATGACGATGTTATTTCCCAAGCCGGTACCGGTGAAGGAGAAAGAAATCTTTGTTCCATATCCCGCAGTGGAGGAAGATGAAAGAAGAATCAAGCAAGACGTCATCAGGATGATGTCCAGCATACGCATCATCGTTCCTGATGAGCATACCAACAGATACACCCCAGACGATGATTGCCCAGACGTAATGTCTATCATTTGGGACAGGGAGGATGATGATAATCCCTCTATTACTACAGTTCACCCGGAATTTGCTCTTGCCAATTGGAACAACATTCCTTGCATTGGTCGTCAAGGGTAAAGCAGGCAGAAACTCTTTCTGCCCTGTAGATATAATAACTACTTACTTTTCTGTACAGTATTAGCAGTTTATTTTGCCAGTATATGCTAACACTGTGTATGATCAACACATTTTATATATACTAAGTGAAAGCATATTTTGTTTCAGGACTCTGAATTTAGATGTGCCTGTACTTGCTGATACGGTACCTCTTCTCCACAAGGATTATACCTTTGATGTAGAGATGAATTTAGCCTTGATGGATATACCGGATGACATTGAGGTGCCTTCAGAAATTCAAGAATGGGTCAAAGACAAACCCAAACCCAACCTTGATCAAACCACTCCTTTCAATCTTGGAACCTTAGAAAATCCTAAGTTAATCCAGATTGATTCAGACCTTACCCCAAACCAATGGAATGACATGGTTACGCTACTAACCCAGTTCCAGGATGTGTTTGTATGGTCTCATAAAGATATGGTGGGTTTGTCCACTGACATTGTCCTTTATCGCATTCCCATCAAAAAGGGATTCAAGCCAGTCAAGCAAAAGCTCAGATGATTGAAACCTGAATGGAGTTTAAAGGTGAAAGAAGAAATTGTGAAACAATTTCAAGCTGGCATCATAATGGTGTCTACATATCCTGAGTGGATATCCAACATCGTGCCCGTACCTAAACCTGGAGGAAAGGTGCGAGTTTGCGTGGATTACTGGGACTTGAACAAAGCTTTCTTAAAAGATAGCTTTCCCGTGCCATTTATCCACATTCTCATTGACAATACTGCGCAATACGACATGTACTCCTTTGCAGATTGCTTTGCGGGGAATCATCAGATCATGGTTCCCGAGGAAGATCGTGAAAAAATTGCTTTCATCACTCCTTGGGAAACTTTTTGTTATAGACGGTTGTCATTCGGCCTCATCAATGCTGGAGCTACCTATCAACGAGCTATGATGGCTCTTTTCCACGATTTAATGCATAAAGAGATCGAGATCTATGTGGATGACATTATTGTCAAATCCCGAAAGGAGGATGACCATATAGACCATCTTAGGAAATTGTTCAACAGGTTGCGTAAGTACAATTTGAAGTTGAATCCAGCTAAATGCGCCTTTGGCGTTAAATCAGGCAAGTTGCTAGGATTTCTAGTCAGCCACAAAGGGATAGAGCTGGATCCTGCCAAAATCCAAGCCATCACTGAAATGCCCATTCCTCAGATAGAAAAGGAAATACGGGGATTTTTAGGAAGAATCAACTTCATTAGCATATTTATTTCTCAACTCACAGCAACCTGTGAGCCAATCTTCAAGCTATTAAGGAAGAACTCCTCCATGAAATGGAATGAGGAGTGCCAGACTGCCTTTCTTACAATCAAGAAACAGCTAATCAAAGCTCCCATCTTGGTACCACCTAGGGATGATGTTCCCCTATTTATGTATCTGTCCGTAAGTGACAATGCCATGGGCTGCCTGCTGGGACAGAAGGACGATAAAGGCCTAGAACGAGCTATCTATTACCTCAGCAAAAGATTCAGCAGCAGTGAACACAAGTACACTCTGATCGAAAAGACGTGTTGTGCTTTAGCATGGGCTACCATGAGGTTACAACATTACCTCCATGGTCACACAACCCATCTCATATCCCACGTGGATCCTCTCAAGTACTTGTTCAGTAAACCCATACTGAATTGTCGACTGTCCAGATGGCAGTTGATCCTACAACAATTTGACATCGTATATGTGACTCAAAAGTCCATCAAAGGTTAAGGAATTGCGGATCAACTGGCCGCCGCACCATCAGGGGATTTTAAACCCTTGGAGACATATTTCCCTGATGAAGGAGTAATGACAATTCAGCAACACCATCAGTACGATACATGCCAAACGTGGAAGATATATTTCGATGGAGCTATTAATATGGAAGGTTCTGGAGCTGGACCAGTTCTAGTATCTGATACGGGGGAGCAGTATCCCGTCGCCGTCAAATTACAGTTTGTCAGCACCAATAATACGGCTGAGTATGAAGGCTGTCTTATGGGGCTAAAACTTGCCCATTCAATGGGCATCAGACGGTCAACTGTCCTTGGAGATTCGGAGTTGGTAATCAGACAATCCACCGAAATCTATCAAACCAAGGAACTACATTTGCTGCCTTACCATCGGTTGGTTTTAAAGATGGCTTTGGGATTCGAAGAAATATCCTTTCTACACATTCCTCGTAATAGGAATGATTTCGCGGACCCGTTAGTAACTTTGGCCACCTTGATTTGCATATCAGACAAGGGACACTTGCCAAGCGTCACAATTTCCCTACACAAGGCCCCAGCCTACGGGAATTACATTGGAGAAGTATCGGATGAGCTACCTCCCATCCAACATCCTTGGTATCAGCATATCAAGGAATATCTGCGAGATGGATCTACACCCGCTGAGGCGAGCCCGACTGAGAAAAGGCGGATCCATCGATTTGCTATGAAATTCTACCTGAGTGGAGATGCGCTCTACAAAAGAGATGCAGGATTAGGTCTCCTCAGATATTTAGACAAAGATCAAGCGCAAAGGCTTATGGATGAAATCCATGGCGGAGTCTGTGGCCCCCACATGAGTGGCCCCCATCTTGTCAAGAAAGTCCTCAGGACGGGACATTATTGGCTATCTCTCAAAGCTGATTGCAATAACCATGTCAGGAGATGCTATCAGTGCCAGATTCATGGGAATGCTATACACGCCCCTCCATGGGAACTTCACAATATGAGTTCACCTTGGCCCTTCTCAATGTGGGGAATGGATGTTATCGGGCCCATTGAGCCTAAAGCCAGTAATGGTCATCGATTTATCTTTACCATGATCGACTACTTCACCAAGTGGGTAGAAGCAGCCTCCTTCCCCAGGGTTACTAAAGAAGTCATCATTGCTTTCATCAGAAACAATGACATTTGTTGATATGGACAACCAGAAGTGATTGTGTCCGACAATGCCAAGAACCTCAACAACAAAATGATGGAGGAATTATGCAGTAAATTCCACATCAAACATCTCAACTCAGTCATCTATCATCCGAAGATGAATGGTGTTGTTGAAGCGGTTAACAAGAACATCAAGAAGATTATGCAAAAGATGTCCACCAATCACAAAAATTGGCCTGACCTATTGCCTCTGACTCTGTTAGCCTACAGAACCTCAATGCACACTTCCACTAGGGTAACCCCCTACGCATTAACCTATGGGATGGAAGCAGTGCTCCCCATAGAAGTTGAGATGGAATCCCTCAGAGTATTGATAGACGCTCAGTTGGATGAAGACCAATGGGTACAAGATAGGTATCACCAATTATCTCTAATAGACGAAAGGCGAACCGCGGCTGTCTTCCATGGTCAGTTATATCAGCAAAGGATCGCCCGATCCTATAACAAAAAAGTCCGGCTACGACAATTCAGACAACATGACTTGGTTTTGAAGAAAATACTGGACAACCAAGATCAGTCTAAGGAAAAATTCACTCCTAACTGGGAAGGCCCATTTATTGTCAAGGAAGTATTGACAGGAGGCACTCTCAGATTACAAGAAATGGATGGCGATGAATTTTCGTAACTCATCAACTCAGATGCCGTGAAACGGTACTATGTCTGAAGAAATTCACAAGCATCCTGGTGGTAGACCATCAGGTCACCAGTCATTCTGGTTCTTTAAACCTTTACCACAAACAACTTTTCTACACTTTGCCCCTCAGGGAAACATACCTTTCAAGCCAGCAGCCTGACTTTCTCCTTTGCGTTACTACAACTTAGGTTATCCCATCGTGGATTGAACCTCTTGCGTATGCAGTTTAGCTACCCATATTTAGGATCAAACTTTTCACCTGCAGTTTATCCTCAACCTAGGATTAAATTTTCTCCTCCCCGCACTCTGACCTGCACATGGGATTACATTTTTCATCTCGCCCTGAGGGGCGAACTACGTCGACCTAATCTCCTCTTCAATAGGAGTACGTAGGTAACCATTTCATATGGCCCGGTCGCAATAAAAAAACAAAAAAATCCTACACCATTCCTGCCACATACAGCGTTGAACCTCTTACACCAGGTTTGAACTACGCAGACCTGATCTCCTCTTCAATAGGAGTACGTAGGCAGCCATTCATGGTGCGGTCTCACCCCCTATCAAAACACAAACCCTTGTTAGTTGGTACTAGGATCATCCTTCAATCCACTACATTTCATTCGGCTTCAGACCAAAGGGATGGAATTACCTAAACTCCTCCCAAATAGGAGATTCGACGACCATCTAAGTGGCGGTTGTACCTCGAAGAGAAACACCAATCCATAAGAGATGGAATTAACTAGGCTTCTCTGGAATAGAAGTGCTGGCGACCATCTGTGGTGCGGTCAATCTTAGAGAGGAAAGTCACACTCCTCTCCTCATTTTTATACAGAAACCAGTCCCAAGACACCGAAAGATGGTAGGGATACATACAGATTGATGATCCATTCTGAACTATCCAGAGACAACTCAATGTCCATCCACCAAGAAAGAATTCAGAATACATCACAATCACAAGTCCTGAAGCAGCAGGAAAAATATCAAGCAAACAGCAAGGCGTATCTAAAAGGGAAGTGATCAAAAATATATTTCCCTGTCATATATATAATGCTGTTTGATATACACAATGTAAACTGTAAATGACAAAATGGCTAAGCTAGTCTGTGCAGGAAAATACAAGATCACCTACAAGTCAGGGTATATGCGAGCTAACAAGCCCAACATGGCGTCCCTCTCAGAAGATGGAGGTAAAGTTGTGGTCTCCTGTATGAGAATATCCATACGACCCAATAGATCTGTAGCCATCTGCATGGTGACCAGATGATCATCAATATATACGCTCATCTCTACGATCATGCCAGTGGTAAGGGACCTCACTGCAGTACTATCTGTGACGGCTACATCCCGGGCAGATATGGCGATATCCCGCTCAACTATCACTGTATCTCTGGCTGATATAGCCTCATCCCGCTCAACGACGGTGGCATCTCTACAAACCAAGGCCTCGTCTCTCTCCAATAGAGCGGCCTCCCTCCCATCAAGAGCAGTCGACATCATAGATCGAATCTGATCTCTCTCAAAGGTCATCAGATGAAGACTCTGCTCTAAGTACTGTGTCGAGTACTGAATCACAACAGTACTGGTACTAGGAGAATCCAAAAGAAATGCTGGCAACCCAGCAGTAGGCTCCTCCTCAATGTAGGTATCAATGTCCTCCATGGGCTCTACATCATCTAACTCACTCTCCGGTACTGCAAATACTGCTGCAGCCGATAAAATCTCTGTCTCCATCCACGCGGAATACTATGCGGAATAACCAGGATGACTGACAAAAAAAGCCGCTATCTCACGCCGATCCCAGCAGGCGTATACTCGAGATCGGTCCTCTGCTGAGAAGTACCGAGAAGCTGAACGCTGACCTGTCGCCCCCTCAAAAGGATGAAAATCCTGGAACTGGTTGAACTGCGACATCACGGCCAATGGGTGATAAGTGGTCACTCCTCTCAAACCAGCCAGAGGGAGATAGTCCATGTCCGGAGCATGAGTAATGAAGTTGTATGGTGAGCTAAGCCCCAAACACGGCAATATACTGAATGGATCTCTGATATCTGCCAAGAATGTGGACCAGGACAGAGCATCTATACACTCTGATGGCTGAAAAGAGTATGACATAGCTACATCATGGCTGAAGCAGTACCCATGCCGTCTAAAAGTGCCAATCGGTCTCAAGTGTGACATGAACCATACATATAGCATGATTGAGCTACCTGTGAACACTCCTGTAGGATACGTGCAACAATATGATGCCGACCGCAGGGTCTCTGCTACAATTATAGGTACAATGGTACGACCCTCCCTGAGAGCTCTCACGTCCATGATAACCCCTATATCTATCTCATCCATATACCGCGACATATACACATATGACAATATACATAGCATCAGTACGTCAACTCTGGCCAAGCGCTAATGAGCCTCCGGTGTGGTGAAATCCCCGGAATGTCGTGAATAGCTATCCTCCGAGCCAAATCTATCGTACAGAAAATGTTGGGATATCACATGGCCAGATGTCAACTCATCCTGCCCCACTCTGTGCCTCAATCCTGTGAGAGTCATGAATCGTCTACTCATGTCTCCCAAAGCCAGATGCACGCAAGGTCTGTCTAGAGGCAGCATCGTCAATCGTGCATACTCCTCCAGAGAAGGAGTCAACTTATGGGTGCCGAATTGGAATACCTACCTATCCAAGAGCCAATGCTCTATCATCCCGTCCACAAATCTTGCGGGAACCTGAAAAGTCAAAAAGGTCATGGTATGCTGCAATAAATGATCTACAGTCACCTTGTCTGGTGGTGACATGCTATCATACCACGATCTCATACCCGATGCCACCACTGACGGTGGGGTATGATCTATGCGGCTAACTGTCGAAGAAGACATCTGTGCGGGCCGTGTCATAAGACCATCCAGGAGTCAATGCCGAATATCTCTGGACATACATACATATGTATAACATGATACATGTATAACATATAATAGATGGCAATATGATATAGGGAATGAAAAAATATTGTGCATACATTCCTAAGTATATCATCATCTAATACATCATATCTGTACAACTAAAAATACAGGGAAATGGGGCACAGCCATTCAATATCTAACAAATGCCTATCAAAAGATATAGCGAGAATGGGGCACAGCCACCCAATATCTAACAGAGGCCTATCAAAAGATATAACGAGAATATACATCAGAAGAAAACAATGGTGTCGATGTCTACATCATCAATCCTGTCCACCTGATGTAACTCCTCCTGAGTCATTGGATCTCTATCAACAGGGATGTCAGGCCTATATAGAGGAGGATCTGCGCCAACAAAACGAATGGGTCACCTGAGGGGCCAGCGCCTGAGCTGGAAGGATCAAATGAAGCCGCCTCTGTTGGATCTCTGCCCAAATGCCGGATAAATATATGTGTCTGGTCCAACTGCCGGGTCAAACTATCAATCTGGGTCATATGAGTTGGATCTCAGAGACAAGCTATCCAATCCGTCATCATCAAGGATCCTGGAATCATATCCCCCATAAACTGTGTGGCGCGGAACTGAGCTCCAATAGTGTGAGGGGACCACCACCGATGGAACGTCTCCTGAGTACATGGACCCTCTGACAATGCAAAACCGTCAACCCCCAATAATGGGATATTAATGGCGGGTGACTGCGATACAGGCCAATAACGCCTGGCAAGAGGCAAGATCGGTATACGAATCTCCCCTGTAGTGCTCCTAATAGCACGCTCTCCTAAATAGAGCTCCCAGCCTCCATCCGTGAAGAGAGGAACTCTCCTGGTGGAAATCATATACTCGACTCCAGTCGGGTATCCATCCTCAAAACCCACAGTCAGGTGTTCCCTGGAATAGGGAAGCCATGTAATGGTGTCAGCCGTCAGCAACTCCAACTGCATACGGCAATGAGTGAATCCCTCAGCTACAGGGACCTCTGGCAGAATTGAATGATGTCATCGTCGTCCTCGTGGATAGGTGTCTAAACCTAACACACTCACGGGACGCAAGCATGGAAGCCTCTCATAGGCCCAAAACTGCTAACACAAAGGCAAACATCTGCTATCAGTTAACACTCTTAACCTATACATGGTAAATGACAAGAGAAATACTCACCAGCAGAAATGAGAAAAATCCTAGCCAAGCCTCGGTCAAACCTTGTGAGCGCATATGCATGCCCCGGAGGAAATAGGCAAAGGTGTAGGAGCCCCAATCATACTTTCCAATACGGTCCACATCACACGTGACGCTGATCAAAGCAAAAGATACCGTGGAAGAGTTATCTGCTATGAAGCAGCCTCTAATGATCATCAGGAACAATCGCCGCAGAACGCGATCCCTGATTCTGACATCATCAGGTATAGGCTCACTCAATAGCCCGCTCATAGCATCTACACTCAAAGGACTTGAGCGGACAGTCCTGCCTTTGAGCGCCACCACCGGAACTCCTAATAAGGATCTAACGGCAGTAGGGGTAATATTTGCCATGCAAGGCACTGGCTCCCCTCCAAACTCCATACCTATGATAAATCGCTAATCCATAGGTGTCATCATCACCTCGCAATCTAGCAGATGGAGTGACTGAGTCTGATGAAACCATCGCTCAGACAATGCCCTGAGGTAACCCCAGGGACAACGACGGGGAAGGATGGAGAAAAATGCCCCAAATCCCCACTCATGCACTACCGCTCTATAGTCAGGATGAAGCACCTGATACATGGAGTGAATGCTAAACCAGTTCCCTCGAGGCTGTGTAAAATCAGGAACCTGCATGAAATGCAGATCAACATCAAAACCCTTTAATCCTCATCAATAAGAAAGAAGGAAGATCAAAGTCTAACGCCATACCTCGTTAGCATGCAAATACATCGATGGATGTCTGCCCAAGTCACCCAGCAACTCTTGGTTCACCACCTGAATGCTTGGAAGCTCCCTACGAGGGACATGTGCAGCAGGAGCGGGATCCTCTATCGGAATATCCGCCTCCTCGTCCTCAACGTCTGGAACATCTACCTGGATAGGACGTATCACGGCCTCCACCAACCGTCGAGGCTGTCTGACAGAACGGGGATGAGGTACTTCAGAAGCCCTCCGCCGTACACCAGAAGTGGTCCTATAGGAACTGCTCGGCTGATCCGGATCCATAGTATCTGGACAACAAGTCTCCAAATCACCTCAAAAAGGGTGTGGTATTTCCTTACCTGGAGCTTTCTAGAATGTATTTTATGACTATATGCATGCATGCATTTACTTTAACATATATAGTAGAGTTAAAATGCATGACTACCCAATGCCTACATTTGGAAAAATTTTGCCATAGTCCTCTCTGAAAAAAAGGACTATCCACATGCATACAGGCATGTCTAGGTGGTCATTCAGTAGCACACCTGCCCCAAAGTCATATACATAATATATGCATTAAAAATTAAAATCATCATGCATCAGGCCAACCTCAATACTAGGAGTACTTTGCCTTGCTACCTTATGCTCATTGGACCTCAAATAGGACAAAAAAATAGCAAAAAAGGTGCCAATTTGACTATCTCAAAAGTCAAATTTTTTCACATCATTATGTTCAGCATGGTTTAATACTAACATTTACTATGTTGAATATTTTTTATCTAGTCATTTGTGCATACATAATCACTACTATGTGTTTAGATGCATGTCATGCGATAACTCAAAATCTAACGGACAGAAATGAGAGAAAATACAGGCATATGTTACCAGGATAGTGCAGAATACTCGTACGGTGACAGAATTTACAGAAAGCAGCCCGAACTCAGCAGATCTGAAAGAGGCTCACGTATTTTCCTTCGCGCAACAAGTTAAAAGTGACTTGTGAGACCAACCTGCTGGATTATATCATCCACGGTTGGCCGCAGGCCCATCTGCGATTGCAGCAGGTGCACCTGCGACACTCCCATGTGGGTCCCATCACTCTGGCTCGGTCCAGTTTGAGTTGTAAATGAGTTCTTACAAGCTGAAAAGGCCAAACCCGGGATAAAACGCTATGCGATTGAGCAGAATAGCCTGAAACCTTGGTCTTTTCTGGATCCAACTGTGGCTTTCTTTTCATCCATTGGTATTCACTCGAACACAGGGTTTACTATACCGATGATTCAAGTCTTTACATACCACAATCGGCAATACCGTACCGAGGTCCGATGCCGTAAACGTGAGGTTGTCACCCCAATATTTTCACTCAAGCAATCCCCGACGGGGGTTACAACGTGAGATCCCCGGCGGGGGTTACAACTTATGCTCATCTGTTGACACACAAATCAACGAAGGTCAAGCAGCCTTGACATTATTACAGCCGATAGCGATTCAAACCTATCAGAGCTCTGAAGCTATTAGAGGTTTTTACACCCGACCACTCAGATCCCCGGTGGGGGTCACAACGCAATGTTCTGTTGATTCACACATCAGCGGAGGTTAAGCAGCCTTGACAGTATATCCTACAGGATTTTTCAGTCATTGATTCACATGTTGGTGAAGTACACGTCAACGAAGGTCAGGCATCCCTGACAGCATTTGCTGTTGGCAGTAAACCCAATAGAATCTTGGCATATTCTGGCAATACTAAGGATAGATGATGTAATATGTTATACACATCCTCAAACAGATCAAGCTTTATCCCCAGAGATCTCTTACACATAAGAGGTACATCTGCAGGATCAAGTCATTATCCAGGAAGTTGGTGATAACTCCAACATCAACGTCCTAACAGATTCAGAATACACATCAAATCTTGTCATCGTTGCCAACCCCCAGTTGAAGTAACAGGGAGTCAGCAATCATCCCCAGCGTGTTAGGCCACAACCCCGTACACATGCATCATACATTTGCATCATGTTGCTTCACATGATATCATGTTTATCTTGTTGCATTTCAAGTGTCTAGGCTTCTTTATCCTACCCATGCATCGCCATGCATGAGTATGATAAAGAGGGGCATCTGTAGACACTCGAAATTTTCTGTACACCTATCACTAACATTGCAGGAGAGCAGATTCGTCTTTTAAGAGGGAACCCTGAAAGATGATCCATATCCATACCAGATACTACCGAAAGTTCAGCATCAACCCCAAATCGCAATCTAGGAGAAACAATTCCAATCTCGGAGATAACCCCGAGGCATGCAGATACAATACCGGAACACACACTGGAGAAGACCGATTAATCTCGGAGATAACCCCGAGGTATCCAGTCTCAATCCCAACCATGGGAATAGCCACTAAGCTTGGTGATGACCCCAAGGAAGGCAATTTCAGCGATAACCCCGAAAATGCTTGTTACAAATACAACCAGCTTCAATCTCGGCGCTCACAATGAGATCCACTGTACCAGCCCGACGATAACATCGGGAAGATAGACACACCTCAAGGATGACAATGAGGACCTTCAACAAATTACAGCAGTCCAATCTCAGCGAAGCTGAGCAACGTCTGCTTTATCAGCCCAATCCGGCGATAACACCGGTGAGGGGCAACATCGTCATCTGACCAACACGATGTCACGCCACGTCATCTACGCAACAATGTCCCACAAGACTAATCAATCCTGAGTGACTATTGTGCGGGGTAACGGATGAAAGTTGAAGCTTGAAGACCGGAGGGCACCGTCCCATCTTAAACGACTTCGCACAAACTCTAATCCCATGCCATCGTACAACTCTCGACAACGGCGGTCCGAAATAGGTCATGTATACCTCAAACGGATGCCCGGATTGCACTTCTGAAAGTTCGAGTGGACATTACAGTGCCTCAGTGCACGTACTTCGAGACGACCCGAGCCAAAAATAACCCGGGCCCACCCGGGTTGCCTCTGATACACCTTCGGCTCCACCCTCTACAAATAGAGGGCTTGGGGTGCCATTTTGTAAGAGGAAACAGCGAGGAAGCCCTGCCCAATTTGCTCTGTACTAAGCCCAGACTGAGTGCTTTCTCATTTTAAACACTTGTGAGCTCATATATAGCTTATTTTGTACCTACAAAAGCCAGTATTTACCCACTTTAAAGATATTGAAGTCTTCTTTGGCAGCCCACTGTAAGCCTTCTTTCACACTTTAAAGTTTTTCTCTTCATCTTTGCACACACCCTTCTACACGTTTAGAGTCGTGTTGCACATTTTGTCCGGACTTCGGTCCGTGGTTTATTTTTAGTTTGTATATACATATATATATTTATATATATATATATATATATATATATATATATATATATATATATATATATATATATGAACTGTGTGTCGAACTCTGTTCGATGAGCCTAGACTTCGGTCTGGAGAGTTTACCTGCTTTAATATATATATATATATATATATATATATATATATATATATATATTATCTATGGTCGAACTCTGTTCGATGAGCCTGGATTTTACATCCGGAGCGTTTACGTGCTTTAATATATATATACTTATATATATTAACTGTGGTCGAACTCTGTTCGATGAGCCTTGATTTTATATTCGGTGCGTTTACATGCTTTTATATATATATATATATATATATATATATATATATATATATATATATTTACATTTCGTCCCACCTGGAGTTTATTTCGTGGTGGTTGACCGTTTTTACAGCTTTCTGTACATTTCGTCCCACCTGGAGTTTACTTCGTGGTGGTTGATCGTTTTTACAGCTTTTTGTACATTTCGTCCCGCCTGGAGTTTCCTCCGTGGCGGTTGATAGCTTTTACAGCTTTATTTACATTTCTGATCCCTCGTGGAGGTACTTCGTGGCTGGTGATCATGTCTGTATATATATATTTACAGCTTTTATATATATATACCTGCTTACTGCTTTCATACAAATTGTAGTATCATGTGCGCTTAGGAATCATGTGATCACAGATTCATCCCATTGGATCTAGATTCGGTTCCCGTGATGGACATTTTCAGCTGTAAGCAGCTTGTAAATTATTCTACGGTGTCTGAATTTCCTCAGATGGTGTACATACCCACGAGGAATTCAGCACCTTTTTGTATATTATTTTCGTACGAATGCCTCACATCTGTCAAATAAAATCAATCCAGCCGAATACGGAATAAAATGGGAGTGTAAAAGGTCTCAATTACTATTGAGCATCAAAGTTTGAAAAACCTCTTTTATAAAACATCACTGCTATATCTTGCTTAAAATTGAATTTTTACATAAAATTCAAACCCTGTGTATATAGGTGCGAACGAGGTCTCGCACTACTTCCAAACAACAGCACATTGACCCACACAACACACACACACATTCAGGTAATAGTTTCTTGAAAAGAGGCGATTACCGTGGTAACACGGATGTCGGGGGGTGCCTAACACCTTCCCTCCGCATAACCAAGTTCCCGGACCCTAATGAATCTCGGTTTCACCGACCTGTTTAGCAGTGTCACATCACTGGGTCAATGTGCAAACCTTTTCTCGGTTGTGTTGGTACAACCATTTAAAAAACCAACTGGCGACTCTTAACAGTCCATCGTCGACATTATACATGTCGGACCTTTTTCACTTGTTTTTTCAAACAAATCTCACATAAAATGAGAACACCAAAGAACAAGTAACGGAATGGGAAAATTAAAAATCCCGATGTCGACAAACCCTAAAACTGAGTGCTTTCTCATTTTAAACACTTGTAAGCTCATATGTAACAATCCAGATTTTTAATTATAATATTTAAATATTTATTAAATTATATAAATATTTAATGGATGTGTTTATCGTTGAATACATATTTGTTTAATTGATTTGATTTGGTTAATTATTTATTTAATAAATAATTAAGGAAAGTAATTATTTTGAAATAGTAATCTAATTTAATTTAATAATTAAGTTAGAGACTTTATTGTAAGATCTCAACTTATTAATAAATGAAATTAAATTTCCTCTATTTATTATTTTGAAATAGAAAGGGTTGATTTAATTAATGTGGTTAGTTATGGGTAAAATGCGCAAATATTTCAAATAAGCAAGTGATTATAAAATATTCATTTTTGGTCGGTGAATATTCGTGTGGTCGTGAAATATTCTTTCTGTCGGGAAATATTCGTACGACGGCGCAACTATTTGTGGGCCCCATAACGGAAAACGATTGGATGAAGATAACGACAAAAATTGAGTTTTTATAAATAACGACGTAGTTGTTACCGTTAGCACTGTTAGAATACCCGGTGGTTAAAATACAGTAATACGCGTGGTTGTACAGTAGCACACGGATTGCACAGTATTTTTAAATTATTGATTCTTACGAAGGAAGGCACTACTCAATAATTGTTATAGTAGTTACTGTTCAATATTTTATTTTATTGATTCAATAATTACTGCGTTGAAATTTTATATTATTGAGTTGCCAAAACCCTTTTGCAACGAAATTTGGCACCTTTAGCAACAAAAATCGGTTGTTGTTGAAGCCTTATTTTTTTGTAGTGTGACCAGTGTGTATGTGTGAACTTCGGGAACCTGACACATCATTACCTGTTGAGGTATGATAACACTAAAACTGATTTTTAATGATTTTGAACTGTTTAAAGAATAGTCTATATTAATTATTTTGACTAGACGAAAATGATTTAAAAATATCAAAATGTATTTTATATCATTAATGCATCTTGTAACCTGGTGCAAAGATGATAAAAATTGATGGAGTTATAAATGCAGAATTACTCAGTGTTGGATGTGATCTAAAGATCATCAACCCACTATGGAATGATGTATTTTGATAAAGTCACACAATCATGGAATCCTCAAACGGGCTGTAAATACAGTACGGTATCATGACATCATAATATTATTTTTTTGAATTTCAAAGATAATCTATTGCCAACGGGGTTTGGCCATACATGTTTCTATTGAAATTGAATTATTGGTATGAGTCTAAGCTATTTGATTCAGCTAGACCAACGTTTATGAAAATTCAAAGTATTCTTTGAGAATTATCCCGAACTAATTTTTTTTGGTACTTCCTATGAAAAGACTGAGGTGAACATCCCAAAATTGGGAAATTTTTGGGAGCCCAAAGCGGATATGATGAACGAAAAAAAATCGTTCCAGCATGTAGTACCTGATCAATACAGGGCATAGCAAACTGATCATACTCCGAGTCCGTAAGTTATGACGGTTTGCGGATGAATTTCTGTATAAACCTTTTCAAAAATTGAAATTGAAAGTTTATGGTCTATATGACTCCTCAGCATGATTTGAAATTTTTTACTCTTTAGAGTGATGTTTTGGGTAGTTTACGATGATGTGTATGAAATAGTATGAACTCGTTGCGTACGGGTAGAATCTGACATGATGGAATAAATGTTATATTGAAAACCTCATTTTGGTGAATGGAAGGAGTATAGTGTAATAGGCTGTAATTTTGGGAATGAAATTCTTAAAAGAAGGGGTGAATGTAATAACCCGATAATTTACACGATTAATAAAATCTTATATGATTGAATAAAGGTTAAATAATAAGACCTGGACTGAAAATAAGGTATGGATTTGAAAATGTTGAGAAGGACTTATAAGGTTTTGTGTATAGTGACTATGTGTATGTGAAGTATATGGGTAAGGGTAAAGTATGAATCAAATAAGTGTAACATGGGTAAACCCTAATGTTATAATAAGAACTTTGATGTTCAGTTAAGAAACCCTAATGATCGGTTAGAAACCCTAATTCTAGCTTTAGAAAGCCTAATTTCAGTTTTGGAAATTCTAAACCCTAATCGAGAATTTCAAAACCCTAATTTGGGAACCCTAATGCTAAGTATAAAACCCTAAGGGTTAAAAGTTATGTGAATAAATGAATATGAATATTATGTATTTGTTTTTATTTGTTTATTATATACAAATAAAAGAAACTAAGGTAACCTAATTATATATTATGAATGAAAAATTGAATAACTTAAGTGTTATAGTACGGGAGAATAATAGTATATAAAATATATACTAATTCAACTACAAGAAAAAGGTCTATCTGCGACCGTCTATCAACGACCGCATGCGGTCGCAGATCCTTATCAGCGACCAATGGTGGTCGCTGATAGGCGTCGCATAAAATCTGGACGCTTGAATGCACATCAGCAACCACTATTAGCGACCAAAGTATTTGCTACCGATATTAGCGACCGAATTCGTCGCTAAGTTGAGTCAACATGGTTCAGGGTAGAGTCTGACATGGGCCACGTGTCAATGACCATTATCAGCGACCGCGTGCGGTTGCTAATAATCTCAAATGATTTCCAGTCGCTAATACTGACCGCATGCGGTCGCTGATGTTAAAAAAACTAAAAACCAGCTTTTTCCTGTTTTGCAGAATTCCCAAAAAACTGTACCTGTTTTGTACCTGCTTTATTCGAACACACATACACAACAATATCAACAATGTGCACAATAATATAAACATCCATCGTCCATATATATACCGACACATACACCAAATTAGTATATAAACTATATAAACCTTTAAAAACTAATATGAATTGAATAAATAACCACAAATCTAATGTTTAAGTAACAAACAAACATCCAAATAATGTATATAAAAGTACAAGCTTATCAAATAACTACAAAACAAAACTAAATCGGTCGTCAAGCGTCATTATCTTGAGTAGCTTCTCCTTGATCACCCTGTAATTAACAAAATAATAAAACAAGTTACAAATATAGTAACTATGTTGATACTGGTATATATTACGATAATATACAACAAATTAATTACCTCGTCGCCATCCCCATGATATGTTGTTGCTGCTGCCGCCACTGCATCAGCTAACTCATCAAGACTCAGAGCCGCCAGATGGCCACCCAGTATCTTGAGAAGATCGCGATCTTGACATATAGCTCTCACACAGTCAGAAGGAGTATGAACAGCTGGATGACTCGATGACTGTGAAGACTGGGTAGCAAAGCTGCCTTAGCCACTGAAGGATGGGCATCGTAGTTGTCCTTGACCTTTAATGTAGTTCTTCTTCACAACAGACGCCCTCTCCCGTAACTCTTGATCAATTGGCGGATGTGAAGTGCCTTTAAGATAGCGCTCATTCAATAAACGCTTATAAGTATCATGTCATCATGTTAACAATGAAATAGTTAAAAATGAATTATGTAAGCATTGATAAACAAGATCAAGTTGTTAAAATTTATTACCGCTATCTGGATAGCATCAGGCAGACCATCACGGGTGGCCACATACACATCCAGCCAACGGATAGGCTGACCTTGAGACTGAGACTCCTATACAAAAAATATTCCAATATTATTAAGTAAAAATGTTATATATATTCTACAATTCATGATTGTAAACATATCGATGACTGTAAATACGTACCCTGGCAGTGATATGCTGCAACTGTGAAATATTATCGCCCTTGTATGTTTCTTTAGCCTTTTTGCCATCGGGTACACCGGAGGGTTTGTTGGTGGAGGCAGTCTTTCGTCTTTTCACCCAGCTCTCAGCCCTCCATTGGGCACACATCTCAGCCCATATGGACTGGGTGCATCACCAGGGGCTATGCTTGTGCATGTAATCCTCTCCCTGGCCTGGATGGTCGATCAATGCATTGTGAAGGGCTTTTTGTCGTTCTTTGTTCAAATTATCTTTGGTGCGGACGGCACACTTCTGCCAGAATAATGTCTGTATCACTGAAGCTGTGCGTCCTCCCATCTATATCTTTTCTGCAAATAAAATAACAATAATAATATTAAAACGGTACTTTTAACATATAATCCAACACTACTAAACAATTGTCCTTAGAATATTATATTATCTGTCATAATTAAAAAACCATACTTAAATTTTAGCCCAAACTGCATCCTTGTGGGCGATAGGTGTGCTCACCCACGTAATCACAGGTGTAGGCCAATTCTGTAAGCACAGCTGTGATATGCACTTAACGATCTTATTATCTAAAAAATCACTATAATATACAACAATTTACATCAACGATAACTAGATATATTAAAGCAATTTACATCTAAGTTCTATATATCTTGTATAAATAAAATCTAAAATGCTTATATATAAATGATGCGGGACGTACGTGCTATTCGTAGGAGGAAGAATCTGAATAAGAATCTGATCATCTGAATTAGTAGGGGCCTTGGGCACATGATTAGACACTCTACCCAAGCCGCCCATTTTCTGCGCTGCTTCAGAAGCCATCTATATATTATAAATTTCAAGATGTTATTATGAGTTATATTTGATTACATGTATATATGAATATAAAATGACAATAATGATAGGAAATTGCATTTAAATAGTAAAGTACATAAACATGACAGTGATATAAAGATGTTGGTATGAGTTATATTTGATTATATATATATATATATATATATATATATATATATATATATATATATATATATAAAATGACAATAATGACAGAAAATTGCATTTAAATAGTTAAGTACATAAACATGACAATGATATAAAAAACATGTAATGCTAAACATACATTTCATTTGTTCAAGTGTCAATGTCTGATTCAGAATCATCTTGTATACGTATTGCAGATTCATAACCATCATCTGCTTCAGATTCAGTGTCAGATTCAGTCAATAACTCTTCCTCCTCAGTATCAATTTCATCTGACATAAGTATTGACTCAGGATCAAATTCATGTGGTTCATCTCCACCATCTAACTGGATTACTTCATTGTCGTCCTCCACATTTATTATAGTTTGACTATGAAGCATTTGCTCTTGGTAAATCTCCCCATTAACTACTTCTACACGACTGCGCACGGGAGTATAAAATATATATAATTCTAAGGGATTTATTTTATGCATCTTAATTAATTAATTTTATAACCTAATTATAGTAAGTCTAATTGGGTTAAGAAATTAAATGTGTATGAGTAAGGATTTAAGTTATAATTGAAGAAATGAAAATCATAATTAAATAATTAGGGTAAGATAAAATGAAAGACATTGGAATATGTTAATTTTTCAATGGCCCAAAGAGTTAGTTTAAAAGCCCAAGACATTAAAATAAAATGGCCCAAACTTATAGCCCAATTAAAGAAGGGCATTTTGGACATTTAGTATACTAAATAAAAGTAATGAAAGGAAAGTAAAACTTGGAAGAGAATAGGCCAAGTGGCTGGGTATTTGAGGGAAGAAAAAAGGGGCTT
Organism: Panax notoginseng; assembly: GCA_016801055.1. Classification (NCBI taxonomy): domain Eukaryota; kingdom Viridiplantae; phylum Streptophyta; class Magnoliopsida; order Apiales; family Araliaceae; genus Panax; species Panax notoginseng. The sequence goes on from CM029020.1 coordinate 188,796,401, forward strand.
GGTGTATAATTTTGGTCCATCAAATCTTTACCCACTTTCCCTTAGGTGTCACACACACGGATAGCCACAACCTTTGTTGAAATGTGCAAGCAACCATTTAATAAGTGTGGGAGAGAGAAAGCAAGAAAGATATTGGGAGATGTATATAGATATATATCATATATCTATATACATTTTTACTAACAACCACTAAAAATCTTGGCCACTTTAACAAATAAATCCATTCCATTTCTCTCTCCTCTCTTATTAGCTAACACAAAGAAAAATCAAATAGAGGGAGAGAGAAGAGAGGTCATTCGGCAGCCATAGAGGGGGTGGATAGAGAGTTTTCTTCAAAGTCTCCTAACTCCATAGCCATCTTGAAAAGAAGAAGAAGGATATCACATAAAAGATATAACTTTAAACTAGCTTATGTAATTTTATTTTTGATTATTCTAAATCAAAACTTGAATCTATGATTCTAAACTCAAAAACTTTGTATCTATTTATTGATGAGTGTTTTATGTTTAGATATACACATATTGGGTGTTGATTTGTTTGAAAATCAAAACAAAATAAAAGTAATTTTTCTAGTTTATAAACCATAAAATTTTATGTTCTTTATCGTTTTTGATCTACACCTTTTTGCGATCCGTCAAAAAGAGGTTCTAGATATATAAGTTAACTACTAAACTCAAGTGGTAGCACTCAAAAATGTTGAGTACAGAGTCCGTAGTGATGGTTTTAGCAAAAATAGTTTCGTTTTCAATAAAGAGAAACACACTGTTTTGGGTCAGTTTATGCTAGGGGTAGTTTCATCATTTTTTTGACATTCAAAAATTTTGAAAAAATTTGGGATAATAATATGATGAGTTTTCTAACATCTCCAAGTGGAATCACTGAAAAAGGAGATGTAAATTTCCGTATGGACTGATTTTAGCAAAGTGCGAAAAAGCCATTTTTTTCCCAAAAACAAACTGCCCAAGATTTTTCAAGGGCAGTTTTGGCAACTTAATTTGTGAAATAAATTCCGGCCTCTTGGGATATGAAAATATATGATATAAAGTAGCTCCTGTCCAAAAATGAGCTCATTCTGACTTAAATTGACCAAGTTATGATCATTTCAATTTTTACGGTTTTCTTACGAAAACAACTATAACCGGAGTTCTATAACTCCGATGGCCATGAAATTTAAACTGAAGGTTCATGTTAACACATATAAGATTATGGCAAGAGATGAAAATTTCTGGAGTTCAGCATGATAGGGCTAATTTCTTAAGCTACTAACTAAAAATAATTTTTGAAAAATACTAAACAGAGTTTGAAAAATTACAAAAAAATTCTTTTTGTGTATGATTTATATGTATATATGTTTGGACAAAGGATAAAAAATAATAAGTTAATTTGGTATTTTCATGAAAAGAATTAATGAATCCAGCTTGCTGGATTGAAAATATGTTGAATCCAGTTTGTTGGATTGGAAAGCAGTTTACGGAATTGAAAATCTATTGAATCCAGCTTGTTGGATTGCAATCTGGTTGCTGGGATTGGAATCTAATTTGCTGGATTGCGATTTAGTATGCTGGATTGGCCATCTAGTTGCTGAATTTGGAATCTAGTTTGCTAGATTGCAATCTGGGTTGCTGGATTGATATGTTTGGATAATCCAGGTTGCTGGATTAGTATTTAACTTATTAGATTTTAAAGAAGAACTTATAATATATAAGATTAAAGTGTTAAATCATAATATATATGATATAGTGATTAAAGAATTATCAAAGCACGATAATAATAATGATGTTTTAAAGAGTAATCTAATATTTGATTATGTGATAAGTGTTTAAGTTATATAATGAATGTAATTAAAAATAGTGTATGTGATGATATTATTCTAATTGAGAGATCGATATTATCAATAATAGGTCTTTCAACTGAAGCTAAAATAGATTACGTAACAGTAGTCAACAGTACAGGCAAGTTTCTCAAACTATACTTTAAATTAAGCAAGTTCTCTAACTCAAACTTGAGTTGTTATTTCAATGCATGCTCGTGGATAATCATTGTTGATTACACCACATCTTTGATTATTGATTTACACGTTGTGCATGTTGCATATGTTTATCAGGTATGAAAGACTGATCACCTTCATTACCATTTGGTTCAGTTAAATGTGTTCATGTTTATTGTTGGCCATTCATCATTACTGTCTCGGTCATTCAGTTATGTAAATTGATTCATATTCTTTCACAATTATTATATTGTTGAAAGTTTGTCAGCTTTTATTCTTTTCAATCATGATATATCTTTCTTTGAACTTAAACTTGTTGGGCAAACTTGTTGCTCACCCTTTCTATATCATGATAAATATTTTAGATTAAGACGAAACTTCGGACACATACAAAGGTAAAGACAAGTTCCAAGAATGGATTATTCTACAGTTAAAATTGTAATAGTATTGAAGGCAAATAACAGTTTAAGTCCTGTAGTATATGAAATTGTGTATTAAGCTAAGGTTATCGACCTTGGGGATTATGTTGTAAAGGTTATTGTATAAATAATTTATGTTTATATCTTCCACAATAGTTATAGAAATGATGTATCAGGTTCGTGGTGATTAGTACCCAGATTTGGGGACGCTACATTGGATGGGAGGCAGCTCATCTGATACTTCTCCGATGTAGTTCACGTAGGCTGGAGCCTTTTGACGAGTAATTATGATATTTTGAATGCTTCCCTTCTCAGGTATATTGATCAAGGAGGCTAAAGTTGCTAGTGCGTCAGCAAAGTCATTCATATTCCGAGGAATGTGGAGGAATGATATTTCTTCAAACTCTGAAGCCATCTAGATAACTTGCCGATGATAAGACAACAAATGTAATTCTTTGGTGTGATAGACCCCAGTGGTTTGTCTGATTACTAGTTCGGAATATCCAAAGATAGTTAACTGTTTGATGCCCATGGATTGGGCTAGCCTCAATCCCATTATACAGCCATCATACTCAGTTGTGTTGTTGGTGCTGACAAACTGTAATTTGATGGCGACGGGATACTGCTCTCCTGAAATGGACACTAGAACTGCCCCAGCTCCAGTGTGACAACCCCAAAATAGGTCCATTCCATCCAACTCATTCTGAGTCGTCAAATACATGGTACAGAAAACAACTACAACTCTATTACAACAATTGTCGTACAAAATACAACAACACATATGTTGTGAGTTTGAATACAAATATATACCAAATGTGACACATGTCCCAACCGTGGACAGCACCTCACAGTAACACCTTACATAAAGGTATAGTCAAAAACTGTTTTAGAAATTAGAATCTTTGGGAAGTGCTCAAGGAAACCTTCGTACATGGGAAGCCATGCTACTAGGTTATGATAGATATCATATGGCCACAGAATTATCCTTGGTTGACCCAATAGACCCCAAAGAAAAACGAAAAAATTACTATCATATTCTTCCCAATGGTGAGTCTTCTCTTGACTTATCATTATCTCCACTGTATCTAACTGAGAATTATACTTCAAACAAACACCAAGATTATATAGGTAGTGCTTGTAGATATACTCGGCAAGCGGATGTGCACAATCCTGTCTTATGATGACACGAGGTTGTATGTCGTTAGACATCTTGTATGATAGTGGTAAAAACACCCTTCCAACGTTGGATACACCTTACCCTATTGGATTCACCAAATAAAACTACTAAATGAACTTTTCTATACTGCTTCGGGAGAACCTCCACAGCTAGAGACCACCGTTCTATTTTTCCGTTACCCTCGCTCGACTCAGCTACACTCTTATTACCTGAAAGGAATTGTGAAGCAAAATGGTGAGCACAACTAGCTCAGTAAAGAATATCATGACTAGAGATAATTAAATTATCAATAGCCTTCAACAGAATTAAATCAGAGATTTAGAACATATGGTAGATGATAAAAATTTTCAACCATAGTTGCAGCGGAACGAGCAATCCATTAGAAGAGTCAAATAGACCATAAAGTCTATTATCTCCTCCATGTTAAAAATCCACCAACAATATTTTATCCATGTAACATCACTCAACAATTCCTTTCCACAATCATATGAATAACTCATAATCATAATTGTGACTCTAAATTTTTCTTCGCACCCAGGACGAAGAATATTTTCATCACCTGTCTTTACCTGAAACATCAAAGATCATGGTTATACCAAATCACAGTTCATGTTCATAATCATACTAATAACTTCATCTTTGCACTACGGCCAAAGATATTCATTTGTACCAGTTGGTCATGTTCATCTCAACACCTGTTCATCTTTGCACTACTGGCCAAAGATATTCAACAACATGTCATCTTTGCACTACAGGCCAAAGATATTCCTCAACAATTCATCTTTGCACTACAGGCCAAAGATATTCATCAACAGTTCATATTTGCACTACAGGCCAAATATATTCATATCTCAAAGAAATATATAATCATTTCAGAATTTATATAAACAATAATTATAACCATGTTGATCATTTCACATTTGTACTTTAAGCTGAAGATATTCAATTATAAATTCAATGGTCATGATCATACTAGTCAATAATTCAACTTTGCACTACTGGCCAAAGAGAACCCATAGTCATGATCATACCAACAATTTACCCATCTTTACACTCAAGTGAAAGAGAATTTCAACATCAGGGTTATAAAAATGTTATATATGATAATAAAAACAATATGATCAACATATAGATTTAATCTCAAGAGTAATATTCATAAATCAACTATAATTTGGTTAGAAAAAGAAACCAATTTTATCGTGAATAGTAACTCGTGAATAGTAACTCGTGAATAGTAACTCGTGAATAGTAACTCATGAATAGTAACCCCGACACAAAAAGGTAGAAATTCCACAATAAAATTTATACCAAAATTTCGGTATAATGATATTGAAAGAATAACATTTCTTAAACTTATAAATAATTTATTTTAATTGTTTACACTTTACTAAATAATGCATTTAATCATTCTAAAATGTCAAACTCATAAGATTTCATCACCAATAACCAAAACCCTCATCAAAAATCTGCGTATACCTCATATAGGATTCTTAAGTCATAAAATCCTATTTTCCAATTTTCTTACTTCACAAAACATATTTAATTTATTTACTCATAACTAGACCATTTCCATGAAAAATACCAAATCAGTTCCAAAAATATTTCTTTTCTGGGATTTAACATAATATAGTCACATAGTGAACATATATTTTTCTCAGAATTTTTAAAAGTCATTTACTATTTTTCATATGGCCAAAACAGCCGAATATTTGGATATTTATCATAAGTTGTAATTTTATCCAAAAATTCAGAAATTCACATAATACACTGATATTATATAGATATACTTCCAATAAAAATTTCATCAATTTTGGAGTTAACCACAAGGAATTATAAGCGGTTACTTTTAAAATAGTCTTTTCTCATAAAATTCATAACTCTCAATCTATACATCCAAAAATCACCATTTTTGGACACAATCAAGAAAACTCATCAAAATATCATTTCAAATTTTTTTCAAAATTTTTGAAGGTCAGAAAAATTACGAAACTGGAAAATATAACAACTCTTACTATCTCTTACCTCAAAAGTGCAGTATTTCTGACCGGAATGTAAAGCCGAAGGAAACTTGCACTGAATAGCAACTCTCAAAGTATCTAAATACTCACAAAATATGCTTCATAATATAGAGAGAAAGAGAGAAAGCTTATGTTTCTGGTGTGATTTTCAATTCTAACTTAGCCCTCTATTTATAGGAAAATATTAGCACGCCGAAGCAGACTTAACCTGCAACCTGATGGCTTTACCTGCTACTATTCCCACCCACCACATTTGAATAAAAATTTCAGCACATTTCTTCACCAACCAAGAGTGGGGCCCACTAATTCTATAATTTTCTATCAAAATGATAAATTCCGAAACTTCAACAATTTCTGAACCAGTCATCTCGTAAAATTCATAACAAATCATTCGTTCATTTTTAACGGTTCAAAATTTGTGAACATATACTCAACTTATATATGTATAACATATCCAAAAATTACCACGATCCAACGGTCAGATTAAAAATTATAACCTTCGCAAAATATCTCAAAAATTCTAATTTGATTTTCAATACTTCCGTTCCGACAAAAATACATATAAAACACCTCAACATTAAATCCTTCATTTTTAACCACAAAAATATATCCCTCATTTATATCCACATAAAATAAATATTTTCTTATCATATGAATCAATAATTAATTATTCACAAATAATATTACAGAATCACATTTATGACAACCAGGCCGTTCCCAGGAAAGAGGGGGCTTTCCAATAAGAATTTTTTTCTTACTGGCGCGCAATTAGGCGACCAAACCTCTCCTTAGACAGAACTTTCTAGACATTGCCAATAATGTTATCTAATAATATTATTCAAATAATATGAATTATTGATCTGATAATGAAAAATACTGTGCAGTAACAATTATTGAAACAATAATAATATAAAATTTTAGCGTAGCAATTATTGAATCAATAAAATAAAATATTAAACAGTAATTACTGTAACAATTATTGAGTAGTGCCTTCTTACGTAAGAATCAATAATTTCAAAAATACTGTACAATACCGTGTGCTACTGTGCAATAACGCGTATTACTATATTTTAACCACCGGGTATTCCAACAGTGTTAACGGTAACAACTACGCCGTTAATTATAAAAACTCAATTTTTGTCGTTATCTTCATCCGACCGTTTTTAGTTATGAGGCTCACAAATAGCTGCGCCGTCGTACGAATATTCCCCGACAAAAAGAATATTCCACAACCAACGAATATTCCCCGACAGCAATGATTATTTTATAACCACTTGTTTATTTTGAAAAATTTTCACATTTCACCCATAACTTTAACTTTTTATCAATTTAACCATTTACTGAATTGTAATTATAAGAAAAATTGAATACTTTTATTTCATAAAATTCGGGGTCTTACATCCAGCACCTTCTATATTTATAACTCCATCAAAATACATCTTCCATGATTGGGTTGTATTATCATGATGGTGTTTTTGAATTGTCATTACCCCTTCATCGGGATAATATATTTCCAAGGGTTTGAAATCCCTGGCTAGTAGTGGCTAGTTGATCCGTAATTTCTTGACCTTTGATAGACTTTTACGTCACGTAGATGATGCTAAATTGTTGGAGGATCAACTACCATTTGGTCAGTCGACAATTCAACATAGGCTTGTTGAACACGTAATTGAGAGGATTCATGCGGGATATGAGATGGATTGTGTGACCATGGAGATAATGCTATAATCTCATGGAAGCCCGTGCTAAAGCACAACAAGTCTTCTCAATCAAACTCACTGATGCTGAATCTTTTGTTGAGGTAATAAATAACTCTTTCTTGGCATCTATCATCTTTCTGTCCCAGCATACAGCCCATGGAATTGTCATTCATTGACAGGTACATAAACAGGGGAACGTCATCCCTGGGAAGTACCAAGACAGGAGCTTTGACTAGTTACACTTTAATGGAAAGGAAAGCTTTTTGACACTCTTCATTCCATTTCTTGGAGGAGTTCTTTCTTAACAACTTGAAAATGGGTTCACAGGTTGTTGTAAGTTGGGAGATGAATCGGCTGATGAAGTTGATTCTTCCCAAAAATTCCTGTATTTCCCTTTCTGTATAGGGTATGGGCATTTCAGTAATAGCTTAAATTTTGGTAGGATCCAGCTCAGTGCCTTTGTGGCTTACGAGGAATCCCAGTAACTTGCTTGACTTGACGCCGAAGGCACACTTGGCCGAATTTAGCTTTAAGTTGTACTTGCACAATCGGTTAAAGAGCTTTTTGAGATGGTCTATGTGGTCTTATTCCCTTCGAGGTTTGGCAAAGATGTCATCCACATAGACTTCTATCTCTTTGTGCATTAGATCATGGAAAAGAGTCATCATCGCTCACTGATAGGTAGCTCCGGCATTGATGAGGCCGAATGACAACCGTCTGTCGCAAAAGGTTCCCCAATTAGTGATGAATGTTGTCTTCTCATGATCCTCTTCAGCAACTATGATTTGGTGATACCCAACAAAGTAGTCAACAAAGGAGTACATGCCATACTGAGCTGTATTGTCAATGAGTATATGGATGAATGGTAGGGGAAAGTTATCTTTGAGACAAGCCTTGTTAAGATCCTTGTAATCCACGCATACTTGCACCTTCCCTCCGGGTTTAGGTATGGGAACTATGTTGGATAGCCACTCAGGGTACGTTGATACAATGATGATGTAAGTTTGAAATTGTTTAACAAGTTCTTCCTTGACTTTAAAATTCCACTCAGGTTTTAATCGCCTGAGTTTTTATTTTGAATCCCTCTTTGATGGGTAGGCGATGAATGACAATGTCAGTTGACAAACCGATCATGTCTTCATGAGACCATGCAAACACATCTTGGAATTGGGTCAATAGAGTAACCATGTCATTCCTTTGGCTAGGGGTAAGGTACGTGCTAATTTGGATTTGTTTGGGATTTTTTAAGGTTAAAAGAGGTGGTTTGATTAAGATTAGGCTTGGGTTTGACTTCAACCCATTCTTTGATCTCCTCAGGCACCTCATAGTCCTCTTGTTCAATCTCCATCAAGTCAGAGTCTAACTTTACATCAAAGTTGCAGTCCTTGTAAAGAATAGGCACTCCATCAGCAAGTTTAGGCAAATCTAACTTTAGAGTCCTGAAAAAAATGCTTTCACTTAATATATGAAACTGTTTGATCATACAAAGTGTTAGCATGGCATGATAAAAATAACTGCTAATACTATTCAACAAAAGTAAGCAGTTATTGCTATCTACAGGGCAGAGGGATTTTCTTCCATTTTTATCCTTTTCGGCAAATGTAAGGAGTGCTGCTCCAATTGCCTAGGGTCAGGTCCTGGTGGACAGCTATGATGAAAGGGCAGTTATCGTCCTCCTCCTCTTGAATGATGACCATGACATCTGAGCAGTCGTCATCTAAGATATCCTTGTTCATACGATCGGTATGCGTCAAGAAGTACATCTTCGATAACCGTTTCTTAATGTCTTGTTTGCGCTCTTGATTCTTTTCATCCATGTCTGGGTCTGGAATCAGGACTTCTTTGCCATTAACCGGTATCTGCTTAGGAAACAATATACCTGCTACAGAGATAGGAATTATCCTTAGAGGCCGTACAGAATCAGCATCTGTAGGTTTAGGCAACAACCTTGTAGATGAAGGAACTGATGTATGCTTGTGCGGGTTCCTGTGACTGGACCAAGAGGAGTAGCCTAGTTTGGCCTTCCCTGTCTGGCTGGGAACTTGAATTGGGCATTTGATTCCTTGCTGATTCTTTCATAACCCTTGTCCTGGTTGGAAACCCAAGGATATCACTTCTTGACTGGCCGACATTACCTCGGCAGAAACTCTAGGTTTCAGAGCTGGAGCCCCAATGGGTTGATAGTGAATGTTGCTCACCTCAAGGGCTTGGAAGCTGACAGGCTCAACATCTTCATTGAAACAAATAAGAGGTATATCACTTTGGACAGGATACTTTGGTTCAGCGTTGACAGTGACCAAATTACTGTTGATGATATACTTAAGCTGTTGATGAAGAGTGGATGGGACGACTCCCGCCATATGGATCCAAGGTCTTCCTAACAGTAAATTATATCATGTAGTGATTTTGAGCACTTGAAAGGATATGTAGAATGTATATGGACCAATTTCCACTGCTAATTCAATCTCTCCAACAATATTTCGTTGAGATACATTAAAGGCTTTGATGATTGTGTGTCTTCTTCGTATCCGGTTGAGATTGATCTTCATTCTTTCCAATGTGGCATAGGGGCAGATGTTTAGGGATGATCCTCCATCTATTAGAACTCCTCCGACCACATATCCGAATGACATCACTACTATGTACAGTGGCTTGCAATGACCCGTCCCTTCGGCAGGTATGTCATCATCGGTGAAGGATATCACATTGTTGTTGAAGAAGTAATCTATCAGATGATGAAACTTTTCTACATCCACTGTCTTTGGCAAGTGGGCTTCTTCCAATATCTTCAGTAAGACCTTTCGGTGATCTTCTGAAGAGAAAACCTAGTCCATAATAGATATCTATTGAGGTGCTTCTTTAAAGATTTGCACCACCTTGGCTTCATTATGTCCCATCTGGCGGAGGAACTCTTCAATTTTCTCCTTGGGCACTTTCCCCTTAGATCTGATGATTGGCTTCATCACTCATTGAGGGAGATATAGCAGATTTTCCTTGGATACCGTAGCAGTTGTGTTTGATGTTGATCATTCAACCTCTCCATAGTTCCATGGGACTTTCTTAAGGTTGATGATAAGATGTTGTGGCCTGAACGACAATATAAGTGGTGCTGATGCAGCCACCTTCAAAGGGTTTTTAACTCCTTTGAGCTCGATTAGTTGAATTGTAAATGATGTGGCAGCCAAATCTCCCTCAGAGGATATAACTGCTATGATTTCCTTCCATCTTTGAGACCTTGAAAGAAATGTATGTCCACTCTCAAGTGATACAGTGTCATCGTCTGCCATTTGCAGGTCATTGTTGTCAATCATATTTTGTATAAGATGGCGGAGTGCCCATCATTCTTCAGTGCTGTGACCTCTAGAATGGGAGTGGTATTGACATACTCCAGTAGCATCAAATCTTTTTGAGCGTGGGTTGACTGGCGATAGCAGTGCAATGATCTTTCCTTCATTAATTAGCATCTGCAATATTTCTTTCATCGGTTGGCCTAAATTGGTGAATTCCCTTTTGTTGGTAAACTCCCAACGGGCTTGAGCTCTTGCTTTTCTTGCAAGCTTTTCTTCCAATGTTTCACTTTCTTAGGTGAGTGGTGGAGTCTTTGTGATAAGATAAAGGAGACTTGTATGATCCTGACTGAACAACTGTTGTGTGACTTGGTGTTGATGTATCACCAGTTCTGCCAGTTGATTGACTTGTTCATCAAGAAACTTCAACTCCCATTCCATCATGAACTGGAACTCTGAATAATCCCACTTATCGGAATTATCCTTACTGGTTTGGGGAGAATCACCCATATATTTAAGGTACTTGGAGCTCTCTCCACTGCCTCTATTGATCATGTTAACATCATCTTCCTTGTGTTGAGGGAGAGGGTTATCCTGAACATGTGGTTGTTCGGGTTTGGTCACCACGATCTTTCCATTGTCTATTAAGTCCCGGATCTTATACTTGAGGGACTAACAATCCTGAGTGTCATGGCCTGGAGCTCCAAAATGGTAAGCACACTTCTTGCTTATATTGAATCCCTTTCCACTTGGATTGGCTGGTGGAAGGAGATGAGTGATTTTCTTCTGAGCTGTCAGAAGTTTGTAAATGTTTTCGAGTGAGTCCCCTAAGGGTGTGAACACTCTTGAGCATCTGACTTCTCCACTCTTTCTCATGGGAGGATTTGAGGATTGTGTTTAAAAAGGGGAATAGTTTCTCCTTTGAATAGGCAAGCTTTGATTGCCTTTTTGTGTTTGCCCTTGCAGTATCAAGGAGACATCCTCTTCTTTCTTCTTATGGACCTTCCTAGGGTTGTTCCCATAACTTCCAAATTGAATATGCTCAGCTACGGCTTTTAAAGTGGCGAGGTCTTAAATCTTCCCGGACTTCAATCCCATTTCTTCCATTTCTCTATGCTTAATCATTTCTGAGAATGGTTTTCCTATCCAGCTAGGACCCTCTCATAAAATGGAGTTTCTTGAATATCTATGAAGGTCATCACCATCTCAGTCTCTATCATTGATGGTATTACTTGAGCAGCCAGACGCCTCCATCTTTGGGCATACACTTTGAATGACTCATTGACTTGCTTCTTGACTTTGGTAATTTGATACCTGTCTGGAGCCATCTGAGTTTGAAAGCTGTATTGACTGAGGAAAGCATGGGTTAACTCCTCCCAGCAGTGAATTTTGGAGTTATCCAATCTGGTGTACCATGCTCTAGTTTCCCTAATTAGACTTTTCTGAAATAGCTGCATTATCAGCTTTTCATTCTCGACGTAGGATCCGAGCTCTCCAATGAACACTTTTAAGTGCGTGTAAGGATCTCCCAATCCATCATACTTCTCGAAGTCAGGAGCCTTAAATTTCTCCAGATAATGAACCCCGGGGAAGTGTTGGTCGGAAAACCGATCACTAAACACGCGCAAGTATACGCGGTCTAACAAGTAATACAGTGATAAGGAGAGTGTCGTACCCACGAGGAACTATGACTAATATTTACCAAGTACCGACTTTGAATCGCTAAAGTCTTATTCGAACAGCACTAAATTGAATTGTGATTAATCTAGTTAAACTAATTAACAAAGCATGTAAATGGATAACGAATGGAAATCTAAGGAAATACAAGCTAAGGCCACAACTTCACCCCCACACAGGCATTCTGTCGAACACCTGGCGTGTTATGATTCATCAAACTAGCTACCCTTCTCTCTTTGGTCTAAATGGTCACGACAATTTGTCGACCGAGAACGCACAGGTGCCTATGCACCTCTGTCGAGGTATGCACAAACATATCATCTCCAGATCCACCCAAAAGGGAATAGAACAGAAAAGAACGTCCAAGCTAGATGCAATCCTACATGTCTATGCGAATCAATCATAACAAGGATTTAAGCATAAGTTCTCATTGAGGTCGCACGTGGCGCACAGAGATATGTCTATTCTACGCACAACTTATGCAGTCGAAACCCACAATCACATGCCAATATATTTAGGTGTAAATCTACAATTCTTCTGTCGATATCATGCAGATTACCAAAATCATCATTAATGTCTTAGCGAGAATCATAAAACACAAATATATTAAACCAAATCATATGGTGTCAACCAAAGAGATAAAGACAGTCAATTCAAATAACAAAGGGATCCATTATAACCTTAGAGTCAATATTCAGTTCATAGTTAATAAACCAAATACAAGTAGCAAATAAGTTAACATTTATAGAATACAAAATTAGAGAGGATAAAGGGATAGAAGAAACTATGTCAAGCCCCTTCAATCTCCACGCAATCCGCTCCTTTCAAGCTTTCCAATCCGTGTCGCTCGTTGCTCTTGTGCTCCAAAGAAAGCCAAACTTCTCCCTAATCTACCTAATCTATATTTACAGACATAAGAAAGAAATAGAAATTACAGAAGAAAAATCCTAAGCTAAGCTATCCTATTCTAAGGTCTGTGTTCTGAGAGATGCAGAGCCCTCTCCCTCCTCTCTGATGCAGGCGGCTGCTCCTCTTTTATATGTGTCTCCTCCCTTTGCTAGGTCAAACACAAGCCCTCTTTTCCTGGACACGGAGCGAGCACTGCGGAGCGAGCAAAAGCTCTCTGGATGGCGCTGCGGCGCCACATTAGTATGAAAGACACAGAGATCACGCTGCAGCGCGAGCCAAAGAAGGGTCAGTGGTGCTGGGGCGCGGTTATTGGCACTGGGGCGCCGGATTCGGCACTGGGGCGGGAGTCTAGCGCTGGGGCGCCAAAAGTCAGTAGCTTTGCCTAGCATTGGCGCTGGGGCGCGAGCTGGGGCGCCGGATGTGGCACTGGGGCGCGACTTCCAAGTGTAACACTGGCGCTGCGGCGCCAGTACAGGAAAAATGGCCAATATGCCCTGTAAGCTGGAAAATAACTCTGCATTGCATCAATTAAGCATTATAACACTACAATCATATAAAACTATATAAAATCTACGAGAATAGGCAACTATTTAAGTAATAAAATATCCGATTCGCGGGTATAAATTCCGCTCATCAAATACTCCCAAACTTAAGTCTTTGCTTGTCCTCGAGCAAACTAACTAACACAGCACTAATAATAAAACATATCCGAAAGAAACAAAAACAGTATAGTAGCATCATGGCTTCAAAGCTTGATCACAGCCACTCCCAGAGAATAGAGCAAACACAGATACGAGTAAGAGTTCATTCAATTTCAAGCATAAGACTGTATTCGATCCATTCTATGTGTGTGTGTGTGGAGACCAACCGTCCTAACTAATCATGGCTCAAATAAGTTCGCACAGTCGATTGCTAATACTAATATGCATACTCCGCAACTTAAGCATTCCGCAAGCATTAAGAATAAGACGCAAATGCAGGAAAAGTTCAAAAGAAACTAGCATGACGACAGCAAAATCTGACTCGGACAGTCCTTAATTACCTTAGGCTATTCAGAACTACCCATGAATGAGCTTTTGATCAGTGACTCCCAAGCCAGACGACTTTAGGGCACTAGGTGTAGAACACCCCTGTGAATCTAATAACTCGAGCAGTAAAGGCCACGTAATCAACATAAGCCACTGAGATTTTACAACAAAAACGAAGAATATTTAGCGAGTGCATTTTATGCTCCATCTCGATATCGGTCCTGCGTTTATGGGCAAGTGCGTTTTACACTCCATCTCGACCCACCATAAAACTTTCGATATAAACTCTTCTTTTCTCTTTTTATTCTCATTTCATTCATTTTTTTTTTCAACATGCTAGAATCCAAGATCCAAAGCTGTATAAACGTCTAAGTCATTTATTACCTTGTACAAATGAAAGTTTATAAGAGTGAACAAATTTTCAAAGCAATAAACACGTGAACTAAATTTGAAAAATAACTAGTTAAATACAGTTGGTCGGTGCGTGCTAAGAAGGACGGATCAATAACAGTCTAAACTTATCAATTGAACAACCCCTAGCTCATACATGCTTGACATGACTCTAAGAGATAGGCATAGATACTTGACGCTTGTCATCAGCCACAATCAAAAATTACTGAAAACTATAACACCCTTGCTAAATAGCAGCTCAAAATAGGGTAAAAATGCCATTCAAATGGCACAAGCATCTAATCAGTAAAAGCCCCAAAAAGATGGCTATAAACCACAAATATGCTGATAATAATCAAAGCATTAAAAATAAAAACCAAAAATAGTTCACGGCATAAAAAATCCAAGCATAAACCCGCAGTTCAAAACGACTGCACCAAAAAACTGATAAAAATAATAATAATAATAATAATAATAATAAAGTACTAAAGTATGCAACCTATCATGGCAGTACAGAAATAAACAGATAGCATCCAAAACACCCCCAAACTTGAGGTGAGCAATGCCCTCATTGCTAAACATAAAACAATCGTATACAAGAGGGCTTCCCTGAAGTTCGCTCACTCAGCAGCGGTCTCGCCCTCGTCAACCTCGGCGGGCGGTGATGGGGGGTAGGGTGGGAAGACAGGAGGCTCCGGGAACCATGCCTCAATGCTAATAAATTTTGTGTTGTCCCATGACGTTGGTGGTGCCGCGGACGATGATCCTCCCATGCTAAGGCGTAGCCTCTTTTGTGCCATTTTCTGAAATTTTTCTATATGTTATCTGCACATGCCAAGACAAGAACAAAAACTACACTACAAAGCAAATAAGCATTATTCCAAATAATATAATAACTAACTACAAAGTGAACTAGACATATGTAAAGGAAAACAGATAAAATTTATATCGAGATGGGGGTGCCTCCCCACCAAGTGCTTGTTTTAAAGTCGTCAGCTTGACTATACCGACACCGTTCAATCCGGCTCATAAGCGAAAATGACCTTCTCATGCCGCCTATTCGTCAGTTCCTTTGGATTTTTGGCAGACATGGATGATGGATCATCCTTGTTTTCTTCATCCTTCGGCACAAAGAATCTTTCACCATTGGAATTATCCACTAATTCCCCTTGTTCATTAAATTGAAAGCATACTTTGTGCTCTATTGGACCCTCTCAGGTTTCCATAGTCGTGAGCGTGGGTTCTGGTTGTTGATCAGTCTTTACAGTGTACCCACTGGTGGTCCCCTCTTCTGCTAGCTCAGCCTCCGCAGGTTGGTCAAGTTGCACATTGACATTGCCCTCAACACTTTGGTGAGGCTCATCACCTTCTCCTCGAGTATCCACCGTGCACTGCTCCACTTCTTCATCGTCGAGATCAATTACGACCGGGAGATTGCCTTGCGGTGGATTTGTAATGGCATTGACGAGTTGCCCCAATTGCTTCTCAAGGCTGTGCAATGCGGCTTCTTGGCTTGCCATCCGAACCTCATTTCTCTAAATAAAGTCGGTGAGAAGCTCCTCAAGCCGGTTCTCTTCTTCTCGTGTTGAGGTCTCATAAAAGCTCTCATTGGGTTGAGACGTCAACTCATAATGCGGCAGAGACTGATAGTCAAACTGAGAGGCATGATTTGGATCATAATATTGCTCTTGGCTGTAGTCCCATGAGTTTGGATAACCCTGGCAGTTTGGATGATAGGAGATCGGTTCAAAGTCAGCTCATTCCTGATAGTAGACGTTCTGAGTGGACTAACACTCGAGATTGTCAGAAAACCTCAAGGCATTAGCAATTTGAAGTTGTAATCTCTCGAGTCCTTCTTCCGAGCTTGGTTGTGTTGTCCCATCATAAGGCCATTGATCGACCATAATCTGTAGACTTAAAAACAAAAAGAAAGGAAGATCAAACAAATAAAAGAAGTAAATATATACACGTTCAAAGTAAGACTAAATTGATTTAAATCAATATTGGACGATATTAGAATAATAAGTCCCAGGCAACGGCGCCAAAACCTTGTTGGTCGAAAAACCGATCACTAAACACGCGCAAGTATACGCGGTCTAACAAGTAATACAGTGATAAGGAGAGTGTCGTACCCACGAGGAACTATGACTAATATTTACCAAGTATCGACTTTGAATCGCTAAAGTCTTATTCGAACAGCACTAAATGGAAGTGTGATTAATCTAGTTAAACTAATTAACAAAGCATGTAAATGGATAACGAATGAAAATCTAAGGAAATACAAGCTAAGGTCACAACTTCACCCCCACACAGGCATTCTATCGAACACCTGGCGTGTTATGATTCATCAAACTAGCTACCCTTCTCTCCTTGGTCTAAATAGTCACGACAATTTGTCGACCGAGAACGCACAGGTGCCTATGCACCTCTGTCGAGGTATGCACAAACATATCCTCTCCAGATCCACCCAAAAGGGAATAGAACAGAAAAGAACGTCCAAGCTAGATGCAATCCTACATATGTCTATGTGAATCAATCATAACAAGGATTTAAGCATAAGTTCTCATTGAGGTCGCACGTGGCGCACAGAGATATGTCTATTCTACGCACAACTTATGCAGTTGAAACCCACAATCACATGTCAATATATTTAGGTGTAAATCTATAATTATTCTGTCGATATCATGCAGATTACCAAAATCATCACTAATGTCTTAGCGAGAATCATAAAACACAAATATATTAAACCAAATTATACGGTGCCAACCAAAGAGATAAAGACAGTCAATTCAAATAACAAAGGGATCCATTATAACCTTAGAGCCAATATTCAGTTCATAGTTAATAAACCAAATACAAGTAGCAAATAAGACAACATTTATAGAATACAAAATTAGAGAGGATAAAGGGATAGAAGAAACTCTGTCAAAACCCCTTCAATCTCCACGTAATCCACTCATTTCAAGCTTTCCAATCCATGTCGCTCGTTGCTCTTGTGCTCCAAAGAAAGCCAAACTTCTCCCTAATCTACCTAATCTATATTACAGACATAAGAAAGAAATAGAAATTACAGGAGAAAAATCCTAAGCTAAGCTATCCTATTCTAAGGTCTGCGTTCTGAGAGATGCAGAGCCCTCTCCCTCCTCTCTGATGCAGGTGGCTGCTCCTCTTATATATGCGTCTCCTCCCTTTGCTAGGTCAAACACAAGCCCTCTTTGCCTGGACACGGAGCTCGAGCTGTGGCGCGAGCAAAAGCTCTCTGGATGGCGCCACGTCGCCACATTAGTATGAAAGACACAAAGCTCATGCTGCAGTGCGAGCCAAAGAAGGGTCAGTGGTGCTAGGGCACGGTCATTGGCGCTGGGGCGCCGGATTAGGCGCTGGGGCGGGAGTCTGGCGTCTGCCTTGGCGCTGGGGCGCTACACGTAGCTCAAACGAGGTGCCAAAAGTTAGTAGCTTTGCCTAGCATTGGCGCTGGGGTGCGAGCTGGGGCGCCGGATGTGGCGCTGGGGCGCGACTTCTAAGTGTAACACTGGCGTTGCGGCGCCAGCACAGGAAAAATGGCCAATATGCCTTGTAAACTGGAAAACAACTCTGCATTGCATCAATTAAGCATAATAACACTACAATCATATAAAACTATATAAAATCTACGAGAACAGACAACTATTTAAGTCATAAAATATCCGATTCGTGGGTATAAATCCCGCTCATCAGGAAGATGCAAAGGTCTGAATATGAAACACTTACGTGCGTTTCAATCCCTTTGATGAACCGAATGGTCTCTTCCATTTGTAGAACCTTCTTCCGAATATCACCGGTGTCTTGATCTTCTTTAAGATGGGTGATTTCAGGGGTTTTGTTGGACTTCTCAATATGAGACTCAGGTGCTGCGACTTCTCTGTCTGGACCCTGTATTCTCACATGTGCAGAGGATTCTGTTTGGATGGGTATTTGTGGACCTTGAGTTGATTTGTTTAGTTCTTTTAGGAGAACAGCCAACTCTATTATTTGATTGCTTAATCCTTCAAACTCCTAGCGAGAGACAGGAGTAGGATTAGGCTGAGCACTTGTAGCCATGTCTGATTGTGAGCTTAGTGCCTTTTTGGACTTTAAACGGGTAACGGGACCAATCGTTTCCTTATAAAAAAGACTATGTAGTTTAGTCTGGAAAAATGGGAAAATGTTACATGCTATGTAATGTGTCCTTTTTTAGGAGTGCTTTAAGGTTTTCTTGCAAAACGGATGTCAGTCGTTTTGATGACAGGATAGCATGACAGATCTTGATATGCATATTCACATATTCCTATATATTTTCCATTACATTGAGATTGACATGGAAATGAAATTACAGGTAATTGAAATGGGAAGGTATGAAGAGACTTCCCTCCATGTTTGGTTTATCAGAGGTTGACCTATCTAAGGCTACTCTCGCGGCTTTTCAGCGTGAAGGTCCCCATATCATCGTAATTTACTCAATGGGAAATTAATCCGATCTTTCAACTGGAGCGAACCTGGGTGGTGCCTTTCCTGAGCCTCGTGAAATTAGTCTTCCGACGAGTCCAGTAATCAAACACCGACAGGTTAGCCTCGTGGTGGAGGGATCACACAACATACATCGCGTCTTACCGTATGGAAATGTTGACATATGCGAAGCACTAATATCATAAGCAGATGTGGTGTGAAGCACAAAAGTGCGGTAAATAAAGCATTAGAACACATCCATTCAATGTAAATGCAGTATTCACACATAAGCATATAATTATTTTTGAAAAGCTTGAATATCGGCTCAAGCCCTCTTACTGGAGTCCCCAGCTGAGTCGCCACCTGTCGACGTCGGGATTTTTATTTGTCCATTTCTGTTCTTGTCTTTTGGTGTTCTCATTTTAGGTGAGATTTGTTTGAAAAAATAAGTTTGAAAAGGTCCGACATGTATATGTCAATGATTTGACTGTGAGAGTCGCCAGTTGGTATTTTTAAATAGTTGCACCAACTCAACCGAGAAAAAGTTTGCACAAAGACCTAGTGATTTGGCACTGTTTAATTAGTCTGAGAAACCGAAATTTGTTAGGGTCCGGGGGCTTGATTAAGCATAGGGAAGGTGTTAGGCACCCCCCGACTTCCATGATAACACGGTTACCACCACTTTTCATTAAACTTTTATCTACGTATGTATGTGTATGTGAGTTAGGTCTATGTGCAGTTGTTTGGAAGTAGTGTTATGCCTCGTTTGCACCTATATACAAAGGGTTTGATTTTGTATAAAAGTTTAATTTTAACAAGATATAGCAGTGAAGTTTTGTAAAATAGGTTTTTCAAACCCTTGTGCTCAATAATAATTGAGGCCTTTGATATTTTCATTTTATTAATGTGTTTGGCTTGATTGCTTTTATTTTCGAGATGCATGCGAGGAATTTTTGAGAAATTAAGATACATAGCAGTGCCGAACTCCTTGTGGGCATGAGAGCCATCTAAGGCTATCCAGACACCATAGATAATTTACAAGCTGGCTGCAGCATCAAAATGTCCATCACAAGAACCGAATCTAGATTCAGAAGTTGAATCTGTGATCACATGATTCCTAGGCTCATATGAGAAAGCAATACATACAAAAGCTAGAAAAAAGAACTAGATTTGAGTAAATCTAAACCATTCTAGCTTCAACGGTTCCAGTTTAGTCACTATGAACCGGTTAAAACCAGAATAGCCATATTTAGGTAAATCTAGCCCGCAGGCTGAAAGATTAAATATCTGTATTATGAAAGCAGTAAAGCAGATATTTATATAAAAGCGGTAAATATATATACTTATATATATATATATGGACGATCAACTGTCACGAAATAAACTCCAGGCAGGACTTTGAAATGTAAATATATATATATATATATATATATATATATATATATATATATATATATATATATATATATATATATAAGCAATAAAAATCCACAGATCGACGATCCGGGAATACCCACACAACGCGACTCTCAACATTAAAAGATATAAATATATAGACGTAATAAAAAGCTTAAGAACCTGAAAAATCTTACAATGGGCTATCAAGAAGACTTCAGATAGCTTTTGACGAATGAAAACTCGATTTCCACCGGTTAAACTTCAGTATGTAACAAAACACGAACTTATAAGTGTTTAGAAAGAAGAAGCACTCAGTTTAGAGCACTCTAGCAGTGTTTATGTAAGACCCCAAATTTTATGAAATAAAAGTATTTAATTTTTCTATTTAGTAAATGGTTAAATTGATAAAAATTAAAGTTAAGGGTGATATATGAATATTTTTCAAAATAAGCAAGTGGTTATAAAATATTCATTTTGTCGGTGAATATTCGTTTGGTCGTGGAATATTCTTTCTGTCGGAGAATATTCGTACGATGGCGCAGCTATTTGTGGGCCCCATAACGGAAAGCGATTGGATGAAGAAAACGACAAAATTGAGTTTTTATAAATAACGGCGTAGTTGTTACCGTTAACACTGTTGGAATACCTGGTGGTTAAAATACAGTAATACGCGTAGTTGCACAGTAGCACACGGTAGTGCACAGTATTTTTTTCAATTATTAATTCTTACGTAAGAAGGCACTACTCAATAATTGTTACATTAGTTACTGTTCAATATTTTATTTTATTGATTCAATAATTGCTGCGTTGATATTTTATATTATTGTTGTTTCAATAATTGTTGCTGCACAGTATTTTCCATTATCAGATTAATAATTCATATTATTTAAATAATATTATTAGATAGCATTATTGGCAATGTCTAGAAAGTTCTGTCTAAGAAGAGGTTTGGTCATCTAATTGCGCGCTAGTAAGGAGAAATCCTTATTGGAAAGCCCCCTCTTTCCTGGGAACGGCCTGGTTGTCATAATTGTGACTCTGTAATATTATTTGTGAATAATTAATTATTGATTCATATGATAAGAAAATATTTATTTTATGTGGATATAAATGAGGGATATATTTTTGTGGTTAAAAATGAAGGAGTTAATGTTGAGGTTTTTATCAGTACTTTTGTCGGAATGGAGGTATTAAAAATTAGGGTTTTTGAGATATTTTGCGAGGGTTATAATTTTTAATCCGACCGTTGGATCGTGGTAATATTTGGATATGTTATGCATATATAAGTTGAGTATATGTCCACAAATTTGAAACCGTTAAAAATGAACGTATGATTTGTTATGAATTTTACGAGATGACTAGTTCAGAAATTATTGAATTTTCGGAGTTAATCATTTTGGTGAAAAATTCTAGAATTGGTGGGCCCCACTCTTGGTTGGTGAAGAAATATGCTGAGATTTTTATTCAAATGTGGTGGGTGGGAATAGTAGCAGGTAAAGCCATCAGGTTGCAGGTTAAGTCTGCTTCGACGTGTTAACATTTTCCTATAAATAGAGGGTTAAGTTAGAATTGAAAATCACACCAGAATTCATAAGTTTTCTCTTTTTCTCTCTAGATTATCAAGTGTATTTTGTGAGTATTTAGATACTTGGTGAGTTGCTATTCATCAGTGCAAGTTTCCTTCAGCGTCATATCTGATATCCAGTCAGAAGTGCTGCTCTTTTGAGGTAAGGGATAGTAAGGGATTTTAAGGGTTGTTATGTTTTTCAGTTCGTACTTCTTCCAACCTTCAGAAAATTCTGAAAAATTTGAAATGATATTTTGATGAGTTTTATTGATTGTGTCCAAAAATGGTGATTTTTGGATGTATAGAATAAGAGTTATGAATTTTACGGGAAAAGACTATTTTAAAAGTAATCGCTTATAACTCCTTGTGGTTAACTCCAAAATTGATAAAATTTTTATTGGGAGTACATCTATATAATATCAGTGTATTCTGTGAATTTTGGAATTTTTGGATAAAAGTACAATTTATGATAAATGTCTAAATATTCGGCGGTTTTGGCCATATGAAAAATAGTAAATGAATTTTAAAAAATCTGAGAAAAATATATGTTCAATATGAGACTATATTCTGATAAATCCCAGAAAAGAAATATTTTTGGAACTGATTTGGTATTTTTAATGAAAATGGACTAGTTATGAATAAATGAATTAAATATGTTATGTGAAGGAAGAAAATTGAAAAATATGATTTTATGGCTTGAGAATCATATATGTGGTATAGGTAGATTTTTGATGAGGATTTAGATTATTGGTGATGAAATCTTATGAGTTTGGCATTTTATGATAATTAAATGCATTAATTAGTAAAGTGTAAACAATTAAAATAAATTGTTTATAAGTTTAAAGAAATGTTATTCTTTCAATATCATTATACCGAAATATTGGTATGGATTTTATTGTAGAATTTCTACCTTTTTGAGTTGGGGTTACTATTCATGAGTTACTATTCACGAGTTACTATTCACGAAAAAAAATTATTTCTTTTTGTGACCAAATTATCATTGATTTATGATTGTTGCTCTTGAAAATAAATGCAGTTGTTGATAATATTATTTTTATTATCATATATAACATTTTTATAACTCTGATATTGAATTTCTCTTTCACTTGAGTGTAAAGATGGGTAAATTATTGGTATGATCGTGACTGAGGAATATCTTTGGCATGTAGTGCAAAGATGAATTGTTAACTGGTATGATCATGACCATTGAATTTATAATTGAATATCTTTAGCTTAAGTGTAAAGATGAATTGATTAACATGGTTATAATTATTATTTATATAAATTCTGAAATGATTATATATTTCTTTGAGATATTAATATATTTGGCATGCAGTGCAAATATGAACTGTTGATGAATATATTTGGAATGTAGTACAAATATGAACTGTTGAGGAATATCTTTGACCTGTAGTGCAAAGATGACCTGTTGATGAATATCTTTGGCCCGTAGTGCAAAGATAAAATTGTTAGTATGATTATAAATAGGAACTGTGATTTGGTATAACCATGATCTTTAATGTTTTCAGGTAAAGACATGTGATGAAAATTATCTTCGTTCTGGATGTGAAGAGGAATTTAGAATCACAATATGATTATGAGTTATTCATATGTTTGTGGACCAGAACTATTGATTGATGTTACAGGGATAAAATATTGTTGGTGGATTTTTAACATGGAGAGGATAATAGACTTTATTGTCTATTTGACTCTTCTAATGGATTGCTCGTTCCACTGCAACTATGGTTGAAAAGTTTTATCATCTACCATATGTTCTAAATCTATGATTTATTACTGTTGAAGGCTATTGATAATTTATTTATCTTTAGTCATGATATTCTTTACTGGGCTAGCTGTGCTCACCCTTCTGTTTCACAATTCCTTTCATGTAATAAGAGTGTAGCAGGGTCGAGCGGGGGTAACAGGGGAATAGAACGGTGGTCGTCATTTAGTAGTTATATTTGGTGAATC
Organism: Panax notoginseng; assembly: GCA_016801055.1. Lineage (NCBI taxonomy): Eukaryota > Viridiplantae > Streptophyta > Magnoliopsida > Apiales > Araliaceae > Panax > Panax notoginseng. The sequence continues at coordinate 188,820,393 of CM029020.1, forward strand.
AAATAGGGTGAGGCGAACCCAACGTTGGAAGGGTGTTTTGTCACTATCATACAAGATGTCTAATGATATACAATCTCGTGTCATTATAAGACAGGGATGTGCTCATCCACTTGCTGAGTATATTTACGAGCACTACCTATATAATCTTGGTGTTTGTTTGAAGTATAATTCACGATTAAAGACAGTGGAGATAATGATATGTCAAGAGAAGACTCACCATTGGAAAGAATATGATAGTAATCTTCTTATTTTTCTTTGGGGTCTATTAGGTCAACCAAGGATAATTCTGTGGCCATATAATAACTATCATAACCTAGACGCATGGTCTTCCATGTAAGAAGGTTTCCTTGAGCACTTTCCAAAGATTCTAATTTCTAAAACAGTCTTTGACTATACCTTTATGAAAGGTGCCACTGTGAGGTGCTGTCCACGGTTGGGACATGTATCACATTTGGTATATATTTGTATCCAAACTCAAAGCATATGTGTTGTTGTATTTTATACGATAATTGTTGTAATAAAGTTGTAGTTATTTTTTGTACCATGTATTTGACGACTCAGAATGGGTTGGATGGAATGGACCTATTTTGGGGTCGTTACAGTTTACAAGCTAAAATGGACAAAGTTTTCTCTCTTTTTCTCTTTTTTTTTCAAATGAGCTACCAAGAGCTCATATTTAAAGACCTTATGGCTGCGGGTGTACCCGCGGCAACCGCGGGTCTACCTACGGCTGCCCGGGGTGCCTCGGGCCATGCGGGTCCTGTTATCTTGAAGTACGTGCACGATAATGGTGTGGTGTACCTTTTCAAAATGCTGTTGTCGAGAGCTACACAATGACATGGGATTAGAGGTGTTACGAAGCTGGGAAGATGGGTCCATGACCAGATCTTCAAGTCTTCAAATTCTATCCGGTGTGATGTCTTGTGTAGTAGTCACTCGAGATTTGAGCTATGGTTCTTGTAGGACACCTTGATACGCAGTGTGGATTGAATTGTGTTGAGACGACGTGAATGTAGCATTGAGGTGGAAAAATGACAATTTTTCCCCCACCGGGGTTATCTTCGACTTTTGCGCAGATGTAGCAGTCGTTGCTTAGAGTTATCTCTGAGATTGGGCTGCTGTGGATGCTGAATGTCCTCGGGGTTATCTCTGAGGTGGCTTGACCTCCCGGGTTTGTATCCGGGGTTAGAACTGAGTGTCACGGGGTTGTCTCTGGGGTTGAAACTGGATATTCTGGGGTTATCTCCGGAACTGGAACTGCATCCCTCAGGGTTATCTCCGAGGTTGGAACTGAATCTCCTGGGATTGTCTTCGAGATTGAAACTGAGTCTCTCGGGGTCATCTCTGAGATTGAGAATTGGACTTCCCAGGGTTGTCTCCGGGGTTGAATTGTACCTCCTGGGGTTGTCTCCGGGGTTAAAATAGTTTTGACTTCCAGGATTATCTCTGGAAGATGATTTTGCCCTCCTATAGAGTTAGCAACAGGAATGCAAATTTTGAGTGTCCACATGTATGGGTCGACCCAATATTTGATTTGATTTGATTTATTTTGAGGAATAGTGGTGTATGTGTCGTGCATACTATCTGATTTGATTTGCATTCATCATGGTACCGATATATTTATTTAGCCTTTAACTATTTTTATTGGAGCTCAATATAAAATTTCCACCTTATAAACATTTGATTCAGTCTTATCTTGTTTGGGATCCTTTTTATTATACTTGTTTGTCAACAATATTCATCGTTTATATCTTGCCTCACTAATTTTGATATATGTATAATTCGTTTTAATTCGAACTCATTCATTCATTCGACTCTTTTGGTATCATCTTATGGTATATTTGTGGATCTCTATTCGTACTAGGCATTTGACTCGTGCTATATTTTTTTTTTCTGGAAAGTTTGCAAGGGCGGTTTAGGATTTCGTGTGAAGAGAAATACCTTTGACCTAATAGGTTTATTTGATTTTAAGTTTTGATTATTGTGTAAATTTTTGGGAGAATTTTATTTAATTCAACATTTATGGATTATTAATTATTAAATATATTAAAGTTATTAGTGCACTATTTATTTATTTTGAGATTTGTTGTGCTTTGTGTGTGGCCTCACTTTCCTTTTTAGGAACGTGGTGTTACATTATGCGTTAAGAATATTATTTGTTTAGAGTTTCTCTCTATATGTGAATATATTTTTTTTTGTTAAAATATGTCCTTTTAAAACTAGAAACTAGCCCCCACAACATAAAATTTCTGAGTCCGCCACTAAGTAGATTATTGAGACCTAACCACGTTAAATGCTGTGCTGTTTTATGTCTCTTTATTTTGTTATCGACTTAAATATACTTTAATACCTTTAAGTTTTTTGTATAATATGAAAACATCAATTTTAGTGTTTTAATTTTTATAAATAAAACCTTTTGGTCACTCGTGAATAATAATTGATCTGAATGAGAGTATTTTATTTAATTTCACTCCTAAATATATATCTTTGGAATCACATAAAATTATTATCATATGAATAATGTGTGGTTGGGGGGAGAGAAAAATTGGAGGAGTCGATATAAACGATATATACCTTTAAAAGAGTTAATTGTCCTTTCCTTTTGAGTTACGTTACTTATTCCGACAAGAAATGTTAAATTCAATAGTGTTGTTTCCCAGAGGCACAAAAGAGATTTAGAATGAGGGTTGAATAGATATTTTTATAATTTTTTCACTTATTAAGGATGTATTACCATATTGATAATTAAATAGATTAATTAAGCACAATAGAATAATAGTTTGAAAACTCATTCACAGATTTAACTTAAATCACAGTTCTAGATTTAGGTTCTATGTATTTCAGTCACAAGCAGATATTGTAGGTAATAAACAGAATGTAAATGACACAAGATGTATTAAGTGGTTCAGAGTATGAATAACTCCTAGTCCACTATACTACTCTACGAGTATGAAATTTACTAAGGATGCATGGATCATTTAGACCAGATAACAAAGATCTATTACACTTCTGAATCACTAAGATTCATTCAAATCACTAAGTCTCGGCAGATGTCACTAAGACAGGGGACACTTAGTCCATATCACCAAGATCTCTTAAAGTCACTTAGACTTGGAATTATGGTCATTAAGACCAGATGAATCACAGTTGAAGGTTGTGGTCTGAGGTGCTACTTAAAGTACGTTGAACTTGACTTCTTAAGACTCAGCAGCAAAATAGTTTATTGCTTTTTCGTAAAGTAAAACTCTTTTTACTTTGGCAGAGGTTCAGCTTTGTACTGTTATTATTCGTACTTGGATTTGAATCCTCTTACTGTGTTAGGAATGATTATGCCCTACGTATTTAAATTTGATGATGTGATTATAATGTTTAATTGTTTCAATAGCTTTTGTAAAGTCCTTATCTGAGAAATATATGTCCATAAACTTAGAATATAGCGATCAAACTTTTTAGGTTGATCCTTTGAGATTGATTCAATGAATATTTAATAGGATCAAATTAATCGTATAGTATTGTTAAACGATCGTAGAGTTACTCTTTCGTTTTGTATAGTTTGTAAGTGTTCGCAAAGTTAACTTAGATTTCGTAGAGCAATAGCTGATATTATAAAGCTATAAAGAGAGAGCAAGATCGTAGAGCTATCTTCGACATCATAGAGCTACTGGAGTATTCAGAGAAGTCTGAAATTCTGTCCAAGTATCGTGAAGTACTATTTCGTAGAGCAAAAAGCAGAGCACCATAGAGCAGATCGTAAAGCAGGAAGTAGAGATCAACTCTACGTTCCTCATCACTTGGCCATCAATCAATTTCATAGAGCAAGTCAGAACTGACTTCAAACTGACAATTTCAGAGGGTCTCCGAGAAAAAATTTCAAGATACTTCTCACCATTTTCAAGTTCATAATAGAATATCCAAGAGTGGTTAGTCTAAAACCACTAGATAGAAGATGTGACACCACTAACATATGGTAGGTGAGCTGTTGTCTAGTGTGACCTGTCCAGAGCCGAAAATAAGCCTAATAGCCAGTCTATAAGTCAAAATCAGAGAACATCTATAGCAGAGCATTAACTCTCCAACGGGGAAATTTTCATAGGTCTATAAAAGGCGTAAAAGAATTTAAATCCAAGTACGAATCACATAACACAAAGCTGAACCTCTGTCAAAATATTAAAAGCTTTACTATACCATTTAGAACAACTTATTCAAATTTTCTAAGTACTTGAAGGGATCAAGTCTCGTTGCAAAGCTTATAAGCATCTTACCCAATCATCAATCAGTTGTGATTCAACTTGGTCTTAGTGACCATTATACCGAGACTAAGTGACTCGAAGGAGTCTAAGTGATTTAGAGGTCTAAGTGACCTGGTCTATGTAATCGATTTTTCGATACTCAGTAACTTGAAGGAAACTTAGTGGTTCAGTTATAATAGATCATAGTGATTGTAACCCATCCTTAGTGGATATCCTATTTGTTGAAGTAGAGTAGTGGACTAGGAGTTGTTTGTACTCCAAACCACTTAAAAATATCTTGTGTTATTTACTTTTTGTCATATAACTGCTATATCTGTTACAACTGTTATATATCTGCAAAGTGGTTATCATCCATAAAACTAAATTTAGAACTGAGATTTCTTTAAATCTTTAAAGGGATTTTTCGAAACTAATATCCTGGTGTGCTAAGATTAATTGAACTAATTAATTATCTGATAACAAATCTTTAAACAAGTAAAAGTTTTAAGGATCTATTCAACCCCCCTTCTAGATCTCCATAGTGTCTCTAGGAAAAAACATACTCTTTTATAGGCTGCCTCAAAATATTGTCGTTTGAAAGTTGTTGTTTATGAATTTAATGCTCAGCTCCTTGATGTTATCTGATGTTGACTTTTCAGGGTGAATATGTTAGCTTGCTTTTGGCTCTAGCTAGTCACATCAGACTGCAACTTCACCTACTTCTCGTGAGTAATGTCACATCTCCAAGATAACTGTTTAGACACACCACTATCTGATCTTCAATTTGATCTAGGAATGATTGATAAACATCTTGAGATCTCCACTCTGCAAGGCTCCGTATTTTCAGTCTCATGACAAACTTGACAAGCTCTATGAGATTGGTTGATCGTAGAGTTTCACGTAGAACGTAGAGTCTGGGCTTAAATTACTCAACGTTTTGTACTCTACGATTACTTGCTCTACGAGTGGAGAGAAACTCTACGATGTGCTCTTCTTTGATCCTTGAGTTGACACTATGATCTTTCTTAACTAAATGATCTTAAAGCAGACTCTACAATTTTTGTTTTACTTTTCGATCATTGAGTGAGCTTTACGATCTTTCTGCAGACTCTGTGAGCTTGAATAAACTCAGTGAACTTTTGACAGACTCTACGATCTTGCTCTTGATGCTCTACAGTAGCATAGCCAACAATGTTATTGACAATAAACTCTATAATACGATAGATTAGCGTTGCGATCGCTTAATATTACTCTACGATCGATTTTAATCCTATCATCTATACATCAATTCAGTTCATAATATCATCCTAACAAGTATGATCTTTCTATTCAAAGTCCTTGTACATAGGGGTGAGCAATTCGGTTATAACCGAACTGAATAGGCTATCCGGTTATAAATGAAAACCAAAATATACGAATTTTTGATATCCGAACAAGTAACTGAATTTTGAGATAACTGAATTTCTGAATAACCAAATGATAAATTCGGTTATTCGGATAATAACTGAAATGAAGGCTTCCATAACTAACATTTAAGAGCAAAGCATATGAGTTGACTAACCCGTCCCAGCTTCCGCCGCCATATGAGTTGAAGAGCAAAGCAACATCATTACTAGACCCGTTTGGGCTGGAGGCTAAATCAGTTTGTGGGTAGTAAAAATCAAGGGATTTTAGGCCATTATTAAGGAAAAAGAGTTGACCATGACGCTAAAATTCATCAATTAAATCAGTCTCAATCTCCCCTTTTCCATAAAATGGAGGAGCTTATGAGTTCATTGTTGAAGATGGTGAACATCCAATTCCCAAATTACTAACTCCACTAATATTATAGTGATTTGGGCCTGAATTTGGACTGATTAAATCATCTGGGGCTTGAGGAAATTCGGAAAATTTTGAACTTGCAGCCCAAGAGGAACTTGAAGAAGATTTGGTTCGGTATACTTAGTGGAGGTGGGCGATTTATGCCATTCAAAAGCCTAGAAGAAGCTGAAGAATTAGAGGAATTATGCCTAGAAAAATAAATTGAACTACTAAAAGACAAAGGAGAAGAAGGTGTTTGGCTTTTGAGTAGTGAGAGTATGCGAGACAATAAATGAGTAGAGATCTGAGACGGAGAGACTTAGATTAGAGAGACAGAGAGTAAGATGAGAGATTACTTTTTTATTTTTTAATTCGGTTATTCAGTTAACCAAATAATAAAAAATTAAAATCTAAACTCAAACCCGAAAACTAAATATAAAATCGGATATAACCGAATTACAAAAAATACCTGAATAAACGAAAAAATTCGGTTAAAAAATTTCGGTTCAGTTCGATTATTCAATTTTATCCTTTTTTGCTCAGTCCTACTTGGGCATCATATTCGTATGGACTTTACAAAAATTACTGAATAATTATACATTAATCATATCATTATCAAATTAATCATGCAGTTTCTAACAAGTAGCTTCATTTAACAAAATTTAGAGACATTCAAACTAAAATATTAGGGTTTAAATTGTACAATACAAAAAATTGAAGGTTTCAAGTATATTTAAGATTTATTATTTGATTTGCACTTAATTCTCAACAACATTTAGGTGTCAACATTCATGAAACTACCACAAAAGGTAAAAAACATATGAATGTCTTGTACATATTTTTTTTCTTACCACGAGGAATTGTGATTTCAGTTCTATGATGAGACGAAATGGATTGAACTCGTTACCTTTTGTTTTGATCCTAAGGAATGTAATAAAAAGAAAAGTTTTTCAAATGATGGAGGGGTTAAATGTTTTTTCAGTCATCGTACTATAGGTCAACTTACAGATGGGTAACTGAAACTTTTTTTTCTTACAGTCAACTCACTGTACTCGATTTTGCTAACAAAAATTAAAAAAACCGTTAAGTCAAAGTTTGACTTAACGGAAATGATGACTAGGCAGCTGACTTGTCTTTAAAAAAAAACTATGTGGTAATTATTATGCGACGTGGCAGTGATAATGTGGATTTAGAGAAAATTTTTATGAAAAAATGGGAAAAAATATTTTAAAATATAATATAAATTATAAAAATTAGCCAAAAAAAATAAGAAAATAAATAAATAAAAATAATTATTTTTAATAAAAATTAAAAAACGCAGTTTTTTTTATTAAAAAAAATTAAAACGCATTTATTTTAATAAAAATAATTGTTTTTTTATTTTTATTAAAAAAAATTAAAACTTAGTTTTTTTTAATAAAAATAAAAAAATGAAGTTTTTTTTAATAAAAATAATTTATAGTCAGTTTTTTTAATAAAAAAATGCAATTTTTTTCTTTTTTTATTAAAAAAAAAATAAAACGCTGATTTTAAATTTTAAATAAAAATCAAATTTTTTTATTAAAAATAAATAAAACGCTGATTTTAAATAAAAATGCAAATTTTTTATTAAAAAAAAATTAAAAATAAAACGCTGATTTTAAATTTTAAAAAATAAAACACTGATTTAAAAAAAAATTATAATTTTTTTAATTAAAAAAATAAAGCATTGATTTTAAATTTTATATTAAAATCATTTTTTTTATTAAAAAAAAATAAAACGCTAATTTTAAAAAATAAAAATTTAATAAATTTGTTTCTTTTTTTATTAAAAAAATAAAACGCTAATTTTAAATAAAAATCAATTTTTTTATTAAAAAAAATAAAACGCTAATTTTAATAAAAAATATTTAATAAAACTCTGATTTTAAATTTTAAAAAAAAATCAATTTTTTTATTAAAACAAAAAATAAAACGCTAATTTTAAATAAAAATGCAATTTTTTTTATTAAAACGCATTTTTTTAATAAAAATAAATAATTTTAATAAAAATAAAAAAATGCAAATTTTTTTAATAAAAATAAAAAAAAGCAGTTTTTTTTAATAAAAATAAAAAAAATGTAGTTTTTTTTAATAAAAATAATCAAAAACGCAATTTTTTTTTAATAAAAAAATTTAACAGATTAATGTTAAAATATTTTTAATTAAGAGATTTTAAAATTTTAACAGTTTAAAAATTAATCTGTTAATTTTTTTTATTATAAAAAAACTGCATTTTTAACAATTATTTTTATTAAAAAATTCAGCGTTTTGTTATTTTTTTAATAATAAAAAGAAGAAAAAAATTTATTAAAAAAAGTTGCATTTTTAACAATTATTTTTATTAAAAAATTCAGCGTTTTTTTTAATAATAAAAAAAACTTATAAAAAAGTTGTCTTTTTTTTTATTAAAAAAAACTGACTTTTAATTATTTTTATTAAAAAAAACTTCATTTTTTTATTTTTATTAAAAAAAAACTAAGTTTTAATTTTTTTTTAATAAAAATAAAAAAACAATTATTTTTATTTAAAAAAATGTGTTTTAAATTTTTTTAATAAAAAAAACTGCGCTTTTTAATTTTTATTAAAAATAATTATTTTTATTTATTTATTTTCTTATTTTTTTGGCTAATTTTTATAATTTATATTATACTTTAAAATATTTTTTCCCATTTTTTCATAAAAATTTTCTCCAAATCCACATTATCACTGTCACGTCGCATAATAATTGCCCCATAGGCTTTTTTTATAGACAAGTCAGCTGCCTAGTCATCATTTTCGTTAAGTCAAACTTTAACTTAACGGTTTTTTTAATTTTTGTTAGCAAAATCGAGTACAGTGAGTTGACTGTTAGAAAAAAAAGTTTAGTTACCCATCTATAAGTTGACCTATAGTACGATGACTGAAAAAGCATTTAACCCAATGATGGAGTGGTGATTTTGATTTTGACTCGGGATGGGAACGGGAATAAAGAATCACCGAATAATTATATACAGAGATGGTGAGGGGATGGTATTTACTCCCCCGCCCAAATCCTCGCCCCAAATAGTTATATATTAATTAAATTAATATTTACTAGATCTAATTCAAATGGATGACTAAAACTACATTTTTCTTTGTCAACAAAAAGATGATTTAAGGTACATAAAGTGAAGAATAAATATGTCATTTAGTGGCCACTAATATAAAAAAAATACTCGTCACTTTATGTAATCTTGTGGAGCCTGTAAAGGTAAATTTGGAATATTTTATTCTCTTTTCTCTACTTTAATGTTTCCTTGATATGTGTGAAACATATACTTTTTCATCCTTTTGAGGACTGAGGGAGTATATATTTATATATTACATATTTGAAATATATGTCCTTGTATGTTATATATACGTGTGTGTGTGTGTGTGTGTGTGTGTATATATATATATATATATATATATATATATATATATATATATATATATATATATATATGTGTGTGTGTGTGTGTGTGTGTGTGTGTGTGTGTGTGTGTGTGTGTGTCAATCATCCATAACATGTATTTATTATGAATTAAAAAATGACAAATAGTATATCTACCTTCCGTTATAATTATCAAAGGCTAGGATTAAAAAGAAGGACCCGACGTCCGCTAGAATTTCTAGCGGACAAGATTAAATATTTTTTGGACCATTATGCTCCTAGTAGCCCAAGGCAGCGCAGCAAAAAAATTCTTGCGTCCACTAGAATTTGTAGCGGACTAGATTACATTAACCCCGATGTTCAAGAATTGGGGCAAAACAGCAGCCCTCCTAAGGTGAAGGCATCCAGGCAATCAGCTGCAATTCCGAGCACAAAACCCTTCAATTGGCAACAAAACTTCAAACTGTGCATACAAGTGTATTCAATTTGTGTTATTTATGAACTTAGTCAATGTTTAATGGGTGAGTTTTTTGAATTAGAAGGTTAAGGGGCGTTGGTTGAAAGCTGTGATATTCCTTGCTTTGTAGTGTTAGAAGTATCCATTTGTGTAAAACGTGTGTGGTTCATGTCATAATGTTGTTACCTCTTAGCTTTAAGGTTCTTGTATAAAAATAAAACCAGATTTCAAGTAATATTACTGCCTCTTTCATGATCTAGAATTTTAAGATGTTTTTTTGCGTGAATAATCATTTATTTGCTATGAAGCATCTTAAAGGAAAAAATAAATGATTTATCAATTCATAAGTGATGGAATATATGGATTTGATATATCCTTTTATTGGAGTTATTCAAGAGTAAATTGTTTGACATGGAGTGGACAGTCTTACTATAACAAAATATTGAATGCTAATTTGTGATTAGAGAATTCTAAGAGGTTTACAATCTGATTGTCACGTGACGTGTTGGTGTTACATAGTTTCTTTTCTAGGTTAAACTCACCGGTGGAACTAGGGGGCGCGGGGGGGCATCTGCCCCCGGTAGTCGGGCAGTCTAGGCATAATGAGAGGAGGGGAGGGGAGGGGAGGGGAAGGGCGGGGGCGGGGGCGGGGGCGGGGGGGGGCGGCCAGTCAACTGCTGCTTCTTCCTTCATCTTCTGCCATCATCATCATCTTCTTCTTCTTCAGTGCTGTGGACTCGGGCGAGTGGGACTGGGTTTGAGGAGAAGCTGAACTCGGCTCTTGGGGAGACCATCCCTTCTTTTCCACAAAACCTCTCCATTCTGCTAAGCACGACCCTCACCATTTCTTTGCTACACTCCATCACCAACATACGAAAGGTAATTGTTTGGATTTGTGTATTTCTTACTGTGCATTTTCTCCCTCAAGGTAATTTTGATTTTAGTCAATCAGAAGCTATTTGTGGGTTAATTGTTTGGATTTGTGTATTTCTTACTGTGCATTGGTGTGATTTCCACTGCTGAAAATCTGGTTAGAGCTCTTTCAGGCAAGGTCTGTCTAGTTGGGTTTTCAGAGCGCACACAAGGTGTTCGATAATTTGTCTAAGAGAAAAGTTGGACTGTTTTGGCTTAAAATTAGTGGGTTTAATTGGGGATTTGCTGTGAATTACTTCAAGGGTCATTTCTGCAAAGAGTGGCACTGCTTAGGGACCGTTTGTGAACCAAACCAACTGAAATTCTGACATAGCACAAAAGAGGCAAGTGATGATATTAATAATTTCGACCCGCTTGGTTTAAAAATTTTGACCCCTCTACAAAAATCTTCTAGTTCCACCACTGGTTAAACTGACTTGTTCCCTAAACTTTAACGAGAGGAATCAATACATGATTAAATCCCAGTATTTCCAAAGAAAAAATATTTCCTTCGGTGTGGGCAGTGTTTTAAAAGTCGATAGGCGGACGAGGGGGGCCTAGCACGTAGGTGGCGGCTAGGCATTCTCCTAGGCGTTTTCTTAGGCTGTCTTATTTATAAATTTTTCTATACATGATTGTTATACTATACAAGCATATAGTAGATGTAATTTTTTAAAAAAATTTACTTGAAAAATTACCAATAAAAACATCTTTTAAGGTTTAATTTGTCTTAAGGCGCACCATATTTTGATTATTTTGAGTTAATTTCTCTTATTGTGTCGGTGTCCTTTTAGCTTTTGTTTGAGGTCATTGATTAGGCGTAATCCTAGTATTAAGATCCTTTAAAATTGCTCCCGACATTCTGGTGAAAGAGCATTGACCAAGTCTTTCTTAATTTCTTAATGCCTGTACGAAAAGAACCCATTTTTGGCCAACCTTTTCTTTATGTTGCGGTTTAAACTTTAAAGGGCATATGTGTTTAGTAGCAGAAAGTCCAATGTATCTCTGAATAGTCTCCAAAAGTTTTCCAATTTTTCTCTCCAAAAGTTTTCAGATTTGATTTTTTTTTCATTGGATTAGCGAGTTCATTTTTACTATGCCTTCTAGTTTGTACTCATCATTCTATATTTTAAGGAAGCTTAAAATATTTTTGCAGGTGATCACATAATGTTCATGGCAAAATGAAAGATAATATTTTCCTAATATCACATCATACTCTCAAAGTAACTTTAATATCACACCGTAAATCATGATTCGTCGAGTGTGGTATTTGAAGTGCAGCTATCGATTTTTTTCACTTTGGTGATTGAGTATTCAATTTTTTCAATCAGGTCATTAAATTATTATTTTTTTCACTTTGGTTCAATTGAACTTGCCACGTCATAAATTGATGGCGTGACTTGAAACACGTGGCATGTAAAAGCTGTTGTGTTAAAAGAACATTCAAATTGTAATTAATTTAAGACTTAAATATAAATTACTACCTTAAACTATTGATCTGTTCCACTTCGGTGATTAAACTGTTGTGATATCTATATATATATTTTTTATTTCCTAATGATAATGTGACGCCCCCAAAATAGGTATACATCACACATTCTGATTCGCCAAATACATGGTACAACATTCAAATACAAACTTAATTTATATAGCTATTAAGTGTCGTGTAGAATACGACCAAACATACGCTGTGAGTTTTAATACAAATATTATCTTCTAGACAGTATTCACACTCAAATAAGTCCTCATTACAAATATTATCACACTATTTCACATAATAGTGAGGACTACTAATGCACCACCTCGGACCATCACTCCGTTCCCCGACTAGTCCCGGCTATATTCTCATTTTCTGAAGAGAACAATGAAAGTAAAGGGTGAGCTCAACTAGCCCAGTAAGAAATATTATGACTAAGATAATACAGAATAAATTATCGTTAGCCTTCAACAATATTAAACTGATAAAATACAATAGACATCAAGTTTAACTGCAGCGGAACAATCAATCCATTAGAAGAGTCAAGTAGAGCATAATATCTACTATCTTCTATGATTTAAAAAGTTTATCATCAATTTTGTCGCTGAGACTCAGCTTAATAAATAATCCACATCATCGAATCATCTCTGCAGTACGGCCAAGTATATTAGTATCACGACCACGAATTATCCATACACTACGGGCCAAGGATATTCGTGTTTTCACTAATGGTCATGATCATGTCAACAACTGTCCATCAATGCACTACGGTCCAATGAGGACTTTTACTACATCATTTATAACATTACGGTCATGATTATACCGAATAATTCCTGGTCATAATCATACCAAGTTCATCTATGCACTACGGGTCACAGATGACTTTCATCATAATATAAGCATGAGGATGATGACAATGATATAAGAATTCAATTAAAAGAAAGCAAATGATAAATTTTTAAAGATTTATAATTTAATTTATCCAGAATTCAATAATGTCCAAATTGTCAACATGATACCGCTTTGTGGAATAATATTCAAGAATAATATTATATCAAAAATAATTTAGACCAAAAAGGAACCAATTTTTATCATGAATAGTACCCCGGGTGAATAGTACTCGAGTGAATAATATCTTGTGAATAGTAATTCAGGAATAGTAACCCATGAATAGTGTCCCGACATGAAAAGCTTAAAATTTTATCAAGAATGCTCAGAATAATATTTCCATGAAAAGATACTGGATGAAGTACAAATTTTAAGGATATTCTATTAATTTTATGGAGTATAGAAGCCAAAACTCTAACAAAATGAGTATAGAATTCGAAATCTGAAACGAAATAATATTACTTACATACAATAGAGTATGGAAGAAAATATTATTTCATACAAAATATTGAACAAAAATAACATCCCTTACCTTGAAAAGAAGAGTATTCCAACTGGTATAGCGAGAAAATTCTTGAAGAAAACTTTCACTGTTTTCTACGCTCAAAGCTTTCTAAAACTCGAAAGAAATACGCTCAATATTATAGAAGAAAAATTCTCTTATTCTGGTGTGATTTTCAATTCTAACTAAGCATCTTATTTATAGGAGAATGGAAAGGATACTATTTGAATTTAGAAATCACGGACTGCACAGTATATATTCGGACGAACTTCACGGGCGGAAAGAAAAAAATTTCAAACGCCCCTTTTTTCAACTTATTAATATAATATTCAATAAAATATAATATATTCTATTTTTCATAAAAAAAATAAAACTTATTATAATATATATATATATATATATATATATATATATATATATATATATATGTATATTAACACATGTTTGTTTTGAAAAACAAACACCTCCCATGACAATTTTTATCAGGTTTCTCCCCCCCTCATTTTTTCTTCCAACGTGGGCCCCACGTGTTCCCCCCACCAACATATCACCATCACGGGTGGATCCCACCATATAATATGTATACTGAATAATTTTCTACTGATTATTTTGAAAACTGAGTAAATGGGGGTCCATAAAATAAGAAAAATTTACATCAAATACTTCATAAAAATTTCCCTCAATATTTTTAACAACATTTATTCATCATTATTATTATTCGTAATATTTAACAACTAGATTATTCTCAGGAAAGAGGGGGCTTTCCAATAAGAATTTCTCCCTATTAGCGCGTAATTAGGTGACCAAACCTTTCCTCGACAAAACTTTCTAGCCATCGTCAATATTACAAATAATAATATGAATAACTGTATCGTCTCAATTATTGATTTAATAATAGATAAAATATCAAAAATAATTGAATCAAATAACGTGAGATACTATGCAGTAATAACTGTAGCAATAATTGAACAAAACTGAGTGACTTCTCACGTAAGCATCAATAATTAATACCGTGTGCTACTATGCAACCACGCATATTAGTGTACTTTTAACACCGTGTATTTTAACAATTAACGGTAAAACTTTCGCCTTTATTTTTATAAAAAATATTTTTGTCATTTTCTCATTCTGACAATAATTTTGTTGTGGGGTCTACCAATGATTGTGCCGTCGCACGAATATTCCCTGTTAAAACGAATTTTTCCCGACCAATCGAATATTATATAACAACTTGCTTACTTTGTAAAATTTATAAATATTACCCACAACTATAACATTATAACAAATTCACACCTTAATATTCAAAAATGATATTTATAGAAAAATTCATCTTTATTCATAAAAGTTGGGGTCTTACAACCTCCCCTTCATATGAAATTCCTTCCTCAAAATTAGAGTACATACCTGGTATGTCAAAGAGGTGAGGATACCTTGATTTCATATCAGATTCTAACTCCCAGGTCATTTCCTTAACATCGTGGTTTCTCCACAAAACTTTAACTTGAGGTATAATCTTGGAGCATAGAATATGTTCCTTTTTATCCAAGATTTTAATAGGTGCCTCTTCATACGTTAAATCTTCTGCTATTTCGTCCGGTTCTAACTCAATAATGTGGTTCAGATCTTCCACATATTTACGTAACCTAGATATGTGAAAAACGTTATGAACACGAGATATACTTGGCGGTAAAGTGAGTCTATAGGCCACAGTTCCTACTCGGTCAAGGATTTTGAATGGGCCAATGAATCGACGATTGAGCTTTCCTCTCTTTCCAAATTGTAGACACTCAAAATTTTCTGCACACCTATTACTGACATTGCAGGAGGGCAGATTCGTCTTTCAAACATAACCCTGGAAGACAGGTCACATTCAATTCGGATACTATCGAAGGCTCAGTTTCAACCCCAGAACACACACCGGGAGCATCATTTTCAACCTCGGTGATAACCCCGAGGCCTATAGTTTTAATACCGAAAATTCCATCGGAGAAGACCGATTCATCCTGGAGATAACCCCGAGATGTTCAATCTCAGTCCCAACACTGGGAATAGCAGATCCCAACCTTGGAGATAACCCCAAGGAAGGCAGTTGCAGTTTTGGAGATAACCCCGGAAATGCTTGTTTCAAATACAATCAGCTTCAACCTCGGTGCTTACACCGAGGCACTCAGTACGAGACACGCACACCTCAGAGATGACACTGAGGACCTTCAAGAACTACAACAGTCCAATCTCAGCGATAACCCTGAGCAACGTCTGCTTTATCAGCCCAAACTGGTGATAACCCCAATGAGGGGCAAAGTCGCCATCTTGCCTCCTTGACGCCACATCACGCCGTCTCAACATTTCAGACATACATTTCTACACATTGATATCCCACAAGAATCAAGATAAACCAATCCCGAGTGACTATTATGCAAGGTAACAGATATAATTTGAAGCTGAAGATCGGAGGGCATCGTCCCATCTTCATGATTTCGTACAACCTCTAATCCCATGTCATTACGTAACTCCCGACAACGGCGATCTAGGTCTTACATACCTCAGTCGGATGCCTGGATTGCAATTCTGAAAGTTCAAGCGGACATAACGTTGCATGCGTGCACGTACTTAGAGACGGCGGGACTCGCGAAGTCCGGGGCACCCCGGGCAGCCTCTGGTACACCTGCGGCCCAGCCGCAGGTCCCCACCCTCTATAAATAGAGGGCTTGGGGTGGCCATTTTAAGAAAGAAAAAGACGAGGAAGCCCTGTCCAATTTGCTCTGTGCACACCCTAAACTGAGTGCTTTCTCATTTTAAACACTTGTAAGCTCATATAAAGCTACTTTTTACCGGCGGGAGCCGAGTGTTCATCAATTTCAAGTTATTGAAGCCTTCTTTGGCAGCCCACTGTAAGCCTTCTTATACGTTTTAAAGCCTTTCTCTTCATCTTTGCACACACCGTTCTTCACATTGAGAGTCGTATTGCGTGTGTATGCCCGAACTTTGGTCTGTGGTTTCATTTCAGTTTGTATATATATATATATATATATATATATATATATATATATATATATATATATATATATATATATATATATATTTTATATACAGACTAACATTATCGAGTTATGCCTCGATTGAGCCTAGACTTATGTCTAGAGCGTTTAACTACTTCTGTATATATATATATATATATATATATATATATATATATATATATATATATATATATATATATATGAAATGTGTATCGAACTCTGTTTGATGAGCCTAGACTTATGTCTGGTGCGTTTAAATGCTTTCGTATATATATACTTATATATATGAACTGTGTGTCGAACTCTGTTCGATGAGTCTAGACTTATGTCTGGTGCGTTTAAATGCTTTCGTATATATATACTTATATATATGAACCGTGTGTCGAACTTTGTTCGATGAGCCTGAATTTTACATCCGGTGCGTTTACTGCTTTAATATATATACTTACTTATATATATTAACTGTTGTTAGACTTTGTCCGATGAGCCTGGATTTTATATCCGGTGCGTTTATCGCTTATATATATATATATATATATATATATATATATATATATATATATATATATATATATATATATTTACAGCTTTTATATATATACATGCTTATTGCGTTCATATTAATTGTGGCATCACGTGAGCCTAGGAATCATGTGATCACAGATTCAGTCTACTGAATCTAGATTCGGTTCCCGTGATGGACATTGTCAGCTGTAAGCAGCTTGTAAATTTATTCGCGGTGTTTGGATTTCCTCAGATGGTTTTCATACCCAAGAGGAGTTCGGCACTATTTTGTACATTTTTTTCTTGAAGATGCTTCGCATCTCGAAAATAAAAGCAATCAAATCGAACATTTAATAAAATAGGAGTGTAAAAGGTCTCAATTACTATTGAGCACATGGTTTGAAAAAACCTCTTTTAAAATCTCATTACTATATCTTGTTTAAAACTGAATTTTTACACAAATTCAAACCCTTTGTATATAGGTGCGAACGAGGCCTCGCACTACTTCCAAATAACAGCACATTGACCCACACACACACACATTCATATAATAGTTTCTTGAAAAGTGGCGGTCACTGTGGCAACACGGATGTCGGGGGGTGCCTAACACCTTCCCTTCGCATAAGCAAGATTTTCAAGCCGCTATTACAAGCTTTTCAAAACTGTTATATGCTTGTGTGTGGATGTTGCATTTACATTTATGATGAATGTGTACGAATGCATATCTTTACTGCGATTAATGTTTTACACTATATCTGCCTGTGATATTAGTGCTTCGCACATGTCATCATTTTCATAAACAGTGAGACATGTTGTATGTGAATGTATGTTGTGTGGTCCCTCCACCAGGAGGTTATCCTGTCGGTATTTGATTACTGGACTCGTAGGAAGACTAATTCCAACGAGGCTCAGGAAAGGCACCACCCAAATTCCCTCCAGTTGAAAGACCGGATTAACTTCCCGTTGAGTAAATTGCGATGATTTGGGAACCTTCATGCCGAAAAGCCGCGAGAGTAACCTAAGATAGGTCAACCTCTGATAAACCAAATGTGGACGAAAGTCTCTTCATGCTTTCTCATTTCAAGTCACTTACTTGTGATTTACATTCCATATTTATCTCCATGTAATGAGAAATATGAAGAAATGTGTGCATATACATGCTATCCTGTATTACGAACAGCTAACATCCATTTTGCAGGATAAAATTCCTAAAACGGACGCATCACATAGCATGTTAACATTTACACCATCCCTAAAACTAAACAATGCCAGTTTTGTCGCAGGGAAGCATTCGGGTCTATTACCCGGTCAAAGTCCAAAAAGGTCGCAGGCCTACAGCCAATCATGTCTTCATCTGACCAGTCTAATCCAGTTTCTCGCGAAGAATTTGACGGATTAAGTAAACAAATTACAGATTTGGTTGTTCTGCTTAAAGAACTACATCAATCTACTCAGGGTCCAAAGATACCCATACATGCTGAATCCTCCACATAAGGGGGAACTCAAGGATCTGATAAAGCCATTATAGTACCTGAACTGCAGTTGGATACCACCAACAAAATTCATGATGCCACCCATCTCACCAAAGATCTAGACAACGGTGACATCAGAAAGAAAGTTCTTCAAATGGAAGATACCATTCGTGCTATCAAAGGAATTGGAGCACACGGAAGTGTCTTATATGCTGACCTTTGTATATTCCCTGGTGTTCATTATCTAGAGAATTTCAAAACTACTGACTTCAAAATGTATGATGGGTTAGGAGATCCTTACACACATTTGAAGGTGTTCATTGGAGAACTTAGATCTTATGTAGAGGACGAGAAGCTCAGAATGCAGCTGTTCCAAAAGAGTCTGACTGGAGAAGCCCATTCGTGGTATACCAGATTAGACAACTCAAAGATCCATAGATGGGAAGAGCTAGCTCACGCCTTCCTCACATAGTGCAGCTTCTAGTCTCAAATGGCTCTTGACCGGTATCAGATTACCAAGGTCAAGAAACAGTCCAATGAGTCTTTTAGAGAATATGCTCAAAGGTGGAGGCGTCTTGCTGCTAAAGTAACTCCTTCTATGACAGAGTTAGAGATGGTCATGACCTTTATCGATATATAAGAAGCTCCTTTCTATGAAGGTGTCTTAGCTGGCATCGGTAAACCATTTTCTAAAATGATCAAACATGGAGAAATGGCTGAGATGGGATTAAAGTCAGGAAAGATTCAAGACCTAGCCGCTCTTAAAGCTGTTGCTGAGCACATCCAATCCAAAAATTATGGAAACAACCCCCGGAGGGTCCATAAAAAGAAAGAGGAAGATGTTTCTCTGATATTGCAGGGTCAAAAAGGCAAGCAGAACATGCCTATCCAGAGGAGAAATTACACTCCCTTTCAAGCACAGTCTTCAAACCCTCCAATACCAAAAGGTGGAGAATTCAAATGCCCTCGAGTGTTCACACCCTTAGGGGACTCACTCGAGAATATTCTCACTCTTCTGACCACTCAGAAGAAAATCACGCATCTTCTTCCACCAGCCAGCCCTAATGGACGGGGTTTTAATGCTGCTCGAAAATGTGCTCATCATGCCAAGGCACCTGGACATGATACTCAAGATTGTTGGGCCTTGAATCACAAGATCCAAGATTTAATAGAAAACGGTGAGATCGTGGTCACCAAACCAGATCAACCTCATGTGCAAGACAACTCTCTCCCTCCACACAAAGAGGAAGAGGTCAACATGATTAATTGGAGCACTGAACAAAGTTCCAACTTTAACTGCGAAACATCCCAGATCATCAAAGACGGTGTTGAAAAATGGGATTATGTAAAGTTCCAGTTTACGATGGAACGAAATATGAAAGCTCTATGTAAGCAAATTGAGAAATTGCCAGAACCGGTGACCTATCAGCATCAAGTCACACGCCAATTAGTCAGCTAGGAGCATGCTAGTCTCCTCCCCTTGATTATGAATGTCCTATCATCACCTTCAAAAAATGAAACAATGGAGGACAAAGTGACGAAGAGAGCGACTGCCAAAGCCCGTCGGGATTTTGCCAATAGAAGGGAATTTATATACCTGGGCCAACCTATGGAGGAGATACTTCAGATGTTAATCAATGAAGGAAGAATCACTTCCCTCCTACCTCCAATCAATCCTCGCTCAGAACGGTTTAACCCTGATAGAGTATGTCAGTATCACTCCCATTCTCGCGGTCACAGCACGAAAGAATGCTGGGCACTCCGCCACCTTATTCAGAACTTAATCGATGGCGGTGTCATGCAACTGGCAGACAATTATACTGTGCTATTTGAGAGTGAAAATACTTATCCCACTGAATGGAGGGGACTGGTAGCAGTTATATCCTCTGAGGCTGATAAGACTGTTAAACCACTCACAATTCAACTCAGAGGAATTAACAATCCTTTGAAAGTGGCTGCTCCAGAGCCAATCAATCTACCATTTTGACCACAATATCCTGTTGTCAGCTTATAGAAAGTTCCCTGGAATTATGGAGAAGCTAAAGGATCCACATGTCATACAACCGCTGCAGTGTCGAAGGAGAATCCATTGTATCTTCCCCAACAGGTTATGAAGCCTACTGTTAAATGAAAAGGGAAAATGCCCATGGAGAAGATTGAAAAATTCCTCCGTGCTATGGGTCATAATGAAGCTAAGGTGGTTTTAAGCTTAAGAGAAGCTCCACATCAAATTTCAATATTAGACTTGGTCTTAACTTTCGAAGATCACAGGAAGATTCTACTAAAGGTATTGGAAGAAGCCTACTTACCGAAATCATTGGATGTGGATAAATTTCAACATCTAGTTGATCACATTTTCAACAACAATGTGATCTCTTTCACTGATGATGACATACCGCTCGAAGGGACCGGTCATTGTAAGCCGTTGCATATTGCGGTTTTGTCCTCCAGATACATGTTAGCTGGAGTCTTGGTAGATGGAGGTTCGTCTTTGAATATATGTCCTTATGCTACATTGCTGAAGATGAACGTCAATCTCAACCAAATTCGAAGTAGCCATACGATCATCAAAGCTTTTGATGGATCCCGCCGGAATGCAGTCGGAGAGATTGAACTGCCAATTGAGATTGGTCCATATACATTTTGTGTGTCTTTTCACGTGCTCAAAATAGATACAGGATACAACCTACTTCTAGGAAGACCGTGGATTCATATGGTTGGGGCAGTCCCCTCCACTCTTCATCAGCAACTTAAATACATTATCAACAATAGCCTAGTTACAGTCAACGCTAAACCGGAATGCCTTCGACAGGGTGACATACCATTCATCAGTTTCAATTCCGATGTTGAACCGGTCAGTTTCCACACTTTGGAAGTAAGCAACCCTCAATATAATGCCATTGGGACACCATTTCCCATACCCAAGATTTCTGCCGAAGTGATGGCAGCTACTCAAGAAATGATGTCATTGGGACACCAGCCGGGACAAGGACTGGGAAAAAATCATCAGGGTATTAAGCACCCTATCCAAATGTCCAGTCAAAATTGGGACAGCCGGACTAGGCTATACTACCAGTACCAGTTCCAAGAATCCACATAAGCATAAGCAGATTTCTTCCACTTCAGTCGCACGGTTATTATTGCCACATGTACATCCAGAGTCTTCACAATATTGGGTAAAGGTGCCAGCCAACGAAATGACTATGTTATTTCCTAACCCGATACCGGTAGAGGAGAAGGAAGTTTTTGTTCCAGATCCCAAGGTGGAAGAAGAGGAACGGAGAATTAAACAAGACATCGTCAGGATGATGTCAGGTGTACGCATCATTGTCCATGATGAACATACTAACAGATATACCCCAGACGATGATTGTCCAGACGTAATGGTCATCATTCAGGAGAAGGAGGACGATGACAGCCCCTCCATTATTGCAGTCCCCTAGGACTTTGCCCTTGTCAATTGGAGGAGCACTCCTTGCATTGTCGACAAGGGTAAAATGAGCAGGACTTCTTTCTGCCCTGTAGATATCATAACTGCTTACTTTTTTGTACAGTATTAGCAGTTATTTTGTCCGTACATGCTAACATTTTGTATGATTAAACAGTGTTATATATATTAAGTGAAAACATATTTTGTTTCAGGACTCTGAACTTAGATGTGTATGTGCTTGCTGATAAGATGCCTCTTCTCCACAAGGATTGTAACTTTGATGAAAAGTTGGACTCAGACTTGCTAGAAATATAAGAGGACATTGAGGTGCCTTTGGAGATCAAAGAATGGGTCGAAGACAAACCTAAACCCAACCTTGATCAAACCACCTACTTCAATCTGGGAACCTTAGAAAGCCCTAAGTTAATCCAGATTGGTTCAGACCTTACCCCAAACCAGAGGAATGACATGGTTACGCTACTAACCCAATTCCGAGATGTGTTTGCATGGTCTCATGAAGACATGGTGGGTTTGTCCATTGACATTGTTCTTCATCGCCTTCCCATCAAAGAGGGATTCAAGCCTGTCAAGTAGAAACTCAGGCGATTGAAACCTGAGTGGAGTTTAAAGGTGAAAGAAGAAATTGTGAAACAATTTCAAGCTGGTATTATCATGGTGTCCACATATCCTGAATGGATATCCAACATCGTTCCCGTGCCTAAGCCTGGAGAAAAGGTGTGAGTCTACGTGGATAATCGGGATCTGAACAAAGCTTGCCTTAAAGATAGCTTTCCCGTGCCATTTATCCACATTCTCATTGACAATACTGCCCAATACGGCATGTACTCCTTTGCTGATTGCTTCGCGGGGTACCATCAGATCATGGTTCCTGAGGAGGATCGTGAGAATACTACTTTCATCACGCCTTGGGGACCTTTTGCTACAGACGGTTGTCTTTCGGCCTCATCAATGCTGGAGCTACTTATCAGAGAGCTATAATGGCTCTTTTCCACGACTTAATGCACAAGAGATAGAGCTCTACGTGCATGACATCATCATCAAGTCCCGAAAGAAGGAGGACCAGTTAGACCATCTCAAAAAGCTTTTCAACAGGTTGCATAAGTACAACTTGAAGTTGAATCCAGCCAAGTGCGTCTTTGGCGTTAAATCAGGAAAGTTGCTAGGATTTCTAGTCAGTCATAAAGGAATCGAGCTGGATCCCACCAAAATCTAGGCCATTACGGGAATGCCCATTCCTCAGACAGAGAAGGAAATACGGGGATTTTTAGGAAGAGTTAACTTCATTAGTAGGTTCATTTCTCAACTCACAGCAACCTATGAGCCTATCTTCAAGCTGTTAAGGAAGAACTCCTCCATGAAATGGAATGATGAGTGCCAGAAGGCCTTCCTTACCATCAAAGAGTAGCTAGTCAAAGCTCCTCTTTTGGTACCACCCAGGGATGATGTTCCCCTGTTTATGTACCTGTCCATAAGTGACAATGTCATGGGCTGCATGCTGGGTCAGAAAGACGATAGAGGCCTAGAACGAGCTATCTATTATCTCAGCAAAAGATTCAGCATCAGTGAACATAAGTACACTCTGATCGAGAAGACTTGTTGTGCTTTAGCATGGGCTGCCATGAGGTTACAACATTACCTCTATGGGCACACAACCCATCTCATATCCCGCGTGGATCCTCTCAAATATGTGTTCAGTAAACCCATACTGAATTATCGACTGTCCAAATGGCAGTTGATTTTGCAATAATTTGACATTATTTACGTGACGCAAAATTCCATTAAAGGTCAAGGAATCGCGGACCTTCAGGGAACTTCAAACCCTTGGAAACATACTTCCCCGATGAAGGGGTAATGACAATTCAGCAACACCATCAGTACGATGCTTGTCAAATATGGAAAATGTATTTTGATGGAGCTGTTAATATGGAAGGTTCTGGAGCTGGAGAAGTTCTAGTATCTGGTATGGGGGAGCAGTATCTCGTCACCGTTAAATTGCAGTTTGTCAGCACCAATAACACAGCTGAGTATGAAGGCTGTATCATGGGGCTAAAACTTGCCCGTTCAATGGGTATTAGACGGTTAACTATCTTTGGGGATTCAGAGTTGGTAGTCAAACAATCCACAGGAATCTATCCAACCAAAGAGCTACGTTTGCTGTCTACCATCGGCAAGTTTTACAGATGGCTTCGAAGTTCGAAGAGATCTCCTTTTTACACATTCCTCGTAATAGGAATGACTTCGCAGACGCATTAACAACTTTGGCCTCCTTGATTCACATGCCTGACAAGGAACACATGCCAAGCGTCACATTTTCCCTGTAAAAGGTACCAGCTGATGGGAACTGTGCTGGAGAAGAATCGAATGAATTACCTCCCATCCAACAACCTTGTAAAAGTAGTATGCACACAAGCCAATCATGTTTGATGATAAAGCATATACTTTGTAACAATCTTATTCATTTATTAATAAAAAGTATTAATTTATTAAAGGCTTTTAATTATCTATATGATGCTATTTTATAATATGTGATAAACCCATAGTTTTAAACAATGCTTTTAGAATAATGATGATGATCATTCTAATGACATCTAAATTCTTAGAAAGCTTAAAACTAAAATAGTTTCCAATCGTTGGATTACTAAATTGGGGAATAGTGAATCCGAATAGATTGGTACATACGTTGCTTGCTCATTGGATGAGGATGATTGATCTCATGATCATTTATGTGGAGACACTAAAGCAAGTATGTAAGTGCTTATTAGAGAATAAGTTCACTGAACGTGGCTCGCTAAGGAATACCTAATAGAGTTTTACTTACCTGTCAATAGGAATTCCTGTAGTGATAATAGTACAAGTAATCCTTGAACTTGAGATCATCATAGTATCTTGTGTATGATGAGTTATACTTTGACTTATTCCTTAAGACCCTTAGGATATATCAAAGGGTATGCTTAGGTATAATAAGTTGTACATGGAGATAATGTATGATCAATAAAAAATCTACCACTTCTAGTAAAAGAAGAGAAATGTCCTATGTGATTCGATAAATGATAACTCAATAGTCCTTGGCCAAGGCAGAATGAAATTAGAAAGGAGTTTCTAATTTATATTATTTAGAGTTGTGTATTTAAGGATCGAAATACGTAAAATTAAATAAAATAAGACTTGACAGTAATTTCATGTCTTATATTTAATTGGGACATTGTATGGTGGAAGGATTGAATTATACGGTAACTATTTACTCAAAGGTTCTTCTATGATTAATGTTAAAATCTATATTATCTGGAAAGTCGTTGATCGCTAGGGAGGTTTATACCTATTGTAGAATAAATATTATTTATTTAAATAAATTAATGGTTTAATTTATTTATTTAAATAAGATTAGAATTATTCTAATTGATTTATTCACAACCTGTTTAATATGGAGAACCTAAAGGGTCACACCATAAAAGGAAGAATAATTATTTAAGAAGTTAATGGCATAATCGTAATAATATATTAAGTATATTTAATTTAATTTATAGTGATAGAATAAATTAAATAGCTTAGTATTTATTATTTAATATTTTAGAAATATTAAATATAAATTAATAAGAGGAGTCTTATTAATATTATTACAATTATTATTATTTTGATTTCTAAAAGAGTTAAGGAATTAATTTAATATAAGTACTCTCATATATTCCTAATAAGATTAGGATCCTAATTAATTAAAATAAAACTCAATTCCTTAATTGTTATGGAGGGTTGCCCATATCTATAAATAAGAGGAGTCTTATTATGGGTGGAGAGTGGTTGTTGACTTTTTTACAATATACGTAATTCTAATTGTTGGAGAGTACGCTCCTTTTCTATGAGAGATAGAATACTAGGGTTTTGTCAAACACCCATCTTCTTAAATCTTTATTCTTTCTTGGTGGATCACCTCTAGAGGCCAAACACTTGGGTGGCTAACGTTGATCAAAGGAAGGAACCAAACCCGGTGGATTCAAGTTGAACGTGAAAAGGATTGGAGGTGAACTCGTACATGAGAAAGCTCGAATCTTCAAGGGTATGATTCCTGTTCTTTATCTTTTCGTTTAATTAATAATTGTGCATAAAAGATGATCCGGGAATATGGTTTGTAAAATTTTAAAATTCTGATTTTCCACGTTTCCACGCTTATTTGTGCAATTTGATTGCGTTCATGGATATTACAAACCTAACAGTGGTATCAGAGCCAAACCTTTATGTAAATTATTAATTATTTTAATTTGATATGTATATTGATATGTGTTTAAAATAATTTAATTGGGCATAATTTGTTGTATAAAATTTATTTTATAAAAGGAAAAAAAACCGAAAACTGATCTGTTTTTTTTTATTTCACTGAAAGCATTGAATTCGTTATCTAAAGGAGATTCTAGATGTACATGACGTGAATCACTTTCAAGGGAATCAGGATTGTCAAGATTGATTTCATATAAAAAAATGGATTCAGTTGTTAGTTGTTATTAGTTATATATATATATATATATATATATATATATATATATATATATATATATATATATATATATATATATATTATATAATATATTATTCGATTATTTTATAATATTATATATATATAATATATTATTTTCAATTATTTTATAATTAAAATAAAAGTTTATTTTAATTTCAAAATAAAAAGTTTATTTTAATATTAAAATATAAAGTTTATTTTAATTTTTAAATTAAATTCCATGATAACTAATTGGAGTTGAAATTGGATTCCATATTTCCTTAAATAAATGAGTTTATTTAGATATGAAATAAGATTTCATGTTATTCAAAATAAAGGAGTTTATTTGAGAATAGGAAAAGAATTCGTGTTTCCTTTAAATAAAGGAGTTTTATTTTTTTTCTTTAA
Organism: Panax notoginseng; assembly: GCA_016801055.1. Lineage (NCBI taxonomy): Eukaryota > Viridiplantae > Streptophyta > Magnoliopsida > Apiales > Araliaceae > Panax > Panax notoginseng. Next base: position 188,847,411 of record CM029020.1, read on the forward strand.
ATTGGATTCCATAATTAATTAAAATAAAGGAGTTTATTTTGATTAAAGATTTTGATTAAAATAAAATAGTTTATTTTATTTAAAATTGGATAAATTAAAATAAAAGAGGTTTATTTTGATTTAAATTTGAATTAAAATAAAAGAGTTTATTTTGATTCAAAATTAGATTTTACACTAACTAAATTTGCCCATTAAATGATATCAATATATATATTGAATGTTTATTATTCATGATATGAATGTTATTTATTAATGCATATGGTGATGTGTATGATAATAAATGAGATTGATTATGGACTATTGACCAATGTGATTGGATTTTATTTTAGTTGAATGTATGAATGTATGGGTTTTATTAAATGGGGTCTGCGTACCTCGTCTTCTCTAATTTTTCTCAATGTAAATTCTATGTTCCTCCTATGTACTTCTCCTTGACTGCTGATCAAGGTTTCTATTTATTTTAAAATAGTTTTGTAATAGCAATAGTTAGAATTAATTTTTGAATAATTAGAGATCAAGGAGCAAAGAGCGCGTGAAGACTCGTTTGTAATGGAGCCCGGGTTTAAATGTAATTGTTATATTTAAATATTAATTCTTGCACCCCAGGGTTTGACCTTTTGGTTCACTTGGTGGCTCTAGTGAACCAAACTAGAATAAAAGTCCATAATCAATCCAGGTAGAATATAGTATTCTATATGTGCATGCTTATACTATCTATATATCTATATATATATATATATATATATATATATATATATATATATATATATATATATATATTATGCAAACATGCTTCGCATGTTAAATAATATGACACGTATTTTATATATATGTGTGCATGCGCGCTAAACAAGATGAGACAAATTAATTACATGCAAACCCCTCAAATATTTTATATTAAGTTGTAACGTTCAACGATTTTTGGAATATCGAACGTCACCTTCTAGCATGATAGAAATAATAGAGTATTGAATATTTAATATGAGTTTGTTGTGCACACACAAGGCAAGTATTAAATATTTAAGATGTTATTTTTATTATATATGATGTTTATAAGGAATTGAACATTACTGCTTTGTTGTGCACACACAAGGACTGTAGTTTTCTCTTCACTTATATAGAAATGTTGGGTCTTACTTAACTTAAATTATTTTAGTTCGAATGTGCACACACTTGACCATTATGATTTAAGAGGCAAAATACAAGGAGTTGCAAAGTTGATGTAATTGACAAGAGTTGTCTACCTATTTATTTATATATAGTTTGTTGTTCACACACAAGGCTATATACATTTGAAATGGGATCCTTATTCTCACTAGCATATCTTCAATTAGATATTGCCGAACTATATAGATTGAGGGTAATATAGTTTGAAGAAAATAGTGGGAGATACCAATTTAAAATAAGACCTAATTTATTTTGGTAATTAATAAAAGAATGTATGCTAAAATGTTGTTAAGTACAAATTCATTTACAGAATTTTATAATGTCTAAAATTACTATCACTGCGTAGCATATTAGATGCTAAATTAACCTGACCGAATTAAACGGATTGGTTAAGAAATTTGAGAATAGTTCTCACAGCTGAAAAGATATCTTATGTCCTTAATACACCTATCCCTGTAATGATTACAGACAATGCCTCTGTGGAAGAGATTGCTACTTTTAGAAAGTGGCAAGATGATGCACAGTTGGCTCAATGCATCATGCTCGCATCCATGAGTAACGAGCTTCAACATCAGCATGAAACTATGGATGCTCTTACTATACTCCTGCACGTCAAGTAGTTGATGGTGAGGAAAGTAGGACTAATAGATATTAGATATCTAAGGAGCTCTTCCGATCTAGAATGACCGATGACACTACAGTACAGATAAAAGTCCTTAACATAATCAATTTGATTGATTAATTAGGACAACGGGTTTTGTCATGGATAGAGAGTTGAGCCAAGATTTGATCTTGCATTCACTCCCAGACTCCTTTCACAATTGTTGTGAATTTTTCATATGAACAAGCTAGATATCAGCTTCGATGATTTGCTTAACATGTTAAAAAATGTTGAGAGTCACTTTCCAACCAAGAAAGACCAAGTCTTATTGGTAGGGGCCAAAGGATCTTCTAAAAGGAAGAATGACTCTAAGAAAGTAAATAGAAAAGACAAAAACAAAAGATAATAAGAACAAAACTGATACGGATAGCAAAGGAGTTTGCTTCCACTGCAATAAGTCATGACACTGGAAAAGAAACTACGAGAAGCATCTTGCAGAGCTAACCAAAGAAGCTTATAGTTTAGCAATGCCTACGGGCAAATTTATTAAGTCAATAAGTTGTTATTGTATTTCAGTTCTTGTTATAAACATTATTTCCATTTTATTGTTGGACAATGAAATCTTTGGTATTATATTTAAGAATAATTATTGTTCTATTTATTATAATAATGTTTTGTAAAGAACTGAAATATTACTTAATGGATTTTGTGTAGTTGACTTACGTAAAAATAATTTTACAAATTGAACAAACTAGTATAAGAAAAGGAGATGATCATTCAAAGAGTTGAATGTGTGTATTTGTTGAAATACAAGTGTGAATTATTTGAAAGGTTCAAAGAATTCAGAAGTAAAACAAATTGTCAAAGTATTAAGATTCTTTAATTAGATCAAGGAATAAATACTTGTGCAAGAAGTTTCTAGACCATCTCAAATGGTTTTCTCGTAATGGACGCCTCCTGATATGCAATAATTGATTGATGTATCTAAAAGGAAAAATCATACCTTGTTGGACATGGTACGGTCCATAATGATTTTACCGACATTCTAGTATCCTTCTAGGGTCATGTCCTAGAAATGGCTGCATATCTAAGAAAAAGGTAACCTCAAAATCCGGCCACAAGACTCCATAAAAGTTATGGACATGAAGGATTCCTAATTTTAAGTAAGTTAAGATAAGGGGTTGTCAAGCTTATGAGAAAAGGTTTCAAAGGATAAGCTTGGGACAAGATTTGACAAGTACAGATTTGTGGGACATCCTAAAGTAAGTTTAGGGTATATATTCTATAATCCTACTTAGCAAAAGGTGTTTGTTGCGAAACATGCCACCTTCTAAGATAAAGATGTTTATCATTGAAGGGGCTAATGGGAGGATAATAGAATCTTGAAGAGTTCAAGAACCACAAAACAATATAAGTCAAATATGAGGAACTTGTAGATGTACCTATTGTACCACAACAGAATCGTAAATATGGAATAGTACCGAAGATACCTAAGAGGTATGGATTCATCATAGATGATGATGATGAGGTACACATCATATAAGATGATGAACCAGTTACATACGATGACGTAAGAGTTGTAGAAACTCAGAGAAATGATTTAAAGCAAGTTTCTCAAAAATGAAACGTTCGTTTTGATGAAATAATCAAAAGAGTTTGATTTTATCAAAAATAAAAATGAACCTAGTGTGTACAAAAGGGTCAGTGGGAGCGTCGTGACATTCTTAATATTATATGTTGATATACTATGGATAAAGAATGACATACTAATGCTACAATCAGTAAAGATAAAATTGTCTAAACATTCCTCCATGCATGATTTGGGAAGAGTATCTTAATTGGAGATAAAATCTATATAGATAGATTCAAGAGGATGCTCGACATAACCCATGGAACGTATATTCATTTGATGCTAAACTCGTTTAGCATGGCAAACTCCAAGAGATGTCTCATGTTGATGAGTCATAGAGTGTATCTCTCTTAATAGTCCCCATAGACTCATAAAAGAGAGATCGCATGAGTAACTATCATGTATGCAATGAAATATACGAGACCTGATGTTGATCAGTCATATTCTGGAGAAGTTCATTATGAGTCAGTGAAAAATATCTTAAAGTACTTAACTGGAACTAAGGATGTGATCATATTCATGGTGGGTCTAAATTAAAACTAGAGGGCTTAACAAACTCAAGTTTTTCAGATAGACCAAGATGACAGAAAATCCACTTTAAGATAAAGTGTTACCTTGAATAGTGGTGCAGTGAATTGAAAAGGTTCCAAACAGCAAAGAGTTGTTGGTTTAGTGATAAAGAAGAAGTATATAGCTATAAATGAAGCTGCAAGTTGATTGTTTGGATGAAAAGTTTATTACAGAATTAGGAATAGTTCCTAAGTCTCATCTTGGATCTAAATATGTGTTGTGGCACTTTCATTTGATTATAGGAATCATTGAAAGATGTGAAATCACTATAGAGATAGTAGACTCTCAAGAACAACATTACATATCCAATAACTAAAGCTTATCCAACAGCAGGATAATCGTCACTTAAAGAAGAAGGGTATGAGATACCATGGCGATTGGCTTTAGTGCAAGTGGGAGATTGAAAGTAGTATGCACACAAGCCAATCATGTTTGATGATAAAGCATATACTTTGTAACAATCTTATTCATTTATTAATAAAAAGTATTAATTTATTAAATGCTTTTAATTATCTACATGATGCTGTTTTATAATATATGATAAACCCATAGTTTTAAGCAATGCTTTTAGAATAATGATGATGATCATTCTAATGAGATCTAAATTCTTAGAAAGCTTAAAACTAAAATAGTTCCCAATCGTTGGATTACTAAATTGGAGATTAGTGAATCCGGATAGATTGGTACATACGTTGCTTGCTCATTGGATGAGGATAATTGATCTCATGATCATTTGTGTGGAGACATTAAACAAGTATGTAGGTGATTATTAGAGAATAAGTTCACTGAACGTGGTTCGCTAAGGAATACCTAATGGAGTTTTACTTGCCTGTCAATAGGAATTCCTGTAGTGATAGTAGTACAAGTGATATTTGGACTTGAGATCATCATAGTATCTTGTGTATGATGAGTTATACTTTGACTTATTCCTTAAGACCCTTAGGGTATATCAAAGGATATGCTTGGGTATAATAAGTTGTACATAGAGATAATGCATGATCAATAAAGAATCTACCACTTCTATTAAAAGAAGAGAAATGTCATGTGTGATTCAATAAATGACAACTCAATAGTCCTTGGCCAAGGCAAAATGAAATTAGAAAGGAGTTTCAAATTTGTATTATTTTGAGTTGTGCATTTAAGGATCGAAATACATATAATTAAATAAAATAAGACTTGACAGTAATTAGATGTCTTATATTTAATTGGAACATTATATGGTGGAAGGATTGAATTGTACGGTAACTATTTACTCAAAGGTTCTTCTATGATTAATGTTGAAATCTATATTATCTGAAAAGTCGTTGATCGCTAGGGAGGCTTATCCCTATTGTAGAATAAATATTATTTTTTTAAATAAATTAATGGTTTAATTTATTTATTTAAATAAGATTAGAATTGTTATAATTGATTTACTCACAACCGGTTTAATATGGAGAACCTAAAGGGTCACACCATAAAAGGAAGAATAATTATTTAAGAAGTTAATGGCATAATCGTAATAATATGTTAAGTATATTTAATTTAATCTATGGTGATAGAATAAATTAAATAGCTTAATATTTATTATTTAATATTTTAAAAATATTAAATATAAATTAATAAGAGGAGTCTTATTAATAATATTACAATTATTATTATTTTAATTTCTAAAAGAGTTTAGAAATTAATTTAATATAAGTACTTTCATATATTCCTAATAAGATTAGGAGCCTAATTAATTAAAAGAGTTTAATTAATTAAAATAAAACCCAATTCCTTAATTGTTATGGAGGGTTGCCCACATCTATAAATAAGAGGAGTCTTATTATGGGTGGAGAGTGGGTTTTGACTTTTTCACAACATACGTAATTCTAATTGTTGGAGAGTATGCTCCTTTTCTATGATAGATAGAAAACTAGGGTTTTGTCAAATACCCATCTTCTTGAATCTTTATTCTTTCTTGGTGGATCACCTCTAGAGGCCAAACACTTGGGTGGCTAACGTTGATCAAAGGAAGGAACCAAACCCGGTGGATTCAAGTTGAACGTGAAAAGGATTGGAGGTGAACTCGTACCTGAGGAAGCTCGAATCTTCAAGGGTATGATTCTTGTTATTTATCTTTTCGTTTAATTAATAATTGTGCATAAAGGATGATCCGGGTATATGGTTTGTAAAATTTTAAAACTCTGATTTTTCACGTTTCCGTTTATTTGTGCAATTTGATTGCGTTCATGAATATTACAAACCTAACACCTTGGTATCAACATATCAAGGAGTACTTGCGAGACAGATCTACACCCGCTGAGGTGAGCCTGACTGAGCAAAGGCGGATTCATCGACTTGCTATGAAATTCTACCTGAGCGGAGATGCACTCTACAAGAGAGATGTAGGACTAGGTCTCCTCAGATGCCTAGATAAGGATCAAGCTCAAAGGCTCATGGATGAAGTCCATGGTGGAGTATGTGGCCCACACATGAGTGGCCCCCTCCTTGTTAAGAAAGTCCTCAGGACAGGACATTACTGGCTATCTCTCAAAGCTGACTGAATTGACCACGTCAAGAGATGTTATCAATGCCAAATGCATGGGAATGCTATCCACGCCCCTTCACGGGAGTTCCACAATATGAGTTCCCCTTGGCCCTTCTCAATGTGGGGAATGGACGTGATCGAGCCCATCGAGCTCAAAGCCAGTAATGGCCATCGCTTCATCTTCACCATGATTGACTACTTTACCAAGTGGGTAGAAGCAGCCTCCTTTCCCAGGGTTACAAAAGAAGTCATCATTGCTTTCATCAGAAACAATGTCATTTGTCGATATGGACAACCAGAGGTGATTCTATCAGACAATGCTAAGAACCTTAACAACAAAATGATGGGAGAATTATGCAGTAAATTCCACATCAAACACCTTAACTCCGTCATCTACCGTCCAAAGATGAATGGTGTTGTTGAAGCGGCTAACAAAAACATCAAAAAGATTATGCAAAAGATGTCCGCCAACCACAAAGGATGACCTGACTTATTGCCTTTTACTCTATTAGCCTACAGAACATCAATGCGCACTTCAACTGGGGCAACCCCCTACGCATTAACCTATAGGATGGAAGTAGTACTCCCCATAGAAGTAGAAATAGAATCCCTCAGAGTGTTGATGGACGCTCAGTGTGACGCCCCCAAAATAGGTATACATCACCCATTCTGAGTCGCCAAATACATGGTACAGAAATAAATACAACTTCATTAAAACACTTGTCGCGCAAAATACGACAACACAATACTGTGAGTATAAATACAAATATTGTCTTCTAGACAATATCCACACTCAAATAAGTCCTCATTATAATTTTTGAAACACTATTTTATAAAATAGTGAGGACTGCTAACACAACTGGCTAGAAACATCACTCCACACCCCGACTTGTTCCTGCTATATTCTCGCCTCCTGAGAAAAATGGAACAAAAAGGAAAAGGGTGAGCTCAACTAGCCCAGTAAAGAATATTATGACTAAGATAATATAAAACAACTTATCATTAGTCTTCAACAGGGAAAAATCTGATAAAATATAATAGACAACAAGTTTTAGATCAACAACTGCAGCGGAAACAGCAAACCATTAGAAGAGTCAAGTAGAGAATGAATTCTACTATCTTCTAAGATTTAAAAGCCCATCAACGATATTTTATCCTTGTAACATCAATCAATATACATCTTGAATCAAATATTCATCTTTGCACTACAAGCCAAAGATATTCATTTGTATCACCAGTCGGTCATGTTCATCTCAACACCTGTTCATCTTTGCGCTACGGGCCAAAGATATTCATCAGTTAATCATTCATCTTTGCACTACGGGCCAAAGATATTCAATAATATCATCATTTAGGACTGAGGATGATGAAAAATATTTAAAAAAAAATGAATCCAGTGAGACAGAAGGACAAATATTAGGGATTCGTATTACAGTTTATCCAAGTGCAATAATACTCCATAACAACCAATTGTGAAGTAGAATTCTAAAATAAAGATCAAAACATGGATACAATCAAAGATAGTAACCATAATCGACATCTTGGACAAAAAAAATTTTATTTTTCGGTGAATAGTGTTGTATACGTGAATAGTGTCGTATACGTGAATAGTAACCCCGACACAAAAAGTTCCAAATTTGATAAAAAGTTCAAACTAATATTTCGGCATAATGATATTGAAGAAAATAATATCATTTAAGAAGAAAATAACATCCCTTACCTCAAGATAACAGTACTTCTGTTCAAAATATCAGTATAAGGCTGAAGGAAACTTGCACTGATAAATAAAAACTCACAAAGTATCTAAATACTCACAAAATACGCTCGATAATAAAGAGAGAGAAAAAGAGAAAGCTTATGTTTCTGGTGTGATTTTGAATTCTAACTTAGCCCTCTATTTATAGGAAAATATTAGCACGCCGAAGCAAACTTGACCTGCTACCTGATGACTTTACCTGCTACTATTGCCACCCACTACATTTAAAATAAAATTCAGCACATTTCTTTACCAACCACAAGTGGGGCCCACTCAATTCTAGAATTTTTTACCAAAATCATTTATAAACCTAATTTTCGAATCAGTCACCTCTTAAAATTCATAACAAATTATACGTTCATTTTTAACGGTTCAAAATTTGTGAACATATACTCAACTTATATATGTATAACATATCCAAAAATCACAACGATCCAACGGTCAGATTAAAAATTATAACTCACGCAATATATCTCAAGAACAGTGATTTAATTTTTAATACCTTCATTCCGACAAAAATACCTCAACATTAATTCCTTCACATAAAATAAATATATCCATCAATTATATCCACATAAAATAAATATTTCCTTATCATATAAATTAATAATTAATTATTCACAAACAATATTACAGAATCACAATTATGACAACCAGGCCGTTCCCAGGAAAGAAGGGGCTTTCCAATAAGAATTTTTCCTTACTGGCGCGCAATTAGATGACCAAACCTCTCCTTAGACAGAATTTTCTAGACATTGCCAATAATGATATCTAATAATATTATTCAAATAATATGAATTATTGATCTGATAATAGAAAATACTGTGCAACAACAATTATTGAAACAACAATAATATAAAATATCAGCGTTGCAATTATTGAATCAATAAAATAAAATATTAAACAGTAATTACTGTAACAATTATTGAGTAGTGCCTTCTTACGTAAGAATCAATAATTGGTAAAATATCGTGTGCTACTGTATTTTAACCACCGGGTATTCTAACAGTATTAACGGTAACAACTACGCCGTTATTTATAAACAACTTATACTTGTCGTTTTCTTCATCCAATCGCTTTCCGTTATAGGGCCCATACAAGGTTGCGCCGTCGTACGAATATTCCCCAACAGCAAGAATATTCCACGACCAAACGAATATTCATCGACAAAAATGAATATTTTATAACCACTTGCTTATTTGAAATATTTGCGTATTTTACCCATAACTAACCACATTAATCAAATCAACCCTTACTATTTCAAAATGATAAATAGAGGAAATTTAATTTTATTTAATAATAAGTTGGGGTCTTACAACCTCCCCTCCTTATAAAATTTCGTCCTCTAAATTGACGTACGTACCTGGTGTTTCGAAAAGGTGAGGATACCTCGCTTTCATTTCTGATTCTAACTTTCAGGTCATTTCTTCAATAGCATGGTTTCTCCACAAAACCTTAACTTGTGGTATAACCTTGGTGCGTAGGACATGCTCTTTCCTATCCAAGATCTTAACAGGTACCTCCTCGTACGTTAAATCTTCGGCTATCTCGTCTGGTTCTAACTCAATTATGTGGTTCGGGTCTTTCACATATTTACGAAGCACAGATACGTGAAAAACATTATGAACACGAGACATGCTTGGAGGTAATGCGAGTCGATATGCCACATTTCCTATTCGGTCAAGAATCTCAAATGGACTAACAAATCGTGGATTGAGCTTTCCTCTCTTCCCAAATCTTGTAACTCCTTTCCATGGTGCAACACGTAACAATACATGATCCCCAATACTAAATTCTACATCCTTTCGATGAAGATCCACATAACTCTTTTGTCGATCCTGTGCCATTTATATACGTTATCGAATCGTTTGGATCTTCTCTGTAGTTATGCGTACCAATTCTGGTCCCAACAACGTTGCTTCACCCACCTCGTCCTAACATACTGGAGAACGACACTTTCGTCCATACAAGACTTCAAATGGAGCCATACCTATACTTGCCTGATAACTGTTGTTGTAGGAGAATTCCACCAGTGGCAAGTACTTATCCCAACTTTCTTTGAAATCTAGAACATAGAGTCTTAATAGATCTTCAAGAGTTTGAATAGTCCTCTCTGATTGCCCGTCCGTTTAAGGATGGTATGCCGAACTGAATCGTAAATCCGTGCCCATAGCTTTCTGCAAGCTAACCCAAAATCGTGAAGTAAATCTTGGGTCACGATCCGAAACTATGGATACTGGCATGCCATGCAATCTCACAATCTCATTCACGTACATACTAGCAAGACGTTCAAGGGAATACTCCATGTTTTGACACCACGTGCCCAAGGAATGCTACTTCCTCAAGCCAGAACTCGCATTTCTTCAGCTTGGCATATAGCTTGTTATCACGAAGCCTTTGCAGTATCAGCTTCAAATGGCGCTCATGATCTTTACGGCTTTTGGAATAAATGAGGATGTCATCAATAAAGACAACAACGAACTGATCCAAATATTCTTTGAACACACGGTTCATCATATCCATGAAAGCAGCAGGAGCATTAGTCAATCCAAACGACATGACTAAGAATTCATAATGCCCGTACCGAGTTCTGAAAGCAGTCTTTGGAATATCTTCAGTTTTAATCTTCAGCTGATGAAATCCAGAACGAAGATCGATTTTTGTAAAGAATTGTGCTCCTTGCAACTGGTCGAACAGGTTATCAATACGAGGTAGCGGATACCTATTCTTGATGGTGACATGGTTTAATTCTCGATAGTCAATACAAAGTCGCATACTCCCGTCTTTCTTCTTTACAAATAAAATAGGAGCACCCCAAGGAGACGTACTAGGACGAATAAAACCGATGTCTAACAACTCCTGTAATTGGACTTTTAACTCCTGAAGTTTAATAGGAGTCATTCGATATGGGGTTTTAGAAATGGACTTTGTACTGGGTTCAAGGTCAATAAAAAATTCAACTTCACGTTCTGGGGGTAGACCAGGAATTTCTTCAAGAAATACATACATATGCATAACATGATACAGACATAACAGATAATAAATGGCAATATGATATAGGGAATGGGAAAACTGTACATATATTCCTAAGTATATCATCATCTAATACATCATCTCTATACAACTAAAAATACAGGGAAATGGGGCACAGATGCCCTACTACTAACAGAGGCCTATCAAAAGATATAGCGAGAATGGGGCACAGCCACCCAATAGCTAACATAGGCCTATCAAAAGAGATAACGAGAATACACATCAGAAGAAGACAATGGTGTCAATATCTACATCATCAATCCTATCCACCTGATGTAACTCCTCCTGAGTCACTGGATCTCTATCAACAGGGATGTCAGGCCTATACAAAGGAGGATTTGCACCGGCAAAACCAAATGGGTCATCTGAGGGGCCAGCTCCTGTGCTGGAAGGATCAAACGAATCTTCCTCTACTGGATCTCTACCCAAATGCCGGATAAAGAAATGTGTCCGGTCCAGTCGCTGGGTCAAGTTATCAATCTGTGTCACATGAGTCGGATCTCGGACATAGGCTAGCCAATCCGTCATCATCACGAATCCTGGAACCATATCCCCCACGAACTGAGTGGCGCGGGTCTGGGCTCCAATGGTACGAGGGATCGACCAATACTGGAATACATCCTGAGTGCAAGGACCCTCTTACAATGCAAAACCGTCAACACCCAACAATAGGATATCAATGACGGGTGACTGTGACACAGGCCAATAACGCCTGACAGGAGGCAAGATCGGTATATGGATCTCTCTTATGGTGCTCCTAATAGCACGCTCTCCTAAATAGAGCTCTCATCCTCCATCTGTGAATAGAGGAACCCTACGGGTGGAAATCACGTGCTCGACACCAGTCGGGTACCAATCCTCAAATCCAATGGCCAAATGCTCCTCAGAATATGGAATCCATGTGATGACATTCGCTGTCAACAACCCCAACTGTAGGCAACAATGAGTGAAACCCTTAGCTACGAGGACCTCCGCCAATATGGAATGATTCCATCGCCATCTTCGTGGGTAGGTATCCAACCCTAATACACTCACTGGGCATAAATATGGGAGCCTCTCATAGGCCTAAAACTGCCAACACAAAGGCAAACATCTGCTGTCAATTAACACTCTTAACCTATACATGGTAAATGACAAGAGAAATACTTACCGGCAGAAATGGGTAAAATCCTAACCAAGCCTCGGTCAAGCCCTACGACCGCATACGTATGCCCCTGAGGAAATAGGCAAAGGTGTAGGAGCCCCAATCATACTCTCCAATACGGTCCACATGTCGCATGGCCCTGATCAAAGCGAACGGCACCGTAGACGAGTTATCTGCTATGAAGCAGCCCCTAATAATCATCAGGAACAATCGCCGAAGAATGTGATCCCTGACTCTAACATCAACTAGTAGGGCTCACTCAATAGTCCACTCATAACATCTACGCTCAAAGGACCCGCACGAACAGTCCTACCCTTGAGCGCCTCTGCCGGAACTCCTAATAAGGATCTAACGGTAGTCGTGGTAATATCAGCCGTGCAAGGCACTGGCGCCCCTCTAAACTCCATACCTGTGATAAACTGCCAATCCACCGGCGTCATCATCACCTCACAGTCCAGTAAATGAAGAGACTGGGTCTGGTGAAACCAGCGCTCAGACAATGCCCTCAGGTAACCCAAGGGATAACGGCGGGGAAGGATGGAAAAGAATGTTCCAAATCCCCAGTCATGCACAATCGCTCTATAGTCAGGATGAAGCGCCTGGTACATGGAGTGAATGCTAAACCAGTTCCCTCGAGGCTGTGTAAAGTCGGGAACCTGCAAAATGAAGATCGACATCAGAATCCTTTACTCCTCATCAATAGGACAGAAGGAAGATTAAGATCTAATGTTATACCTCGTTGGCATGCAAATACATCGAGGGATGTCTGCTCAAATCACCCAGAAGCTCTGGTTTGCCACCTGAATACTCGGGAGGTCCATACGGGGAGCATGTTCAGCAGGAACAGGGTTCGCAATCGGAACATCCTCCTCCTCATCTTTGACGTCCGGTACATCAATCCGGACTGGATGTATCACCGTCTCCACCAACCAACGAGGCTGTCTAACGGAACGGGGTCGAGGCACTTCAGAAGCCCTCCTCCGTACACCAAAAGTGGTCATGTGGGAACTACTCGGCTGATCCGAATCCATAATATCTAGATAATAAGTCTCCAAATCACCTCAGAAAGGGTGTGGTATTTTTTAACCTGGAGCTTTTCAAAATACATTTAATGACTATATGCATGCATACATTATTTTAACATACATCTACAGTAGAGTTAAAAGTGCACGACTATTTAATGCCTACATTTTAGAAAATTTTGTCATAGTTTCCTCTATAAATAGGACTATCCACATGCACATAGGCATGAATAGGTGGCCATTCAGTAGCACACCTGCCCACAGTCACACAAATCCTATTTACATCAAAAAATCAAAGTCATCAATCCATAAGGGTAGCCTAATTACCAGGATTACTTTGCTTTTTCACCTGTGCTCATTTGTCCTCAAATAGGATATGAAATAGCAGAAAAAGGTGCCAATTTAACTGCTTCAAAAGTAAAAAAATTTCACATCATTATGTTCAGCATGGTTTAATACTAACATTTACTGTGTTGATTATTTTTTATTAAGTCATTTGAGCATACATAATCACTACTATGTGTTTAGATGCATTTCATGTGATAAATCATTTTCCAACGGATAAAAATTGGAAAAAAGCACATGCATACGTTACCAGGACAGTGTAGAACACTTGTACGGTGACAGAATTTACAGAAAGACGTCCAAACTTAGCATATCTGAAGAAGAGCTCTCGGATTTCCTTCGCGACGAAACTTAAAAATGACTTGAGAAAGCAACCTGCAGGATTTTAACATCCATGGTTGGCCGCAGCTCCATCTGTGGCTACAGCAGGTGTACCTGCGGTACCCCTACGTGGGTCTCACCCCTTCGGCTCGGTCCAGTTCGAGTTGCAAAGGAGTTCTCACAAGCTGAAAAGCCAAATCAGGGATAAAAACGCTACGCGATTGAGTAGAATAGCTTGAAACCCTGGTTTTTCTGGACCCGACTGTGACTTTAATATCATTCATTGGTATTCGCCCGAGCACAGCGTATACTATTTTGATGATCCCCATCTTTGCAGATCACATTCAGTAATACCGTACAGAGGTCAAATGCTGTCAACTCAAGGTCGTCACCCTAATTTTTTTTCAAAAGAGATCCCTGGCGGGGGTTACAACGTAATCTCAAAATAGAGATCCCCGGCAGGGGTTACAACGCAATCTCAAAATAGAGATCCCCGGTGGGGGTTACAACGCAATCTCAAAATAGAGATCCCCGGCGGGGGTTACAATGCAATCTCAAACAGAGATCCCCGGCGGGGGTTACAACGTAATCTCAAAATGGAGATCCCCAGCGGGGGTTACAACGCAATCTCAAAAAAGAGATCCCCGGCGGGGGTTACAACGCAATCTCAAAAAGAGATCCCCAGTAGGAGTCACAACGCATGGTCATCTGTCCACGAACAGAATCCCCAGCGGAGGTTACAACGCATGTTCTGCAGACACACACATCAATAAGGATCAAACAACAAATGTTTTGCTGACACACACATCAGTAAGGATCAAACAACGCATGTTCTGCTGACACACACATCAGTAAGGATCAAACAGATCCCCGACAGGGGTTACAACACATGTTTTCGTTGATACACATATCAGCGAAGGTCAAGCAACCTTGACATCAGTTCAGCCATTGGCAAGTAAACCCAACGTCGCATCAGAAACCATCCGATGATTGCATCAGTTGATACACACATCAACAAAGTCCAAGCAGCCTTGGCATTTATCCCCAGCAAGGAGCTCATCCGTTGATATACACGTCCACAGAGGATCAAATGTATCCCCGACGGGGGTTACAACGCATGGTCAACCGTTGGTCTACACGTCAACGAAGGTTAGGCAGCCCTGACAACATCTGCTGTTGGCAGTAAATCCAGCAGAACATTAATATGTCCTGGCGATACAAACCAGGAAGGGTCAACATAATCAGGGAGGGTCAATGATGGAACATGTTATACACATCCTAAAACAGACAAAGTTTTATCCCCACAGATCTCTTGTACACGAAAGGCACATCTTTGGAGTAAAGTCTGTATCCAGGATTAAGGACTTTGGTGATAGGCCCAACGTCAACATCCTGATAGGTTTGGATCACACATCCAAGCTTGTCGTCATTACCATCACAGGGAGCTGGCAATCATTCCCAGCATGTTGGAAAGTAATGCATATGCATCATACACTTGCATCATATTGCTCCATATTGCATCTTGTTGCATTTCAAGTGTCTAGGATTCTTTATCCCATCCATGCCATTGTATTACATGAAAATGATAAAGAGGGGCATCTGTAGACACTCAAAATTTTCTGTACACCTGTTACTGACATTGCAGGAGGGCAGATTCGTCTTTCAGACATAACCCTGGAAGACAGCTCACATCCAATTCGGATACTATCGGAAGCTCAGTTTCAATCCCGGAACACACATCGGGAGCATCATTTTCAACCTCAACGATAACCCCGAGGCCTGCAGTTCCAATACCAAAAATTCCACCGAAGAAGACCGATTCATCCCGAAGATAACCCCGAGATGTTCAATCTCAGTCCCAACACTGGGAATAGCATATCCCAACCTTGGAGATAACCCTAAGGAAGGCAGTTGCAGTTCCGGAGATAACCACGAAAATGCTTGTTTCAAATGTAATCAGCTTCAACCTCGACGCTTACACCGAGGCACTCAGTACAAGACCTGGTAATAACACCAGGAAGACAGGCACACCTCAGAGATGACACTGAGGACCTTCAACAACTGCAGCAGTCTAATCTCAGCGATAACCCTGAGTAACGTCTGCTTTATCAGCCCAAACTGGAGATAACCCCAGTGAGGGGCAAAGTCATCATCTTTCCACCTTGATGCCACATCACGCCATCTCAACATTTCAGACATACATTTCTACACATTGATGTCCCACAAGAATCAAGGAAAACTAATCCTGAGTGACTATTACGCAGGGTAACGGATAAAATTTGAAGCTGAAGACCGGAGGGCATCGTCCCATCATCATGACTTCGTACAACCTCTAATCACATGTCATTGTGTAACTCTCGATAATGGCGATCTGAAATAGGTCTTACATACCTCAGTCGGATACCCAGATTGTAATTCTGAAAGTTCGAGCGGACATCACGTTACATGCGTACACGTACTTCGAGACGACAGGACCCGCGAAGCCCGGGACACCCCGGGCAGCCTCTGGTACACCTGCGGCCCAGCCGCAAGCTCCACCCTCTATAAATAGAGGGCTTGGGGTGGCCATTTTAAGAAAGAAAAAGGCGAGAAAGCCCTGTCTAATTTGCTCTGTACACACCCTAAACTGAGTGCTTTCTCATTTTAAACACTTGTAAGCTCATATATAGCTACTTTTTACTAGCGGGAGCCGAGTGTTCATCCATTTCAAGTTATTGAAGTCTTCTTTGGCAGCCCACTGTAAGCCTTCTTATACATTTTAAAGCCTTTCTCTTCATCTTTGCACACACCGTTCTTCACATTGGGAGTCGTGTTGCGTGTGTATGACCGGACTTTGGTCCGTGGTTTCATTTCAGTTTGTATATATATACTTATATATATATTTTATATACAGAGTAACATTATCGAGTTATGCCTCGATTAAGCCTAGACTTATGTCTGGAGCGTTTAACTGCTTTCATATATATATATTTATATATATGAACTGTGTGTCGAACTCTGTTCGATGAGCCTAAACTTATGTCTGGTGCGTTTAAATGCTTTCGTATATATACTTATATATATGAAATGTGTGTTGAACCTGTTCGATGAGCCTAGACTTATGTCTGGTGCGTTTAAATGCTTTCGTATATATATACTTATATATATGAACTGTGTGTCGAACTTTGTTCGATGAGCCTGGATTTTACATCCAGTGCGTTTACTGCTTTACTATATATACTTATATATATTAACTGTTGTTGGACTTTGTCCGATGAGCCTGGATTTTATATCCGGTGTGTTTATCGCTTTTATATATATATATATATATATATATATATATATATATATATATATATTTACATTTCATCCCGCCTGGAGTTTACTTCGTGGTGGTTGACCGTTTTTTACAGCTTTCTGTACATTTCGTCCTGCCTGGAGTTTCCTCCGTGGCGGTTGATCGTTTTTACAGCTTTATTTACATTTCTGATCCCCCATGGAGGTGCTTCGTGGTGGTTGATCTTGTTTATATATATATATATATATATATATATATATATATATATATATTTACAACTTTTATATATATACCTGCTTACTGCGTTCATATTCATTGCGGCATCACGTGAGCCTAGGAATCATGTGATCACAGATTCAGTCTACTGAATCTAGATTCGGTTCCCGTGATGGACATTGTCAACTGTAAGTAGCTTGTAAATTTATTCGCGGTGTTTGGATTTCCTCAGATGGTTTTCATACCCAGGAGGAGTTCGGCACTATTTTGTACATTATTTTCTTGAAGATGCTTCGCATCTCGAAAATAAAAGCAATCAAACCGAACATTTAATAAAATAGGAGTGTAAAAGGTCTCAATTACTATTGAGCACATGGCTTGAGAAAACCTCTTTCAAAACCTCATTACTATATCTTGTTTAAAACTGAATTTTTACACAAATTCAAACCCTTTGTATATAGGTGTGAACGAGGCCTCGCACTACTTCCAAATAACAGCACATTGACCCACACACACATTCACATATTCATATAATAGTTTCTTGAAAAGTGGCGGTCACCATGGCAACACGGATGTCGGGGGGTGCCTAATACCTTCCCTCCGCATAAGCAAGCCCCCGGACCCTAAATGAATCTACGTTTCACCGACCCGTTTAGCAGTGTTACATCACTGGGTCAATATCCAAACCTTTTCTCGGTTGTGTTGGTACAACCAGTTAAAAAACAAACTGGTGACTCTTACAGTCTAATCGTCGACATTACACATGTCGGACCTTTTTCACTTGTTTTTTCAAACAAATCTAACCTAAAATGAGAACACAGAAAAACAGGTAACGAAAAGGGACAAATAAAAATCCCGATGTCGACACAAATCTCGTAACTCCTTTTCATGGTGCCACACGTAACAACACATACTTTCTAACATTGAATTCCACGTCTTTTCGATGAAGATCAGTATAACTCTTTTGTCAATCTTGTGAGATTTTTATACGTTGTCAGATCATTTGAATCTTCTCCGTGGTCATACGTACCAATTTCGGTCCCAACAATGTTGCTTCACCCACCTCATCCCAGCATACTGGAAAACGACACTTATGTCCATACAACGCCTCGAATGGAGTCATGTCAATACTTGCTTAATAACTGGTGTTGTAAGAGAATTCCACCAATGGTAAGAACTTGTCCCAACTTTTTTTGAAGTCAAGGACACAAAGTCTTAATAGATCTTCCAAAGTTTGAATAGTCCTCTCTAACTGTCTGTCCGTTTAAGGATGATATGCCGAACTAAATAGTAAATTCGTGCCCATAGCTTTTTGCAAACTAACCCAAAATTATGAAGTGAATCTTGGGTCTCGATCAGAAACTATGGATACTAGCATACCATGAAGTCTTACAATTTCATTTATATACATACGAGCAAGACGTTCAAGTGAATAAGTTTCTCGTATAGGTAAGAAATGAGCAGACTTGGTCAATCTATCAACAATGACCCAAATTGCATCTATGCCTTGAGAAACCTTGGGAAGACCAGTAACGAAATCCATGGTCATGTGGTCCCACTTCCATTCTGAAATTTTAATTGGTTGCAATGGACCTTTTGGCACTTGATGCTCCGCCTTGACTCGTTGACAAGTTAAACACCTTGAGATAAACTCTGTTATCTCTCTCTTCATATTGCTTCACCAAAATGTATGTCGAAGATCACGATACATTTTGGTACTCCCAAGATGGATTGCAAATAGTGTGTTGTGCACCTCCATCATGATCTTATACTTTAAATCAGGGTCGTTAGGAACATAAAGTCTAGAGTTGACTCATAGTATTCTTTCTTCATCGATTCTTACTTCTGGGATAGCACCTTCTTATACTTTCTTCCTCATATGCACCAGCTCCAAGTCTTTAACTTGAGCAGCTTTAACTTTATCAATTAAAGTCAGTTCTACTCGTATATTTGCCATCATCACATGGGTCCCTAGAGTCTTTAACTCTATATCCATCCTATGCAAGTCATACAAAATGAGCCTTTGCATTGACAATATCGCACTCATACCCGCATATGATCTTCTACTCAATGTGTCAGCTACCACGTTCACTTTTCTAGGATGGTATTGAATAGTATGATCATAATCTTTCAACCGTTCGAGCCAACATCGTTGTCGCACGTTGAGTTCTTTTTGGGTGAAGAAATATTTGAGGCTCTTATGATCCGTATAGATCTCCACTTTCTACCCATACAGGTAATGTCTCCAGATCTTTAGTGCGAAAATGACAGCTACCAACTCTAGATCATGAGTAGGATAATTCCTCTCATATTCTTTGAGTTTTTGAGAGGCATCACTGTAGATGACAAATCCCTCCGAGCCAGATGGTATTGTCAGAACAGGTGCTGAAATGAGTTTCCTCTTGAGTTCTTGAAAACTCTTCTCACATTCCTCGCTCCAACTGAATTTTGTATCTTTTCGAGTCAGCTGAGTTAATGGAATAGCGATTCGAGAAAATCCTTCCACGAATCTCCGATAATAACCAGCTAAGCCCAGAAAGCTACGTACTTCAATCACTGACTTAGGTTGCTCCCAGCTTTGAATTGCTTCAATCTTTGTCGGGTCAACAGATAATCCATGATTTGATATCACGTGCCAAAGGAATGTCACTTACTCAAGCCAAAACTCGCATTTCTTCAACTTGGTGTAAAGCTTGTTTTCACGTAGCTTTTAAAGTATCAGCCTCAAGTGTTGCTCATGATCTTCACGACTTTTGGAGTAAATGAGGATGTCATCAATAAAGACGACCACATAGTGATCCAAATATTCCTTGAATACTTGGTTCATCATATCCATAAAGGTAGCAGGAGCATTAGTCAATCCAAAAGACATGACTAGGAATTCGTAATGCCCATACCGAGTTCTGAAAGCAGTCTTTGGAATGTCATTAGTTTTAATCTTTAACTGGTGATATCCGGAACGAAGATCGATCTTTGAAAAGAATTTGGCACCTTACAACTGGTCAAACAGATCATCAATGCGAGGCAACAGGTACCTATTTTTGATGGTGACATGATTCAACTCCCGATAATCAATACAAAGGCGCATACTCCCATCTTTCTTCTTTACTAATAGAACAGAACCAGCCCAAGGAGACGTATTAGGACGAATGAAACCGATGTCTAACAATTCCTACAGTTGGGTTTTTAACTCCTGAAGTTCAATAGGAGCCATCCGATATGGGGCTCTGGAAATGGGTTTTATATCGGTTTCAAAGTCGATACAAAATTTAATTTCACGCTCTGGGGGTAGGCCAGGAAGTTCTTCAGGGAATACGTCAGGAAATTTGTTAACAATAGAAATATCATTCAAATCTGACGTATCTTTGTTTAAATTCGTGACATGGGCTAAGAAAGCTTGACATCCGTTTTTTAATAAACGAATAGCTTTATGGCTTAATATGACAGTGATTGACTTTAGTGGTTTAGTCGCTTATATTCGCATAACAGGTTGGTTAGAAATATAAAAGCTAACAACCTTACGAAAATAATCAATTTTAGCATGATGAGTAGTTAACCAATCAATCCTTAGAATCACATCAAATGCAAGTATTTTCAAAGAAATAAGATTGACAGGAAATGTTCGGGTGCCGATTTGAATCAAACAAGACTTATAAACAGTGGATGTAATGAAGGTTTCTCCCAACGGAGTTTCAACAGATAAGTCAAAGTCTAATTTCTCCAGAGTCAAATTTAAACGTTGAGCGCAAGTAAGAGAAATAAAAGAATGGATAGAACCGGTATCAAATAAAGTATAGACTTCGCTAGAGTTTATGATAAGCTTACCCGTAATCACCTCATTCGGGTTCCTTGCTTTCTGGGAGGTCACGACAAACGCTCTCCCTTGAACTACTGGTTTTAACTTCTCGGGGATGGCCTTTGGTGCCTCCATCCCAGATGAACTTGGCTTCACTGTACGATAAAATCGAGCTAGGTGACCTTCTCTTCCGTAATTATAACATGTTTTGGACTGCTGCATACAATTTGGACTGATGTGTCCCTCCCCTCCACATTTGTAACATACGATCGTTGATCATGCTCCTTCTTTAAAAACGGATGTTGGTGCTGATGTCTTTCCATCATTATTGAATCTCCTCTTCTTGAAATTTCTACTTTTATTGTCTTGGTCATGATTACCACCGAAGTGGTTACCATATCTAGCATGTTGACTTCCTCCACGTTTGTTGTCACCGCTTTGGTGACTGCTTCCACTAGTAGTATAGCTTTACCGGCTGTTATCTCTTAGTTGGGTTGACTCATTATCACGTTCCAATAACTGAGCCCTATTTATAACATCTGAATACAAACACAGTTTGTGAGAAATTAGGTATTAACGTATCTCGGGTTTCAAACCTCTTAGAAATATCTGCGTTATTCTCTCCTCATTATCAACCAAGTAGGATGCAAACCGGGACAACTCGGCAAACTTAGCTTCGTACTGCGACACGGTCATATTGTTTTGCTCCAGCTTGATGAACTCTACCTCCTTCATGTGACGAATACTTTCGGGAAAGTACTTGTCGTTGAACAGTTCTCGAAACTTCTCCCAAGACATCTTCAGTGCGGCAGGTTGAGTATGCATTACAGATTCCCTCCAGTAATCTGCCTCTCCTCGCAACATGAAGGTGGCAAAGGGAACCTTTTGCTCCTCGGAGCATCCAAAGACATCAAATATCTAGGTGATCTGCTTTATCCACGTCTCCGCCTTAAGTGGTTTTGGCTCTCCCATAAACTCCGGTGGTCCAAGCTCCTTGAACTGCTTAGCGGTGAACCTCCGAGAGTTGCCAGTATTTCCACCTGCATTTTGAATAGGAGTCTCTCTTACCTAATGCTGCACAAATTGCAGAAAGCTCTTAAACATTTCATCGTTTGCCATTTGGTCGGTGTTGTTGTTCACCTGAGGATTATTACCTTCCTGATGCACATTATCCTGGGTATTGATCGTTGGTTACTCAACAGTCTCATGTGCTCCATTGCTTATCTCAACATTCTTGGATGTCATTTTCAAATACTTCCACAAAACAAGGGTTAATTGACATGCAACATATTATCCCTATATTCTGACCGACCAATTAAATAACAATTAAACTTAGGTAGGTCATACTAGCGAAGGAATTACCCGTCTCTCCCCTCCTAGTTCTAGTCTCACATCTCAGCCAGAGATCATATCTCTAAGCTTTGATACCAACTGTGACGCCCCCAAAATAGGTATACATCACCCATTCTGAGTCGTCAAATACATGGTACAACATTCAAATACAAACTTAATTTATACAACTGTTAAGTGTCATGTAGAATACAACCAAACATAAACTGTGAGTTTTAATACAAATATTGTCTTCTAGACAGTATTCAAACTCAAATAAGTCCTCATTACAATTATTATCACACTATTTCACAGAATAGTGAGAACTACTAATGCACCACCTCGGACCATCACTCCGTTCCCTGACTAGTCCCGGCTATGTTCTCATTTTCTGAAGAGAACAATGAAAGCAAAGGGTAAGCTCAACTAGCCCAGTAAAAAATATTATGACTATGATAATGCAGAATAAATTATCGTTAGCCTTCAACAGTATTAAACTGATAAAATACAATTGACATCAAGTTTAACTGCAGCGGAACAATCAATACATCAATGCACTACGGGCCAATGAGGACTTTTACCACATCATTTAAAATATTACGGTTATGATTATACCGAATAATCCCTGATCATAATCATACCAAGTCCATCTATGCACTACGGGCCACAGATGACTTTCATCATAATATAAGAATGAAGATGATGACAATGATATAAGAATTCAATTAAAAGAAAGCAAAGGATAAATTTTTAAAGATTTATAATTTAATTTATCCAGAATTCAATAATGTCCAAATTGTCAACATGATACTGCTTTGTGGAGTAATATTTAAGAATAATATTATATCAAAAATGATTTAGACCGAAAAAGAACCAATTTTTATTATGAATAGTACCTCGGGTGAATAGTACTTGAGTGAATAGTATCCTGTAAATAGTAATTCGGGAATAGTATCCCGTGAATAGTACCCTGTCACGAAAAGCTTAAAATTTTATTAAGAATGCTCAGAATAATATTTTCATGAAAAGATACTAGATGAAGGGCAAATTTCAAGGATATTCTACTAATTTCATGGAATATAGAAGCCAAAACGCTAACAAAATGAGTATATAATTTGAAATCTGAAACGAAATAATATTACTTACATACTACAGAGTATGGAAGAAAATATTATTTTATACGAATATTAAACAAAAATAACATCCCTTACCTTGAAAAGAAGAGTATTCCAACTGGTATAGCGGGGATATTCTTGAAGAAAACTTTCACTGTTTTCTACGCTCAAAACTTTCTAAAACTCGAAAGAAATACGCTCAATATTATAGAAGAAGAATTCTCTGATTCTGGTGTGATTTTTAATTCTAACTAAACATCCTATTTATAGGAGAATGGAAAGGATACTATTTAAATTTAGAAATCACGGACTGCACAGTATATATTCGGACAAACTTCACGGACGAAAAGAAAAAAATTTCAAACGTCCCTTTTTCAACTTATTAATATAATATTCAATAAAATATAATATATTCTATTTTTCATAAAAAAATAAAAAAATATATATATATATATATATATATATATATATATATATATATATATATATATATATATTAACACATGTTTGTTTTGAAAAACAAACACCTCCCTTGACAATTTTCATCAGGTTCCCCCCCCTCATTTTTTCTTCCAACGTGGGCCCAACGTGTTCCCTCCACCAACATATCACTATCACATGTGGATCCCACCATATAATATGTATACTGAATAACTTTCTACCGATTATTTTGAAAAATGAGTAAATGGGGGTCCATAAAATAAACAAAATTTACATCAAATACTTCATAAAAAATTTTCTCAATATTTTCAACAACAATTATTCATCATTATTATTATTCGCAATATTTAACAACCAGATCATTCTCAGGAAAGAGGGGGCTTTCCAATAAGGATTTCTCCCTATTGGCGCGCAATTAGGTGTCCAAACTTTTCCTCGACAAAACTTTCTAGACATCGTCAATATTACAAATAACAATATGAATAACTGCATCGTCTCAATTATTGATTTAATAATATATAAAATATCGACAATAATTGAATCAAATAACGTGAGATACTATTCATCAATTACTATAACAATAATTGAATAAAATTGAGTGACTTCTCACGTAAGCATCAATACTCAATAATGTGTGCTGCTATGCAACCACACGTATTACTGTACTTTTAACACCGAAAATTTCAACAGTTAATGGTAAAATTTTCGCCGTTATTTTTATAAAAATATATTTTTGTCGTTTTCTCATCCCGACAATAATTTCATTGTGGGGTCCACCAATGATTGTGTCATCGTACGAATATTCCCTGTTAAAACGAATATTCTTCGACCAATCGAATATTATATAACAACTTGCTTACTTTACAAAATTTATAAATATTATCCACAACTATAGCATTATAACAAATTCACACCTAAATATTCAAAAATAATATTTATAGAAAAATTCATCTTTATTCATAAAAGTTGGGGTCTTACAGATAATTATTTGTTTTCCTATTAGGTTTTCAAATCTAGATATTAATAGTAGTGCTAATAATATTTTTATTATTACTTAGTTTTTATCTTTTTAAAAAATTACCTCTTAAATTAGATATTTTCAGTTTAAAAATATGTTAAGCTTGTATTGTTAATTAATTGTAATGTTATATTACATTTATGCACTCTTAATTTTTATAAACTAATTTAATTTTATAATAAAATGAGTCTTCTTTTAATGCATGCATCATCAGTCACATCCTATGTGTTAAAGTTGTGTCATCAATTTACTACGTGACAACTTCAATTTATTATTACTATTAGGTTTTCAAATTTAGATATTAATGATAGTGCTAACAATATTTTTATTATTACTTAGTTTTTATCTTTTTAAAAAACTTACTTCTTAAATTAGATGTTTTCATTTTAAAAATATGTTGTATTGTTAATTAATTGTAATGTTATATTACATTTTTATGCACTCTAAATTTTTATAAAATAATAATTTAATTTTATAATATAATGAGTTTCATTTTAACACATCATCAGTCACATCCAATGTGTTAAAGTTGCGTCATCAATTTTTGACGTGACAACTACAATTTAACTAAAGTGAAAAATTTTAACAATTTAATCACTTAATTGAAAAAATTAAAAAGTCAATCACCGAAGTGAAAACAGAATAATAGTTTGAGGTAGTAATTAATATTTAAGTCTTAAATTAATTACAATTTGAGTAATCTTTTAACACGTCAGCTTTTACATGCCACGTGTTCGTGAAAAAAAAAATGACAGTTTAATGACCCGATTGAAAAATTAAAAGGTCAATAGTTTAAGGTGATGATGTATATTTAAACCTTAAAATTAAGTAAATTAAAATATACAATTTAATCATAGAGGGATAGAGGAGAATTGGGGGAAACTTAGAGAAAATTTAGCATTATTATATAACGGTTGTCCAGAATCTGACTTTGTTGAGAAAATAGACTGAACCAAATGATCTTGTACGTAAAACGCATGATTTAGATGCAGATTTTTAGTCTAAACAAAAACGCATGATTTAGATGCAGATTTTTAGTCTAATAATACAACTTTAATGCTATATATGTATTTTGATCAATTGCCACCAACTTTTTATAATTTGTTTACAACACTTATATAGCAGTTCAGGGAAAGGAAAAAACGTAACTTATAAAAAGCCTAATATAAATTCTTACAAAATAAAAAAAAAATATTAAATTGCATGATTTATCATGATTTTAGGGTCAATATATACGAATAGAAATTATCACAAAACATCAATATTTGCCATAATCATTATTATTTTAATGACAATTTTACTCTTGGTGCTCCTTGCATGGGGTTATAAATATACAAAAATAAAAAAAAGTAACGTCTAAAAATTAATATAATAATTAACAATATTTTTTACTAGATAAAGAGAAATCATTAATTAACAAATATATGTGAAAAAAATATATAAGCATTATTTATTTACAAAAGTACCCTTGGAGGTTCTTGCATGGCACTATAAATAGTCACTCAACCTACAGCTTATACATACCTCCACACTTTATAAAAAAGAAAAGAAGCCTCCTCCTCCTTTTGATTTATTACAAAATATTAATGGTCATGTCTAGTTCAATTTTTGTTATAGGTTTGTTGGTTTTGGGTGTGATTACAAGTCCTGCGAATGCAATCTCATGCCAAGATGCCATAACCAAATTATTGCCTTGCGAGCCTTTTTTGTTTGGTTTTGGTTATATTTCTGCTCCTTGTTGCCAGGCTGCAAACGAATTAAACCAGCTTGCTGCCTCTAAGCCTGAACTTAAAGCTTTGTGTGTTTGTTTAAGGCAAGCTCTTATATTCTTTGGTATTAATGGGGATCAGAGCCGGTCCTGGATTTTCTAAGGTCCAGGACAAAAAATTTTAAGTGTGCCCCCTTTATACAAATTAAATTAAAAAATAAATAAATTATCAACTAATTATTTTTATTAAAATTATAAGAATTTACAAAAAATAAGGAAGAACACTTTAAAATGTCCTCGAAGCAAATAATCATCAAATGTACCTACAAAATAAAAATATCAATGAAATCGGTAAAACTAATGAAATACCCACTATAGTTGGCAAGTTTTACTGATTACACAATTGAACTTTTAATTTTTCAAATTACTCCACTAAACTAATTATTATTTTGAAATTGGGTTATTCCATTAAAAAAAATAATCGGACGTTAATGTAAGACCCCGAATTTTATGAAATAAAAGTATTCAATTTTTCTTATAATTACTATTCAGTAAATGGTTAAATTGATAAAAGTTTAAAGTTATGGGTGAAATATGAATTTTTTTCAAAATAAGCAAGTGGTTATAAAATAATCATTGTTGTCGGGGAATATTCGTTTGGTCGTGGAATATTCTTTCTGTCGGAAAATATTCGTACGACGGCGCAGCTATTTGTGGGCCCCATAACGAATAACTGTCGGGTGAAGAAAACGACAAATTTGAATTTTTACAAATAACGGCGTAGTTGTTACCGTTAACACTGTTGGAATACCCGGTGGTTAAAATACAGTAATACGCGTTATTGCACAGTAGCACACGGTATTGCATAGTATTTTTAAAATTATTGATTCTTACGTAAGAAGGCACTACTCAATAATTGTTACAGTAATTACTGTTCAATATTTTATTTTATTGATTCAATAATTGCTACGTTGAAATTTTATATTATTGTTGTTCAATAATTGTCACTGCACAGTATTTTCCATTATCAGATTAATAATTCATATTATTTGAATAATATTATTAGATAACATTATTGGCAATGTCTAGAAAGTTCTGTCTAAGGAGAGGTTTGGTCACCTAATTGCGCGCCAGTAAGAAAAAAATTCTTATTGAAAAGCCCCCTCTTTCCTGAGAACGGCCTGATTGTCATAAATGTGATTCTGTAATATTATTTGTGAATAATTAATTATTAATTCATAAGATAAGGAAATATTTATTTTATGTGGATATAAACGAGGGATATATTTTTGTGGTTAAAAATGAAGGAGTTAATGTTGAGGTTTTTATCCGTATTTTTGTCGGAATGGAGGTATTAAAAATCAGGGTTTTTGATATATTTTACGGGGGTTATAATTTTTAATTCGACCGTTGGATCGTGGTAATTTTTGGATATGTTATACATATATAAGTTGAGTATATGTCCACAAATTTTGAACCGTTAAAAATGAACGTATGATTTATTATGAATTTTACAAGATGACTGGTTTAGAAATTGTTGAATTTTCGGAGTTTATCATTTTGATAGAAAATTCTAGAATTGGTGGGCCCCACTTGTGGTTGGTGAAGAAATGTGCTGAATTATATTTCAAATGTGGTGGGTGAGAATAGTAGCAGGTAAAGCCATCAGGTTGCAGGTCAAGCCTACTAAAATTTTTCTATAAATAGAGGGCTAAGTTATAATTAAAAATCACACCAGAAACATAAGCTTTCTCTCTTTCTCTCTCTATATTATGAAGCATATTTTGTGAGTATTTAGATACTTTGAGAGTTGCTATTCAGTGTAAGTTTCCTTCGGCTTTGCATTCCAGTCAAAAATACTGCACTTTTGAGGTAAGGGATTGTAAGGGATAGTAAGGAATTTTAAGGGTTATTATGTTTTTCAGTTCGTAATTCTTCTGACCTTCAGAAAATTCTGTAAAAATTTGAAATGATAATTTGATGAGTTTTCTTGATTGTGTCCAAAAATGGTGATTTTTGGATGTATAGATTGAGAGTTATGAATTTTATGAGAAAAGACTATTTTAAAAGTAACCACTTATAATTCCTTGTGGTTAATTCCAAAATTGATAAAATTTTTATTGGGAGTACATGTATATGATAAGAGTATACTCTGTGAATTTCAGAATTTTTAGAGAAAAGTACAATTTTTGATAAATGTCTAAATATTCGGCTGTTTTGGCCATATGAAAAATAGTAAATGACTTTTAAAAATTCTGAGAAAAATATATGTTCACTATGGGACTATATTATGCTAAATCTCAGGAAAAAAATATTTTTGGAACTGATTTGGTATTTTTTATAAAAATAGTCTTGTTATGAGTAAATGAATTAAATATGTTTTGTGAAGTAAGAAAATTAGAAAATAGGATTATATGACTTTGAGAATCCTATATGAGGTATATGCAGATTTTTGATGAGGATTTTGATTATTGGTGATAAAATCTTATGAGTTTGGTATTTTAGAATGATTAAATGCATTATTTAGTAAAGTGTAAACAATTTAAATAAATTGTTTATAAGCTTAAGAAATATTATTCTTTCAATATCATTATATCGAAATACTGGTATGAATTTTATTGTGGAATTTCTATCTTTTTGTGTCGGATTTACTATTTATGAGTTACTATTCACGAGTTACTATTCATGAGTTACTATTCACGAGTTACTATTCATGATAAAAATTGGTTTCTTTTTCTAACCAAATTATAGTTGATTTACGAATATTACTCTTGAGATTAAAACTAGATGTTGATCATATTATTTTTTATTATTATATATAACATTTTTATAACCCTAATGATGATATTTCTCTTTGACTTGAGTGTAAAGATGGGTAGATTTTTGGTATGATCATGACTATGGGTTATCTTTGGCCAGTAGTGCAAAGTTGAATCGTTGATTGGTATGATCATGACCATTGAATTTATAAGTGAATATCTTTAGCTTAAGTGCAAAGGTGAATTGATCAACATGGTTATAATTATTGTTTATATAAATTCTGAAATGATTATATATTTCTTTGAGATATTAATATCTTTGGCCTGTAGTGTAAAGATGAAATATTGATGAATATCTTTGGCCTGTAGTGCAAAGATAAATTGTTGATGAATATCTTTGGCCCGTAGTGCAAAGATGACATGTTGTTGAATATCTTTGGCCAGTAGTGCACAGATGAACAGATGTTAAGATAAACATGACCAACTGGTAATACAAATGAATATCTTTGGCCGTAGTGCAAAGATGAAGTTATTAGTATGATTATGAACAGGAAATGTGATTTGGTGTAACCATGATCTTTGATGTTTCAGGTAAAGATAGGTGATGAAAATTATCTTCGTCCTGGATGAGAAGAGAAATTTAGAACTACAGTTATGATTATGAGTTATTCATATGATTGTGGACCAGAATTGTTGATTGATGTTACAGGGATAAAACATTGTTGATGGATTTTTAACATGGAGAAGATAATAGACTTTATAGTCTATTTGACTCTTCTAATGGATTGCTCGTTCCGCTGCAACTATGGTTAAAATTATTATCATTTACCATATGTTCTAAATCTCTGATTTATTATTGATGAAGGCTATTGATAATTTAATTATCTTTAGTCATGATATTCTTTACTGAGCTAGTTGTGTTCACCCTTTTGCTTCACAATTCCTTTTAGGTAATAAGAGTGTAGCTGGGTCGAGCGAGGGTAACGGGGAAATAGAACGGTGGTCTCTAGCTGTGGATGTTCTCCCGAAACAGTATAGAAAAGTTTATTTAGTAGTTTTATTTGGTGAATCCAATAGGGTAAGGTGTACCCAACGTTGGAAGGGTGGTTTGCCACTATCATACAAGATGTCTAACGACATACAACCTCGTGTCATCATAAGACATGGATGTGCTCATCCACTTGCTGAGTATATATACGAGCACTACCTATATAATCTTGGTGTTTGTTTGAAGTATAATTCTCAATTAGAGACAGTAGAGATAATGATATGTCAAGAGAAGACTCGCCATTGGGAAGAATATGATAGTAATCTTCTCATTTTTCTTTGGGGTCTATTGGGTCAACCAAGAATAATTCTGTGGCCATATGATATCTATCATAACCTAGACGCATGGCCTCCCATGTACGAAGGTTTCCTTGAGCACTTCCCAAAGATTCTAATTTCTAAAACAGTTTTTGACTATACCTTTATGTAAGGTGTCATTGTGAGGTGATGTCCACGGTTGGAACATGAGTCACATTTGGTATATATTTGTATCCAAACTCACAGCATATGTGTTGTTGTATTTTGCATGACAATTGTTGTAATAAAGTTACAGTTATTTTCCGTACCATGTATTTGGCGACTCAGAATAGGTTGGATGGAATGGACCTATTTTGCGGTCGTTACAGTTAATTTTTTATTTACTAAACTAATGAATTACCCACTGTAGTTGGCACATTTTACTGATTACACAATTGAACTTTTAATTTTTCAAATTACCCAATTAAACTAATTAAAAAATGATTGTTTTAAATATTTTAAAAAATTATTATTATTTGTAGTAAAAAATATTATAAACTTTAATTTTTTTTCCATAAAATGTGTAAAGTTTCATAAAATATAGATTTAAAAAAATTTAAGTTTTATGAAACGTTACTGATTTTTTTTAAAAAAACTCTTTTTTTCCTTTTGAAAATAAAGTTTATTTTTTTGAATCTATATTTTATAAAATTTTACTCATTTTTTTAAAATATGAAGAATTTTCCAATTTTTTTCTTGAAAATAATATTTAATTATAAAAATTATTAATTTCTTTTTTGAAAAAATTGAATCAATTTTTTTATTTATCATTTACTATTTTTTTATTCTTAATTTCTATTTTTAATTTTTTTAAAAAAAATTCTAATATTAAGAATGAGTCATTCTGTTAAAAAATTAAGTAGACATTAATTTAATTTAAAATCACTTTAATTTGTTTGAATCTATATTTATGAAACTCTACTCATTTTATGAAGAAAAAAAAGTTTCTAATATTTTTTACTTAAAATAATAATAATTTTTTAAAATATTTAAATTAATTATTTTTATTGGTTTGATGAGGTAATTTGAAAAATTAAAAGTTCAATGGTGTAACCAATAAAATGTGCCAACTACAGTGGGTAATTCATTAGTTTTGTAGATAAAAAATTAACGTCCGTTTATTTTTTTTAACGAAATGGCCCAATTTCAAAATAATAATTAGTTTAGTGGTGTAATTTGAAAAATTAAAAGTTCAATGATATAATCAGTAAAACCTACCAACTATAGTGGATATTTCTTTAGTTTTGTCTAATGAAATCTAAACCACAAAATATCATTTAAAATATTTTCTTGTTGCACTTTTAAATGCAAAATTATCAATTATACTATCATATTTAATATTTTCTAACATATCATTTTTAATACATAATATCGTTAATCTTTTTATTATTTTATTTTTTTTATACACATAAATACATAAGTTTATAAATATTTTTAGGTCTCTCTCGACTGTGGGCCCTTGGCGGTTGCCCTGGTGGCCCTTGCCCAGGGCCGGCTCTGATGGGGATAGAGCTAAACAAATTCCCGAGCTTTGTCATATCACTGTTCCAGTTCCCATTGATCCCAATATCGACTGCAATAGGTATACTTTATGACATTACGTTTGTCAATGAAACTGTGTTATATTCCAATCTTTAACTTTATGATAGCGGAATACTCCATTTATATCTAATTGTTATATTTAGTTTTAGTCCATTTTAAATAATGTCTTCTAGTTCAGTTGCATGTTTTAAAAAAAAAAAAATTTTTAAAACTTTTGTTTATTTGTTAGAAGAGGTCATGGTATTCATGATGGACATATTATTTTATACATCTCTTGGTATTTTTTTTTAAAATCCTTTTTTATTTCTTATAATCCTATATATGCATAATTTTTAATCCTTTTTATTTCTTATAATCCTATATATGCATAAGAAAGTGATTTTTCTTATCAAAAAATAAAATAAAATCATTACGGAATAATAATAAAATAATTAAATAACCATTTTGTTCTAAAGAAAATGGTCTTTTCACTTGTTAATTTTCCTTTTGCAGCATTTGATGGTTGATAGAGTATTTTGTAGAAGAAAGAAGAAGAAAGAAGAATGGTTCCTTGGTAAAAATAAGCTTGGCCATCAAGAAGAATGGAGCAAATTTTACTTTATAAAGTTAGGACCTGCATGTTTTAATTACTAAGACAGTTTGGATTTGATTGAAATTATGAGCAATTATGTTTACTTTATTATGATAACATTTTATTCTATTGTTATATGTGAATTCTTCCTCAACGCAGAATGCATTTGGTAGTGATGGTGTTTGTTAGAAATTGGTTAAACTTTTAGACAAATTAGTTATTTAACATTCATAAATCATTTATAAGTCTTATAATTTTAACATAGCATAATATAATTCTCTTTCAAAATATAAGATTATTATTGAATTTTTTTACATTTAATTTTAAACTCAAAATTAATATAGAATCATTTTATTTTAGTTAGTATAATAATTAATATTGTAAATTATCTAAAATTTATACAACTGATGACTATAAGATTTCTGTATAATTAATACTGAATTATATAAATCTAAAATTTACGAATATCCCAAGTTACTTTTAAAAATCAATAGCAACGTTTGTTTTTTTATCATTAAAAATCAATTGCAGTATTATATTTTAAAACCAATAGATTATTGATATATTGCAAAAAAGAAAAATTACGTTAAGAAAAATTTATTTAATTATTATCAACCTATAAATGGTGTGAAGGTGTGGTTATATTGCAATATAACCAACATTTTGCATACAATAGGGTTACATTAATTGCATATCCTCCATGGTTGATTTAAACCACCAAATGTCTACAATTTTCGTTCCGAAAGGCTCCATCATTACTTAAAATCCTGCATAGCACTGAAAATAGAAAAAGATAAGTAAAATGGCAAAAAAATAAATAAAATTAAATATGGGGGAATTAACTTGAGAAATTAAATATATATATATATATATATATATATATATATATATATATATATATATATAGAGAGAGAGAGAGAGAGAGAGAGAGAGTTTCCTATGCGAGTGGTCTGCATGCGGACGATCTTTAACTGTCCAAGGAAATAAAAAACATAACTTATAAAAAGCCTAATATAAATTCTTACAAAATAAAAAATTTAAATTGCATGATTTGTCATGATATTAGGGTCAACTAGTTAGTAACCGGTGCAATGCACGAGCTATTTTGAATAACGGATTGCACCTTTGTCTAAAATCAAGACATTACTAAATATACAAATTTTCTGCACTATAAACTGATGAGCCAGACATTATAATAACGGATTGCACCTTTGTCTAAAATCAAGGCATAGTGAACGATTTCCTTTTTGAACAAACTGATGAAAATAAAATCCCATATCACAAACCCAATTTGTCATTTAGAACAAATTCATGAAGAAAGAACCCAAATCACATACCCAATTTTTTTGAAGAAAAATCCCCAAAACACAATACCCATTCATTTTTGAACAAATTCATGAAAAAAAAACTCCAAATCAAATACCCAATTCATTTCTGAATATATTCATGAAGAAAATAGTAAATCTCGGAGTGTGTGTGTAAAGTAGACTACAATGCACCTGCTATCAATTTCCAGGACTTCTCGGCTTTTATTACATAAGCAGGATGATAGAATTCCAGTTCAGCTACTGCCAAACCTGAGAGATGTATATCATACTTATTAGGTAAAATTCACAGGTTGGGCAGCCAAAATTATTTGTTCGGTAAAACCCCAAGATGCGAAATAAAAAATGAATCCAGATGCATGTTGATATCAGTAAATAATAACACAGCTAAATAATTACTGTAATTTATTTTCTGGAACAATCAAATAGAACATTTGCCAGCATTTATGCAAAACACAATAAAATGATTAATCATTTGTAACTCTATATGTTTGACCCCTTCTAAAATTTGCTATTAAGTTTTATTAACAAAATTACGATGAAAACATAAACAAATAGACAGCAGACGAAATCCATTAATCAACTGCAAATGAATTTAACAAATTCAAGGGACTCTACTACAGATGAATTTCTGAACTCAATAGTCCTTATTGTATAGATTAGAAAGCAATTAACAACCACTAAGCAACCCAAGAATATAAGCTGACTGAACTCAATAATTTTAAAACTCCCAAACATGGGGAGGGGACTCAAAAATCTAACAAAAGCATTGATGTTCAAACAAATGCAAACATTCATATTCAGGGCATTAGCCCTCCATATCCAAAGGTTGCTCCAACCCTGCATACATAAACAGTGGATCTGTGTGGGGACAGTTTCCCAGCTCAAATTAAAAGAACGGTTCTTTATATTATTATATTGTTTTAAATATCTCCTTTTTCATAATTCAATCAAAAGAACATCCTGACCAAAGCACCACTTTACTGTATCCAGTGGTTCAATAGTCAATAAATTTTTTCAAAAGTTCCCTATGTTATTATATAATTTTCGCTCCATTTGTATACATTTCACGCCAAAAATGTAAAGGCAAGATCCAAAATAAAGAATGAATCCAGATGCATGTTGATATCAGTACATAAAAACACAACTAAATAATTACTGTAATTTATTTTCGGGAATGTTTCTCATTTTCCCTTCATAATACTACACAAAAATTTGTAGCTAGGAAGGAGAGTAGGAGACACACTATAGTTCAATTTGATATCATGTTTCTCATGGTAACTATTCAGAGCAAATTATAAATATACCAAATGGATCAAAAGCATAAATAATTGCTTACCATGTAGATGTGCTGAGATCTCTACCAAAATTTTATATCCAAATCAACATATGCGCCTCCGTCACATAATGAAAGTCCCCATTCAAAAGCCAAAGGTGGAAAGAAATTATGAATGTAACCTCAAAGCTAAATTTTTAAGTTAAACTATAACATCAATATTTAGAAGTACCAAAGCAACATTGTGAATAACTGGAGACCGATTGAAGAATTCTAGCAACATGAAACCATAATAATATAGTGAACGATTTCCCTTTTGAACAAATTGATGAAAATAAAATCCCATATCACAAACCCAATTTGTCATTTAGACCAAATTCATGAAGAAATAACCCAAATCACATACCCAATTTTCATGAAGAAAAATCCCCAAAACACAATATCCATTCATTTTTGAACAAATTCATGAAAAAAAACTCCAAATCAAATACCCAATTTATTTTTGAATAAATTCATGAAGAAAATAGTAAATCTCGGAGTGTGTGTGTATATATGTGTGTACATACAGATAAAGAAGCATGAAAAAAAAGGACTCACCTCCATTCTATTGCTGATTTCAATTTCTAAATTACTGGGCACATGAAGTTTTCAAAAATCAAGTTGTAGAGGTGTATTTGCAGATTATAGAAGTAGAGATTTTTGATTGTAAATAAAAGGGTTTAAAATCCCCATATCGACTTAGAAGATTAATCAGGGATAAAAAAAATCCATAAAATCCCATATCAAAAACTCAATTTGTTATTTAGAACAAATTCATGAAGAAAGAACCCAAATCACATACCCAATTTCCATGAAGAAAAAAACTCTCCTCTACATGTTAATCGATCAAATCAGCCAAAAAAATAAAAAAAAATAAATGACAAATGATAACACATACATGTCTTAGATAATATCGCAACATCATAGAGATCAAATTGAATTTATGGTTTGAATTTTACATGTGCGGCAGTAGATAGAGAGAGATTATATACATGATGAAAGCTTGTAACGATTCAGGCGATAAAGGGGTTACTGTTACTCCTGAAGAATTAGGAGCCACTGATTGTGGAATTTGAAGTTTCTTAAACCATTTGAGGAGTCGATTGAGTTTATTAAGCGAGAAGGAAACGAAGAGGAAGCGACGAAGCCGATAAGGGTTGATAGAAAAAGAATCGATCGAGTAGAAGTGAAGGAGTCGGTCGAATAAATGATGGACTCGTTCGTGAGTTTTTCAATTGAGCGAGTTAATATTTAATTAACTCAATGAGTTTTACAATTTAAAGAATCGTTTTTACTGTTTTTTTATATAAGGTATTGATACGAATAGAAATTATCACAAGACACCAATATTTGCAATAATCATTATTATTTTAATGACAAGATTACTCCTGATGCTCCTAGCATGGGGTTATAAATATAGAGTCAAAAATTAAAAAGTAACGTCTATATAATAATTAACAATATTTATTACTAGATAAACAGAAATCATGATCAAATTAATTATCCATCATACTTGATCCATACATGGATTAACAAATATATTTGAAAAATATATAAGCATTCGGTCCGGATCTTAAGCTCACCCCTAATTTAACTCACCCGAGTTCACTCCCCCTTTAGCGACGGACCCGGCGACGGTTCGATCATATAACCGTCGTCTATACTTTTAGCGACGGACAACATATAGCGTCACTAAAAGTACAGACGACGGTTGTATGACCAAACCATTGTCGGGTCCATCGCTAAAGGAGGGTGAGCTCGGGTGAGTTGGATAAGGGGTGAGCTTAAGATCCGGACTCTATAAGCATTAATATTTATTTTTAATATATAAGCATTAATTTTTAATCCTTTTTATTTCTTATAATCCTATATATGCATAATAAAGTGATTTTTCTTATCAAAAAATAAAATAAAATCATTACGGAACAATAATAGAATAATTAAAGAACCATTTTGTTCTAAAGAAAATGGCCTTTTCACTTGTTAATTTTCCTTTTGCAGCATTTGATGGTTGAAGAAGAAGAAGAATGGTTCCTTTGGTAAAAAGAAGCTTAACCATCAATAAGAACGGAGCAAATTTTACGTTAAAAAGTTAGGACCTGCATGTTTTAATTACTAAGACAGTTTGGATTTGATTGAAATTATGAGCAATTATGTTTTATAACTCTTATAATTTTAACATAGCATAATATAATTCTCTTCCAAAATATAAGATCATTATTGAATTTTTTGACATTTAATTTTAAATTCAAAATTAATATAGATTCATTTTATTTTAGTTAGTTTAATAATTAATATTGTAAATTATCTAAAATTTATACAACTGATGACTATAAGATTTCTGTATAATTAATATAGAATTATATTAATCTAAAATTTAAGAATATCCTAAGTTACCACTACAAGAAAAACACTTAAAGTCGACGGATGTATTTCCGACGGACTACATTCCGTCGATATTAATGTATTTCCGACGGATCGATCAGTCGAACATAATTAAGTCAGAGATATATTAAATTTGATCGAATTCAGTCAGAATAAGGCTGCTCAAAGGCGCCAACATTTCGCGCCACCGGGAAATACTGTCTCGACTGAATAAGCCTTATGGTCGACAGATAATTCGTCGGAAATAAACTAAAGTCGACGGACCTATTTTCGACAGAACTTCTGTCGAAAATAATCTATTTTAATACAGACTTACAGATCTGTCGATCAGTTTGCTTCTGCTCCATCTCTCTCCTACCTCACTCTCCAGTTTCTCCCTTCTCCCTCCTACCTAACTCTCCGGCTTCTCCCTCCTCCCTCATCCCTACTTCGTTCCCTCGCCCCTCCATAAAACGCCAGCTCCTTTCTCCTCTTTTCTTTCGTACGGCGTTGGTGGGAATCGACGGTGGTGGGTGGATTTTCAGCGGTGGTGGATTTCCGACGACCGTGGGTATCTCTTCTCTTTTGTCTCTAACATTTCGATCAAGTGAGGTAATTTTCTAACTTCAACTCAGTTATGTTAGGGTTAGGGTTTAATTATATGCCAGCCATTGATTTTGGGATTGGCTGTGTTAGTGTTTAATTTATTTTGTTCTATATATGAAACTGATTTTGTGATAGGGTTTATGTCAGCCACAGATTTTGTGTTAAGGTTTATATGTCAGCCACTGTGTTGGTTTGCTGTGTTGCAATTTCGGGTGTTCTGTACTGAAATTTGGGTTTGATTTGATGCAATTTGGATTTGATATTTATACTGCAATATCGGGTTTTGTGACGCCTCCAAAATTAGGTCTACATCACCCATCTTGGGTCGTCAGATACATGGTACAGAATACAAATACAACTTACTAATACAACTGTCGTGTACAATACAACAAAACATAACTGTGAGTTTGAATACAATTATTGTCTACTAGAGACTATACAAACTCAAAAGAAATCCTTATTACAATTATTGTCACACTATTTAACAGAATAGTGAGGACTACTAATACTATCATCTGGTCCATCACTCCGTTTCCCGACTCATCCCAGCTATATTCTCATTTCCTGAAGAGAACAGTGAAATAAAGGGTGAACTCAACTAGCCCAGTAAGAAATATTTTGACTAAGATAATGCAGAATAAATTATCATTAGCCTATAACAGTATTAAACTGATAAAATATAACGAACATCAAGTTTAACTGCAGCGGAACAAGCAATCCATTAAAAGAGTCGAGTAGAGAATAAAATCTACTATCTTCTATGATTTAAAAGGTTTTTCAACACTGTTATCACTGGGACTCGGCTTAATAAAATAATCCACATCATCGAATCACCCCTGCACTACGGCCAAGGATATTATTTAGTATCACGACCATAATTATCCATGCACTACGGGCCAAGAATATTTATGTACTCATTAATGGTCATGATCATGCCAACAACTGTCCATCAATGCACTACGGGCCAATGAGGACTTTTACCACATCATTTGTAACATTACGGTCATGATTATACCGAATAATCTCTAGTCATAATCATACCATGTCCATCTATGCACTACAGGCCACAGATAACTTTTAACATTTTATAAACATGAGGATGATGACAATAATATAAGAATTCAATAAAACAAGTTCAAGAATTAATTTATCCAAGAATTAACAACGTCCAAATTGTCAACATGATACTGCTTTGTGAAGTAAAATTCAAGAATGCTTAGAATAATATTTTCATGAAAAGATACTGATGAAACGCAATTATCAAGGATATTCCACTAATTTCATGGAGTATAGAAGTTAAAACTTAACCAACTGAGTATAATAAAGAATGGAATAACAAAAGAAATCACCCGGCATGCAATAGACCACACAGATAGGTTATTCTAATAGAATAATAAATAATGGAACCAGGTCCGGCGTAAACGCACAGACAGGATATTCCAACAGAATAATAAATAATGGAACCAGGTCCGACGTAAACGCACAGACAGGATATTCCGACAGAATAATAAATAATGGAACCAGGTCCGGTGTAAAACACACAGACAGGATGTTCCAACAGAATAATAACAAGACGAAACCAAGTTCGGTGTAAAACACACAGACAAGATGTTCCAACAGAATAATAATAAAAACGGAACAAGGTCCGGTGTAAAACACACAGACATGATGTTCCAACAGAATAATAGAAGAATATCACCAAGTATAGGGTAGACCGCGTATACAGTTATTCCAACATAATAATAAGAAATGGAATAACAAATGTTCTCTTCATGAATAAGAAAGAATAACACCCCTTACCGTTTTAAAGAAGAACTGAAATAAGGAAGTAGTTAAGTAGCAGAATACTTTTCTTCTCTCTCTCTATAGTTTCTCTCTATACTTTCTCTCTCTAGAGTTCAGTGAATTCGTAAGAAATAATGAAGGCATGAGCTGTTATTTATAGAAGAATAGACTGTATAGTAACTAATCCATGAACGGTCTAGATTGATTTACTTTAATCTGACGGTCCATATTTAAAGAAAAATCTTTTAAATAAAATATAATATATTCTATTTACAGAATAACTTTAATAAAGTATTCTGTTTTATATAAAAAGATGTTTCTGTTTTATTACGTTAATAATACGAATAAAACAAAACTTCATTATCGCTAAATAATTCATATTATTAACTGACAATAATTGAATCAAACTGAGTGACTTCTCACATAAGCATTAATAATCAATACCGTGTGCTACTATGCAACCACACGTATTACTGTACTTTTACTACCGAGTAGTTCAACAGTATCAATGGTAAAACTTTTGCCGTTATTTTTAATAAAATATTTTTGTCGTTTTCTCAATCCGACAATAATTCTGTTGTGGGGTCCACCAATGATTGTGCCGTTGTACGAATATTCCCTGTTAAAATGAATATTTCCCGACCAATCGAATATTATATAACAACTTGCGTACTTTGTAAAATTTATAAATATTACCCACAACTATAACATTATATCAAATTAACTCCATAATATTCAAAAATGATATTTATAGAAAATTCATCTTTATTTATAAAAGTTGGGGTCTTACAACCTCCCCTTCTTATGAAATTTCGCCCTCGAAATTAGGGTACGTACCTGGTATGTCGAAGAGGTAAGGATACCTTGATTTTATTTCAGATTCTAACTCCCAAGTCATTTCCTCAACATCGTGGTTTCTCCACAAAACTTTGACTTGAGGTATAACCTTGGAGCGTAGAATATGTTCCTTCTTATCCAAGATTTGAACAAGAACTTCTTCATACGTCAAATCTTCCGCTATTTCGTCCGGTTCTAACTCAATAATGTGGTTCGGGTCTTCCACATATTTACGTAACATGGATATGTGAAAAACGTTATGAACACGAGACATACTTGGCGGTAAAGCGAGTCTATAAGCCACAGTTCCTACTCGATCGAGGATTAAAAATGGACCGATGAATCGAGGATTGAGCTTTCCTCTCTTTTCAAATCTCGTAACTCCTTTCCATGGAGCAATACGTAAGAACACATGATCTCCTATATCAAATTTCACGTCCTTTCGATGAAGATCAGCATAACTCTTTTGTCGATTTGTGAGGTTTTTATACGTTGTCGGATCGTTTGAATCTTTTCTGTAGTCATACGTACCAACTCCGGTCCCAACAACGTTGCTTCACCCACCTCATCCCAGCATACTGGAGAAAGACATTTTCTTCCATACAATGCTTCGAATGGAGCCATGCCAATACTTGCTTGATAACTGTTGTTGTAGGAAAACTCCACCAATGGTAAGAACTTGTCCCAACTTCCCTTGAAATCAAGGACACAGAGTCTTAATAGATTTTCAAGAATTTGAATAGTCCTCTCTGATTGTCCGTCCGTCTGAGGATGATATACCGAACTAAATCGTAAATCTGTGCCCATAGCATTTTGTAAACTAACCCAAAATTATGAAGTGAATCTTGGGTCTCGATCAAAAACTATGGATACTAGCATACTATGCAGTCTTACAATCTCGTTTATGTACATACGAGCAAGACGTTCAAGTGTATAAGTTTCTCGTATCGGTAAGAAATGAGCAGACTTGGTCAATCTATCAACAATGACCCAAATATCTATACCTTGAGAAACCTTAGGAAGACCGGTAACGAAATCCATGGTAATGTGCTCCCACTTCCATTCTGGAATTTTAAGTTGTTGCAATGGACCTTTTGGTACATGATGCTCCGCTTTGACTCGTTGACAAGTTAGACACCTCGAGATAAACAACGCTATCTCTCTCTTCATATTGATCCACCAAAATATATGACGAAGATCATGATACATTTTGGTACTTCCAGGATGGATTGCAAACGGTGTGTTGTGCGCCTCCATCATGATTTCATACTTTAAATCAGGGTTGTTAGGAACACAAAGTCTGGAGTTGACTTGAAGTATTCCTTCTTCATCGATTCTTGCTTCCGGCATAGCACCTTCTTGCACTTTCTTCCTCATACGCATCAGCTCCAGGTCTGTAGCTTGAGCAGCTTTAACTTTTTCGATTAAAGTTGGTTCTACTCGTATATTCACCATCATCACATGGTTCCCTGGAGTCTTTAACTCTATCTCCATCCTTTGCAAGTCACACAAAATGGGCCTTTGTGTTGACAATATCGTACTGGTACTTGCATATGATCTTCTACTCAATGCGTCAGCTACCACGTTCGCTTTTGCAGGATGGTATTGAATGGTATAATCATAATCTTTCAACAGTTCAAGCTAACGTCGTTGTCGCATGTTAAGTTCCTTTTGAGTGAAGAAATATTTGAGGCTTTTATGATCCGTAAAGATCTCCACCTTCTCCCCATACAAGTAATGCCTCCAAATTTTAAGTGCAAAGACAACAGCTGCCAACTCTAGATCATGAGTAGGATAATTCCTCTCATATTCCTTGAGTTGTCTTGATGCATAGGCTATGACTTTTCCATGTTGCATGAGAACGCATCCCAACCCTTTGCTCGAAGCATCACTGTAGATGACAAATCCCTCCGAGCCAGATGGTATTGTTAGAACAGGTGCTGAAATGAGTCTCCTCTTGAGTTCTTGAAAACTCTTCTCACATTCTTCGCTCCAACCAAACTTTGTATCTTTCTGAGTCAGCTGAGTTAATGGAGTAGCGATTCGAGAAAATTCTTCCACGAATCTCCGATAATAACCAGCTAAACCAAGAAAGCTACGTACTTCGGTCACTGATTTAGGTTGCTCCCAGCTTTGAATAGCTTCAATCTTTGCCGGGTCAACAGATATTCCATGACTTGATACTATGTGCCCAAGGAATGCTACCTCCTCCAGCCAGAACTTGCATTTCTTCAACTTGGCATAAAGCTTGTATTCACGAAGTTTTTAGAGTACCAGCCTCAAGTGTTGCTCATGATCTTCACGGCTTTTGGAATAAATAAGGATGTCATCAATAAAGACGACCACAAAGTGATCCAAATATTCATTGAATACCCGGTTCATCATATCCATGAAGGCAGCAGGAGCATTAGTCAATCCAAAGGACATGACTAGGAATTCATAATGCCCGTACCGAGTTCTGAAAGCCGTCTTTAGAATATCCTCAGTTCTAACCTTCAGCTGATGATATCTAGAACAAAGATCGATCTTTGAAAAGAATTGTGCTCCTTGCAATTGGTCAAACAGGTCATCAATACGTGGCAATGGGTACCTGTTTTTGATG
Source organism: Panax notoginseng (assembly GCA_016801055.1). Classification (NCBI taxonomy): domain Eukaryota; kingdom Viridiplantae; phylum Streptophyta; class Magnoliopsida; order Apiales; family Araliaceae; genus Panax; species Panax notoginseng. Next base: position 188,891,462 of record CM029020.1, read on the forward strand.
GTGACATGATTCAACTCCCGATAATTAATACAAAGTCGCATACTTCCATCTTTCTTCTTCACGAATAGAATGTGAGCACCCCAAGGAGAAGTACTAGGACGAATAAAGCCAATGTCTAACAATTCCTGCAGTTAGATCTTTAACTCCTGAAGTTCAATATGAGTCATTCGATATGGGGCTTTGGAAATGGGTTTTGTACCGGGTTCAAGGTCGATACAAAATTCAATTTCATGCTCTGGGGGTAGGCCAGGAAGTTCTTCAGGGAATACGTCAGGGAATTTATTAACAATAGAAATATCATTCAAAACTGACGTATTTTTGTTTAAATCCGTGACATGAGCTAAGAAAGCTTGACATCCTTTTTTTAATAAACGAATAGCTTTATGGCTTAAGATGACAGCGATTGATTTTAATGGGTTGGTTGCTTGAATTCGCATAATAGGTCGATTAGGAATATGAAAGCTAACAACCTTACGAAAATAATCAATTTTTGCATGATGAGTAGTTAACCAATCAATCCCTAGAATCACGTCAAATGTAAATATTTTTAATGAAATAAGATTGACAGGTAATGTGCGGGTACCAACTTGAACCAAACAAGACTTATAAACCGTGGATGTAATGAAGGTTTCTCCCAATGGAGTTTCAACAGATAAGTCAAAGTCTAATTTCTCCAAAGTCAAATTTAATCGATGAGCGCAAGTAGGAGAAATAAAAGAATGGGTAGAACCGGTATCAAATAAAGTATAAACTTCGTTAGAGTTTATGATAAGCTTACCCGTGAGGACCTCATTCTGGTTCCTTTCTTTCTGGTAGGTCACAACAAACGCTCTCCCTTGCACTACCGGTTTTAACTTTTCTGGGATGGCCTTTGGTGTCTCCATCCTGGCTGAACTTGTTTTTGGTAAACGACAAAATCGAGCTAAATGACCTTCTCTTCCACAATTATAACATGCTTTAGACGACATCGCACAGTTTAGACTGATGTGCCCCTCCCCTCTGCATTTAAAACATATGATAGGTGGTCGTTCTCCTTCCTTAACAACGGGTGTTGGTGCTAACGTCTTTCTATCATTGTTGAATCTCCTCTTCTTGAAATGAACATTCTTATTATTTTGGCCCTGATTACCACCGAAGTGGTTACCATTTCTGGTCTGTTGATTCCCTCCACGCTTGTTGTCACCGCTTCGATGACTGCTCTCACTGGTATTATCATTTTGCCGACTGCTCTTTTTTGGTTGCGTTGACTCATTATCGCGCTCAACTAACTGAGCCCTATTCACAACATCTGAATACAAACACAATTTATGAGAAATAAGATGTTGACGTATCTCAGGTTTCAAACCTCTCAAAAACATTCGCGTCGTTCGCTCTTCATTATCCACCAAGTGGGACGCAAACCGGGACAACTCAGTAAATTTAGCCTCATACTGCGACACAGTCATATTATTCTGCTCTAATTTGATGAACTCCACCTCCTTCATGTGACGAACACTTTCGGGAAAGTATTTGTCATTGAACAGCTCTTGGAACTTCTCCCAAGACATCTTCAGTGCGGCAGGTTGAGTACGCTTAATCGATTCCCACCAGTAATCTGCCTCTCCTCGCAACATAAAGGCGGCAAAGGGAACCTTTTACTCCTCAGAGCATCCCAAGACATTAAATATCTTGGTGATCTGCATTATCCATGTTTCCGCTATAAGTGATTTTGGCTCTCCCTTAAACTCCGGTGGTCCCAACTCCTTGAACTGTTTAGCGATGACCGTCCGAGAGTTTTCAGTGTTTCCACCTATATTTTGGACAGGAGCCGCTCTCGCCTGCTGTTGCATGAACTGCATAAAGCTTCTGAACATTCCATCATTCATCATCTGGTCAGTGTTGTTGTTTGCATGAGGATTGTCACCTTCCTGATGTACATTATCCTGATTATTGATATGTGGTGAATCAACAGTCGCCTGTGCTCCAGTGTTATTCTCAACATTCTCAGATGTCATTTTCAGATACTGCCACAAAACAAAAGTTAATTGATATGTCATATATTATCATTATATTCTGACCGACCAATTAAATATCATACAAATAAACTTAGGTAGGTCATACTAGCGAAGGAATTTCCCGTCTCTCCCCTCCTAGTTCTATTCTCACATCTTAGCCAGGGATCATATCCCTAAGCTCTGATACCAACTGTGACGCCCCCAAAATTAGGTATAAATCACCCATCTTGGGTCGTCAGATACATGGTACAGAATACAAATACAACTTACTAATACAACTGTCGTGTACAATACGACAAAACATAACTGTGAATTTGAATACAATTATTGTCTACTAGAGACTATACAAACTCAAAAGGAGTCCTCATTACAATTATTGTCACACTATTTAACAGAATAGTGAGGACTACTAATACTATCATCTGGTCCATCACTCCGTTCTCCGACTCGTCCCAGTTATATTCTCATTTCCTGAAGAGAACAGTGAAAGAAAGGGTGAGCTCAACTAGCACAGTAAGAAATATTTTGACTAAGATAATGCAGAATAAATTATCATTAGCCTTCAACAGTGTTAAACTGATAAAATATAACGAACATCAAGTTTAACTGCAGCGGAACAAGCAATCCATTAAAAGAGTCAAGTAGAGAATAAAATCTACTATCTTCTATGATTTAAAAGGTTTTTCAACACTGTTATCGCTGGGACTCGGCTTAATAAAATAATCCACATCATCGAATCACCCCTGCACTACGGCCAAGGATATTATTTAGTATCACGACCACAATTATCCATGCACTACGGGCCAAGAATATTTATGTACTCATTAATGGTCATGATCATGCCAACAACTGTCCATCAATGCACTACGGGCCAATGAGGACTTTTACCACATCATTTGTAACATTACGGTCATGATTATACCGAATAATCCCTAGTCATAATCATACCAAGTCCATCTATGCACTACATGCCACAGATAACTTTTAACATTTTATAAACATGAGGATGATGACAATGATATAAGAATTCAATAAAACAAGTTCAAGAATTAATTTATCCAAGAATTAACAACGTCCAAATTGTCAACATGATACTGCTTTGTGAAGTAAAATTCAAGAATGCTTAGAATAATATTTTCATGAAAAGATACTGATGAAACGCAATTATCAAGGATATTCCACTAATTTCATGGAGTATAGAAGTTAAAACTTAACCAACTGAGTATAATAAAGAATGGAATAACAAAAGAAATCACCCGGCATGCAATAGACCACACAGACAGGTTATTCTAATAGAATAATAAATAATGGAACCAGGTCCGGCGTAAACGCACAGACAGGATATTCCAACAGAATAATAAATAATGGAACCAGGTTCGGTGTAAACGCACAGATAGGATATTCCGACAGAATAATAAATAATGGAACCAGGTCCGGTGTAAAATACACAGACAGGATGTTCTAACAGAATAATAACAAGACGGAACCAGGTCCGGTGTAAAACACAGACAAGATGTTCCAACAGAATAATATAAGAATGTCACCAAGTATAGGGTAGACCGCGTAAACAGGTTATTTCAATATAATAATAAGAAATGGAATAACAATAGTTCTCTTCATGAATAAGAAAGAATAACACCCCTTACCGTTTTAAAGAAGAACTGAAATAAGGAAGTAGCTAAATAGCAGAATACTTTTCTTCTCTCTCTCTATAGTTTCTCTCTATAGTTTCTCTCTCTAGAGTTCAGTGAATTCGTAAGAAATAATGAAGGCATGAGCTGCTATTTATAGAAGAATGGACTACATAGTAACTAATCTATGAACGGTCCAGATTGATTTATTTTAATCTGACGGTCCATATTTAAAGAATTTTTTTTAAATAAAATATAATATATTCTATTTATAGAATAACTTTAATAAAGTATTCTGTTTTATATAAAAAGATGTTTCTGTTTTATTACGTTAATAATACGAATAAAACAAAACTTCATTGTCGCTAAATAATTCATATTATTAACTGACAATAATTGAATCAAACTGAGTGACTTCTCATATAAGCATTAATAATCAATACCGTGTGCTACTATGCAACCACACGTATTATTGTACTTTTACTACCGAGTAGTTCAACAATATCAATGGTAAAACTTCCGTCGTTATTTTTAATAAAATATTTTTGTCGTTTTCTCAATACGACAATAATTTCGTTGTGGGGTCCACCAATGATTGTGTCATTGTACGAATATTCTCTGTTAAAACGAATATTTCCCGACCAATCGAATATTATATAACAACTTGCGTACTTTGCAAAATTTATAAATATTACCCACAACTATAACATTATATCAAATTAACTCCATAATATTCAAAAATGATAATTATAGAAAATTCATCTTTATTTATAAAAGTTGGGGTCTTACAGGTTTGATGATAATTATACTGCAATTTGGGTTTGATAATTATAATGCAATATTGGGCTTGATAATTATACTGCAATTTGGGTTAGATATATATGTTGCAATTTGGGTTTGATAAAATTTGGATTATATTTAGGTATAGTTGAGTAGTATATTTGTTATTTCTGAGTTCTGACGGAATTCTTGACAGAATTTCTGTCAGAATTAATCAATTACAAAATTTGGAGGCACTGTGTATATATTTCTTATGTTTCCCAATATTAAAATTATCCAAGTAGAATTTACTTAATTTCTTAATTAATACTAACACAATTTAATTAAAATATAATAATTTAATAAAAATAAATTATATTAATTTAATGTAATACAAAATAAAATAAAATAAAAATTTTAATTTTAATTTAATATATTATATATAATAAATAAATAAAATAAAATTAATAATAAACTAAAATAAATTAAATAATTTAATTTAATTTATTTAATTTAAAATAATTAAATTTTACTTAATTAATTTTAGTTAATTTAAATAATTAATATAAGATAATATAAAAAAATAAAAATAAAATAAATAAATCTAAATAAATAAATTTATTTAATTTAATTTAACTAAATATAATTAAATGTTACTTAATTAAATTTAATTAATTTAAACAATTAATATAATAAAAAATAAAAAAAATCTAAATAAATAATTTAATTTAAATTAACTAAATAAAATAAAATAATATAATATAACACAACATAGCCTAAAATAAAATAAATTAAAATAGATAAAAAAATCCAAATTTTATAATTATATTAAATTTAAAATAAATAAAATAAAATTAATAATAAACTAGAATAAATTAAAATTTTAAATTTTAATTTAATATAATTAAATGTAAATTAATTTAATTTAAATAATATAATATGAAAAAATAAAATAAAATAAAATAATTATCTTAAACTAAGTAGCATTTACTTAGTTTTTTATTACATAAAAAATATCCCGAATTAAATAAAATCAAAGCTAATAAATTAAATAAACAAAAATTAAAATAACATAATATATTTGAAATAATTAACATAAAATAAAATAATAAACTAAGTTGAATTTGCTTAGTTTTCTACAATTAAAAGTAACTGAATAAGTTGTCTACAATAAACTTATAAGTAGCATTTACCTAGTTTTTCATTGGTAAAATAAACTAAGTAGCATTTACTTAGTTTGTCATAATTTTCAATAAACTCAATAATGTCATATGTTAAATCTTCAATACACTCAATTGACAATCAATTACGATTATACACTTTATAGTACATATATCATTACATTAATCTATAAATATTGATTATAGGTAGGAGCTTAGAAACCCATTTGACATTCACTCATTAGGAGTGAATGTCGAATAGTCCTCAGTTTGGGACTGTTATTGGACGTTATGTCTCTCACTTAGGTCGGTGTCAATTCACAAGGTGCATTTTTATAAACTTTTGAGGATTTTTCAGCTTGTGTCTCTACATGTTCTCCAAGTGCATACTTAGACTAAGTTGTCTGGTCTATTTCGTGTACTTGGAGACCATGGGAAGGTGCTGCTGAAATTTTCTTAAAATATAGAAACGTGCTTAAGATTGGCACTAGTGAGGAGACGCATCTAGGAACGGGATAGAAGCCTAACCCCTGTAGAGTGGAGATATATATACTAGGTAAACTAAATACATGTGCATGGACCACATTCATGATTATTCTTGATCTAATTGGGTATTTTCTTCAATTAAAGATGTCAGCTGACCGGAGTTGGATGTACCGTAGGATTAAAATTGATGGGAGGGGATTAGTTGATTCGTACCGTGATGGGGTGTCCAATTTTATGAACAAAATAATAGAACATGTTGATGATCCGAACGGAAAGATGAGTTGCCTGTGTGTAAGACCCCAATTTTTATAAATAAAGATGAATTTTCTATAAATATCATTTTTGAATATTATAGAGTGAAATTGATATAATGTTATAGTTGTGGGTAATATTTATAAATTTTGCAAAGTACGCAAGTTGTTATATAATATTCGATTGGTCGGGGAATATTCGTTTTAACAGAGAATATTCTTACGACGACACAATCATTAGTTGACCCTACAACGGAATTATTGTCGAATTGAGAAAACGACAAAAAAACTTTATGAAAATAACGGCGGAAGTTTTACCATTAATACTGTTGAACTACTCGGTAGTAAAAGTACAGTAATACGCATGGTTGCATAGTAGCACACGGTATTGATTATTGATGCTTACGTGATAAGTCACTCAGTTTTGTTTTATTGGTATTATTATTGTAATAAAACAGAAAAGCTTTTTATATAAAACAGAATACTTTTATAAAGTTATTCGTTTTATTAGGCTAATAGTAAAATCTTTTTATATAAAACAGAATACTTTTATAAAGTTATCTGTTTTATTATACAATAATTAGAATATATTATATTTTATTATGCATAGTACCTGCATAGTGTTTGCATAGTAAATTTTTTTATAAAGTTATTCGTTTTATTAGATTATAAATAGAATATATTATATTTTATTTAAAAGATTTTGCTTTAAATATAGACCATCAGATTAAAGTAAATCAATCTAGACCGTTCATGAGTTAGTTACTATGCAGTCCATTTTTCTATAAATAGAAGCTCATTCCTTCATTATTTCTTACGAATTCACTGAAACTCTAGAGAGAGAAGTTATAGAGAGAAAGAAGAAAAGTATTCTACTACTACACTAGTCATATATTCAGTATTCTTCTTCTTAAGGTAAGGGATATTATTTGTTGTACTCGTAAAGGGTATTTTTTCTTTCTTATTCATGAAGAGAGAACTTCTGTTATTCCATTCTTTATTATTCTGTTGGAATAACCTGTATAAGCGGGCTACCCTATACTTGGTGACATTCTTCTATTATTCCGTCTTTATTATTATTCTGTTGGAATATCCTGTCTGTTCGTTTTACGCCGGACTTGATTCCATTATTCATTATTCTGTTAGAATATCCTGTCTGTGCGTTTACGCCGGACCTGGTTCCATTATTTATTATTCTGTCGAAATATCCTGTCGGTGCGTTTACGCATGACCTGGTTCCATTATTTATTTTCCTGTTGGAATAACCTGTCTGCGCGGTCTATCGCATGCATGGTGATTTCTTTTGTTATTCCATTCTTTATTATATTCAGTTGGTTAAAGTTTTGACTTTTATACTCCATGAAATTAGTGGAATATCCTTGATATTTACGCTTCATCCAGTATATTTTCATGAAAATATTCTTCTGAGCATTCTTGAATTTTACTCCACAAAGCAGTATCATGTTGACAATTTGGACGTTATTAGTTCTTAGATAAATTAATTCTTGAACTTGTTTTATTGAATTCTTATATCATTGTCATCATCCTCATGTTTATATTATGTTGAAAGTCATCTGTGGCCTGTAGTGCATAGATGGACTTGGTATGATTATGACCAGGGATTATTCGGTATAATCATGACCGTAATGTTACAAATGATGTGGTAAAAGTCCTCATTGGCCCGTAGTGCATTGATGGACAGTGGTTGACATGATCATGACCATTAATGAATACACAAATATTCTTGGCCCGTAGTGCATGGATAATTGTGGTCGTGATACTAAAGAATATCCTTGGCCGTAGTGCAGGGGTGATTTGATGATGTGGATTATTTATTAAGCTGAGTCCCAACGATAAAAGTAATGAAAAACCTTTTAAATCATAAAAGATAGTAGATTTTATTCTCTACTTGACTCTTTTAATGGATTACTTGTTCCGCTGCAGTTAAACTTGATGTTTATTATATTTTATCAGTTTAACAATGTTGAAGGCTAACGATAATTTATTCTGCATTATCTTAGTCATAATATTTCTTACTGGGCTAGTTGAGCTCGCCCTTTTGCTTTCATTGTTCTCTTCAGGAAATGAGAACGTAACGGGGACTAGTCGGGGAACGGAGTGACGATTCAGAGGATAGCATTAGTAGTCCTCACTATTCTATGAAATAGTGTGAAAATAAATGTATTGATGACTTATTTTGAGTTTGAATCCTGTTTAGAAGAAAGTGTTGTATTTAAACTCACAACTTATATTTTGTCGTATTTTACACGACAGTTGTATAATTAAGTTTTATTTGTATTTTGTACCATGTAGTTGACGACTCAGAATAGGTGATGTATACCTATTTTGGGGGCGTCACACTGTGTTTCAAGTGTAAGAACATGATATGAAAGACTGCCGATGAAGTTAAATTTGACTTATATTTACGTGGGTTTGTGGATGGGTATTCGGTATGGATTCATCACGGGGAATTAGCTAAGTTTAGAGAACGGACAGAAAGTACTGTAGACCAATCAGTTCACGGGAATTTGCAATCAGATAACTATGATGTTTTTGCAGATGTTGGTTGATGCAACTTTTTATAAATGAAATTGAATTTTCTCTATTTATTATAGTAAGTGTTGATTTAATTAATGTGGTTAGTTATGGGTAAAATGCGTAAATATTTTAAATAAGCAAGTGGTTATAAAATATTCATTGTTGTTGGGGAAGTCGTGGAATATTCTTACTGTCGGGGAATATTCGTACGATGGCGCAGCGTTGTGTGGGCCCCATAACGAAAAGCGATTGGATGAAAAAAACGACAAGTATGAGTTTTTATAAATAACGGCGTAGTTATTACCGTTAACACTGTTGGAATACCCAGTGGTTAAAATACAGTAATACGTGGTGTTGCACAGTAGCACACGATATTGCACCAATTATTGATTCTTACATAAGAAGGCACTGCTCAATAATTGTTACAGTTATTACTGTTCAATATTTTATTTTATTGATTCAATAATTGCTACATTGATATTTTATATTATTGTTGTTTCAATAATTGTCACTACACAGTATTTCCCATTATCAGATCAATAATTCATATTATTTTAATAATATTATTAGATAGCATATTATTGGCAATGTCTAGAAAGTTCTGTCTAAGGAGAGGTTTGGTCACCTAATTGCGCGCCAGTAAGGAGAAATCCTTATTCATTTAAATATATTACTATATTTTAATAATATAATAATGATGATATTTTTACGATGAATGTGTGATATATGAATAAATTAGGAGGACGAGTATTTTTGTTGCAATAAATGATAAAAACATATTAAACATGTCGGTGGGCCTAATTTTTGATTGAAATTTGATTATAGCCTGTAAAATCGTCCGTATATGGATTTCAGTCAATTTCTGTTTGGAATTTAAAAAAACTTAAACTTACAAAATTGTAGAGAATTGAATTTCCTATGAAATGGACATAAGATTCGAAATTTTTTGATAAAATAGCTATTTATTATGAATTATTGAAGTTCCGAAATAAATAATTTTTGAAGTTTTAAATATTTGTTTTAATAAAAACGTTTTTTGCAATTGGGTGGGCCCCACAGGTGTTGTAAACATGCTGAAATCAGTTTGTCTAAGGTGGACGTGAATTTTTTTTAATTATATTAATATTTTATTAAATTTTTTGCTTTGGTGTTCTAAGTATTTTCCTATAAATAGGGTGCTTAGGTTAGAATTGAAAATCACACCAGAAACTGAAGTTTTCTCTCTCTATATTATCGAGCGTATTTTTGTGAGTATTTTGATACTTTGAGTGTAGCTATACGGTGAAAGTTTCCTTCAGCACTATATCCGGTATTCCAGTCAGAAATACTGTCCTTTTGAGGTAAGGGATGTTATTTTTTTTAGCTGATATTATTTCTTCCAATATCATTATGCCGAAATATTGATATAAATTTTATTGTAGAATTTTTACCTTTTTGTGTCGGGATTACTATTCACGTATACGGCACTATTCATGAATACGACACTATTCACCGAAAAATGAAAATTTCTCTTCTTTGTCCCAGATTTCTATTTTTTGTTACTATCTTTGATTGTATTCATATTTTGATCTTTATTCTTGAATTTTACTCCACTATGGTATATTATAGGGTGTTTTTAAACATGGATAAACCGAAGTACGAATCCCTAATATTTGTTCTTTTGTCTCACTAGATTCGTTTTCTTTAAAATATTTTCATCATTCTCAGTCCTAAATGATGATATTAGTGAATATCTTTGGTCTGTAGTGCAAAGATGAATGATTAACTGATGAATATCTTTGGTCCGTAGTGCGAAGATGAATAGGTGTTTAGATGAACATGACCAACTGGTAATACAAATGAATATCTTTGGCATGTAGTGCAAAGATGAATATTTGATTCAAGATGTATATTAATTGATGTTACAAGGATAAAATATTGATGATGAACTTTTAAATTCATAGAAGATAGTAGATTTCATTCTCTACTTAAATTTCTAATGAATTATTATTTTCGCTGCGAATATTGATCTGAAACTTATTGTCTATTATATTATATCAGATTTTTCCCTGTTGAGGACTAACAATAATTTGTTCTATATTATCTTAGTCATAATATTCTTTACTGGGCTAGTTGAGCTCACCCTTTTTATTTTTGTTCCATTTTTCTTCTCAGAAAACGAGAATATAGCGGGAAATAGTTGGGGTGTGTAGTGATGTTCCAAGGCAGTTGTTATAGTAATCCTTACTATTTTGTAAATAGTGTATTAATAATTGTAATGAGAACTTATTTGAGTGTGGATATTGTCTAGAAGACAATATTTATTTTTAAACTCACAGTTTATGTGTTGTCGTATTTTGCACGACAATTATATTAATAACGTTATAGTTATTTCTGTACCATATATTTAACGACTTAGAATGGGTGATATATACCATTTTGGGGGCGTCACAGTATGGCCCTACAAATATTGACTGGGTTGAAAGCGAGCATGCATCAAGTAGTGCTCAGCAAAAGCCAAATGATTCAGCAGCTGCTTTCTACAAGTTGCTATCTGAATCGGGTGTTCCATTGTATCCTGGAAATGACAAGCACACCCGACTTTCTACAGTTACGAAGCTTTTACATTTCAAGAATGAGCATGACTGCAGTGAAAGAGGATTTAATGATTTGCTTGATATTCTCAGCGAGTTCTAACCTAGGAATAATACTCTGCTCGCAAATTACTATGAAGTGAAGAAGATGGTTAAGGGGTTGAATCTAGGGTATGAGAAGATCGATGCTTGTGAGCAGGATTACATGTTATACTATGGGGAGGACAAAGATAAGGTGCAGTGTGATATCTGCAACTCGCCAAGGTACAAGATCACAAAACGTGGGCAGAAGGAGAAACATGTTTTAAAGAAGATATTACGGTACTTTCCTCTTGCGCAGAGGTTGCAGCGGCTATTCATGTCTGCGCACACTGCTAAGCATATGAGTTGACATAAAACAAGAGATGTCGTGCCTGACATATGAGTTGGTCACTTGTCGGGCAGCGACCTAGTGGACTAGCTAAGTGATCTAATATTTCCACCGCCTGGGAAGGAGCATGGTAAGTTGAGAGCTATAAGATATGGGAAAAGTTATAACTGGACACACTCGTCGATTTGGTTTGAGTTGCCCTACTGGGTCACGCTAGCACTTTGTCATTGTATATATGTTATGCATACAGAGAAGAATGTATTCAAGAACTTGTTTTACACCGTAATAGATACGAGTGGTAAAACAAAAGACAATGATAAAGTACGTAAAGACTTGGAGGAAATAAATATCAGGCGGGAATTGTGGCTCCGACCTAACAACACAAAACCAAAAGCTCCATTTTGTCTTACCAAGCAGCAGGTTGAAAACATTTGCAAGTGGCTTAGCGACTTGAAGCTCCCAGATATATATGCTTCTAACATATCTCGTTGTACTAAGGTTGAGCAGTTGAAAAGTACTGGGTTCAAAAGTCACGACTGTCATGTATTCATGCAGAAGTTGATGCCAATTGCATTCCGTGAAGAAGTGGAAGATGTGGTTGTCAGTCCGTACGTGATGGAGGAAGATGATACTGAGGAAGAAATTGATACAGAAGAGGAAGAGACAGAATCAGAGGATGAAAATGATTTTGATTCTGACGGGTTTGACGACGTACTACTTCTTCAGAACTTGGTGTTTTGTAAATATTATACCACTAAAACAAATCATTAAAGTTGTTGCAATGAAATTTCACTAATGCAAATTTATGTTTGTTATTTAAGTAGTACAACTATGCCTAGACATAGCGGTGGAGGCGGCCGTGGTGGGGGCCGCGATGGATCGGGTGACGGCTCCCAGGGCGGGTCGTCTTCGTCAGCTAGTGAGTTAGTACTTTTTTTCATAACTATATTAAACATTCAATACAAAAACTATATCAATGTCATAACTATATTAAACATACAGATGCTAGACGTCGGCGTCAGCGAGGGCCTAACCTCGGTCTATTAGGTCATCTGCTAGCGGTTCCTGACATCTGCCCCGTTGATGTCGGGTCATCATGGTAGGTTTCAACTTTAGTATATCACTTATGTTCAATTAGAATGATATTTTTATGTGATTAATAAATTAAAATGTCCCATGCCAATTTTGTTTTCTAGTATTATGGATTCGGTCGCTAAGCAGACCGTACACACCATATGCCTGGTGCATCTTCCGACTGGCTGCATGCGATTTAGCCAGTACTCGCGTTACGATGCCAGCTTTATGGTGACAATGTTGCAGGAGTTTCACGTAAGTCGAATTACATATACAAATTCAAGGTTCAAGTTATTTACATATTGTTCAAATAATTAATTATACGTATGTTATGTCCGTTTAATAGAGGTATTATAGATACAATCCCAGCATCACTAAGGCAGATGGTGACACTGTTATTATTGCGCACATCTCGAAGAACTATTCCGGCTGGCTGTACAAGATGCGTATGAGGTCAGTCCGGGCAGTAGAGGAATCACCCGGGACTACTATACGCCATCATCAACCGCCGACAGTATCAGATGCAACATGGGCTGCCATGTGTACATATTGGGATGATGCTGCCTTCAAGACCAAGTCTGAGCAAATGAAGGAGAATCGAGGCCACACTACAACAAAAAGGCTTATCAGCGACCGCACATCTGCGACCGCATATAGTCGCAGATGGGTATCAGCGACCGGATGCAGTCGCTAATAGTAGTCGTAGAAAATCTTGTCGCTAAAATGACATCAGCGACCAACAATAGCGACCGTATTATTAGCGACCGCAATCAGCGACCTCAGCTGTCGCTATTCTGACTCATGCTGAGTCATGCGTCAAACGTGATGTGGCACACGTGTCAGCGACTGGTAATAGCGACCGCATGCGGTCGCTGAAGTAGAAGCACCTTACTCGGTCGCTAATACTGTATCAGCGACCGCACGCGGTCGCTGACTTTGTTTTTTTTTATAAATATTTTTCCTGTTTTATTGATTTCCCAAAAATAACCTGCTTTGTACCTGCTTTTTATCCCAACACACAGCAGTATATATAAGCATCCATCCATGATAACTACTATATGATAAACATCCATCCATACATACAGTCCAAAGAATGAATCTAAATCAACACAACACAATACAATCGTAAACATCCATATAATAGAATCGTAAACCAATACAGTCCAAAGATAAGTAGTTTAAAAGATTACAAGGCTTTAAAAATCTAAAAAACAAGTCTAACAAGGCTTTACAAATCTAACATGCATGACTGGTCTAGCTCTTCATGGATCATTCAAATTAGTACCCTGTAATTAACAAAAGAATAAAACATATATGTTACATGTGTTGATACTGCTATGACTTGGGGAAAGCTAAATAATAGACAATGTACGTAATGAAACATTAAAAGTACCTGGTCGCCACCCTGATGCTGTGATGTTGCTGTAACGACCCCAAAACAGGTCCATTCCACCCAACCCATTCTGAGTCGTCAAATACATGGTACAGAAAATAACTACAACTTTATTACAACAATTGTCGTGCAAAATACAACAACACATATGCTGTGAGTTTGGATACAAATATATACCAAATGTGACTCATGTTCCAACCGTGGACATCACCTCACAATAACACCTTACATAAAGGTATAGTCAAAAACTGTTTTGGAAATTAGAATATTTGGGAAGTGCTTAAGGAAACCTTCGTACATGGGAGGCCACGCGTCTAGGTTATGATAGATATCATATGGCCACAGAATTATCCTTGGTTGACCCAATAGACCCCAAAGAAAAACGAGAAGGTTACTATCATATTCTTCCCAATGGTGAGTCTTCTCTTGACTTATCATTATCTCCACTATCTCTAATTGAGAATTATACTTCAAACAAACACCAAGATTATATAGGTAGTGCTCGTATATATACTCAGCAAGTGGATGAGCACAACCCTGTCTTATGATGACACGAGGTTGTATGTCGTTAGACATCTTGTATGATAGTGGCAAACCACCCTTCCAACGTTGGGTACACCTTACCCTATTGGATTCACCAAATAAAACTACTAAATGAACTTTTCTATACTGCTTCGAGAGAACATCCACAGCTAGAGACCACCGTTCTATTTTCCCGTTACCCTCGCTCGACCCAGCTACACTCTTATTACCTGAAAGGAATTGTGAAGCAAAAGGGTGAGCACAACTAGCTCAGTAAAGAATATCATGACTAAAGATAATTAAATTATCAATAGCCTTCATCAATAATAAATCAGAGATTTAGAACATATGGTAAATGATAAAAATTTCAACCATAGTTGCAGCGGAACATGCAATCCATTAGAAGAGTCAAATAGACCATAAAGTCCATTATCTCTTCCATGTTAAAAATCCACCAACAATGTTTTATCCATGTAACATCAATCAACAATTCTGGTCCACAATCATATGAATAACTCATAATCGTAATTGTGACTCTAAATTTTTCTTCGCACCCAGGACGAAGAATATTTTCATCACCTGTCTTTACCTGAAACATCAAAGATCATGGTTATACCAAATCACAATTCCTGTTTATAATCATACTAACAAATCCATCTTTGCACTACGGGCCAAAGATATTCATCAACAAACCATCTTTGCACTACGGGCCAAAGATATTCATCAACAAACCATCTTTGCACTACGGGCCAAAGATATTCAACAACAGTTCATCTTTGCACTACAGGCCAAAGATATTCATCAACAGGCCATCTTTGCACTACATGCCAAAGATATTCATCAACAATTCATATTTGCACTACAGGCCAAATATATTCATATCTCAAAGAAATATATAATCATTTCAGAATATATATAAACAATAATTATAACCATGTTGATCAATTCACCTTTGCACTTAAGCTTAAGATATTCAATTATAAATTCAATGGTCATGATCATACCAGTCACAATTCAACTTTGCACTACAGGCCAAAGAGAACCCTAATCATGATCATACCAATAATCTACCTATCTTTACACTCCAGTGAAAGAGAATTTTAACATCAGGGTTATAAAAATGTTATATATGATGATAAAAAAATAATATGATCAACATATAGTTTTAATCTCAAGAGTAATATTCGTAACACATGAATAGTAATCTCCGACACAAAAGATAGAAATTCTACAATAAAATTTATACCAATATTTCGGTATAATGATATTGAAAGAATAACATTACTTAAATTTATAAACAATTTATTTTAATTGTTTACACTTTACTAATTAATGCATTTAATCATCATAAAATGCCAACTCTTACAATTTCATCATCAATAACCAAAACCCTCATCAAAAATCTGCATATACCTCATATAGGATTCTCAAGCCATAAAATCCTATTTTCCAATTTTCTTTCTTCACAAAACATATTTAATTCATTTACTCATAGCTAGACCATTTTCATGAAAAATACCAAATCAGTTCCAAAAATATTTCTTTTCTGGGATTTAGCATAATATAGTCCCATAGTGAACATATATTTTTCTCAGAATTTTTAAAAGTCATTTACTATTTTTCATATGGCCAAAATAGCCGAATATTTAGACATTTATCAAAAATTGTACTTTTGTCTAAAAATTCTGAAATTTACAGAGTATACTTCTATCATATACATGTACTCCCAATAAAAATTTCATCAATTTTGGAGTTAACCACAAGGAATTATAAGCGATTACTTTTAAAATAGTATTTTCTCATAAAATTCATAACTCTCAATCTATACATCCAAAAATCACCATTTTTGGACACAATCAAGAAAACTCATCAAAATATCATTTCAAATTTTTCCAGAATTTTTGAAGGTCAGAAAAATTACGAAACTAAAAAAACATAACAACCCTTAAAATTCCTTACTATCCCTTACCTCAAAAGAGCAGTACTTCTGATCGGTATGCAAAGTCGAAGGAAACTTGCACTGAATAGCAACTCTCAAAGTATCTAAATACTCACAAAATATGCTTCATAATATAGAGAGAGAAAGAGAGAAAGCTTATGTTTCTGGTGTGATTTTCAATTCTAACTTAGCCCTCTATTTATAGGAAAATTTTAGTAGGCTTGACCTGTAATGTGACGCCCCCAGAATAGGTATACAACACCCATTCTGAGTCGCCAAATACATGGTACAGAAAGCAAACTACAACTTCAATAATACAATTGTCGTGCAAAATACGACAACACATACTGTGAGTTTAAATACAAATATTGTCTTCTAGACAATATCCACACTCAAATAAATCCTCATTACAATTATTCAAACACTATTTTACAGAAATAGTGAGGACTGCTAATACATCTTTCTAGAACCATCACTCCATACCCCGACTAGATCCTGCTATGTTCTCACCTCCTGAGAAGAAAAATGGAACAAAAAGGAAAAGGGTGAGCTCAACTAGCCCAGTAAAGAATATTATGACTAAGATAATATACAACAAATTATCGTTAGTCTTCAACAGGGAAAAATCTGATAAAATATAATCGACAACAAGTTTTAGATCAACAACTGCAGCGGAAACAGCAAACCATTAGAAGAGTCAAGTAGAGAAAGAATTCTACTATCTTCTAAGATTTAAAAGTCCATCATCAATATTTTATCCCTGTAACATCAATTAATAATCATCTTTAACCAAATATTCATCTTTGCACTACAGGCCAAAGATATTCATTTGTATCATCAGTCGGTCATGTTCATCTCAACACCTGTTCATCTTTGCACTACAGGCCAAAGATATTCATCAAGTAATTATACATCTTTGCACTACAGGCCAAAGATATTCAGTAATATCATCATTTAGGACTGAGGATGATGAAAAATATCTTAAAGAGAACGAATCCAATGAGACAGAAGGACAAATAGTAGGGATTCGTATAACAGTTTATCCAAGATCAATAATACTTCATAATAATCAATTGTGAAGCAGAATTCAAAAATAAAGATCAAAACATGGATACAATCAAAGATAGTAACCATAATAGACATCTTGGACAAAAAGGGAAAAAATTTTTATTCGTATTCGTGAATAGTATAGTGTGCCGTATTCGTGAATAGTGCCGTATACGTGAATAGTGCGTATACGTGAATAGTGCCGTATACGTGAATAGTAACCCCCGACACAAAAAGTTTCAAATTTGATAAAAACTCATATCAATATTTCAGCATAATGATATTGAAGAAAATAATATCATTAAGAAGAAAATAATATCCCTTACCTCAAAATATCAGTACTTCTGGTCGGAATACCGGTATAAGGCTGAAAGAAACTTGCTCTGATGAATAGAAACTCTCAAAGTATCTAAATACTCACAAAATACACTCAATAATCTAGAGAGAGAAAGAGAGAAAACTTGTTTCTGGTGTGATTTTCAATTCTAACTTAGCCCTCTATTTATAGGAAAATTTTGGTAGGTTTGACCTGCAACCTGATGGCTTTACCTGCTACTATTCCCACCCACCACATTTGAAATATAATTCAGCACATTTCTTCACCAACCACAAGTGGGGCCCACCAATTCTAGAATTTTCCACCAAAATGATAAACTCCGAAAATTCAACAATTTCTGAACCAGTCATCTTGTAAAATTCATAATAAATCATACGTTCATTTTTAACGGTTCAAAATTTGTGGACATATACTCAACTTATATATGTATAACATATCCAAAAATTACCACGATCCAACGGTCGGATTAAAAATTATAACCCCCGCAAAATATCTCAAAAACCCTGATTTTTAATACCTCCATTCCGACAAAAATACTGATAAAAACCTCAACATTAACTCCTTCATTTTTAACCACAAAAATATATCCCTCATTTATATCCACATAAAATAAATATTTCCTTATCATATGAATCAATAATTAATTATTCACAAATAATATTACAGAATCACATTTATGACAACCAGGCCGTTCCCAGGAAAGAGGGGGCTTTCCAATAAGGATTTCTCCTTACTGGCGCGCAATTAGATGACCAAACCTCTCCTTAGACAGAACTTTCTAGACATTGCCAATAATGTTATCTAATAATATTATTCAAATAATATGAATTATTGATCTGATAAATGAAAATACTGTGCAGCAACAATTATTGAAACAACAATAATATAAAATATCAACGCAGCAATTATTGAATCAATAAAATAAAATATTGAATAATAACTACTGTAACAATTATTGAGTAGTGCCTTCTTACGTAAGAATCAATAATCAATATATGTGTCCGTGTGCATACCGCGTTATTACTGTATTTTAACCACCGGGTATTCCAACAGTATTAACGGTAACAACTACGCCGTTATTTATAAACAACTTATACTTGTCGTTTTCTTCATCCAATCGCTTTCCGTTATGGGGCCCACACAAGGCTGCGTCGTCGTACGAATATTCCCCGACAGCAAGAATATTCCACGACCAACCGAATATTCACCGACCAAAAATAAATATTTTATAACCACTTGCTTATTTTGCAAAATTTGCACATTTCACCCATAACCAAAGTATTATATCAAATTAACCCCTTATTATTCACAATAATATTTAGAGAAAATTTGATTTTATTCATTAATAAGTTGGGGTCTTACAACCTCCCCTCCTTATGAAATTTCGTCCTCGAAATTGACGTACGTACCTGATGTTTCAAAAAGGTGAGGATACCTCGCTTTCATTTCTGATTCCAACTCCCAGGTCATTTCTTCAATAGCATGGTTTCTCCACAAAACCTTAACTTGTGGTATAACCTTCGTGCGTAGGACATGCTCTTTCCTATCCAAGATCTTAACAGGTACCTCCTCGTACGTTAAATCTTCAGCTATCTCGTCTGGTTCTAACTCAATAATGTGGTTCGGGTCTTTAACATATTTACGAAGCATAGATATGTGAAAAACATTATGAACACGAGACATGCTTGGAGGTAATGCGAGTCTATATGCCACATTTCCTATTCGCTCAAGAATCTCAAATGGACCAACAAATCTTGGATTGAGCTTTCCTCTCTTCCCAAATCTTGTAACTCCCTTCCATGGTGCAACACGTAACAATACATGATCCCCAATATTAAATTCCACGTCCTTCCGATGAAGATCCGCATAACTCTTTTGTCGATCCTGTGCCGTTTGTATACGTTGTCGAATCGTTTGGATCTTCTCTGTAGTAATGCGTACCAATTCTGGTCCCAACAATGTTGCTTCACCCACCTCGTCCCAGCATACTGGAGAACGACATTTTCTTCCATACAACGCCTCAAATGGAGCCATACCTATGCTCGCCTGATAACTGTTGTTGTAGGAGAATTCCACCAATGGTAGGT
Source organism: Panax notoginseng (assembly GCA_016801055.1). NCBI lineage: Eukaryota > Viridiplantae > Streptophyta > Magnoliopsida > Apiales > Araliaceae > Panax > Panax notoginseng. Next base: position 188,911,623 of record CM029020.1, read on the forward strand.
ACTTATCCCAACTCCCTTTGAGATCTAAGACACAAAGTCTTAATAGATCTTCAAGAGTTTGAATAGTCCTCTCTGATTGTCCGTCCGTTTGAGGATGGTATGCTGAACTGAATCGTAAATCCGTGCCCATAGCTTTCTGCAAGCTAACCCAAAATCGTGAAGTGAATCTTGGGTCACGATCCGAAACTATGGATACTGGCATGCCATGCAATCTCACAATCTCGTTCACGTACATACTAGCAAGACGTTCAAGGGAATAAGTCTCACGTATCGGCAAGAAATGAGCGGACTTGGTTAATCTATCAACAATAACCCAAATCGCATCTATGCCTTGAGAAACCTTGGGAAGACCCGTAACAAAATCCATAGTAATGTGTTCCCACTTCCATTTCGGAATCTCAAGTGGTTGCAATGGACCCTTTGGCACTTGATGCTCCGCCTTTACACGTTGACAAGTTAAACACCTCGAGATAAACTCCGCGATCTCTCTTTTCATATTGCTCCACCAAAATGTATGTCGAAGATCGTGATACATTTTGGTACTCCCAGGATGGATTGCAAACGGTGTGTTGTGTGCCTCCATCATTATTCTATGCTTCAAGTCAAAATCGTTAGGAACACAAAGTCTGGAGTTGACTCGAAGTATTCCTTCTTCATCGATTCTTGCTTCTGGAATAGCACCTTCTTGCACTTTCTTCTTCATACGCATCAGCTCTATATCCGTAGCTTGAGCAGCTTTAACTTTATCGATTAAAGTCGGTTCTACTCGTATATTTGATATCATCATGTGGGTACTTGGAGCCTTCATCTCTATCTCCATCCTTTGCAAGTCATACAAAATGGGCCTTTGTGTTAAAAACATTGCACTCGTACCCGCATATGATCTTCTACTCAATGCGTCAGCTACTACGTTTGCTTTTCCAGGATGGTATTGGATGGTATGATCGTAATCTTTCAACAGCTCAAGCCAACGTCGTTGCCGCATGTTGAGTTCCTTTTGGGTGAAGAAATATTTGAGGCTTTTATGATCTGTATAGATCTCCACTTTCTCCCCATACAGGTAGTGTCTCCAGATCTTCAACGCAAAAACGACTGCTGCCAACTCCAAATCATGAGTAGGATAATTCCTCTCATATTCTTTGAGTTGTCGTGAGGCATAGGCTATGACTTTCCCATGTTGCATGAGAACACATCCTAACCCTTTGCCTGAAGCATCGCTGTAGATAACAAATCCATCCGAACCAGATGGTATTGTCAAAACAGGTGCCGAAATGAGTCTCCTCTTGAGTTCTTGGAAACTCTTCTCGCATTCCTCACTCCATACGAATTTTGTATCTTTCCGAGTCAGCTGAGTTAACGGAGTAGCGATTCGAGAAAATCCTTCCACAAATCTCCGATAATAACCAGCTAAGCCCAGAAAGCTACGTACTTCGGTTACCGACTTCGGTTGCTCCCAACTTTGTATGGCTTCAATCTTCGCCGGGTCGACAGATACTCCATGTTTTGACACCACGTGCCCAAGGAATGCTACTTCCTCAAGCCAGAACTCGCATTTCTTCAGTTTGGCATATAGCTTGTTTTCACGAAGCCTTTGCAGTACCAGCTTCAAATGGCGCTCATGATCTTCACGGCTTTTGGAATAGATGAGGATGTCATCAATAAAGACAACAACGAACTGATCCAAATATTCTTTGAATACACGGTTCATCATATCCATGAAGGCAGCAGGAGCATTAGTCAATCCAAAAGACATTACTAAGAATTCATAATGCCCGTACCGAGTTCTGAAGGCAGTCTTTGGAATATCCTCAGTTTTAATCTTCAGCTGATGATATCCAGAACGAAGATCGATCTTTGAAAAGAATTGTGCTCCTTGCAACTGGTCAAACAGGTCATCAATGCGAGGTAGCGGATACCTATTCTTGATGGTGACATGGTTCAATTCTCGATAGTCAATACAAAGTCGCATACTCCCGTCTTTCTTCTTTACGAATAAAACAGGAGCACCCCAAGGAGACGTACTAGGACGAATAAAACCGATGTCCAACAACTCCTGTAGTTGGACTTTTAACTCCTGAAGTTCAATAGGAGCCATTCGATATGGGGTTTTAGAAATGGGCTTTGTACCGGGTTCAAGGTCAATAAAGAATTCAATTTCTCGTTCCGGGGGTAGACCGGGAAGTTCTTCAGGAAATACATCGGAAAATTCTCTAACAATAGAAATATTATTCAAATCTGACTTGTCTTTGTTCAAATCCATAACATGGGCTAAGAAAGCTTGACATCCGTTTTTCAATAAACGAATAGCTTTGTGGCTTGATATGACAGTGACTGATTTTAGTGGTTTAGTAGTTTGAATTCGTATGACAGGTTGGTTAGGAATATGAAAACTAACAACCTTACGAAAACAATCAATTTTAGCATGATGAGTGGTTAACCAATCAATTCCTAAAATCACATCAAAAGCAAGTATCTTTAAAGAGATAAGATCAACAGGTAATGTGATAGTGCCAACTTGGATCATGCAAGATTTATAAACTGTAGATGTAACGAAGGTTTCACCCAACGGAGTTTCAACAGATAAGTTAAAGTCCAATTTCTCCGGAGTCAAGTTTAAACGTTGAGCACAAGCAGGAGAGATAAAAGAATGGGTAGAACCGGTATCTAGTAAAGTATAAACTTCGCAAGAATTCAAGATTAGCTTACCCGTGATCACCTCGTTCGGGTTTCTCGCGTTTTGGCCAGTAACGACAAACGCCCTTCCAGGAACCGCTGATTTCGACTTATCCGGGATAACTTTTGGAGTCACCATCCCCGCTGAACTTGGTTTTGCTACAGAACACTCTCGAGCTATATGACCTTCCTTTCCACAGTTATAACATACCTTGGATTGTTGTGGGCAGTTTGGGCTGATATGTCCCTCTTTCCCACATTTGTAACATACGACCGGTGGTCGTTCTCCTCCCCTAGAAACAGTTGATGTTTGTGCTGACGTCTTCACGTTATCATTGTTGTACCTTCTCTTCTTGAAATCTCCTCCCGACTCGCTCCTTCTATTATCACGACCACGATTACCACCAGAGTGGTTACCGCTTTTGTCCGAATGTTTTCCTCCCTGCTGGTTTTCATTGCTTCGATGACTGCCGCCACCGGTATGACCCTGGTTGTGGTCCCTCGGTTGCACATACTCATTATCTCGCTCTAATAATTGAGCCCTGTTTACAACATCTGAATATAAAGAAAATTTATGAGAGATAAGATATTGCCGAATCTCGGGTTTTAAACCTCTCAGAAACATCCTTGTCATTCGTTCCTCATTTTCGACCAAATGAGGTGCAAACCTGGATAACTCTGCAAACTTCGCCTCGTACTGGGACACCGTCATGTTGTTTTGTTCCAGTCTAATAAACTCAACCTCCTTCATATGACGAATACTTTCAGGAAAGTACTTGTCATTGAACAGTTTTTGAAATGTTTCCCAGGACATGTTGAGTGCGTCAGGCTGGGTACGCTTCACAGACTCCCACCAGTAGTCTGCCTCACCGCGGAACATAAATGTGGCGAATGGAACCTTCTGTTCCTCCGTGCATCCCAAGACATCAAATATCTTGGTAATTTGCTTGACCCACGTTTCCGCCATGATCGGATCCGGCTTTCCCTTAAATTCTGGTGGTCCCAATTCTTTGAACTGCTTAGCTGTGACAAACCGCGCGTTGTTATCATTTCCACCCGTATTCTGCACACGAGTCTCCCTCGTCTGATTTTGCATGAACTGCAAAAAGCTCCTAAACATTCCATCATTCATCGTTTGCTCGGTAACGTTGTTTACAGGAGGAATATTGCCTTCCTGTTGCACGTTCCCCTGGGTAGTGATCAAAGGTGTCTCCACGGTCTGATTTACTCCATTATTAACGTTCTCAGCTGCCATTCTTAAATACTGCCATAAAACAAGGGTTAATAGTCATGTCATATATTATCCCTATACTCTGACCGACCAAATAAACACCAAATAAACTTAGTCAGGTCATACTAGCGAAGGAATTCCCCGTCTCTCCCCTCCTAGTTCTTGTCTCACATCTCAGCCAGGGATCATATCCCTAAGCTCTGATACCAACTGTGACGCCCCCAGAATAGGTATACAACACCCATTCTGAGTCGCCAAATACATGGTACAGAAAGCAAACTACAACTTCAATAATACAATTGTCGTGCAAAATACGACAACACATACTGTGAGTTTAAATACAAATATTGTCTTCTAGACAATATCCACACTCAAATAAATCCTCATTACAATTATTCAAACACTATTTTACAGAAATAGTGAGGACTGCTAATACATCTTTCTAGAACCATCACTCCATACCCCGACTAGATCCTGCTATGTTCTCACCTCCTGAGAAGAAAAATGGAACAAAAAGGAAAAGGGTGAGCTCAACTAGCCCAGTAAAGAATATTATGACTAAGATAATATACAACAAATTATCGTTAGTCTTCAACAGGGAAAAATCTGATAAAATATAATCGACAACAAGTTTTAGATCAACAACTGCAGCGGAAACAGCAAACCATTAGAAGAGTCAAGTAGAGAAAGAATTCTACTATCTTCTAAGATTTAAAAGTCCATCATCAATATTTTATCCCTGTAACATCAATTAATAATCATCTTTAACCAAATATTCATCTTTGCACTACAGGCCAAAGATATTCATTTGTATCATCAGTCGGTCATGTTCATCTCAACACCTGTTCATCTTTGCACTACAGGCCAAAGATATTCATCAAGTAATTATACATCTTTGCACTACAGGCCAAAGATATTCAGTAATATCATCATTTAGGACTGAGGATGATGAAAAATATCTTAAAGAGAACGAATCCAATGAGACAGAAGGACAAATAGTAGGGATTCGTATAACAGTTTATCCAAGATCAATAATACTTCATAATAATCAATTGTGAAGCAGAATTCAAAAATAAAGATCAAAACATGGATACAATCAAAGATAGTAACCATAATAGACATCTTGGACAAAAAGGGAAAATTTTATTTTTCGGTGAATAGTGCCGTATTCGTGAATAGTGCGTATACGTGAATAGTGCCGTATACGTGAATAGTGCCGTATTACGTATACGAATAGTGCCGTATACGTGAATAGTAACCCCCGACACAAAAAGTTCCAAATTTGATAAAAACTCATATCAATATTTCAGCATAATGATATTGAAGAAAATAATATCATTAAGAAGAAAATAATATCCCTTACCTCAAAATATCAGTACTTCTGGTCGGAATACCGGTATAAGGCTGAAAGAAACTTGCTCTGATGAATAGAAACTCTCAAAGTATCTAAATACTCACAAAATACACTCAATAATCTAGAGAGAGAAAGAGAGAAAACTTGTTTCTGGTGTGATTTTCAATTCTAACTTAGCCCTCTATTTATAGGAAAATTTTGGTAGGTTTGACCTGCAACCTGATGGCTTTACCTGCTACTATTCCCACCCACCACATTTGAAATATAATTCAGCACATTTCTTCACCAACCACAAGTGGGGCCCACCAATTCTAGAATTTTCCACCAAAATGATAAACTCCGAAAATTCAACAATTTCTGAACCAGTCATCTTGTAAAATTCATAATAAATCATACGTTCATTTTTAACGGTTCAAAATTTGTGGACATATACTCAACTTATATATGTATAACATATCCAAAAATTACCACGATCCAACGGTCGGATTAAAAATTATAACCCCCGCAAAATATCTCAAAAACCCTGATTTTTAATACCTCCATTCCGACAAAAATACTGATAAAAACCTCAACATTAACTCCTTCATTTTTAACCACAAAAATATATCCCTCATTTATATCCACATAAAATAAATATTTCTTATCATATGAATCAATAATTAATTATTCACAAATAATATTACAGAATCACATTTATGACAACCAGGCCGTTCCCAGGAAAGAGGGGGCTTTCCAATAAGGATTTCTCCTTACTGGCGCGCAATTAGATGACCAAACCTCTCCTTAGACAGAACTTTCTAGACATTGCCAATAATGTTATCTAATAATATTATTCAAATAATATGAATTATTGATCTGATAAATGAAAATACTGTGCAGCAACAATTATTGAAACAACAATAATATAAAATATCAACGCAGCAATTATTGAATCAATAAAATAAAATATTGAATAATAACTACTGTAACAATTATTGAGTAGTGCCTTCTTACGTAAGAATCAATAATTGGTGCAATACCGTGTGCTACTGTATTTTAACCACCGGGTATTCCAACAGTATTAACGGTAACAACTACGCCGTTATTTATAAACAACTTATACTTGTCGTTTTCTTCATCCAATCGCTTTCCGTTATGGGGCCCACACAAGGCTGCGTCGTCGTACGAATATTCCCCGACAGCAAGAATATTCCACGACCAACCGAATATTCACCGACCAAAAATAAATATTTTATAACCACTTGCTTATTTTGCAAAATTTGCACATTTCACCCATAACCAAAGTATTATATCAAATTAACCCCTTATTATTCACAATAATATTTAGAGAAAATTTGATTTTATTCATTAATAAGTTGGGATCTTACAGAGAATATCTTGCATTCATTTCAGATTCCATCTTCCCTATCATCATGATTTCTCCATTGCTCATCTCCTGTATTTCAGATATCATTCTAGAATACAGCTTCAAAATAAGGATTAATTGAACAAATTAACATATCACATAATATTTCAATATTATGACTGACCAACAAATAAGCTTAGGTAGGACACACTAGCGAAGGATTTACTCGTCTCTCCCCTCCTAGTCCTATTCCCCGATCTCCGCTAGAGATCATATCCCTAAGCTCTGATACCAAATGTAACGACCCCAAAACAGGTCCATTCCACCCAACCCATTCTGAGTCGTCAAATACATGGTACAGAAAACAACTACAACTTTATTACAACAATTGTCGTGCAAAATACAACAACACATATGCTGTGAGTTTGGATACAAATATATACCAAATGTGACTCATGTTCCAACCGTGGACATCACCTCACAATAACACCTTACATAAAGGTATAGTCAAAAACTGTTTTGGAAATTAGAATATTTGGGAAGTGCTTAAGGAAACCTTCGTACATGGGAGGCCACGCGTCTAGGTTATGATAGATATCATATGGCCACAGAATTATCCTTGGTTGACCCAATAGACCCCAAAGAAAAACGAGAAGATTACTATCATATTCTTCCCAATGGTGAGTCTTCTCTTGACTTATCATTATCTCCACTATCTCTAATTGAGAATTATACTTCAAACAAACACCAAGATTATATAGGTAGTGCTCGTATATATACTCAGCAAGTGGATGAGCACAACCCTGTCTTATGATGACACGAGGTTGTATGTCGTTAGACATCTTGTATGATAGTGGCAAACCACCCTTCCAACGTTGGGTACACCTTACCCTATTGGATTCACCAAATAAAACTACTAAATGAACTTTTCTATACTGCTTCGAGAGAACATCCACAGCTAGAGACCACCGTTCTATTTCCCCGTTACCCTCGCTCGACCCAGCTACACTCTTATTACCTGAAAGGAATTGTGAAGCAAAAGGGTGAGCACAACTAGCTCAGTAAAGAATATCATGACTAAAGATAATTAAATTATCAATAGCCTTCATCAATAATAAATCAGAGATTTAGAACATATGGTAAATGATAAAAATTTCAACCATAGTTGCAGCGGAACATGCAATCCATTAGAAGAGTCAAATAGACCATAAAGTCCATTATCTCTTCCATGTTAAAAATCCACCAACAATGTTTTATCCATGTAACATCAATCAACAATTCTGGTCCACAATCATATGAATAACTCATAATCGTAATTGTGACTCTAAATTTTTCTTCGCACCCAGGACGAAGAATATTTTCATCACCTGTCTTTACCTGAAACATCAAAGATCATGGTTATACCAAATCACAATTCCTGTTTATAATCATACTAACAAATCCATCTTTGCACTACGGGCCAAAGATATTCATCAACAAACCATCTTTGCACTACGGGCCAAAGATATTCATCAACAAACTATCTTTGCACTACGGGCCAAAGATATTCAACAACAGTTCATCTTTGCACTACAGGCCAAAGATATTCATCAACAGACCATCTTTGCACTACATGCCAAAGATATTCATCAACAATTCATATTTGCACTACAGGCCAAATATATTCATATCTCAAAGAAATATATAATCATTTCAGAATTTATATAAACAATAATTATAACCATGTTGATCAATTCACCTTTGCACTTAAGCTTAAGATATTCAATTATAAATTCAATGGTCATGATCATACCAGTCACAATTCAACTTTGCACTACAGGCCAAAGAGAACCCTAATCATGATCATACCAATAATCTACCCATCTTTACACTCCAGTGAAAGAGAATTTTAACATCAGGGTTATAAAAATGTTATATATGATGATAAAAAAAATAATATGATCAACATATAGTTTTAATCTCAAGAGTAATATTCGTAACACATGAATAGTAATCCCCGACACAAAAGATAGAAATTCTACAATAAAATTTATACCAATATTTCGGTATAATGATATTGAAAGAATAACATTACTTAAATTTATAAACAATTTATTTTAATTGTTTACACTTTACTAATTAATGCATTTAATCATCATAAAATGCCAACTCTTACAATTTCATCATCACTAACCAAAACCCTCATCAAAAATCTGCATATACCTCATATAGGATTCTCAAGCCATAAAATCCTATTTTCCAATTTTCTTTCTTCACAAAACATATTTAATTCATTTACTCATAGCTAGACCATTTTCATGAAAAATACCAAATCAGTTCCAAAAATATTTCTTTTCTGGAATTTAGCATAATATAGTCCCATAGTGAACATATATTTTTCTCAGAATTTTTAAAAGTCATTTACTATTTTTCATATGGCCAAAATAGCCGAATATTTAGACATTTATCAAAAATTGTACTTTTGTCTAAAAATTCTGAAATTTACAGAGTATACTTCTATCATATACATGTACTCCCAATAAAAATTTCATCAATTTTGGAGTTAACCACAAGGAATTATAAGCGATTACTTTTAAAATAGTCTTTTCTCATAAAATTCATAACTCTCAATCTATACATCCAAAAATCACCATTTTTGGACACAATCAAGAAAACTCATCAAAATATCATTTCAAATTTTTCCAGAATTTTTGAAGGTCAGAAAAATTACGAAACTAAAAAAACATAACAACCCTTAAAATTCCTTACTATCCCTTACTATCCCTTACCTCAAAAAAGCAGTACTTCTGATCGGTATGCAAAGTCGAAGGAAACTTGCACTGAATAGCAACTCTCAAAGTATCTAAATACTCACAAAATATGCTTCATAATATAGAGAGAGAAAGAGAGAAAGCTTATGTTTCTGGTGTGATTTTCAATTCTAACTTAGCCCTCTATTTATAGAAAATTTTAGTAGGCTTGACCTGTAACCTGATGGCTTTACCTGCTACTATTCCCACCCACCACATTTGAAATATAATTCAGCACATTTCTTCACCAACCACAAGTGGAGCCCACCAATTCTAGAATTTTCCACCAAAATGATTAACTCCGAAAATTCAACAATTTCTGAACCAGTCATCTTGTAAAATTCATAATAAATCATACGTTCATTTTTAACGGTTCAAAATTTATGGACATATACTCAACTTATATATGTATAACATATCCAAAAATTACCACGATCCAACGGTCGGATTAAAAATTATAACCCCCGCAAAATATCTCAAAAATCCTGATTTTTAATACCTCCATTCCGACAAAAATACTGATAAAAATCTCAACATTAACTCCTTCATTTTTAACCACAAAAATATATCCCTCATTTATATCCACATAAAATAAATATGTTCTTATCATATGAATCAATAATTAATTATTCACAAATAATATTACAGAATCACATTTATGACAACCAGGCCGTTCCCAGGAAAGAGGGGGCTTTCCAATAAGGATTTCTCCTTACTAGCGCGCAATTAGATGACCAAACCTCTCCTTAGACAGAACTTTCTAGACATTGCCAATAATGTTATCTAATAATATTATTCAAATAATATGAATTATTGATCTGATAATAGAAAATACTGTGCAGCAACAATTATTGAAACAACAATAATATAAAATATCAACGCAGCAATTATTGAATCAATAAAATAAAATATTGAACAGTAATTACTGTAACAATTATTGAGTAGTGCCTTCTTACGTAAGAATCAATAATTTCAAAAATACTGTGCAATACCGTGTGCTACTGTGCAATAACGCGTATTACTGTATTTTAACCACCGGGTATTCCAACAGTGTTAACGATAACAACTACGTCGTTATTTGTAAAAACTCAAATTTGTCGTTTTCTTCATCCGACAGTTATTCGTTATGGGGCCCACAAATAGCTGCGCCGTCGCACAAATATTTCTCGACAGAAAGAATATTGCACGACCAAACGAATATTCCCCGACAACAATGATTATTTTATAACCACTTACTTATTTTGAAAAAAAATTCATATATCACCCTTAACATTAACTTTTATCAATTTAACCATTTACTGAATAGTAATTATAAGAAAAATTGAATACTTTTATTTCATAAAATTCGGGGTCTTACAGTTGCTGCTTCCGCCACTGCCTTTGCCAAGTCATCAGGATTCAGAGAATGCAGATGCCCGCCCAGTATAAGAAGAAGATCACAATTTTGACAGATCGCTCTCACATAGTCAGCAGGAGTATGATAGGCTGGATGACCCGATGACTGTGTAGACTGTGTAGACTGGGTAGCAGAGCTGCCTGTGCCACTGATGGTCGGGCGTCGTCTTTGTCCTTGACCTTTAACATAATTTTTCTTCACGACGGACGCCATCTCCCACAATTCTTGATCAATCGCCGGACGCGGGGTGCCTCCAGGATAGCGCTCGTTCATTAAGCCCTTATAAGTGTCCTGTCAGAAGGTCAACAAATAAATAGTTAAAAATAAATACGAAATGCTAAAAAACATGACTATAATATGTTTAAAGTTAACTTATTACCGCTATCTGAACAGCATCAGGCAGACCATCACGGGTGGCCACATACACATCCAACCAATTGATAGGTTGACCTTGAGACTCAGACTCCTACAGTTCATGTTCTCATATTAATACGTAAACATATGATATTTTAGCTACAAAACATGACTGTAAACATAAAGACAAATAACTAAGCCAATAAGCTTGTTATACATACGTACCCTAGCAGCAATATGTTGCAGCTGAGATATACTGCCGCCCTTGTACGTGCCTTTTGCCTTTTCGCCTTCAGATACACCTGAGGATCTGTTCGAGGCGGCAGTCTTACGTCTCTTGACCCAGCTCTCAGCTCTCCACTGCTCACACATCTGCACCCATATGGGATGTGCGCACCACCAGGGGCAATGCTCATGCATATACTGCTCACCCTGTCCTGGATGGTCAATCTCAGCATTGTGCAGGGCTTTCTGTCGTTCTTTGTTTAGATTATCTTTAGTCCGGACGGCGCACTTCTGCCAGAACAGTGCTTGAATAACTGATGCATGTGCGTCGTCCCATCTATACCGCTTCTGCAAATAAAACAACAATAATAATATTAAAACGACTATAATACCATAATCCAACATTACTAAACTATTAGTTGATTAACTATGTATTATCTATCAGAGTGATTAAATAAATATACCTGAAATTCAGCCCAAACTGCATCCTTATGGGCGAGAGGTGTGCTCGCCCATGTAATCACTGGCGTAGGCCAGTTCTGTAAGCATAATTGTGAAATGCACTTCACAATTTTACTATCTTGAAAATCACTACAATATACAATAATTTACATTAAAATATATTTATAACAATGGAAATATTAAACCCTTATATATACACGATGTTTAACTTACGTGCTTTCTAGAGGAGGACGGATCTGTATAAGAATGCAATCATCCGGATTAGCCGGGGCCTTCGGCACATGATTAGGGCCCCGACCCAACCCGCGCTTTCGTGGAACAGGTTCAGAAGACATCTATAAATAAAAAAAATTAGGATGTTAGTATGAAATTATGAATGACAATTAATTGTATGAAATAGTTAAACTACGATTACCATAAGTGAAAGGTACATAAACATGACTGCAAAATAGTTAACTACAACAACTATAAATGATATAGTTAAGGATATAGAGAACATTCCTATATAGAGAACATAAATGAAAGGTACATAATTATGAACTAAACATGAACATGAACATAAACATACATTTTGTACAATTAAAACTAAACATACATTTTAATGAAAATCGTTGTCTGATGAGTCAGAATCATTTTGTACAAGTATCGGAGATTCATAACCATCTTCAGATTCTGTATCAGTGTCAGTCAATAACTCTTTCTCAATATCACTGTCATCTTGCACAATAACTGTCTCGGGATCTAATTCATCAGGTTCATCTCCACCCTCTAACTGGATTACATCATTGTTGTCCTCTATATTTATTATAGGAGGTCTCTGAAGCATTTCCTCTTGGTAGAAATCCCCGTCTATTACTTGGACACGACTACGCGCGGGAGTATGAATTACAACTTGCCAATCTGTAGGCGGTCTATCCCTTTTCCTAACTAGACTAGGAGTGTAGTATACTTGTATTGTTTGAGTTGGTAATACAAACGGTTCGTTGGAGTACGCAGACCTATGGAGGTCAATATCGACGATTTCATGTCTGTCAACACGTATCCCTTTTTCTGAATCAAACCAATGGCACTTGAACAAGTGAATATGACCACCGTACGTGCCCTTGTACGACAACTCTACGATTTCCTCCAACTCCCCATAAAAGGCACGACCAAGCTCATTGTAACAATCTCCTTGGACACACACTCCAGAGTTCATTGTTCTTTTACCGTGCTCATATGCCTTTGTGTGAAATTCACAACCATTTATTTTGTAACCATTGCGGGTGACTTGGTCCCTGTCTGGTCCCATAGCTAGGACTTGTACATTAGCCGGAATCGTTGATCCCTTAGTCAAAGCCTACAAAAACTCCATCTTATTAAATGAAGTCATAGTTAACATGGAGTGTATATATATATATATATATATATATATATATATATATTACGTGCTTAAAAATTAAACTTACTTTGTCCTTTAGCCAAAGTGCAAAGTTTTTATCCCGATTGATTTGAATATCTTTATCAGTTATGTCGGGATGCTTCACTTTTAACTCGTCATCGTACAATCTATACCATGTTATAAACATTAACATATTGGAATAAATTGTCAACTTAAAAGATAAATTATCAAGTTTACATGTGTACCTCACAAATTCGTCAATCTCCTCGCAATTGAGAAGAATGTAAGTATGTGCAGCATGTAATTCTTGCTCAGAGAGGAATATGCGCTTCCCTTTTCCATAAGCGCGGCCCGATAGACCAAATACAGATAGTCGACCATTTAGTTCAACATTTCCCCCATCATCATGTCTCGATACTCGATTGGCCTTTGTCAAGACTTCGTCCGGAAAATAGTCTGAGACAAACGTAGATATCTCATCGAAACTGTATGCCTCGCATATCGACCCCTTGACATAAGCTCTATTCTTAACCTTTCTCTTAAGGTTTCCCATCACCCTTTCGAAAGGGTACATCCATCTATATTGAACTGGACCCCCAACACGAGCTTCATAGGGAAGATGGATTTGCAAATGCTCCATGGAGTCAAAAAAACCAGGTGGGAATATTTTTTCCAGTTTACACGTGATCTCTATGATGTTCTTCTCAAGTACAGACATGTCCTTCTCATTTAATGATTTTGAACATAAGTCTTTGAAGAAACGACTAAGATCCGTCAAAGCATCCCATATTGGTTTATCAAGCAGATCCCGAAATGCTATAGGCATGAGCCTCTCCATGAACACATGACAGTCATGACTCTTCATCCCTTGCAATTTCCCACCCGTAACACACCTTGCAATGTTTGATGCATATCCATCTGGTAGTTTCAGAGACTTAACCCATGTGCATACATCTTCAACTTGCTTTTTGGACAATGTGTACCTTGCATGCGGTTTGACAATCTTACCATTAGGAGATTCGTAAAGTTCTAATCCGGGACGCTTACAAATTTCTTTCATGTCCAAACGTGCCTTATCGTTATCTTTTGTCTTCCCCGTAACATTCATCACAGTGTTAAACACATTGTCAAACACATTCTTCTCAATATGCATCACATCTAGATTATGACGAATCAAATTTGTAGACCAATAAGGCAGTTCCCAAAAGATGCTTCTCCGAACCCAGTTATGAGATTCGCCAAACCCATTGATTATATTTATGGCATCAACCTTACCAAATGGGATAACCGGCAATCTCATCACACGATCTCGCATCTCCGTTCCCGAAAATCGCGGTGCAGGCATATCATTGTCTACTTTCCCTTTCCTGAAGTGTTCTCTATTTCTTCGAAATGGGTGATCTACCGGTAAGAACCGACGATGACAGTCAAACCAACAAGGCTTTCGACCTTTTGATAGATTAAACGACTTTGTATGCTCCATACAATACGGACAAGCCAACTTCCCGTGTGTACTCCATCCAGCTAACATACCATAAGCTGGGAAGTCACTTATAGTCCACATAACCGCTGCCCTAAGGTTGAAATTTGTTTTCGTTGTAACATCCCAAGTCTGTACTCCATCCTCCCACAATACCTTCAACTCGTCTATAAGAGGTCTCAAGTAAACATCTAAGTTCTTTCCAGGACTCTTAGGACCAGGAACCACGAGTGAAAGAAACAAGTATGGCTGTTTCATACACATCCAAGGTGGCAAGTTGTACGGAGTAACAATCACAGGCCAACATGAGTACGGAACAGCTGAGTGGCCAAACGGATTGAAACCATCGGTGGACAATCCAAGCCTCACATTTCTAGGTTCCAATGCAAATCCAGGATGTGCTAAGTTGAAATCTTTCCAAGCCTTCCCATCTGCGGGATGATTTAGTTCTCCATCTTTAGCTGGAGATTTCGCATGCCAACTCATATGTTCAGCTGTTCTTGAAGACATGTACAATCTTTTTAGCCGATGTGTTATTGGAAAATACCTTAGAATCTTAAACGGTATACTTGATTTTTTTGTAGTCACACCCTCTTTATTAGGCCTAAACCGATCATGACTGCAAAACGTGCACCTTGTCATCTGTTCATTTTCCTTATAAAACAACATGCAATCGTTGGGACATGCATCGATCTTTTGGTATCCAAGACCCAACTTCTTCACCATTTTCTTACAAAAGTAATAGTTACCAGGTAATTTCTCACCGTCAGGCAACATACTCTTAATGGCCTTCAAGAGCGACTCAAAACACTCATGTCTTATGTTGTGATCAGCCTTGATGTTAAGTAATGTCGCCACTGCAGACAATGTAGTGTGTTTGGTGCAACCATGCCACAATGGCTCGCTACCCTCGTTTAACAACTTAAAGAATTCTTTGGCATCAGAATTCATAGGTTGTTCTCTGCCTTTCTCCCAATCAAAATCTGGCCCTGCAATATCATGAACCATTTCATTCATACGATGAGTACTACTGCCAGAATTATGTACTTGTGTGATGCCACCATCTCTTCTCTGCCCATGTGCCCACCAGCATTCTTCGTAATTTCTCATGAACCCAGAAACAAGTAAATGATAGTTTATCATGTCTCTATCCATATAATTTACATTCTTACACTTCAAACATGGACATCGTATCTGTGACTTACCATTCATACATTCCGGGTGACTATACGCATACTCCAAAAACACTTGGCAACCAGCTCTAAATTCAGCTGTAGCACCTATCTGGGCACTTGACTTTCGTCGTGCCATCCAACTACGGTCTAAATAGAGGTCCATGATTGCACGGTACCTATGTTGACATGAATTTATTGTATTCCCTTGTTAGAGATTTACAATTCAGCTCAATCCCATTTATGATGCTTATAAATACATATAGATGTATATATACATATATAACATGAGTGTGCATCATATATGATTATTCGGGAATTGAACAAGGATACATGCCAAAACAAATTTACACCGCTTGAGATCGACTACCCAAAGGCATGGTATATTGTTATGGATCTTAAATTAGAGTATGGTCTTATGTCATCCTACATATTTTAACTAACACCAACCTAAAGCCAATAGATTCATAGGGTAGAATACGAATCATTACATCATATATGGTCTGCATATGCTGCGTATATCAAGATTGCAGAAGAAGGCATACTATTAGTCCCTTAATGTGGGACTAGTAGTCCTATGAGGCTTAGCTAAGCTTGGCGTGGCCTCGTGTGGCCTCGCGGCCCCAATCCCAGCCCATCAGCTCTAACAGCCCCTTAATAGGCTCTAGTGGATCACCAATATACTTATAATACTTAAAAAAATTTCACCAGAGTCTTCCCTACAATATGGACTAGCCACATGCACGACGACATGCATATATGGACATTTCTAGGCACCCAAGACACAAACCAAGAGAAATATAAAAATTTCCAATCAAATCGAACAATTACTTGAAGAATTGAATTCATTGATTCATGAAAGTTTACAAGGTTTACCCCCTTGCTCTTCTTCACAAAAAACTTTAAGCTATCCCAACTTCAGTTGAAGTAATATTATTTCGAGTTTTAGGATGTAGTTTTCAATAAATTTTAGGTAGATGATTGATAGTAATATAAAATAACCCAATATTCTTAGGTTTTTCCGCATAATTTCTTTACCATGCTACCAGCCTACCACTACTTAACTAACTACTTATATTTGTAGGGTCAAACATAAAATAAATACACAGTCTTAATATTTACAAAATTCACAAATTGGGACTCTTTTTGTAGGACGGATGGAAGGTATTGTTAGAAAATTACTGTCCTTGGTAACATCTAACTAACTGAAATTCAAGTCTCTAACAATAAATCTTCTAAACCAATTCAGATGCTTCCGAAAAACAAATGATTATTCATATGAATGATTATTCTCTAGCAAACAAAACACACCAAATAAGAATTTTTTTTTTACTTAAAAACGAAATCTTATAAGGAAATTCATCGGAAACATTATTACCTAAAAGTGACGATAAAATGAATCAGTTGCTTGACTAGCGACGGCTTCTCAATTTCATTAGGAGGAAGAAGAAGAGAGAATTTATATTAAGAAAACCTAAAATAAAAAGTACATACGAGTGTTTGGTGGGGACGGCGGCTGGCTGGTGGCGGCGGTGGTTGGCCGGTGGTGCGGTAAACTTCTCCTTCTCCTACTTCTCTTCTCCCCCTTTTCTCCCTCTTCTCCCTCTTCTCTCTATGCTGAGCTCCCTCTCTTCTTCTTTTTTCTTCCGTCTTCTGTGTCGAGCGAAAGACCTGTTACTGATTTCTTTTAGTTTGATCAGCGACCGCCAGCAGCGACCATCTGCGGTCGCTGAATTTTAATGACAGGGACTTATCAGCGACCGCATGCGGTCGCAGATGTTAAGTGGTCGCACAAAACCTTGGCGCCAACATTTCGTGCCAAATTTTACGAGGTAAATTTGTAATAGCGACTTCTCAGCGACCGCATGCGGTCGCGGATAGTATTTAGCGACTACTTTAAGGAACGGTCGCAGATGTTGGTCGCTATAAATAGTATCAGCGACCGGATATGCGGTCGCGGATAGTCTTGGTCGCTGTTAAGCCTTTTTCTTGTAGTGCCAGCTACGGGTTGTACATACTTCTGACTCACAGTCGTTTCAGGAGGTTAAGTCGATATGTATTTATATTTAGTTTAATTTAATATTAAACTACAACCATAGTAAAGTTCGGTAATATTAATTAATGTACATGAATTAGGCCATGCGGAGTAGCTTGGTCCGACCTCCTACTATGATGGAGTTCTGGGATAGAGTACATACGCCAAAGGATTCTACTTCAGGGTCGACGATGTCTCCAGCAGCACTAGCTATACGGGTAATACATTTACTATAATCTCTGTAATTTAGGATCATATTACGTAATTTATAGGATGATACAAAGTTACCTCACATGTACATATATTAAATTACATGACCGGTTTGAGAAGCTCCTCAGTCAGTGTATAGCAGAGTTGCAGGCTGCTAGGGCCGATGCTGAGACAACAGATCCCACCGTCCCTCCGCCCGAGATTAGTTTATCTCAGGATGAGGAGACGGCTCTTTGGGTCATGTCTTAGGATACTCTCACTAGCACTACCGGGCGGTATCGAGTGCTAGGGTTGCCGAGGATACCAACCTATACATTGTCTGGAGGTATAATATTTTAGTTTATTTCTTGTTTATGAATAATTAAAGTAAACTTAATTATAATATTATTCATGTTATATTTATTTTTGTAGGCTCTAGCCAGCTCCTACGTCCGAGAGCCCCCGTGGGACCATCACATACGGGCGCTGGCTTAGACGATGCTTTGTTCCAGCGGGTTGTGGCTGCCTGCTCGGAAAGGTTTGAGACGGATCCGCTATTCCGTCGTCGGGACCTACCCAGCCGTTCTCGCCTCCATCAGCTTGCGCAGGACATTGCAGTTGGTGCCACCGTCGAGAGTATGGGTATCCCTCCGGAGCAGTTCGCCGCTCTAAGCAACGAGATTGTTCGGATGATGGTTACCTTACTACAGGACGCGTTTGGGTCGTTGCTGAGTCAGCCCTCGACTACTCAGGTATACTATTCATAATATTATTCAAGTATATATTCTGTATGTTATGTAATTTTCATTTAATTAGTTATCTTTAACTGTATTATATATATGGACTAATGAGTTACATTATATTGTCTCAACAAGGTGACGATCGGGCTGACGATGCTGAGCGGATGGACGACGGCGGCCCGTGACATAGTTTTGTAGTTTTTTGTATATGATTTGTACATTTTTACTTAGTTTTTAACTTAATGTGATGTAAATTTTAATAGTTTAGTTGATTTTCGACGTATTGTAGCTTTTATTTATCATTACTTTAGTTATACATATTTACGTTAGTTTAGATGCATATTTGGTAAACTTAAGTTGATTAGAACTTTAGTTTAATGTCATATTTAAGTTGGCCTTGGTAATTAATATTTATGTTGGCCATTATTGTTGGCTTTGGATTATATTTGTGTGTAATTATGTGCTGTTGGAAAAAAAACAGGTTTACAGGTACAAAAAATGTGGGTATAAACCCTGGATATTACCAAAACAAAAAAAAATATTTAAAAAAAAAGAAGGGGTTAAAGTCGACGGAATAAGGCTATACTCGACGGAATTCCGTCGATATTAAGCCTATTCCTTTTTTTAATGTGATGCCACGTGGCAGAGTATCCTTGACTGACTATTCTCGACGGATGACATTCAGTCGACCACATGTTAATATCGATCGAATATTCCGTCGAGGTTAATCAGGCGAGGATATCTATCTCCGACTAAAGAATTGACGGACTTAATTTCGACGCGCGTATGTCCAACTACATTTCTGACCGAATATTCCGTCGGAATTAACATAACCTCGACGAATTATACTTAACTCCGACCGAATATTCCGTCGGAAATAAGCCTTTTTGTTGTAATGTACTTTTAAAAATCAATAGCGACATTTGTTTTTTTTATCAGTAAAAATCAATTGCAGTATGATATTTTAAAACCAATAGATTATTGATATATTGCAAAAAAGGAAAACTACTTTAAGAAAAAATTATTTAAATATTATCAACCTATAAATGGTGTGAAGGTGTGGTTATATTGCAATACAACCAACATTTTGTATACAAATAGGGTTACATTGCTTATCCTCCATGGTTGATTTAAACCACCATATGTCTTCAATTTTTGTTCCGAAAGGCTCTATCATTACTTAAACTGCTGCATAACACTGAAAATAGAAAAAGATTATGTAAAATGGCAAAAAACTACATAAAATTAAATATGGGAATTAACTTGAGAAATTTAATATATATATATAGAGAGAGAGAGAGCTTCTATGCGGGCGGTCCCCATGCAGACTACCTTTAGCAATCTAGGGAAAGGAAAAAACGTAACTTATAAAACGCATAATATAAATTCTTACAAAATAAAACAATTAAATTGCATGATTTGTCATATGATATCAGGGTCAATACGAATAGAAATGATCACAAGACACCAATATTTGCAATAATCATTATTATTTTAATGACAAGATTACTCCGGATGCACCTTGCATGGGGTTATAAATATAGAGTCAAAAATGAAAAAGTAACGTCTATATAATAATTAACAATATTTATTACTAGATAAACAGAAATCATGATCAAATTAATTATCCATCACACTTGATCCATACCCATTAACAAATATATTTGAAAAATATATAAGCATTAACATTTATTTACAAGATTACCCTTGGAGGTTCTTGCATGGCACTATAAATAGTCACTTAACCTACTTATACCTCCACACTTTATAAAAAATAAAGAAGCCTTCTCCAGTCCTCCTTTTGATTATTACAAAAATGGCCATGTCTAGTTCAATTTTTGTTATAGGTTTGTTGGTTTTGGGTGTGATTACAAGTCCTACGAATGCAATCTCATGCCAAGATGCCATAACCAAATTATTGCCTTGCGAGCCTTATTTGTTTGGTTTTGGTTATATTTCTGCTCCCTGTTGCCAGGCTGCAAACGAATTAAACCAGCTTGCTGCCTCTAAGCCTGAACTTAAAGCTTTGTGTGTTTGTTTAAAGCAAGCTCTTATATCCTTTGGTATTAATGGGGATAGAGCTAAACAAATTCCCGAGCTGTGTCATATCACTGTTCCAGTTCCCATTGATCCCAATATCGACTGCAATAGGTATACTTTATGACATTACGTTTGTCAATGAAACTGTGTTATATTCCAATCTTTAACTTTATGATAGCGGAATACTCCATTTATATCTAATTGTTATATTTAGTTTTAGTCCATTTTAAATAATGTCTTCTAGTTCAGTTGCATGTTTTAAAAAAAAAAAAAAATTTAAAACTTTTGTTTATTTGTTAGAAGAGGTCATGGTATTCATGATGGACATATTATTTTATACATCTCTTGGTATTTTTTTTAAAATCCTTTTTTATTTCTTATAATCCTATATATGCATAATTTTTAATCCTTTTTATTTCTTATAATCCTATATATGCATAAGAAAGTGATTTTTCTTATCAAAAAATAAAATAAAATCATTACGGAATAATAATAAAATAATTAAATAACCATTTTGTTCTAAAGAAAATGGTCTTTTCACTTGTTAATTTTCCTTTTGCAGCATTTGATGGTTGATAGAGTATTTTGTAGAAGAAGAAGAAGAAAGAAGAATGGTTCCTTGGTAAAAATAAGCTTGGCCATCAAGAAGAATGGAGCAAATTTTACTTTATAAAGTTAGGACCTGCATGTTTTAATTACTAAGACAGTTTGGATTTGATTGAAATTATGAGCAATTATGTTTACTTTATTATGATAACATTTTACTCTATTGTTAAATGTGAATGCATTTGGTATTGATGGTGTTTGTTAGAAATTGGATAAACTTTTAGACAAATTAGTTATTTAACATTCATACATCTTTTATAAGTCTTATAATTTTAACATAGCATAATATAATTCTCTTTTAAAATATAAGGTCATTATTGAATTTTTTGACATTTAATTTTAAATACTTAATTTTAAACTCAAAATTAATATAGATTCATTTTATTTTAGTTGGTATAATAATTAATATTGTAAATTATATAAAATTTATACAACTGATGACTATAAGATTTCTGTATAATTAATATATACTGAATTATATAAATCTAAAATTTAAGAATATCCTAAGTTACTTTTAAAAATCAATAGCAACATTTGTTTTTTTTATCATTAAAAATCAATTGCAGTATTACATTTTAAAACCAATAGATTATTGATATATTGCAAAAAAGAAAAACTACGTTAAGAACAATTTATTCAATTATTATTAACCTATAAATGGTGTGAAGGTGTGGTTATTTTGCAATATAACCAACATTTTGCATACAAATAGGGTTACATTAATTGCATATCCTCCATGGTTGATTTAAACCACAAAATGTCTTCAATTTTCGTTCCGAAAGGCTCCATCATTACTTAAAATCCTGTATAACACTAAAAATAGAAAAAGATAAGTAAAATGGTAAAAAACTAAATAAAATTAAATATGGGAATTAACTTGAGAAATTAAATATATACATATATATATATAGAGAGAGAGAGAGAGAGAGCTTCCTATTCGGGTGGTCTGCTTTAGCAGTCCAGGAAAAGGAAAAAACGTAACTTATAAAATGCCTAATATAAATTCTTACAAAATAAAAAAATTAAATTGCATGATTTGTCATGATATTAGGGTCAATACGAATATAAATTATCACAAGAACCAATATTTGCAATAATCATAATTATTTTAATGACAAGATTACTCGTGATGCTCCTTGCATGGGTTATAAATATAGTCAAAAATAAAAAAGTAACGTCTATATAATAATTAACAATATTTATTACTAGACAAACAGAAATCATGATCAAATTAATTATCCATCATACTTGATCCATACATGGATTAACAAATATATTTGAAAAATATATAAGCATTAATATTTATTTTTAAAATATAAACATTAATTTTTAATCCTTTTTATTTCTTATAATCCTATATATGCATAATAAAGTGATTTTTCTTATCAAAAAATAAAATAAAATCATTACAGAATAATAATAATAAAATAATTAAAGAACCATTTTGTTCTAAAGAAAATGGTCTTTTCACTTGTTAATTTTCCTTTTGCAACATTTGATGGTTGGTTCCTTTGGTAAAAATAAGCTTAGCCATCAATAAGAATGGAGTATATTTTACGTTATGAAGTTAGGACCTGCATGTTTTAATTACTAAAATAGTTTGGATTTGATTGAAATTATGAGCAATTATGTTTTATAACTCTTATAATTTTAACATAGCTTAATATAATTCTCTTCCAAAATATAAGATTATTATTGATTTTTTTGACATTTAATTTTAAATACTTAATTTTAAACTCAAAATTAATATAGATTCATTTTATTTTAGTTAGTCAAATAATTAATATTGTAAATTATCTAAAATTTATACAACTGATGACTATAAGATTTCTGTATAATTATTACTGAATTATATAAATCTAAATATTAAGAATATCCTAAGTTACTTTTAAAAATCAATAGCAACATTTGTTTTTTTTATCAGTAAAAATCAATTGCAGTATTATATTTTAAAACCAATAGATTATTGATATATTGCAAAAAAGAAAAACTACGTTAAGAACAATTTATTCAATTATTATCAACCTATAAATGGTGTGAAGGTGTGGTTATTTTGCAATATAACCAACATTTTGCATACAAATAGGGTTACATTGCATATCCTCCATGGTTGATTTAAACCACCAAATGTCTTCAATTTTCGTTCTGAAAGGCTCTATCATTAGTTAAAATCCTGCGTAACACTGAAAATAGAAAACGATAAGTAAAATGACAAAAAACTACATAAAATTAAATATGGGAATTAACTTGAGAAATTATATATATATATATATATATATATATATATATATATATATATATATATATATATATATAGAGAGAGAGAGAGAGAGAGAGAGAGCTTCCTATGCGGGTGGTCCGCATGCGGACCACCTTTATTAATATTAATATTTTGTAATATTAATATTAATATTAATATTACAAAATATTTTATTAATATTATAATATTAAGTATTAATAATATTAATACTTATAATATAATATTATTACAAAATATTACTCCCTCCATCCCATAATAACTGTCGCTTTAGCTTGATGCACATGGATTAAGAAAGTCGTTTAGTGCTATTATTTATTAATTAAAATTGGTGTGAAATTTCATCACTACCCCTTTATGGGAAGTTGAAAACTATTAATACAAGAGAAAAATTTCTTGGGACAATGAGAGAAGGTAGGGGTGATATAGGAAAGTAAATAATTTATTCTCCTAGAAAGTTATAAACGACAAATAAATTGGGAAAAAAAATTCTTTCTAAAACGACAGTTATTATGGGATGGAGGTAGTAATACTTTTGTAATATTAATACTCCCTCCGTTCCTTAATATAGGTCGTTTTAGGGTTATGCACAAGCATTAAGGTAATAATTGTATAGCATTAACTATAATATCAATTGTCTATATTACCCTTGTATTGGAATAAGAGATTGTTATTTATTAGACAGAAAATAGTGAGAGGACTAAAGTTATATTTATTACTTGTGGAAACTAAGCAATTAATGCTTACTTGAAATTCTAAAACGACTTATATTAAGGAGCAAAAATATTTCTCTAAAACGACCTATATTAAGGAACGGAGGGAGTAATATAATTACTTTTGTGACAAGTTATAATACAAAAAATGAATACATTCAGCAAACTGCACCATGTAAAAAAGTAGCAATTTTTTTAATATATAAAAAAGCATGTATAGGATTCTGTAATAGTCATCTTGGTACAGAAAACAGTACATGTAACAAATTACTCGACATCGAATGTGTCTGTTTGACATAATCGAACCAAAACATCATTCGGTTAACATAATCAAAATCAAAACACGTGCAACTTTAGTTCGTTAGATGTTTGCAATTAAATATGTTCGAGTTCATGTTCATGAACATCATTTGTCCACGAACAACACGTGAACATCAAGCTCGATCAAGTTTGAGAACGTTGTCATGTTCGCGAGTACATTTGATTCAACACAAAGGTGATAATATAATGTTAAGTTCTCTTTTTTACGGTACAAGATCATTGTTTCAGTCTATTTTTTCAACAAAGTTAGATTCAACACAACCGTTATATAATAAAGGTTAATTTTCTATAAGTTCCTAGTTCAATGAGAGTCGTATTCTTAAAATTAAATAGTTAACGTATAGTATGCTTAATTGTTGGTGAAATCTTATCCACTCATAATTGAAATGAGTAAAATGCAAAAGGTGACCCATGTACTATAGAGGTATTTGGATATTATGCCCCTTTTTTTTAGTCAATACAAAAACGAACTATTTACTATTGGATTGTGAACCCTATTATGTCGTATTCTTAAAATTAAATATTTACCCTATAGAGGTACTATTGTGACAACCCAGATATTTCAAAAATAAAAATAAAATAAAAATTTAATAAATAAAATTCTTATTGTGAGATGCGTCGTGTTTGAATGTGAGTATATATATGATTTTTGTGGTGAAAACATATGAACATATAAGTGTGAAATCTATACATATGTTTCGGAACGAAAGAGTTAATAATTAACTAAACTTTTGAATTAGTTAGCTTGAGTTAATTATGAAGTGAAATATGGAAGCGAAGGAATTAATATTAATTAATTGAGATTAAATTTAGATTATATTAAATTGATTAACTTATATTAGTTGATCAATAAGTATTAAATGTAGTAAAAGATTAAGTTTTATAAAACAAGGTATTTGTTAATGTAATAATTAAATAAGAAATTATTTAATTATATGAGGAAGTAATTTGTATTATGAAATGTTGGTTATGGCAAAAGTTGTTGACTTAGTCATATTCCATCCTTAAGTTTTGATGATGAATTGTTCAAATACTAAATTATTTTATGGCTTTTCAGGTATTTGTTGATAAAAGAACATTGGTGGAATTCTCAAGTGGATGAAGAAGTTTTCTTTACTAGGAAACAAAAGTGTAAGGTCAATTTGCATAATAATTAATTTTTCATTTAAAGGCTCTAGGACATATCATCTGCATTGTGCTATATGTCTTAAATGAAACATGATTTAAAAATCTAATGAAAAAGGTTTTTCTATAAATAAAATAAGATCAGATTAATATATACATCAAGTTCAAAAAGGGATTGATATTTTATTTGATATATGTATGTCACTTAATATATATGTTTCACATGCATTAGTCCGTATGTTAATATATGCCTAAAAAGGAGGGTAGCATTGTGATACGTGTGCATGCTTAAATAAATGTTTAATTGATATCCTTAGGACATTTCATTCTTGATACATGTGGATTTCTATGATTTACTAGAAAGTCTAAAAGTCGGCAGCAATACTTTTTTGTGATTTGAAGCATATACGGTTTTCAAGGAGAAGTAATTATGATTATGTTGGAAATTTAAAGACCTTGAGTCTTGGAAAAGATAAGTGTTGTTACATACCATTTTGACACGCTACTTGATGTTTGGAGAGATAAAGCCAAAGTTGTTTAGTAGTTTATTTGTTTAAAAGGTCTTTTGATTTATCCAAACTGAATAACTAACAAAGAGATTGATTTTCTAAACTGGATAAATATTGACTTTCATTTCTTTACCGTTGTGAGTATTCTCTGATATTTTCATACCGATTGACTTGGACAAATTGAACATATCTATTATTAACGGTAATATCTTGTGGGCTATAAAAACAGTATTTTCATGGATGAAAAATAGAACTCACGAAATTATTCTTGCACTAATTACTGATATTTATCGAGCAACTGAATTTGATTTAATCGGTGCAAACGTTGAGCAACTGAGCTATTAACTTCTGATATTCTTTAGCTGGTATTGGGTAATATTTAAATTGTTCATCGTTTTGTGCTAATTAATTGATCATTGCATATAGTTGAGCCTTTAATTGTTAAATTGATTATTTTTGCATTGATCATAGACCTCTATATTTGTATTAAATTTTCTGATTAGACTAAGTGTAGTCTAAAGGTGTTAATCTTAGTGGATTAGAGAAAAGGTTTACAAACAAGTTCAAGGAAGCAAAGGTGCTTGAAGAGATCATAGGTGCACAAGGAGCAAGAGTGCTCAAGAGAAATTAATTGTTATTAATTTTTGTAAGAATCTGTTTTGTAATCAGTGTTTATTTATAAAGAAATAAATAAAGTGAGTCTCCAATACTAGTTGGTATTGGACGTGGACTAGGCTATTATTATAGAGGATAAAGCTGAACCACGTAAAAAATTCTTGGTGTTGATTTTATTATTTACTTTACTTTAATTCTAAAATCACATAAGCTATTTAATTATCTTAATAATTAAAATTTGAATATTTGCATTATAATAAGATAATTCTTTAACACTAAGTGTTTTATCTAAGTTATAAATTCAGCAGGATATTTTCAAAAAAAAAAAAATCAGTCAGTTCAGTAAGCCATATTAATTCAGCAAGCTGATTTTATTAATATAGTAGCCTGAATTTAATAGTTTGATTTAAAGTTTAAAATTTGGTCATAGATTGCTCCCACACTTATTCAACCCCCCCTTCTAAGTGTGCCTAGTTAAATTTCAAAAGTAAATATGCCTATTTAATATAAATCAAATTAATTATTTGATTAATGAATAATATATAAATATATATATATACACACACACACACACACATTAAATAAATTGTTTAAAAACAATTTATGGAAGGAAGCAGGAAGATTTAATTATAAAATTATTAATGGAATAAATATTTTGATGAAAATTATTATGGAAATAATTTACTTGGTGTAAATGTATTGAATAAATATATGTGAGATATATGTATATTTATGTGCATGAATGTGGTAAGTTAATTGGTTAGTAAATAGCTAATCCAATTAAATGAGTTTAACAAAGAATTAAACTAGTGGACTAATAAATGGCTAAATGAATTTCTTGTTTAATTAATTGAGTTCAAGTGTAGCAAACTAAGTAGCCCAATCATGTGTTAAATTAATGACCCAATTTAATTCCAAACCAATCCCAAGGTGAAACCCAAATTTAATCCAATTTGTGAAGTCGAAATTGGTCAAATAGGTGGGAGAAGAAATAAAAATCAGTATTTAAAGAAATGGGAGGGGGCTACGATTGGGATTAGGAAAAAGAAGAAAAGAGGAAAGAAAGAGAGAAAAGGGAGAGGATAGAAGGGACACGTGTCTCTTGTAAATTAATTGAAACATGAGATAAATGAGAAGCAAAAAACACGTGTCTCTTGAGAAACACGCGTCTCTTATAAATTAATTGAAACATGTGTCTCTTGTAAATTAATTGAAACTTTGCAAGACAAAGTATTAATTGCTTTTCTAACCTTTGTTTTCCTTACCCCTTAAGACTTGGTTAAGTCATTATCTCTTGCATTTTATTTGTTAAGTCATTGAGAGAGAGAGAGAGAGAAGGCACGGAGAAAAGAAGAAGGTAGCAAGCTTGGAATTATCTAGCTAAATAAAATGAAGATCAAGAAGAAGAAGAAAGAACAAGAAGGTAACTCGTGAAAAAACTCTAGTTCATTCATCTTTTCTTCTAAGCTTTTATTATATTTTGATTGTTGTTGTTATTATTGTTTATGGAGATCATGATGGATCCAAAATGATAAGGAGGGTATGATGTAGATTATATGATCAAACCATGGAATAATGAAAGAAAATGATCAACCCAAGCATAAAGGATGAAAAAACCAAATTTAAAAATTTAGTTCTATGGTGTTATATTATGCTCTTATGAGTTAAGAACATCACCCAATTAAAACGTAAGTAAAAGCTATTGTAACAAAACTATGGCGAATTTTTAAGTAAAACTAGTAAAAAAGTTAAAACGAAATTAGTGTAACCCCTGATCCTTGTGCAGTTTTCTATTCCAAATTATTTGCTGGAATTTTTTTTCATTTTGGGAGTTATGTATTAAGCTAAGTAACTAGTCCCTAGATGTATGATTGGTCTAATTCCGAATTCGAAAGTGGGAGTTATGCACTTCGGAAGGAGGCTAGTCAAAACTGCCAAAATATGTAAAACTGTTTCGGGTAAAGACTTTTGAGTCAATTTTTTGACTTGTTAGAGGATTAGAAATGATAATCCGTTCGGGAAAATTTTTAAACAATGTTGCTAGATAGAATATGGCTCAAGAACAGACTCATTATGATAACGGAGGGTCAAGTTATGATGATGCAAAGTGGATACGTCAATAAAGAGGAAAACCCACTTGTTTTGTTTTCATCTAGGGGGTTTTGAGCTAATGTAGACGGGCTAGTAACCTGTCTAAATTGACAGACAGAGAGCTTAAAGCTAATGCAGATGGGCTAGTAACCTGACTGGCTTGATAGGCATGGAGTTTAAAACTAAAGCAGACAGGTTAAGTTGTCTGCTTTATACCTGAAGCCTAAAATAGAGAGTAAAGGTTTAACGTATTGATTAAATCTTAAAACTCTAACCTTATGAAATAAAATGAAATTAATAAAGTCATGGAAGGAATTTAATATGTAAGTCTAAATTATGATTTAGGCTAAGCGAGAAGTAAACAAATGTGTGTTGGTTTCCAAAAGTCAAGTAGTCAGACAATGTTATGTTACGTTGTACTGAGCTATATAAAACACTAGTAATTGCTCATGCCTGAAGGCACAACGTAACGAAATCCTCCATCTCTCTCCATTTCAACAATCTCACTTTCATTTCCTCTCTCTCCTCCTTCCTCTCCCATCAACCTTTCTTGGCAAAGGTTCAAAAATGCCCCTGACTTTTATCCCGATATCTACCGAGGTCCTTATACTTTTTTTTCCAAAAATGCCTTTAACGTTACATTTTTTCGATCGACTATGCCCCTGGCCTAAACGAAGTTGCCACATAGACTAACTTTGCTCAAACGTGGCCTTATTTTGCTGACGAGGCTTCAAACAAAGTCAGAACAAAGCTTTTCCATATGTTGCTAACTAGGCTTCAAACTCAGACAAAAGCTCTGTCCCTTTTTCAAAAGGGTCAAAAGTCCAAAAGGTGCAAAAAGCCCTAATCGACATCTTTTCCAGTAGAGAAGAAGAGATGAGAAATTGGAGAGAAGAAGAGGTGAAGATGAAGATGAAGACGAAGGTGAAGCCCTTACTGAGTTGGTCAACGAAATAAAAAAAGTCTTAACTTTGCTCTGTAATTGCTCTGCAGTCAGTTCGTGGTATGAACTTGCGTCTAACTGAAGGCATAAAGTCCAAGTAATATTTTAAGAAGAAGAAAAGAAATCTCTTAGATTTTCATAGGTACTTTCATATCTGCTTTTGATTGATAAAGTGCATTTTATATAGGTGAATAGGTAAAAGATAGTCATCACATGTGGTCCATGTTTCAGTTGGATATTGACTGGTAGGGGACATGTGGTCCCCTATATTATTATTTATTACATTGTTAATACATTAGAGTTAGCATCTGTCTTGTAATTTGTTGTTATCTGAATTCTGAATTCTGGGTTTTTTTTTAATGGCAGAATGGTTGGGCATGTAGATGTATATTTACATCATGGGAGCAGATGGCTGGAGGATCCTGTGTGGAGATATGTGGGAGGTGATGTCTATATATGTAAGAATTTTGATGTAGATTACCTTTCTCTTATTTGCATTAAGAATACATATATAGAGGAATTAAAATATCTCAATGTTAACGAAATCTATTATTTGGAACCTGGACTGAGTATTGAAGAAGGACTCTTTGTACTTGAGGATGACCATGAGATTAGGAGAATTTTGAGTAAAATAAATTCAGGCACAACTGTCCTAGAGTTCTTTGAAAAGCATGAGATAGATCAACCTATAATGAATGATGAATCACCTCCAGTTGTTCCACCTGAGCCTATAATAAATTATCTTCCTTCTTTTCCACCTGAGCCCATAATAAATGAACCTGAAGAGGAGGGTGAGGATAGTGATGACACTTTCATGGAAAGTGCTGAAGTACTTAATGCTTTTGATAGCATTAATAGAGCACATGAAAGAAGGGATGATCATAATTTGGTATTAAACACACAAGGTATCAGGGTAGGTGAGGAAGATGTTACATATGAAGAGGAGAGTGATGAAAGTGAGGAAGGTGATGATAATTGTGACGCCCCAAAAATAGGTATACACAACCCATTCTAAGTCGCCAAATACATGGTATAGAATCAAATACAAACTTAATTTATACAATACGACAAAAGCGTAGCTGAGAGTTTTAACACGAATATTGTTTCATAGACAATATCCAAACTCAAATAAAGTCCTCATTACATTTATTATCACACTATTTCATAGAATAGTGAGGACTACTATAGCCACCATCTCGGACCATCACTCCATTCCCTGACTAGTCCCAGCTATATTCTCATTTCCTGAAGAGAACAATGAAAGAAAAGGGTGAGCTCAACTAGCCCAGAAAAGAATATTATGACTAAGATAATGTAGAATAAATTATCTTTAGTCTTTAACAGTATAACATCTGTTAGAATACAATAGACACCAAGTTTTAGATCAACAACTGCAGCGAAAATAACAATCCATTAGAAGAGTCAAGTAGAACATAATGTCTACTATCTCCTCCAAATTAAAAGTCCATCGTTAATATTTCATTCCTGTAATACTCATCAGTAGTTCTTTGTTGTACCCAAGACAAAGAGAACTTTCATCACCTCTATTTACCTGAACCAGTAAAGATTATAGTTAAATTCACAATTCATATTTATAATCATGTAAATCAACAGTTTCTCCTTGCCACAAAGGCTTAATAAAATATTTACTCAACATCCTTACCCCAAAGGCTAAAGATATTTAAATGTAATAACAATGATCATACCATCAGTTATCTATCTTTGCACTACGGGCCAAAGATATTCAACTATAAAACCAATGGTCATGATCATACCAATCAATTGTCTGTCAGTGCACTACGGCCAAAGACATTCAACTGTAAAACCAATGATCATAATCCTACCAAACACATCATCGAATTATCCATGTACTACGGGCCAAGGATATTCGTTAGTATCACCAGTGGTCATAATCATGTCATTCACCTGTCCATCTTTGCACTACGGGCTAAAGCTATCAATCAACAGTTCATCTTTGCACTATGACCAAAGATATCAATAAACATTTCTTCTTTGTACTACGGGCCAAAGAGGATTTTTACCACATCATTTGTAACATTACAGGTCATGATTATACCGATACATAATTCCTGGTCATAATCATACCAATCAACAGTCCATCTATGCACAACGGGCTAAAGATAACTTTCATCACAATATAAGCATGAGGATGATGACAATGATATAAGAATTAAATTAAATGAGATCAAGGATAAATTTTAAAGATTTATAAATTAATTTATCTGGAGTTTAAGAATATCCAAATTGTCAACATGATAACTACTTTGTGGAGTAAAATTTAAAAATAATATTCATGTATCAAAAATAATTTGGACAGGAAAGAAATCAATTTTTATCGTGAATTGTACCCCGGGTGAATAGTACCCGAGTGAATAGTATCCCATGAATAGTACTTCGGGAATAGTACCCCGACATGAAAAGATTAAAATTTAACAAGAATGTTCAGAAAAATATTCTTGTAAAATGATACTAGATGAAACGCAAATTTCAAGGATATTCTACTAATTTCAAGGAGTATATAAGCAATACTTATCAAAATGAGTATAGAATTCGGAATCTGAAACAAAATAATATTACTTACATACTACAGAGTTTGAAAGAAAATATTATTTCTTACGAATATTGAACAAAAATAATATCCCTTACAACTGTTGAACGAGAATAATATTCCTACGAATATTATACGAAGATAATATTCCTTACGAATGTTGAACGAAAGTAATATTCCTTACGAATATTGAACGAAAATAAAATTTCTTACGAATACGAAAAATAATATCGTAAGCGAATATGAAATAAATAATACCCCTTACCTTAAAAAGAGAGTAATTCTGACTGGTATAGCGGTGATATTCTTGAAGAAAAACTTACACTATTTGCAACACTTAAAGTTTCCTTAACTCAAAAGAAATACGCTCAATATTATAGAAAAAAAATTCTCTGATTCTGGTGTGATTTTTATTTCTAAACTGAGCATCCTATTTATAGGAGAATGACAAGATATTATTTAGAAAATAAAATCACGGACTGCACAGTAAAATTTTGACGATTTCACGGTGTGAATAATTCTATTTGTTTTATTTTACTATGCAGCACTATGCTGCACTATGTAGTACTATGCAAACAATAAAATAAAATATATTCTATTTTATATAAAAAAAACTTATATATATATATATATATATATATATATATATATATATATATATATATATATATATATAAAGTAAGGATCAAGAGCATTCCTCTTAAATAACATTCATCCTTAAATAACACTCTTTTATTAAAACTACGTCGTTTTGGAGTGGCCGCGGGTGGCATTTTTATAAATAAAAAAAAAATAAGTGGGACCACTCTCTTTTAAGTCACTCCAAAACGATGTAGTTTTAACAAAGGAGTGTTATTTAAGGAGAAATCTTATTTAAGAGAAATGCTCTTGATCTTTGCTCTCTCTCTCTCTCTATATATATATATAAAATAAAACCACGATAACTTTCTACCGATAATTTTGAAAAATGAGTACGTGAGGGTCCATATAATAAGCCAAATTTACAGCAAATACTTCATAAAAATTTTCTCTATTTATCTCAATTCACTTGGTTTTACTAGACACATTTTTAACAACATTTATTCATCATTAATATTATAACTCGCAATATTAACAACTAGATCATTCCTAGGAAAGAGGGGACTTTTCGATAAGATAAACTAAGTATAGCATTTACTTAGTTAGAACGATATGATTTGGTTCCCATATTTTGTTATGGGAACCAGATCATATCATTCAAACTAAGGAAATGTCACTTAGTTTATTTTACCGATAAAACTAATGAAAAACTAAGTAAGTGCTACTTAGTTTATTGAATATTGCATCCCAACTAAGCAAATGATAATTGTATTTAATTGTACTTAATTTAATTTAAATTTATTATATTATATCGCATTCCAACTATGTGACGCCCCCAAAATTAGGTATACATCACCCATCTTGGGTCGTCAGATACATGGTACAGAATACAAATACAACTTACTAATACAATTGTCGTGTACAATACGACAAAACATAACTGTGAGTTTGAATATAATTATTGTCTACTAGAGACTATACAAACTCGAAAGGAGTCCTCATTACAATTATTGTCACACTATTTAATAGAATAGTGATGACTACTAATACTATCATCTGGTCCATCACTCCGTTCCCCGACTCGTCCCAACTATATTCTCATTTCCTAAAGAGAACAGTGAAAGAAAGGGTGAGCTCAACTAACCCAGTAAGAAATATTATGACTAAGATAATGCAGAATAAATTATCATTAGCCTTCAACAGTGTTAAACTGATAAAATATAACGAACATCAAGTTTAACTGCAGCGGAACAAGCAATCCATTAAAAGAGTCAAGTAGAAAAAAATCTACTATCTTCTATGATTTAAAAGGTTTTTCAACACTGTTATCGCTGGGACTCAGCTTAATAAAATAATCCACATCATCGAATCACCCCTGCACTACGGCCAAGGATATTCGTGTATTCATTAATGGTCATGATCATGCCAACAACTGTCCATCAATGCACTACGGGCCAATGAGGACTTTTACCACATCATTTGTAACATTACGGTCATGATTATACCGAATAATCCCTGGTCATAATCATACCAAGTCCATCTATGCACTACAGGCCACAGATGACTTTCAACATTTTATAAACATGAGAATGATGACAATGATATAAGAATTCAATAAAAAAAGTTCAAGAATTAATTTATCCAAGAATTAACAACGTCCAAATTGTCAACATGATACTGCTTTGTGGAGTAAAATTCAAGAATGCTTAGAAGAATATTTTCATGAAAAGATACTGGATGAAACGTAATTATCAAGGATATTCCATAAATTTCATGGAGTATAGAAGTCAAAACTTAACCAACTGAGTATAATAAAGAATGAAATAACAAAAGAAATCACCATGCATGCGATAGACCGCACAAACAGGTTATTCCAACAGAATAATAAATAATAGAACTAGGTCCGGCATAAAACACACAGACAGAATATTCCAACAGAATAATAATAAAGACGGAACCAGGTCCGGTGTAAAACACACAGACAGGATGTTCCAACATAATAATAATAAAGACGGAACCAGGTCCGGTGTAAAACACACAGACAGGATGTTCCAACAGAATAATAATAAAGACGGAACCAGATCTGATGTAAAACACACAGACATGATGTTCTAACAGAATAATAATAAAGACGAAACCAGGTCCGGTGTAAAACACACAGACAGGATGTTCCAACAGAATAATAGAAGAATGTCACCAAGTATAGGGTATACCGCGTATACAGGTTATTCCAACAGAATAATAAGAAATTGAATAACAACAGTTCTCTTCATGAATAAGAAAGAATAACACCCCTTACCGTTTTAAAGAAGAACTGAAATAAGGAAGTAGTTAAGTAGCAGAATACTTTTCTTCTCTCTCTATAGTTTCTCTCTCTAGAGTTCAGTGAATTCGTAAGAAATAATGAAGGAATGAGCTGCTATTTATAGAAAAATAGAATGCATAGTAACTAATCCATGAACGGTCCAGATTGATTACTTTAATCTGACGGTCCATATTTAAAGAAAAATCTTTTAAATAAAATATAATATATTCTATTTATAGAATAACTTTAATAAAGTATTATGTTTTATATAAAAAGATGTTTCTGTTTTATTACGTTAATAATACGAATAAAACAAAACTTTATTATCGCTAAATAATTCATATTATTAACTGACAATAATTGAATCAAACTGAGTGACTTCTCACATAAGCATTAATAATCAATACCGTGTGCTACTATGCAACCACACGTATTACTGTACTTTTACTACCGAGTAGTTCAACAGTATCAATGGTAAAACTTCCGCCGTTATTTTTAATAAAATATTTTTGTCGTTTTCTCAATCCGACAATAATTTCGTTGTGGGGTCCACCAATGATTGTGTCGTTGTACGAATATTCCCTGTTAAAACGAATATTTCCCGACCAATCGAATATTATATAACAACTTGCGTACTTTGCAAAATTTATAAATATTACCCACAACTATAACATTATATCAAATTAACTCCATAATATTCAAAAATGATATTTATAGAAAATTCATTTTTATTTATAAAAGTTGGGGTCTTACAACCTCCCCTTCTTATGAAATTTTGCCCTCGAAATTAGGGTACGTACCTGGTATGTCGAAGAGGTAAGGATACCTTGATTTCATTTCAGATTCTAACTCCCAAGTCATTTCCTCAACATCGTGGTTTCTCCACAAAACTTTGACTTGAGGTATAACCTTGGAGCGTAGAATATGTTCCTTCTTATCCAAGATTTGAACAGGAACTTCTTCATACGTCAAATCTTCCGCTATTTCGTCCGGTTCTAACTCAATAATGTGGTTCGGGTCTTCCACATATTTACGTAACATGGATATGTGAAAAACGTTATGAACACGAGACATACTTGGCGGTAAAGCGAGTCTATAAGCCACAGTTCCTACTCGATCGAGGATTAAAAATGGACCGATGAATCGAGGATTGAGCTTTCCTCTCTTTCCAAATCTCGTAACTCCTTTCCATGGAGCAACACGTAAGAACACATGATCTCCTATATCAAATTCCACGTCCTTTCGATGAAGATCAACATAACTCTTTTGTCGATCTTGTGAGGTTTTTATACGTTGTCGGATCGTTTGAATCTTTTCTGTAGTCATACGTACCAACTCCGGTCCCAACAACGTTGCTTCACCCACCTCATCCCAGCATACTGGAGAACGACATTTTCTTCCATACAATGCTTCGAATGGAGCCATGCCAATACTTGCTTGATAACTGTTGTTGTAGAAAAACTCCACCAATGGTAAGAACTTGTCCCAACTTCCCTTGAAGTCAAGGACACAGAGTCTTAATAAATCTTCTAAAGTTTGAATAGTCCTCTTTGATTGTCCGTCCGTCTGAGGATGATATGCCGAACTATATCGTAAATCTGTGCCCATAGCTTTTTGTAAACTAACCCAAAATCGTGAAGTGAATCTTGGGTCTCGATCAGAAACTATGGATACTGGCATACCATGCAGTCTTACAATCTCGTTTATGTACATACGAGCAAGACGTTCAAGTGTATAAGTTTCTCGTATCGGTAAGAAATGAGCAGACTTGGTCAATCTATCAACAATGACCCAAATCGCATCAATACCTTGAGAAACCTTAGGAAGACCGGTAACGAAATCCATGGTAATGTGCTCCCACTTCCATTCTGGAATTTCAAGTGGTTGCAATGGACCTTTTGGTACTTGATGCTCCGCTTTGACTCGTTGACAAGTTAGACACCTTGAGATAAACAGCGCTATCTCTCTCTTCATATTGCTCCACCAAAATGTATGACGAAGATCATGATACATTTTGGTACTTCCAGGATGGATTGCAAACGGTGTGTTGTGCGCCTCCATCATGATTTCATACTTTAAATCAGGGTTGTTAGGAACACAAAGTCTGGAGTTGACTCGAAGTATTCCTTCTTCATCGATTCTTGCTTCCGGCATAGCACCTTCTTGCACTTTCTTCCTCATACGCATCAGCTCCAGGTCTGTAGCTTGAGCAGCTTTAACTTTATCGATTAAAGTTGGTTCTACTCGTATATTCGCCATCATCACATGGGTCCCTGGAGTCTTTAACTCTATCTCCATCCTTTGCAAGTCACACAAAATGGGCCTTTGTGTTGACAATATCGCACTCGTACTTGCATATGATCTTCTACTCAATGCGTCAGCTACCACGTTCGCTTTTCCAGGATGGTATTGAATGGTATGATCATAATCTTTCAACAGTTCAAGCCAACGTCGTTGTCGCATGTTGAGTTCCTTTTGAGTGAAGAAATATTTGAGGCTTTTATGATCCGTAAAGATCTCCACCTTCTCCCCATACAAGTAATGCCTCCAAATTTTAAGTGCAAAGACAACAGCTGCCAACTCTAGATCATGAGTAGGATAATTCCTCTCATATTCCTTGAGTTGTCTTGATGCATAGGCTATGACTTTTCCATGTTGCATGAGAACGCATCCCAACCCTTTGCTCGAAGCATCACTGTAGATGACAAATCCCTCCGAGCCAGATGGTATTGTTAGAACAGGTGCTGAAATGAGTCTCCTCTTGAGTTCTTGAAAACTCTTCTCACATTCTTCGCTCCAACCGAACTTTGTATCTTTCCGAGTCAGCTGAGTTAATGGAGTAGCGATTCGAGAAAATCCTTCCACGAATCTCCGATAATAACCAGCTAAACCAAGAAAGCTACGTACTTCGGTCACTGATTTAGGTTGCTCCCAGCTTTGAATAGCTTCAATCTTTGTCGGGTCAACAGATATTCCACGACTTGATACTACGTGCCCAAGGAATGCTACCTCCTCCAGCCAGAACTCGCATTTCTTCAACTTGGCATAAAGCTTGTATTCACGAAGCTTTTGGAGTACCAGCCTCAAGTGTTGCTCATGATCTTCACGGCTTTTGGAATAAATAAGGATGTCATCAATAAAGACGACCACAAAGTGATCCAAATATTCCTTGAATACCCGGTTCATCATATCCATGAAGGCAGCAGGAGCATTAGTCAATCCAAAGGACATGACTAGGAATTCATAATGCCCGTACCGAGTTCTGAAAGTCGTCTTTGGAATATCCTCAGTTCTAACCTTCAGCTGATGATATCCAGAACGAAGATCGATCTTTGAAAAGAATTGTGCTCCTTGCAACTGGTCAAACAGGTCATCAATACGTGGCAATGGGTACCTATTTTTGATGGTGACATGATTCAACTCCCGATAATCAATACAAAGTCGCATACTTTCATCTTTCTTCTTCACGAATAGCACAGGAGCACCCCAAGGAGAAGTACTAGGACGAATAAAGCCAATGTCTAACAATTCCTGCAGTTGGATCTTTAACTCCTGAAGTTCAATAGGAGCCATTCGATATGGGGCTTTGGAAATGGGTTTTGTACCGGGTTCAAGGTCGATACAAAATTCAATTTCACGCTCTGGGGGTAGGCCAGGAAGTTCTTCAGGGAATACGTCAGGAAATTTATTAACAATAGAAATATCATTCAAAACTGACGTATTTTTGTTTAGATCCGTGACATGAGCTAAGAAAGCTTGACATCAGTTTTTCAATAAACGAATAGCTTTATGGCTTGAGATGACAGCGATTGATTTTAATGGTTTGGTTGCTTGAATTCGCATAATAAGTCGATTAGGAATATAAAAGCTAACAACCTTACGAAAATAATCAATTTTTGCATGATGAGTAGTTAACCAATCAATCCCTAGAATCACGTCAAATGCAAGTATTTTTAATGAAATAAGATCGACATGTAATGTGTGGGTACCAACTTGAACCAAACAAGACTTATAAACCGTGGATGTAATGAAGGCTTCTCCCAATAGAGTTTCAACAGATAAATCAAAGTCTAAATTCTCCGGAGTCAAATTTAATCGATGAGCGCAAGTAGGAGAAATAAAAGAATGGGTAGAACCGGTATCAAATAAAGTATAGACTTCGTTAGAGTTTATGATAAGCTTACTCGTGATGACCTCATTCGGGTTCCTTACTTTCTGGGAGGTCACAACAAACTCTCTCCCTTGCAATACCGGTTTTGACTTTTCTGGGACGGCCTTTGGTGTCTCCATCTTGGCTGAACTTGTTTTTGATAAACGACAAAATCGAGCTAAATGACCTTCTCTTCTACAATTATAACATGCTTTAGACGGCATCGCGCAGTTTGGACTGATGTGCCCCTCCCCTCCTCATTTGAAACATATGATAGGTGGTCGTTCTCCTTCCTTAACAACGGGTGCTGGTGCTGACGTCTTTCCATCATTGTTGAATCTCCTCTTCTTGAAATGACCATTCTTATTGTTTTGGCCCTGATTACCACCGAAGTGGTTACCATTTCTGGCCTGTTGATTCCCTCCACGCTTGTTGTCACCGCTTCGATGACTGCTCTCACTGGTATTATCATTTTGCCGACTGCTCTCTTTTGGTTGCGTTGACTCGTTATCGCGCTCCACTAACTGAGCCCTATTCACAACATCTGAATACAAACACAATTTATGAGAAATAAGATGTTGACGTATCTCAGGTTTCAAACCTCGCAAAAACATTCGCGTCATTCGCTCTTCATTATCCACCAAGTGGGACGCAAACCGGGACAACTCAGCAAATTTAGCCTCATACTGCGACACGGTCATATTATTCTGCTCCAATTTGATGAACTCCACCTCCTTCATGTGACGAACACTTTCGGGAAAGTATTTGTCATTGAACAGCTCTTGGAACTTCTCCCAAGACATCTTCAGTGCGGCAGGTTGAGTACGCTTAATCGATTCCCACCAGTAATCTGTCTCTCCTCGCAACATAAAGGCGGCAAAGGGAACCTTTTGCTCCTCAGAGCATCCCAAGACATCAAATATCTTGGTGATCTGCTTTATCCATGTTTCCGCTATAAGTGGTTTTGGCTCTCCCTTAAACTCCGGTGGTCCCAACTCCTTGAACTGTTTAGCGGTGACCGTCCGAGAGTTTTCAGTGTTTTCACCTATATTTTGGACAGGAGCCGCTCTCGCCTGCTGTTGCATGAACTGCATAAAGCTTCTGAACATTCCATCATTCATATCTGGTTAGTGTTGTTGTTTGTATGAGGATTGTCACCTTTCTGATGCACATTATTCTGATTATTGATATGTGGT
The DNA here is from genome assembly GCA_016801055.1 of Panax notoginseng. Lineage (NCBI taxonomy): Eukaryota > Viridiplantae > Streptophyta > Magnoliopsida > Apiales > Araliaceae > Panax > Panax notoginseng. The sequence goes on from CM029020.1 coordinate 188,952,468, forward strand.
GAATCAACAGTCGTCTGTGCTCCAGTGCTATTCTCAACATTCTCAGATGCCATTTTCAGATACTGCCACAAAGTAAAAGTTAATTGATATGTCATATATTATCCTTATATTATGACCGACCAATTAAATACCATGCAAATAAACTTAGGTAGGTCATACTAGCGAAGGAATTCCACGTCTCTCCCCTCCTAGTTCTATTCTCACATCTTAGCCAGGGATCATATCCCTAAGCTCTGATACCAACTGTGACGCCCCCAAAATTAGGTATACATCACCCATCTTGGGTCGTCAGATACATGGTACAGAATACAAATATAACTTACTAATACAATTGTCGTGTACAATAAGACAAAACATAACTGTGAGTTTGAATACAATTATTATCTACTAGAGACTATACAAACTCGAAAGGAGTTCTCATTACAATTATTGTCACACTATTTAATAGAATTGTAAGGACTACTAATACTATCATCTGGTCCATCACTCCGTTCCCCGACTCGTCCTAGCTATATTCTCATTTCCTGAAGAAAACAGTAAAAGAAAGGGTGAGCTCAACTAGCCCAGTAAGAAATATTATGACTAAGATAATGCAGAATAAATTATCATTAGCCTTCAACAGTGTTAAACTGATAAAATATAACGAACATCAAGTTTAACTGCAGCGGAACAAGCAATCCATTAAAAGAGTCAAGTAGAGAATAAAATCTACTATCTTCTATGATTTAAAAGGTTTTTCAACACTGTTATCGCTGGGACTCAACTTAATAAAATAATTCACATCATCGAATCACCCTTGCACTACGACCAAAGATATTCGTGTATTCATTAATGGTCATGATCATGCCAGCAACTGTCCATCAATGCACTACGGGCCAATAAGGACTTTTAGCACATCATTTGTAACATTACGGTCATGATTATACCGAATAATCCCTGGTCATAATCATACCAAGTCCATCTATGCACTACAGGCCACAGATGACTTTTAACATTTTATAAACATGAGGATGATGACAATGATATAAGAATTCAATAAAACAAGTTCAAGAATTAATTTATCCAAGAATTAACAACGTCTAAATTGTTAACATGATACTGCTTTGTGGAGTAAAATTCAAGAATGCTTAGAAGAATATTTTCATGAAAAGATACAGGATGAAACGCAATTATCAAGGATATTCTACAAATTTCATGGAGTATAGTAGTCAAAACTTAACCAACTGAGTATAATAAAGAATGGAATAATAAAAAAAATCACCATGCATGCGATAGACCGCACAGAAAGGTTATTCCAACAGAATAATAAATAATGGAACCAGGTCCGGCATAAAACACACAGACAGGATATTCTAACAGAATAATAATAAAGACGGAACCAGGTCCGGTGTAAAACACAGACAGGATGTTCCAACAGAATAATAATAAAGACGGAACCAGGTCCGGTGTAAAACACACAGACATGATGTTCCAACAGAATAATAATAAAGACGGAACCAGGTCTGGTGTAAAACACACAGACAGGATGTTCCAACAGAATAATAATAAAGACGGAACCAGGTCCGATGTAAAATACACAGACAGGATGTTCCAACAGAATAATAGAAGAATGTCACCAAGTATAGGGTAGACCGCGTATACAGGTTATTCCAACAGAATAATAAGAAATAGAATAACAACAGTTCTCTTCATGAATAAAAAAAAATAACACCCCTTACCGTTTTAAAGAAGAACTGAAATAAGGAAGTAGTTAAGTAGCAGAATACTTTTCTTCTCTCTCTCTATAGTTTCTCTCTCTAGAGTTCAGTGAATTCGTAATAAATAATGAAGGAATGAGCTGCTATTTATAGAAAAATGGAATGCATAGTAACTAATCCATGAACGGTCCAGATTGATTACTTTAATCTGACGGTCCATATTTAAAGAAAAATCTTTTAAATAAAATATAATATATTCTATTTATAGAATAACTTTAATAAAGTATTCTGTTTTATATAAAAAGATGTTTCTGTTTTATTACGTTAATAATACGAATAAAACAAAACTTCATTATCGCTAAATAATTCATATTATTAACTGACAATAATTGAGTCAAACTGAGTGACTTCTCACATAAGCATTAATAATCAATACCGTGTGCTACTATGCAACCACACGTATTACTGTACTTTTACTACCGAGTAGTACAACAGTAACAATGGTAAAACTTCTGCCGTTATTTTTAATAAAATATTTTTGTCGTTTTCTCAATCCGACAATAATTTCGTTGTGGGGTCCACCAATGATTGTGCCGTTGTACGAATATTCCCTCTTAAAACGAATATTCTCCTACCAATCGAATATTATATAACAACTTGCGTACTTTGTAAAATTTATAAATATTACCCACAACTATAACATTATATCAAATTAACTCCATAATATTCAAAAATAATATTTATAGAAAATTCATCTTTATTTATAAAAGTTGGGGTCTTACAAACTAAACAAATGCTACTTAGTTATTAATTGTATTTAATTTTATTTAATTGTATTTTATTTAATTTTGATTTTATTTAACTAAGTAAGTGCTACTAAGTTTAATTATATTTATTTTGTATTATATTATTTTAAATTAAATTAAATCAATTGTTTATTTAATTTATTTTAGTTTGTATTATCTTAAATTAAATCATATTTTTATTTTATTTTATTTTATTTTAAATTATTTATTTTAATTTAATTTAAATTAAATTAATTTATTTTATTTGTATTATATTATATTATAATATTTAATTTATTTAAATTTTATTATCTTAAATTAATTAAATTTAATTTATTTAAATTTAATTTGTATTATATTATTCATATTTTTTTATTTTATTTTATTTTATTAAATTTAATTTAATTTTTTATTATATTATATAATTTAATATTAAATAATTTATTTAAATTTTATTATCTTAAATTAAATTAAGTCAATTTTTTATTTTATTTAATTTAACAAAATTTGTAATATATTATATAATTTAATTTATTTAAATTGTATTTTAGTATTGAGAAACTATTAACTATACATTAATATAATAAAAAGGACCCACATAAATTGCAATTGATGAATTCTGACCGAATTCTGTCGGGAATTCTGTCAGAAATATCACATATTCATCATATATTGATTACCCCTACACAAATTTAAATTCATTATAATCAGAATGAACTACACCTTACAATATATATATCATAAAAAACTCCTGCAATTAATATGACTGTGATTGATTAAATGTATAACAGTAATTCATATATATAAAGAAAACAAAAATAACAAAATTATACTCAGCCCCAATCATTCATATAAAAAACATATTCAATGTGTAACTGCCCAATGTTCATCCCCAATTCAATATATGCCAGTAATTAATCAAAATGAAAAACTGCCCAATTCAATATATACATATTCAATGTATGCTCAGTTACTCCAAAATGAAAAATTGCCCAATTCAATATATACATACTCAATGTATGCTCAGTTGCACAATTTCAGTACACAGATTAAAATGGACATCTAAAATCACTAAATATATTTATGCATTTTAGAAAATAAAAATTGCAACTAAATATACTTTTGAACCTGTAATGCAAACAAATGACATAATGGCCAAAACCACCTAGCCGCCGCCGTGAAGATCGAACACCATCGTCGTGTGATCGCCATCGACCGAAGGTAGCAGTGGTGCCGGTGCTGCTATTGGAGATCGGAGGTCGGGAGGTGGGGAGGTGGGGAGGTGGGGATGTGGAGAACGGAGGTGGGGAAAGTGGCGACTGGAGGTACGGGAGATGGGGAGGATCGAGCAGCTGCTGGAGAGAAACGGGAGAGCGGCAGAGAGGGAAAGAAAATAAGGAGAAATGAAATCTCAGTTGGGACACTGCTAAATAAAATTAGGTTTAGATTATTTTCGACTGAATTCTGTCGAGGTTAGGTCCGTCGATTATAAGTTAAGTTCGACGGAAATTTCGTCGACCATATATACATTCTGTCGAGTTTATCTTTGGCGCAGGCGGGAAGCTTTGGTGCCATAAGGGGTATTTATTTTCGACTGAATTCCGTCGTAGATAGAATAAGGTCGAGGGAATTAATGCCGACTGAAAGTTCCGTCGATTATACTATAAGGTCTATCGATTTTATTCCGTCGGAAGTAATTCCGTCGAGAATAACCTTTTTTCTTGTAGTGAGTCCACATAATTTGGTCCAGTTAACTTATTTTCTTTAAGGATAACAACAAGGGGATTAAATGACGACATGGTAATCTGTACAATTATACAATATTCATAAATTAAATGGTCATTCCATAAAAATAAACTTTTGCATATAATATGAAAGTGTAATCCTCAAACACAAACATAAAATAAACATGACACATGGTAATCTGTACAATTATACAATATGCATAAATTAAATGGTCATTCCATAAAAATAAACTTTTGCATATAATATGAAAGTGTAATCCTCAAACACAAACATAAAAAAAACATAACAACTTAATTTCAAATAATTCTCTTTTCGATGCGAAAAATAAGAATAATTTGAAATTACAATTATTTTCATATCTTGACATCTCATGAGATAAAAATAATTCACCATTTAATTCAGCCCAAAACAATAATAATAAGTATCAATCCAATGGGGAGAATTATTATTTATATTTTGCCAAGTGTATACCACCCATTTAAATTTTCTCTAAAATTTTAATACAAATATTTCAATGGAAAATAATTTGTAATGAGGAGGCTGTAAGAAATACAATTCTTTCTCCCACATGATTTTTTATTTATATAAAAATGAGGATTTTTATTTTATTTAAAATATATAATTATATTAATATCCCATATTAATACATATATAAGAGGAATATATCTGTTACGGGTGAGCATGGTGCGATTTAAAGTCCAAACAGCACACAAAATCTGTAAGACCCCAACTTTTATGAATAAAGATGAATTTTTTATAAATATCATTTTTGAATATTATGGAGTGAATTTGATATAATGTTATAGTTGTAGGTAATATTTATAAATTTTACAAAGTACGCAAGTTATTATATAATAATCGATTGATCGAGGAATATTTGTTTTGACAGGGAATATTCGTACGACGACACAATCATTGGTGGACACCACAACAGAATTATTGTCGAATTGATAAAATAACAAAAATATCTTTTTATAAAATAACAGCGAAAGTTTTACCGTTAACTGTTGGAATACCCGGTGGTTAAAATACAGTAATACGCGTTGTTGCACAGTAGCACGCGGTATTGCACAGTATTTTTGAATTATTGATTCTTACGTAAGAAGGCACTACTTAATAATTGTTACAGTAATTACTGTTCAATATTTTACTTTATTGGTTCAATAATTGTTGCGTTGATATTTTATATTATTGTTATTTCAATAATTGTCACTGCACAGTATTTTCCATTATCAGATCAATAATTCATATTATTTGAATAATATTTGTAAAGACCCCAAAATAGGTCCATTCCATCCAACCTATTCTGAGTCGCCAAATACATGGCACAGAAAACAACTGTAACTTTATTACAACAATTGTCGTGCAAAATACAACAACACATATGCTGTAAGTTTGGATACAAATATATACCAAATGTGACTCATGTTCCAACCGTGGACATCACCTCACAATAACACCTTACATAAAGGTATAGTCGAAAACTGTTTTAGAAATTAGAATCTTTGGGAAGTGCTCAAGGAAACCTTCGTACATGGGAGGCCACGCGTCTAGGTTATGATAGATATCATATGGCCACAGAATTATCCTTGGTTGACCCAATAGACCCCAAAGAAAAACGAGAAGATTACTATCATATTCTTCCCAATGGTGAGTCTTCTCTTGACATATCATTATCTCTACTGTCTCTAATTGAGAATTATACTTCAAACAAACACCAAGATTATATAGGTAGTGCTCGTATATATACTCAACAAGTGGATGAGCACATCCCTGTCTTATGATGACACGAGGTTGTATGTCGTTAGACATCTTGTATGATAGTGGCAAACCACCCTTCCAACGTTGGGTACACCTTACCCTATTAGATTCACCAAATAAATTACTAAATGAACTTTTCTATACTGCTTCGGGAGAACATCCACAGCTAGAGACCACCGTTCTATTTTTCCATTACCCTCGCTCGACCCAGCTACACTCTTATTACCTGAAAGGAATTGTGAATCAAAAGGGTGAGCACAACTAGCTCAGTAAAGTATATCATGACTACAGATAATTAAATTATAAATAGCCTTCATCAATAATAAATCAGAGATTTAGAACATATGGTAAATGATAAAAATTTCAACCATAGTTGCAGCGGAACGAGCAATCCATTAGAAGAGTCAAATAGACTATAAAGTCTATTATCTTCTCCATGTTAAAAATCCATCAACAATGTTTTATCCCTGTAACATCAATCAACAATTCTGGTCCACAATCATATGAATAACTCATAATCATAACTGTAATTCTAAATTTCTCTTCTCATCCAGGACAAAGATAATTTTCATCACCTATCTTTACCTGAAACATCAAAGATCATGGTTACACCAAATCACATTTCCTGTTCATAATCATACTAATAACTTCATCTTTGCACTACGGCTAAAGATATTCATTTGTATCACCAGTTGGTCGTGTTTATCTCAACATCTGTTCATCTTTGCACTACTGGCCAAAGATATTCAACAACATGTCATCTTTGCACTACGGGCCAAAGATATTCATCAACAATTCATCTTTGCACTACAGGCCAAAGATATTCATCAATATTTCATCTTTGCACTACAGGCCAAAGATATTAATATCTCAAAGATATATATAATCATTTCAGAATTTATATAAACAATAATTATAACCATGTTGATCAATTCACCTTTGCACTTAAGCTAAAGATATTCACTTATAAATTCAATGGTCATGATCATACCAATCAACGATTCAACTTTGCACTACTGGCCAAAGATAACCCATAGTCATGATCATACCAAAAATCTACCCATCTTTACACTCTAGTGAAAGAGAATTTCAACATCAGGGTTATAAAAATGTTATATATGATAATAAAAACAATATAATCAACATATAGATTTAATCTCAAGAGTAATATTCATAACTCAACTATAATTTGGTCAGAAAAAGAAACCAATTTTGTCATGAATAGTAACTCGTGAATAGTAACCCATGAATAGTAACCCCGACACAAAAGATAGAAATTCCACAATAAAATCCATACCAATATTTTGGTATAATGATGTTGAAAGAATAACATTTCTTAAATTTATAAACAATTTATTTTAATTGTTTACACTTTACTAAATAAATTATTTAATCATTCTAAAATGTCAAACTCATAAGATTTCATCACCAATAACCAAAAACCCTCTTCAAAAATCTGCATATACCTCATATAGGATTCTCAAGCCATAAAATCCTATTTTCTAATTTTCTTACTTCACATAACATATTTAATTCATTTACTCATAACTAGACTATTTTCATGAAAAATACCAAATCAGTTCCAAAAATATTTCTTTTCTGAGATTTAGCAGAATATAGTCCCATATTGAACATATATTTTTCTCAAAATTTTTAAAAGTCATTTACTATTTTTCATATGGCCAAAACCGCCGAATATTTAGACATTTTTCATAAATTGTACTTTTGTCCAAAAATTCCGAAATTTACAGAATATACTGATGTTATATACATGTACTCCCAATAAAAATTTTACCAATTTTGGAGTTAACTACAGGGAATTATAAGCGGTTACTTTTAAAATAGTTTTTTCCTGTAAAATTCATAACTCTTAATCTATACATCCAAAAATCACCATTTTTAGACAAAATCAATAAAAACTCATCAAAATATCATTTCAAATTTTTCCAAAATTTTTAAAGGTCAGAAAAATTAAGAAACTGAAAAACATAACAACCCTTAAAATCCCTTACTATCCCTTACCTCAAAACAGCAGTACTTCTGACCGGAATATAAAGCCGAAGGAACCTTGCACTGAATATCAACTCTCAAAGTATCTAAAAACTCACAAAATATGCTTCATAATATAGAGAGAGAAAGAGAGAAAGCTTATGTTTCTGGTGTGATTTTCAATTCTAACTTAGCCTTCTATTTATAGGAAAATTTTGGTAGGTTTGACCTGCAACCTGATGGCTTTACCTGCTACTATTCCCACCCACCACATTTGAAATATAATTCAGCACATTTCTTCACCAACCACAAGTGGGGCCCACCAATTCTAGAATTTTTCACCAAAATGATTAACTTCGAAAATTCAACAATGTCTGAACCAGTCATCTCGTAAAATTCATAACAAATCATACGTTCATTTTTAACGGTTCAAAATTTATGGGCATATACTCAACTTATATATGTATATCATATCCAAATATTACCACGATCCAACGGTCGGATTAAAAATTATAACCCTCGCAAAATATCTCAAAAACCCTAATTTTTAATACCTCCATTCCGACAAAAATACTGATAAAAATCTCAGTACTAATTCCTTCATTTTTAACCACAAAAATATATCCCTCATTTATATCCATATAAAATAAATATTTCCTTATCGTATGAATCAATAATTAATTATTCACAAATAATATTACAGAATCACATTTATGATAACCAGGCCGTTCCCAGGAAAGAGGGGGCTTTCCAATAAGGATTTCTCCTTACTGGCGCGCAATTAGATGACCAAACCTCTCCTTAGACAGAACTTTCTAGACATTACCAATAATGTTATCTAATAATACTATTCAAATAATATGAATTATTGATCTGATAATGGAAAATACTGTGCAGCAACAATTATTGAACAACAATAATACAAAATTTCAACGTAGTAATTATTGAATCAATAAAATAAAATATTGAACAGTAATTACTGTAACAATTATTGAGTAGTGCCTTCTTACGTAAGAATCAATAATTTCAAAAATACTATGCAATACCGTGTGCTACTGTGCAATAACGCGTATTACTGTATTTTAACCACCGGATATTCCAACAGTGTTAACGGTAACAACTACGCCGTTATTTGTAAAAACTCAAATTTGTCATTTTCTTCACCCGACAGTTATTTTGTTATGGGGCCCACAAATGGCTGCGCCGTCGTACGAATATTCCCCGACAGAAAGAATATTCCACGACCAAACGAATATTCCCCGACAACAATGATTATTTTATAACCACTTGCTTATTTTGAAAAAAAAATCATTTTTCACTCATAACTTTAAACTTTTATCAATTTAACCATTTACTGAATAGTAATTATAAGAAAAATTGAATACTTTTATTTCATAAAATTCGGGGTCTTACAATATTATTAGATAGCATTATTGGTAATGTTTAGAAAGTTCTGTCAAGGAGAGGTTTGGTCACCTAATTGCTCGCCAGTAAGGAGAAATCATTATCGAAAAGCCTCCTCTTTCCTAGAAACTGCCTGGTTGTCATTATTGTGATTCTGTAATATTATTTATGAATAATTATTTATTGATTTATATGATAAGAAAATATTTATTCAATGTGGAGTTAAACTGAGGAATTTTTAGCATGTGACATTTGTTGAAAGTTGGTATTTTATCTTTTCCGCTAAAATAATTCATTCAAATATATTATTTTAATATTACATTATAGTAGTATGATGTGATTATATAATAGTACGTTTTTTATAATTTGAATGGTAACATTATTATAGTAAATTCATGGTATAAAAGTAAAAGGAGGTGGAAGAAAATAAATTGAATTTGAATTCCTACGATATAAGCGATGATGTCATCGGACGATGATGTAAGCGACGATGTCATCGGACGATGAGGTAAGCAGTGATGTAATATGATCGATTATATCAGCGATGATGTCATAAATTATGGCAAAAAGACTATTTTACCCTTACTCTGCCAAGCCTATAAATAGAAACACATTTCTTCATTATTTTTCATCAATTCATTCAAGCTATAGAGAGAGAAAGTATAGAGAGAATAAGAGAGAAAGAAGAAGAGTATTCTGTTACTACACTATTGTAGTATTCAATCTCCTACTAAGGTAAGGAGTATTATTTCTTTCGTATTCGTAAGGGATATTATTTTTGTTCAATATTCGCTTGAAATAATATTTTCTTCCATACTCTGTAGTATGTAAGTAATATTATTTTGTTTTAGATTTCGAATTCTATACTCATTTTGTTCAAATTTTGGCTTCTATACTCCATGAAATTAGTTGAATATCCTTGATATTTGCGCTTCATCCAGTATCTTTTTAAGGAAATATTATTCTGAGCATTCTTGATAAGTTTTAACTTTTTTTATGTCAGAGTACTATTCACGGGATTACTATTCCCGAAGTACTATTCACGGGGTACTATTCACTCAAGTACTATTTACCCGGGATACTATTCATGATAAAAATTGATTCGTTTTCGGTCCAAATTATTTTTGGTATAATATTATTCTTGAATTTTACTTCACAAAGCAGTATCATGTTGACAATTTGGACGTTATTGATTTCGGGATAAATTAAATTATAAATCTTTAAAAATTTATTCTTGAACTTGTTTTATTGAATTCTTATATCATTGTCATCATTCTCATATTTATATTATGTTGAAAGTCATCTGTGACCTGTAGTGCATAGATGGACTTGGTATGATTATGACTAGGAATTATTCGGTATAATCATGACCGTAATGTTACAAATGATGTGGTAAAAGTCCTCATTGGCCCGTAGTGCATTGATGGACAGTTGTTGGCATGATCATGACCATTGATGAATACACGAATATCCTTGGCCCGTAGTGTATGGATAATTTGTGGTCGTAATACTAATAAATATCATTGGCCGTAGTGCAGGGATGATATGGGTTATTTATTAAGCTGAGTCTCAGCGATAAAAGTGATGAAAAACCTTTTAAATCATAGAAGATAATAGATTTTATTCTCTGCTTGACTCTTCTAATAGATTACTTGTTCCGCTGTAGTTAAACTTGATGTTTGTTATATTTTATCAGTTTAACACTGTTGAAGGCTAACGATAAATTATTTTGCATTATCTTAGTCATAATATTTCTTACTGGGCTAGTTGAGCTCACCCTTTTACTTTTATTGTTCTCTTCAAGAAATGAGAACGTAGCAGGGACTAGTTGGGGAACGGAGTGACGGTCCAGATGATAGCATTAGTAATCCTCACTATTCTATGAAATAGTGTGATAATAAAATGTATTGAGGACTTATTTTGAGTTTTAATACTGTCTAGATGATAATATTTGTATTGAAACTTACAGCTCATGTTATATATTGAAGTTTGTATTTGTATTATGTACCATGTATTTGGCGACTCAGAATGGGTGATGTATACCTATTTTGGGAGCGTCACAAAATCGCTTAGGTGCGGTTTGACAAATCTAAAACCGCACATGAAACCACTTGTGATGCGGTTTTGAATCGTGCGGTGCGATTTTATTTGGTGCTATTTCGGTTCCAAAACCAATTGAAATAATAAAATTTTATGCAATTAAATTAACAATTTAGCATCATACAATATTAAAGTTGTAAAAAAAATCAAAGCAAAGGCACCAGAGTTTTTATCATTCGTTCTACACGTCCGAAAAGGAAAAACAAGCAGCAAGAAAAAATATTCAGTACTATTTCATCCAACACCGAGTTTCAGAAGTACGCTGATAACTCAAGATGGTTGCCACATGATTTGTCTAATTTCAATAATTAACTTCAATTATTTTAATAATAAAAGATATTGAATCCAAATAATTAAATATGTATATATATATATATATATATATATATATATATATATAATTATGAAGTATATATACAAATATATACTCAAGCAGTGTGTAGTCCAATAATTTTCTACAATTAATAGATAATTGTATGAGATTTGTATGGTGATTGTGATCATGTAGATCGATACAATCAAAATTTAGAATTAATAGCTTAATTTTCATGGAAGATTCATTACACAAGGTTAATTGAAACATCTCTCTTGTAATAGGATTGTATAATTAATTAATTTTCATTATGTGGTTTGATTTCGGTTTTATGCGTGCGGTTTTGGCTAGTAACCAAACCGAAATCGTAAATTTAGTTTTTCAACCCACCTAAAACCGCCATATACGCCGGAACCGTTGGTGCGATTTTAATTGGTGCAGTTTGTGCAATTTTTGGAGCGATTTCGGTTCTAATTTGGTTCATTGCTCAGCCCTAATCTCTACTATAGTCTCGGTGTCTAAGTACTTACTTTGTATATGATAAATAGATGATATATATATATATATATATATATATATATATATATATATATATATATATATATATATATATATATAATTGTGTATAAAAATTTATATTCATATATTTATAAATCTAAATAAGCAAGAGATAATTCAAATAAATCAAATCAAATAGCTTATCTCAAATATTTAGATCAATTTTCTCTCCTTAAATGATTAAAATATAAATAAGAAGAGAGAAAGCTTTTTAGAGAGAGATTATGTAGGCAATGAAGAATGAGTTTTTCTTTTCTTGTAAATTGCCAAGTTGAAAATGATAATTTGGGAGATTATTTTGAAAATCAAGGGTTAAAATTGTTTGATTCAAAATGAATGGTTCGAATGAATTAATGACGCACACGAATTGCCAAATAAGAAGCCCACCGAAAAACATAGATTCCTTTCTTTTTAAATAATCACATGGCTTATTAAGTTTACAAACTCTCAATTATTGTTAGCATATTGCTCATTTAATAAACTTTTAAATTCTTCAGCATGCTTGGGTCAAAACATTTGCAAGGCTACAAGCCTTTAGTCTTTAATGATCACGTGTCACGTACACGCACATATAATTTCCAAACTTCCCAATATGCCTTAATTAATTTTAATCTCCTATGTTTTATTTCATTTTCGGAAAGAAGATAACGCAATTTATTTTTTTTTGCATTTTTCTTTTTATTCTTTTTGTGAAAAATAAATAATATATAATATATAATTTTGAAAATTTCAGTAAATAAAAATTATTTAAGAATAGGAGTTCTATTTGTCTTAAGAAATATTGCTTTATGAACTAATTTCTTTAACATTTGATATTAAATTATCAAGGTCAAAGAAATATTAATTCAATAAAATTTAAAAATATTTTTGGTCAATAAAATTGATTATAATATAAATACTATGCAGATAATTCTATTTTTTTATTTAATCTATTTATTAATAATTGTTATCATCAAAATAAACTTAAAAATTGGAGATCCAACACACGTTAGTTACAATTTAAGTTCATCATAAAATTGATCAATATATAATTTAGTAAACACGCATTGTTAATTTGTCTCAAATAATTCTAATTTTTTTTATAAAAAAAATAAACTCATGCATTATTTTATAAAAAAAATAAGAAAGCATAAGAACATGCATGTTTGAATTAACAATGTATGTTTACTAAAATTTATAAGTAAATTTTTATTTTTAATTTAGCACGGAGCAAGTATTATTAAATAGCAAAGTGTGTGAAATTCAACTAGTTCACTATTCTTATTTTTAAGAATTAATAAAATCCCAACTAATTTATTATTTGTTTCCTTGTTAATATAATAATGGGGTTTATAGATAGTGGTATGAGCAAGATACGAACTGTACATGTGTTTTTTGCCTTATATTATATACATATGAACTATATATATATATATATATATATATATATATATATATATATATATATATGTAATACCCGGTAAAAATTAATTTTATAACTAAATATTAAATAATAAAAAAATTATTTTATTTTAAAGCATATTAATTGAACTTGTCATTTATTTGGGTCAAACTAGTTATTTAATTTGTGTGGACTAATAAATATTAATAAGTGATGGGTAAAGTAACTTAGTGAAGTTGGGCTAAAATTAATTGGATCCAATCTGTGTTTTGTAATATTAAATTATTTTTAAAAAAAATATAATAATATTAAAATTAGATTAATAAGCTAATTTAATAAATAAATAGATAGGTAAACCTAACCTAATTTTATTGAACATTACTTTGACGCGTAACTGGAGAGAAAGAAAGGAATTCACGCAGCCGCAGAGCAAAAGAAGAAGAAACTGATTTGTGAGATAAAGGTAAGAGGTCAGGCTATATATTATATTATATGCATAATGAGTACAGCAAAGTTTTTTTTTTCTTCCTAAGATTACAATTGTGTTTGTATATAATTGATGGCTATGTCAGTAAACCAAAGTGGCATTTTAATTAGCTTCGGCATATATATATATATATATATATATATATATATATATATATATATATATATATATATATATTATTTATATATATATAATATTGTAATAAGTATTAAGTAATAGAATGAAACTTATAAACCGGATTGATAAATTATATTAGAAGTTATGTAGATTAATTTAAACAAATTAATTTTACTGTTAAAGACATAAAAGTTAATAATAAATTTAACAGTATTACGTTATTAATGATTTTATTTTAATAAAATTTATTAGATTGGACGGAGAGAGTCTAAACGAATTTTATTGGAATTTTGGGTATTACATTGCTTAATCCAGGTACGGATTCCGTACTTTTTCAGCGAGACTCTTTTATTTTTGATTTGTTTGATTCGTTATTCGTTTCGAAATTTAGAATTTGCCTCTTATAATTATTCTTGTCAATTTATTGCGATAGTGTTTTGGACGGTTATATTAGAACTCCTATTTGTACTCTTTAGACTAGTGTATCATGTCTATAAATTTATATTGATATTGTAGAAAGTACATGTTAATATTTTGGAGACTTTGTGTTGATATTTCGTTTCAGTTTAACATGTACACGTTAGAACCCCTTTGTTGTGTCGCATGTGTTGTGATATTATATTTTTGTTAGAATACCGTAGGGTATACCTGAGCTATAACCACCTGTGGGGGTACCACAGGCATGTCCTCTTGGTACCGAGGCATGACACTTTTCGTGGCGGTGTGATTAGTCCACGGCGTCTCCGTTTTGTGCTCCGTTGGGAGTTGGCCATTTGGTGTTTTGTTGTGGGAGGCGTATGGGTCGACCCTAGTTTCTGTTCAGTTCTGTTCTGCGGATTGGTGATGTTTGTGCCAAACACGCCTTCCGATTTTACATGCATTGGATTCGCGGTCCAATGTGTGTAACTTGCCTGTGTGGCATTATTTGACTTGCCTATGTGGCATTATTTGACTTGCCTGTGTGGCAAGGTATATTTCTGTTTTATTCTGAGCTCGGTATGAAATAACACCCAGCCATTTGATTCAGCCTATTATTTCTTTGTGTTAGATTTGTTCGTTTCGTTTCAGTTCGTTTCGTCTCTTTTCATTTAATTGAGTTAGTTATTTCGGTTCATTATTTGTATTCTATATCCGTACTGGGCATTTGGCTCATGCTGTGTTTTCTCCCGGTAGGTAATCAGGGGAATCAAGGGCAAGTGTGATGAGAGCTCCATTCATTCCAATGATTTAGAAATATTCTGTTTAGACTTGATGTGTCAGTTTACTTGGAATTGTAATAATTATTTTAGATTGTGGTTTGAGACAGTTAGAGATTTATTATGGTTGACTTGTGGTATTTATCAGTTATTAAGACTATTCTTTTATGGCTGTGAGCCTTGCTATTAAATTTATTAGTTTTGTTGTGTTTTGTGTAACCTCTCTTTCTATTTTAGAAAGGGGGTGTTACAGAGTTGGTATCAGAGCCAGGTTCATTCTTGTAGAAAACCTATTTAGGTTTGACCTGTGAGTTATGGGTAGACTTTTGGGTTAGGTTTCTGTTTCGTTTGATTTTCTGTTCAGCTATCATATCAGCTATATTCGAATTTGTCTCTAATCTGCTTTGTTTATGTTCATGATATCTTTCTTAGATGGCTCGTAGATCCGCCAGAGTTGTTGGGAGGCGAGGCAACAATAGGGGAAGAGGTGATGGTCAGCCCAATGAGCAACCTAATGATCAGATGAATGCTTAGTTGGCTACCTTGGTGAATCAGGCAGTGAATCAGGCGTTACCTCAGTTAGTGGCACAGGTTGTACAGGCAATGCAACAGCCGCCATCAGAAATTCCTGAGCAGGAGAACCCGGGAAATAATGGTCCACAGGCAAACGAAGAGGAAGTGAATGCAGATGGTATTGATCAGCAGGTGGTTCCAATGTATGTGTGGTTGGAAAGGTTTCAAAAGCAGAAACCACAATCATTCAGCTCAGCACCAACTCCAATTGATGCAGAGAATTGGATTGCCCACTTAGAGAAGATTTTCGATGTGTTGGGGTGCTCAGATAATCAGAAAGTGTTGCTAGCTGCTTACAAGATGGAAGGCGATGCGCAGAGGTGGTGGAAAACGTTGAAAACAACAAAAGGTGAAAATTTTGTCGAGACATTTAATTGGGTGGAATTGTGCGAGGTCTTTTATCAGCAGTACTTCCCAGCTGCTGATAAAGAGGCTTATGCCAGAGAGTATCTGTCCATTCGGCAGAAAGATGATGAGTCCATCACGGACTTCATGACGAGGTTTACTAGGTTGGCAGGCTTTGCGGGAACCTCTGCAGGGACTGCAACAGAACAGGCAGAGAAGTTTAAGTGGAGGATTCATTACAGGTATCGGCAGCATCTCATTAACAACAAGTTTGCAGACGTGTCAGCAGTGGCCAATGCAGCAAAGAATATTGAGATGGAGCGACAGGACTTTCGGTCTTCTAAACCGGAAGGGAGTCGAAAGAGGGACAGAGATGACCAGCAGGGTCAATCCTCAGTTCAGCAGGGGAGAAATCAGGGTGGTCAGTTGAATAGGAATCGTGGTGGCCAACAAGGGCAGTGGCGTGGATAGAATCAGAACAGGGATTATCAGCAGACGCCTCAGCAAGGGCAAAATCGTCAGCTTCAGCTACCTTGGTATGGACAAAATCGTCAGCAGGGGCAGAATCAGGGTCGTTATCCGGGACCAGCTGGTGGGGGTAACCCGAATCTCATTCCGATAGCTCCTTGTGCTACTTGTGGGGCAAATCATCCGGGGAGGCAGTGCCACAGACTCACCGGTGCATGCTTCTTGTGTGGACAGATGGGTCATATTGCTAGGGATTGTACCGGTCCACGCGGAAATGGTGGAGGTGGTGATAATGGTGGCAATGGAGGTCAGCGTCGGGGTGGTCGAGTGTTCGCCTTGACATATAACCAGGCGGCAGGTGCACCAGGTACTGTTTCTGGTACTCTTTTAGTTGGGAATCGTGAGGCGTCTATTTTATTTGATACGGGTTCTACTCATTCTGTGGTTGCTCAGTCTTTTGTTCGGCACCTAGGTGTGCCATCTCAGTTATTAGATTCTGTTATGTCAATTTCTACCCCGATGGGGACTTCTGTTGTTATTTTTGATTTGTATCGAGGGTGTCCGATCAGTTTTGGGGATAAGATTCGTAGGGCTAATCTTCTTCCGATGAGGATGCACGATTTTGATGTCATTCTTGGGATGGACTGGTTGGATAAACACCAGGCCACTATCGACTGTCAGGCGAAGAAGGTTATATTTGGAGATGTGAAGTCTCCGGAGTTCGTGTTTCAGGGTTCACAACCGAGTAGGGTGTTGAAGTTGATTTCAGCTTTGAAGGCTGGGAAATTGGTAGCAAAGGGTTGTGAGGGGTATTTGGCGTTTGTGAAAGATACCTCCAAGGGTGAGTCTCGTATTGAGGATGTTCCAATTGTTCGTGATTTTTCCGATGTATTTCCTCAGGAGTTGTCAGGGTTGCCACCACAACGGGAAGTAGAGTTTGCTATTGAGCTTGTTCCTGGTGCGGAGCCTATCTCTAAGGCGCCGTATCGGATGGCACCATTGGAGTTGCAGGAGTTGAAAGAGCAGTTGCAAGAACTGTTAGATCGTGGTGTGATTCGACCGAGTGTTTCACCGTGGGGTGCTCCGGTCTTGTTTGTAAAGAAGAAGGATGGGTCTATGAGGTTGTGTATAGACTACAGAGAGTTGAACAAGATCACCATCAGGAATCGGTATCCATTGCCGAGGATTGATGACTTGTTTGACCAACTTCAGGGGGCAAAGTATTTTTCGAAGATAGACTTGAGGTCGGGCTATGATCAGTTGAGAGTGAGGGATGAGGATATTGCTAAGACGGCTTTTCGCACTCGCTATGGGCATTACGAGTTTTTGGTGATGCCATTTGGGTTGACTAACGCTCCGGCGGTGTTTATGGATTTGATGAATCGGGTGTTCAGAGAGTACTTGGACCAATTTGTCATTGTCTTTATTGATGACATTTTGGTTTACTCCAAGTCTAAGGAAGAGCATGAGGAGCATCTTCGCACAGTGTTGGGGATTTTGCAGAAAGAGAAGTTGTATGCTAAATTCTCTAAATGCGAGTTTTGGTTGGAGCAGGTTGCATTTTTGGGTCGCGTTGTTTCTGCTGAAGGCATTAAGGTGGATCCTGCGAAGGTTGAGGCTATCACTAAATGGCCGAGACCTACTACGGTGACAGAGATTAGGAGTTTCTTGGGTTTGGCAGGGTATT
Source organism: Panax notoginseng (assembly GCA_016801055.1). Taxonomy (NCBI): domain Eukaryota; kingdom Viridiplantae; phylum Streptophyta; class Magnoliopsida; order Apiales; family Araliaceae; genus Panax; species Panax notoginseng. The sequence goes on from CM029020.1 coordinate 188,971,075, forward strand.
ATAGGCGATTTGTGGAAGGGTTTTCCTTGCTTGCCTTACCATTAACCCAGTTGATGAGGAAGGGCGTGAAGTTTGTGTGGAATGAGGAGCGTGAGAAAAGTTTTGAGGAGTTAAAGAAACGGCTTGTAACAGCTCCTATCCTTGCTTTGCCGTCGGGGACAGGAGGTTATCAGATTTATAGCGATGCTTCTAAGAAAGGTTTGGGGTGTGTCCTAATGCAACACGGTAAGGTGATTGCTTATGCTTCTAGGCAGCTTAAACCTTATGAGGTGAATTACCCCACACATGATTTGGAGTTGGCAGCGGTGATCTTTGCCCTAAAGATTTGGAGGCACTATTTGTATGGAGAGACTTGTGATATCTTCACCGATCATAAAAGTCTTAAATACATTTTCACTCAGAAGGAACTCAATATGAGACAGAGACGTTGGTTGGAGCTTCTAAAAGATTATGATGCGAGAATTCAGTATCACCCGGGGAAGGCAAATGTGGTTGCAGATGCTCTTAGCCGAAAGAGTTCTGGGAGTGTAGCAGCCCTTTTTACACAACCTCAACTTATTTCGGATATGGAACGACTCGAGTTGGAATTGCATGTACGAGGTTCAGATGGGCATTTGGCGGGTATGAGAGTTGAGCCGTCTCTTATCTCGCGAGTTAAAGAAGCTCAAAAGGAAGATGGGGAGTTGTGGAGTATGACGCAGAATCTAGAGGAGGGCAAGCAGTCCGAGTTTCGTATTGATGACCATGGTGTGATTTGGTTGGGTGAGCGGTTGTGTGTACCGTCCAATCCAATCATTCGGGAGGCTGTGTTGGCTGAGGCTCATAGTTCGTCATTTTCTATTCATCCAGGTTCTACAAAGATGTATAGGGATTTGAAGAAGATTTTTTGGTGGAATGGGATGAAACGAGACGTGGCTGAACATGTTGGGAAGTGCCTCACTTGTCAGCAAGTGAAGATAGAACATCAACGAACTAGTGGTTTGCTGCAGCAGTTAGACATTCCAGTGTGGAAGTGGGAGGATATCACGATGGATTTTGTGACTGGTTTACCGAAGACTTTCAAGAAGAATGATGCCATTTGGGTAGTGGTGGACCGACTGACCAAATCAGCACACTTTTTGGCTATTCAAGAGGGTTACTCGGTGGATAGGTTGGCACATATCTTTCAGCAGGAGATTGTTAGACTTCATGGTACTCCGGTGTCTATTGTTTCAGATCGGGACCCACGGTTTACTTCACGGTTCTGGAAAGGGTTTCAACGAGCTTGGGGTACTCGGCTCAACTTCAGTACTTCTTTCCATCCGCAAACTGATGGGCAATCTGAACGGACTATTCAAACGTTGGAGGACATGTTGAGGTCTTGTGCACTTGAGTGGTCGGGCAATTGGGATGATTACTTGAGCCTAGTTGAGTTTGCTTACAATAACAGCTGGCATGCAAGTATTGGAATGGCTCCGTTTGAGGCACTGTATGGTAGGAAGTGTCGAGCACCAACTTGTTGGAATGAGGTTGGCGAAAGGGTCATAGAAGGGCTTGAGTTAGTTCAAATCACTACAGAGAAGGTAGCGGTGGCTAAGGAGAAATTGAAGTCGGCTCGATCACGACAGAAGTGTTATGCTGATAAGCATAGGAGGACTTTAGAGTTTGAACCTGGTGAGCATGTGTTTCTAAAAGTTTCTCCTTGGAAGGGAATTCGGCGATTTGGGTTGAAAGGAAAACTTAGTCCGCGTTATATTGGACCATTTGAGATTTTGGAGAGGGTTGGTGAGGTTGCATATCGGTTAGCTTTGCCTCCACAGCTAGCTCATGTGCACAATGTATTTCATGTGTCGGCGTTGAGAAGTTATCATTATCATCCGTTGCACGTGGTGCAATATCCATTCAATAAAATTCGGGAAGATCTTACCTGTGAGGAGAAAGCTGAGGCGATTTTGGATCGTCAAGAGAGGATTATGAGAAGGAAGACAATTCCGTTTGTTAAGGTTCTGTGGAGGAATCATTCGGAGCGGGAGGCTACATGGGAGATGGAGGAGTCTATTCGAGCAGAATATCCGCATCTTTTTGAAAATTAGGTACGTTCTATTCTTTTGATTCCGAGGACGGAATTCTTTTAAGGGGTAAGTGATGTAATACCCGGTAAAAATTAATTTTATAACTAAATATTAAATAATAAAAAAATTATTTTATTTTAAAGCATATTAATTGGACTTGTCATTTATTTGGGTCAAACTAGTTATTTAATTTGTGTGGACTAATAAATATTAATAAGTGGTGGGTAAAGTAACTTAGTGAAGTTGGGCTAAAATTAATTGGATCCAATCTGTGTTTTGTAATATTAAATTATTTTTAAAAAAAATATAATAATATTAAAATTAGATTAATAAGCTAATTTAATAAATAAATAGATAGGTAAACCTAACCTAATTTTATTGAACATTACTTTGACGCGTAACTGGAGAGAAAGAAAGGAATTCACGCAGCCGCAGAGCAAAAGAAGAAGAAACTGATTTGTGAGATAAAGGTAAGAGGTCAGGCTATATATTATATTATATGCATAATGAGTACAGCAAAGTTTTTTTTTTCTTCCTAAGATTACAATTGTGTTTGTATATAATTGATGGCTATGTCAGTAAACCAAAGTGGCATTTTAATTAGCTTCGGCATATATATATATATTATTTATATATATATAATATTGTAATAAGTATTAAGTAATAGAATGAAACTTATAAACCGGATTGATAAATTATATTAGAAGTTATGTAGATTAATTTAAACAAATTAATTTTACTGTTAAAGACATAAAAGTTAATAATAAATTTAACAGTATTACGTTATTAATGATTTTATTTTAATAAAATTTATTAGATTGGACGGAGAGAGTCTAAACTAATTTTATTGGAATTTTGGGTATTACATTGCTTAATCCAGGTACGGATTCCGTACTTTTTCAGCGAGACTCTTTTATTTTTGATTTGTTTGATTCGTTATTCGTTTCGAAATTTAGAATTTGCCTCTTATAATTATTCTTGTCAATTTATTGCGATAGTGTTTTGGGCGGTTATATTAGAACTCCTATTTGTACTCTTTAGACTAGTGTATCATGTCTATAAATTTATATTGATATTGTAGAAAGTACATGTTAATATTTTGGAGACTTTGTGTTGATATTTCGTTTCAGTTTAACATGTACACGTTAGAACCCCTTTGTTGTGTCGCATGTGTTGTGACATTATATTTTTGTTAGAATACCGTAGGGTATACCTGAGCTATAACCACCTGTGGGGGTACCACAGACATGTCCTCTTGGCACCGAGGCATGACACTTTCCGTGGCGGTGTGATTAGTCCACGACGTCTCCGTTTTGTGCTCCGTTGGGAGTTGGCCATTTGGTGTTTTGTTGTGGGAGGTGTATGGGTCGACCCTAGTTTCTGTTCAGTTCTGTTCTGCGGATTGGTGATGTTTGTGCCAAACACGCCTTTCGATTTTACATGCATTGGATTCGCGGTCCAATGTGTGTAACTTGCCTGTGTGGCATTATTTGACTTGCCTATGTGGCATTATTTGACTTGCCTGTGTGGCAAGGTATATTTCTGTTTTATTCTGAGCTCGGTATGAAATAACACCCAGCCATTTGATTCAGCCTATTATTTCGTTGTGTTAGATTTGTTCGTTTCGTTTCAGTTCGTTTCGTCTCTTTTCATTTAATTGAGTTAGTTATTTCGGTTCATTATTTGTATTCTATATCCGTACTGGGCATTTGGCTCATGCTGTGTTTTCTTCCGGCAGGTAATCAGGGGAATCAAGGGCAAGTGTGATGAGAGCTCCATTCATTCCAATGATTTAGAAATATTCTGTTTAGACTTGATGTGTCAGTTTACTTGGAATTGTAATAATTATTTTAGATTGTGGTTTGAGACAGTTAGAGATTTATTATGGTTGACTTGTGGTATTTATCAGTTATTAAGACTATTCTTTTGTGGCTGTGAGCCTTGCTATTAAATTTATTAGTTTTGTTGTGTTTTGTGTAACCTCTCTTTCTATTTTAGAAAGGGGGTGTTACAATATATATATATATATATATATATATATATATATATATATATATATATATATATATATATATACATATATATATATATATATATACGGTCCGGATCAAGTGCATACCTCTTATCTTACTCACCCGTGCTCACCCCCGTTTAGGCGACGAGATTAAACTTAAATAAATCTCCCAGGTTATCTAACCTTTACAAACAATCATTCATGCGAAAAATTAAAATGAACTTCATTACAATCTTTAAACCAAGTCTGAAAATACACTATTCAACTATTACAAGTCTTCAGCATTGTTTTGTCTTTCCTTTCCCTTTACTGGTACTAGGTACATCACCAGTTTCAACCTTAGCTGTAAGAAAGTTTACAGGCAAGAGTGAGCAAACAAGGCCCACTTGAAATAACCATAATTAAATCATTAAACTTTTACATCATTTGTCAACATTAAGCTCAATAGAATTGAACAATATATTCTATTAACTTTTGGAAAGCTTTAATCTTTACTGAGGGTCTAATGACCACGAATCATGTCCACAGTTATAAGTAATTTTTCAACTTAAACTTTAACAGTCATAAGACTATAAGGACTTCACGTACTTAGGGGGATCAACCCTTCGTACAATGTATTGTGCACAATCATTTCAACGCTAAGCGTAACCTCTTATAAAAGAGTTGTTCTTCTCAGTATTTAGAATACAAGTCCGTACCAAAGTGAGTTTAGTTTGGATACATCATGGGGTAATTTAGAATTCAACGGTAATCAACTAAGGTTTAGTTGATTACAAACGACATAACTGTATTCTATGGAATAATCATAGTTTAATTGATGTTTATAAATTGACATCATGCTTTAGGGATAATCTAATAGCATACCATTTGAATAATTATAACCTACCTTGCTTGAATAATAATAAGACAAGGTTAATTGAATAATAAACATCCACAACATGTATATAATTGTACATGCTAAACCACAAGTTAAGTACAAGAATAACTTGCTCCAAATAAATTTACACCATTATATAATAATCGAAATTGAAACAATAATTAGTTCAATAACACCAATGACTAGAAAACTTATACAATAAAGAACTTGCTAAATATCAAAAGTTAAGGCTTAGAAACTTGCTCAATGTAAAAGGTAGGTTTAGGAAACTTGCCTTTAGCACAAGCTACACTCTTACCACTTGAATTAGTACCCTATACATATGTCATATTGACATAATTAGTCATAACCAACATTACAAACATAACTAAGTATGTTCATCATTTAGGTTGATTATCTAATCACATAATCAAATTATAACACAAGTTAGTATGTAATAACATTATTATTAATAATATAGGACTACTAACATCAATATTTTTCAGTACTACTATCATCATATAAAGTTTTTCTTAAAATTTCTGTACAAAAAGTACACTGTCAGAACCTGCTGCTCATTCGCGCTGCGGCGCCACAGTTTTCACTGTGGGCCGGCGCTACGGCGCGAGACTCAGGTCAACCCTTGGCGCTGCAGCGTGGTGACGGCGCTGCGACGCGAGAACAACACTGCTGGGCCGCGCTGCGGCGCCAGACTCCAGACTTTGGCGACAGCCTCGGCAACAGTGTACGAAAAAGCCAAAATTGGCCAACAAGCTCGAATCTAATACACTGATTATCATCTAAAATACATATAGACTTCATATAACCACGTTGTGGCAACTCCTAACATGTTTCTATTCATAATATAGCACAAACAACAATTATACAACATCCAATTTCATTGTTTTTGGCAAAACTCCATATTTTGATATTTTCCATGAAAATTAACACTGTGACTTTGTTATTAAATCAAAATAGAAATTTCGAAACATCATGATTATGATTCTACATACTCTAGCAATTCTAACAATCAATTTATCAATACCACAATCAATTAGACCTTAATTTCTATTTTAACTAAAGCCATATTCATACATAAAAACTCTCTGTAAAACAATTTCTTCATAAAATATATACATACGTGAATTAAACTCTATATAATCATGCATAACTCATGAAACACATCTACAATTGTTAATTATATAAACTTATAACCAAAACAACAAAATTTCTTTTCATAAATTTTTCATAGAGACTTTTTGGGAAGAAGAAAATTAGAGTTTACAAAAGAAAAGATGGCATACCTTGGATTATGAAGAAGATGATGACTCTAACTCTTTGATTATCAAGCTTTTCTCCAAAACCTGTAAAAAAAACTCTCAATTCTCTCTAGTTTCTTCTTACTTTTTCTTCTTTTCTTCTTCTTCTTCCTCTGAGTTTTCTCTTTTTCTCTCCTTTCTCTCTCTTCTATCTTACGTATAATATTATAACGTAATAATAATAATAACATATATTAATGATATAATATAAGTACAGATATAAATATATCAGTTATAGGAGTTTTAAAATTTAAAAGCCAAAAGGCTTGTTTGGCTAGTCTAAATAAAAATAATCTATTAATCCTTACTCCTTGTTTGGTAAATTGAATTAAAACATAATAGATTAATCCTTATACCTTGTTTGCTAAAATCCTAATAGATTAAAGACTTATTATACAATAAGGTATGTTTGGCAAAACTAAATTAAACTCTTTTAATTTATTTTAATAACTCCTTTATAATAAGGTTATTAATCACACATTCATTTAATTAAATAAATCAATTAAAATATTAATCTATTAAATTAATTTAACACATAAATAATTATAATTTCTTTTACAATTATAATTTCATTTAACCAACTAATATTTTAAACTACAATTTCTCATTTAAAATATTATTATTTATTTAAAACCACTATAAGCTCTTTAGCTTATTAATTATTATAAAATCTTATAACAACTAATTTATTTAGCTCCTTAATTATTTACACAACAAATAATTAATTAAATCACATCTATTCAAATTGCCATATAATTCAATAAATATTTAATATTGCCAATAAATATTTAATATTTACTATTTAATTATTTATTCAACAAATAATTAAATACACCACATCACTCAAATTGAACAATTAATTATTCCATCAATAAACATATCCATTAAATATTTATATAAATCAATAAATATTTATTATAACACTTTAAAATTATGGAATGTTACACAGACGTCATGGACTCTGTAAGACCCCGAATTTTATGAAATAAAAGTATTCAATTTTTCTTACAATTACAATTCAGTAAATGGTTAAATTGATAAAAGTTTAAAGTTATGAGTGAAATATAATTTTTTTTTTTAAAATAAGCAAGTGGTTATAAAATAATCATTGTTGTCGGGGAATATTCGTTTGGTCGTGGAATATTCTTTCTGTCGGGGAATATTCGTACGACGGCGCAGCCATTTGTGGGCCCCATAACAGAATAACTGTCGGGTGAAAAAAATGACAAATTTGAGTTTTTACAAATAACGGCGTAGTTGTTACCGTTAACACTGTTGGAATACCCGGTGGTTAAAATACAGTAATACGCGTTATTACACAGTAGCACACGGTATTGCATAGTATTTTTGAAATTATTGATTCTTACGTAAGAAGACACTACTCAATAATTGTTACAGTAATTGCTATTCAATATTTTATTTTATTGATTCAATAATTGCTACGTTGAAATTTTATATTATTATTGTTCAATAATTGTTGCTGCACAGTATTTTCCTTTATCAGATCAATAATTCATATTATTTGAATAATATTATTAGATAACATTATTGGCAATGTCTAGAAAGTTCTGTCTAAGGAGAGGTTTGGTCATCTAATTGCGCCCCAGTAAGGAGAAATCCTTATTGGAAAGCCCCCTCTTTCCTGGGAACGGCCTGGTTGTCATAAATGTGATTCTGTAATATTATTTGTGAATAATTAATTATTGATTCATATGATAAGGAAATATTTATTTTATGTGGATATAAATGAGGGATATATTTTTGTGGTTAAAAATGAAAGAGTTAATATTGAGGTTTTTATCCGTATTTTTATCGGAATGGAGGTATTAAAAATAAGGGTTTTTGAGATATTTTGCGGGGGTTATAATTTTTAATCCGACCGTTGGATCGTGGTAATTTTTGGATATGTTATACATATATAAGTTGAGCATATGCCCACAAATTTTGAACCGTTAAAAATGAACGTATGATTTATTACGAATTTTACAAGATGACTGGTTCAGAAATTGTTAAATTTTCGGAGTTTATCATTTTGATGGAAAATTCTAGAATTGGTGGGCCCCACTTGTGGTTGGTGAAGAAATGTGCTGAATTATATTTCAAATGTGGTGGGTGGGAATAGTAGCAGGTAAAGCCATCAGGTTGCAGGTCAAACCTACCAAAATTTTCCTATAAATAGAGGGCTAAGTTAGAATTGAAAATCACACCAGAAACATAAGCTTTCTCTCTTTCTCTCTCTATATTATGAAGCATATTTTGTGAGTTTTTAGATACTTGGTGAGTTGCTATTCATCAGTGCAAGTTTCCTTCAGCATCATATCCGATATCCAGTCAGAAGTACTGCTCTTTTGAGGTAAGGGATAGTAATGGATAGTAAGGGATTTTAAGGGTTGTTATATTTTCCAGTTTCGTAATTTTTCTGACCTTCAAAAATTCTGGAAAAATTTGAAATGATATTTTGATGAGTTTTCTTGATGGTGTCCAAAAATGGTGATTTTTGGATGTATAGATTATGAGTTATGAATTTTACGGGAAAAGACTATTTTAAAAGTAATCGCTTATAATTCCTTGTGGTTAACTCCAAAATTGATGAAATTTTTATTGGGAGTACATGTATATGATAGAAGTATACTCTGTAAATTTCAGAATTTTTGGACAGAAGTACAATTTTTGATAAATGTCTAAATATTCGACTGTTTTGGCCATATGAAAAATAGTAAATGACTTTTAAAAATTCTGAGAAAAATATATGTTCACTATGGGACTATATTATGCTAAATCCCAGAAAAAAAATATTTTTAGAACTGATTTGGTATTTTTTATGAAAATGGTCTAGTTATGAGTAAATGAATTAAATATGTTTTGTGAAGAAAGAAAATTAGAAAATAGGATTTTATGGCTTGAGAATCCTATATGAGGTATATGCAAATTTTTTATGAGGGTTTTTGGTTATTGGTGATGAAATCTTATGAGTTTGGCATTTTAGGATGATTAAATGCATTATTTAGTAAAGTATAAACAATTAAAATAAATTGTTTATAAGCTTAAGAAATATTATTCTTTCAATATCATTATACCGAAATATTGGTATGAATTTTATTGTGGAATTTCTACCTTTTTGAGTCGGAGTTACTATTCACGAGTTACTATTCATGAGTTACTATTCACGGGTACTATTCACGACAAAGTTGGTTTCTTTTTCTAACCAAATTATAGTTGATTTACGAATATTACTCTTGAGATTAAATCTATATGTTGATTATATTGATTTTATTATCATATATAACATTTTTATAACCCTAATGATGATATTTCTCTTTGACTTGAGTGTAAAGATGGGTAAATTTCTGGTATGATCATGACTATGGGTTCTCTTTGGTCAGTAGTGCAAAGTTGAATTGTTGATTGGTATGATCATGACCATTGAATTTATAAGTGAATATCTTTAGCTTAAGTGCAAAGGTGAATTGATTAACATGGTTATAATTATTGTTTATATAAATTCTGAAATGATTATATATTTCTTTGAGATATTAATATATTTGGTCTGTAGTGCAAATATGAACTGTTGATGAATATATTTGGCCGTAGTGCAAATATGAACTGTTGAGGAATATCTTTGGCCTGTAGTGCAAAGATGAATTATTGATGAATATCTTTGGCCTGTAGTGCAAAGATGAATTGTTGATGAATATCTTTGGCCCGTAGTGCAAAGATGACATGTTGTTGAATATCTTTGGCCAGTAGTGCAAAGATGAACAGATGTTGAGATGAACATGACCAACTGGTGATACAAATGAATATCTTTAGCCGTAGTGCAAAGATGAAGTTATTAGTATGATTATGAACAGGAACTGTGATTTGGTATAACCATGATCTTTGATGTTTCAGGTAAAGACAGGTGATAAAAATATTCTTCATCCTGGGTGCGAAGAAAAATTTAGAGTCACAATTATGATTATGAGTTATTCATATGATTGTGGACCAGAATTGTTGATTGATGTTACAGGGATAAAACATTGTTGATGGATTTTTAACATGGAGAAGATAATAGACTTTATAGTCTATTTGACTCTTCTAATGGATTGCTCGTTCCGCTGCAACTATGGTTGAAATTTTTATCATTTACCATATGTTCTAAATCTCTGATTTATTATTGATGAAGGCTATTGATAATTTAATTATCTTTAGTCATGATATTCTTTACTGAGCTAGTTGTGCTCACCCTTTTGCTTCACAATTCCTTTCAGGTAATAAGAGTGTAGCTGGGTTGAGCGAGGGTAACACGGGAATAGAACGGTGGTCATCATTTAGTAGTTATATTTGGCGAATCATCTAGGGTGAAGCGAACCCAACGTTGGAAGGGTGGTTTGCCACTATCATGCAAGATGTCTAATGACATACAACCTCGTGTCATCATAAGACAGAGTTGTGCACATCCACTTGCTGAGTATATATACGAGCACTACCTATATAATCTTGGTGTTTGTTTGAAGTATAATTCTCGATTAAAGACAGTAGAGATAATGATAAGTCAAGAGAAGACTCACCATTGGGAAGAATATGATAATAATCTTCTCGTTTTTCTTTGGGGTCTATTGGGTCAACCAAGGATAATTCTGTGGCCATATGATATCTATCATAACCTAGACGCGTGGCCTCCCATGTACGAAGGTTTCCTTGAGCACTTCCCAAAGATTCTAATTTCTAAAATAATTTTTGACTATACCTTTATGTAAGGTGTTATTATGAGGTGATGTTCACGGTTGGAACATGAGTCACATTTGGTATATATTTGTATCCAAACTCACAGCATATGTGTTGTTGTATTTTGCACGACAATTGTTGTAATAAAGTTGTAGTTGTTTTCTGTACCATGTATTTGACGACTCAGAATGGGTTGGGAGGAATGGACCTATTTTGGGGTTGTCACAGACTCTCTATGTGGATGGGTCGTCAACTTCGGACACCAGCAGAGTAGGAGTTATTCTGACAAGTCTCGAAGGATTTAAAGTCCAACAAGCCATCCGATTTTAGTTCAAAGCTACAAATAATGAAGCGAAATATGAAGCCATTTTAGCTAGACTCCAGTTGGCCCGAAGCTTGGAAGTATAAAAGTTAGTCATCTACAGTGATTCGCAGTTGGTGGTCAAGCAGATATCTGGGGAATATGAGGCTTGGGGGGCAAGGATGTCAAAGTATTTGGCCGAGGTGAAAGACAAACTAATGTACTTCATCTCACATAGTTGTCAAGGGATCGATCGGTCAGACAATATAGTAGCAGATGCTTTGGCCAGATTGGCAACTACCGAAATGAATTCATTCAACGGATCGGTGTACTTAGAGGTGTTGGAACAACCAAGCGTTCTGAAGGCGGATGTGTTAGCCCTGGATTGACTCGACTGCTGGCTTACACCATACATATCGTACTTGGCCGATGGGGTGTTACCTTCGGATCGCATATTGGCAAGAAAGATCAAGCACAGAAGTTCTAATTTTATTCTTATTGATGAAGATCTGTACCGAAGGGCCTTTAGTTCTTCACTGCTCAAGTGCTTGACACCCTCAGAACCAGATTATGCACTCCGGGAAGTGCATGAAGGAATTTATGGGGATCATATGGGGGCCAAGTCACTGGCATACACGATTCTGAGACTGGGATACTATTGGCCGACCATCTACCAGGAGGCCAAAGACTTTGTCAAAAAATGTCCCAAGTGCCAGCTGAACAGCACCATCCTTCATCAGCCTCCCGAAGAGTTGTGTTCGGTCTTATCCGCGGTTCCATTTGCGGTATGGGGAATCGACATCTTGGGTCCTCTGCCGAAGGCCAAGGGGCAAATATGTTTGTGATTGTGGCCATTGACTACATAACCAAGTGGGTCGAAGCCAAACCTCTACAGAAGATCACCAAACAAGAATGTTTGAAGTTTTTTAAAGAAGGTGTGGTGTATCGATTCGGTATCCCGATGGCAGTGGTCTCGGATAATAGCAAGCAATTTATGGGGTCAAGATTTGAGCCTTTTCTGAAAGAATTGGGAATTCAACACCGAAAGACTTCAGTTGCCCACCCTCAGTCGAACGGCCAAGTAGAAGTCACTAACCGAACCCTGCTTAACGGAATTAAAAGGCGACTGGACGAACTAAAGGGGAGGTGGCCAGAGGAATTACTCAGTGTTTTATGGGCTTATCGGACTACTCCGAGAACAACAACTGGGGATTCATCGTTTCGATTGGCATATGGTATCGATGCACTCATACCGGGTGAGATCGGATCTCCTACTCTTCGGGTCAGCCAATTTTAAGAGTTGTACAATGATCAGGGACTACGGTTAAATCTAGACCTTTTAGAAGATGTTCGGGATTCGGCTCTAATAAGGTTGGCAATTTACTAGAAGAGAATAGCCCGACACTATAATCAGAAGGTGAAGCAGAGGAGATTTGAGGTCAAAGATTTGGTCCTTCGGGAGTCAGAGGCATCGACTCCCTATAACACTGGCAAGCTGATGCCTAACTGGGAGGGACCTTATGAAGTAGTAGAGGTGCCGAAGCCCGGGACATACCGGCTTCGAGCAATGGATGGTTCGGAGGTAAAGAATACATGGCATGCTGGAAGACTTAAAAAATATTACCAGTAAAAGTTATGTCCTTCTTTCCTTTATTTATGTAAGCCATTATATTTATGAATTTATGAAATAAAGATTTCTCTTTGGAAACATTTGCACTTCATTTATATTCATAATTTTCTATAAATCCCATCAGACAAGCTTCGGGTTAAACCGATCAGAAAGTCAGAAATGACGCAACTGATCGGTAAAAGTCACAAGTTTAACTGATCTGGAAAATTACTAATCTGATTAGATAAACTTCGGGCGTAAACCGATCAGGAGGTTAGAAACAACATAACTGATCGGTAAAAGTCACAAGTTTAACTGATCAGGAAAATTACAAATTTTTCATCAGTCAAGCTTCGGGCGTAAGCCGATCAGTAAGTTCAAGATAACATAACTGATCGGTAAAAGGCACAAGTATAACTGATCGAGAAAATACTATCAAAATCTTTTACTTCATTCATATCCAAAAGTTTTACAACTCCGATCAGACAAGCTTCGGATATAAACCGATCAGAAAGTTAGAAACAACTTAACTGATCGATTAAACATCACAGGCATAACTGATCGGGCATGTTATAAACAAAGGAAAGAAAAATAATTACAAAAATTACAAGTACAAAACCTACAAGAAACTATTCTTTAGGACTATCATCTTCAACTTTGGATTCTTCATCTGAAGAATCAAGGACGGAGACATCAAGTCCAGCCGCTTCCATCTTAGCCCGAGCCTTTTCTCAATAAGTTTCATAGTCGTCGAAAAACTGAGCCATGATCTTCTCGGTCAAGGCAGGTGATTCTTCGTATTCTTTGATGGTACGCTGCTTGACTTCGACACATTCTACTTTCATGGTGTTGTTTTCCCGAATCAGGTGCATCATATTGCCATTCATCTCAGAAAACTTCTCCGTGATAGCATCAATGGCCTTCTCCCGATCTTTGACTTCTTCGGATAAGATATCCCTCTCCTGGATAATCTTCTTGGCATGAACTTCAAGACCGACGAACTCCTGCTGCAGAAGGGCATATTGCTCCTTAAGCTCAACGGTTTGACGTTCAGCCTTGGTCACTTTATTTCGAGTGTCAGCATGAAGGTCTCTCTCTTTCTTCAAATCCAGGTTCAGACCCCGCAACTTAGCTTCTAGAAGCTCCACATCTGCCCTCAGCTGAACCTCCTTTTTAGTACTACGGGCCAGAGGTGGAATGGCTCGAGCAAGGATGACATTGGCCTACAACATAACAATACATCAGCCATGAACAACACAACATAAGCATAAAGGAAGAGGTTCAACAATTCTGGAATTACCTAACACTGAGCCCGGATGTAGGCCACTAAGTACTCTTCCGAGGAGCATACCTTGAACCGTTCGTCATCACCGGGAAGTTTGAAGTGCTCGAACAGGTTGAAAGGAAACACCTCCGAAGGGCTCTTCGGCCAACACATAGTCGGCGTTCCTTGTGAAGAGCTTGCTTTGGATGTAGAGGTCGAAATAGGAGGAGGATTGGCCTCCACGGCTTGCAGTTCAGAACCTTCGTCCAACCGTGACTTCTTGGTTCGAGGTTCAAGAGGAATTTGGACACTTTGGCGATGGGATCTTTGGGATGGGCCCAGTTGGGGAGGAGTTTGAGGTCAGTCCCCTTTACAAAGATCCATTGTGCATGCCAGCTTTTGTTGCTCAAGAGAGTTTTGATAAGGACGGCTCGGTTGGGTTGTTTATTTAATTGCCGAAGGCCAGGTTCCTTAGACCTGTCGACGGTGAATAAGGCGAAGAAAAAGTCAAGGCCAGGAGTAATACCTAGCTAGCTCTTGGCACAAAGCGATGAAGGAGATCAGGTGGATATACGAGTTCGACACAAGTTGTGCGAACCCGATCCCCACGAAGCAGAGAAAAGAAGATATAAACTCATGAAGTGGGAACCGAACCCCATACTTCAGGACATATAGGGGAACGGCAACCCATTCGCCTTCGGGTCTCCAGAACATTCTCTCCTTTGGTCTGGGTACCCGAAGCTTGTATTCCTTCGGTATGTTGAACAAAGTACGGATGTCTGATATTTGAGAATGGAGGACAGTTGATTGGGTGTTGATGTGTGAGAAGCCGGTCTCAGATGAGTAAGCGCTTCGAATTTTGGCTTCGGCGTTGCCTGTGGAGATATCCAAAGGTGCTACCGGAAGTTCGACCGGAATCAAGTCGCCGGTAGTAACTGAGGATGGAATTGCTTCAGGGGGAGGAGGAATGCTAGAATCAGCCATTGGAGAAGGATGATGTACTAAGGAGAGATTGGGAGAGGTAACAACAAGATGTAAAACTTGAAATGCAGAATAAAGAAGCTCGCCGGAAATCGCTTTTGCCGGGAAGTTTGAGAGAGGAATTTGAAATGATGAAAAGATCGAAAAGGTGACAGTGATGGATGGATAGGGGTTTATATAGCGAGACTGGCATGGATCTCCAGGACGGCTATTTATGGTAGGTGGGGCCCGACTTTGAGGAAGCGTGTGGAGTTTCGAAAAGCGAGGAGAAACCGCTTGGGTTCCCCAGACAACTCATCATTAGTTGTTGTGACTCTTCGAATTCATAACCTTTTAAGTCTCTAATTATAAATAAATTATAACAAGAGACTGGGGGCAATGTTCGGGAGCGTTTTACCGACCTCCATGGGGGCCAAAGGCCTGATACCAGTAGGGGATTATAGGCCCAATGGACCGAAGCCCTCGGAGATGCTGAAGGTGTTCGGGTTCGGGCATCCGAGTCCTCTAGGCCGAAGCCCTATCCAGATTGGTGATATTCAGGTTCGGGAATTCGAGTCCCTTGGGTCGGAACCCTAATCTGGCGTATAGTGTTCGGGATCGGGCCTTCGAGTCCTTTGGGTCGAAGCCCAGACCAGTTTGTGAGCTCGGTTGGATTGGGCATGTACAGTTGGACAACCCGTGTGCAGAGTCTGGAGTTATAAGGGGTTTATATGGTTAAGGACTCTTGTCCTAAACATATTCGAATAGGGTAACTCCAAAGGTAGTATTTGAATTGGATTCTACATACACCTTTTAAGGACCCTAAGGAAGTGAGAATGGCTATAAATACGAGGCTTGATCATAGTTAAACGGGTAAGACATCTTTGAGCATTAAATATTTAGCCTCCATTGTTAAATCTTGTAAACGGCCTATACTTATTCTTACACCGGAGCTATCCCCCGGCGGCACAAGCCGTCAAGCTTCGTATGTTATTTGTTATTGTGCAGGTTCAAGCTCGTGGATTCTGTGATAGGACGCGCTGGCGAAACTTGGCGTGAACATATATATATATATATATATATATATATATATATATATATATATATATATATATAATGATGGGTAGAATGAGTGATTTTTGAACGTAGTCCAACGTATCTCAATCATGATGTCAATTTTTTACGACTTTAATTGGTGTGCTCCATACTGGTCCAATCTTCATAAATTTTGTTTTGGCCTTTGGCAAATAAAGAAAATCATTTATTTATTTATTTGTAGAAAACAGATTAATGCTAATATACCGAACGAACTAAAAATGTAATCATATGATCACCCCTTTCTAATGATAATTCTAATCATCCTTTTCTATCTTTATCTCTTCATTCTCTCCTCATTCTTTATCTATCTTTATTTCGATCTACATTTAAAGTAAAATTATTTTGTCATTTCCATAGATCGATTACATTTTAGATATCTTTACAATTCTTTTTTTTAATTTATATCAAAGTGTACGTAACCCATAACACGTGTAGCGGGTTCAATAAACATGATGGACCACCTCCTTACCTAAAATGTTAACCTATTAAGTTGAGACTCCACCATACTTATTAACCCATCTACATTCTTGAATTTATCCAATATAAAATTCATGTGAAATATCCCAACGACACGCTCATCACAATACACTTGATCTAACGTTAATGTGAGAAGGGATATTATGGATCCAACAAAATAATCTTTTGAAACGAACAGTCTAGAATTAATTAATTAATATAACCATGCACAAATATACAAACATTATTAGAATCATAAGCAAGGGATCAGAAGGAGATCGAGGAGATTAAGGTAAAAGCAGTGTGTCAATTCAATATGACACTTCTTTTCTCAAGAAATTAGAGTCTCAGTTTGATTTTTGTGTTCTTTTATTATGTTTAATATTTATAGCAAGTTTTGCCATATACTGAATAACAAAATTTAATAATGAGCTTAATTGGTATGAAACAGAATCATACAAGTGTATCCATGACAAACTTTTAATATGCGAAAATACTCAAAATATTTATATATAAAAAATTTAAAATGCCAAAGAAAACTCATTATATTGTGTTCCAAAGGACTAAAAGACTAATGACTTAACCCCAAACTATATTCCTCTAAGAAGATCGCATTCTTAGATGATAAATAAGTTTTTCAAACTACCTCGTTAATTAAAAAAAAAAAAAAAGATTCACGACATGTAAGCTCAACAAATAATTAGGCCGCAGCACCAATTAATATTTATCTAACACTTACGTAGTTAAGAGTCTTTTGCTTGTACAGTACTACTATTTCTTTAATTAGCTATATACAGATACAGATACGTTGGACTACGTTCAAAAATCATTCATTCTACCCATCATTATATATATATATATATATATATATATATATATATATATATATATATATATATATATATATATATAAAATACGGTACCTCCTCTCTTCTTCATATGCATCCGCTAGAAGTACTAGCGGATTTGGGGGCATTTTTGTCTAACAATTTCATTAATCAAGTCCGCTAGTACTTCTAGCGGACGGCGTATGTTAATATTAAATCTCAGTTCTTCATATTTTTAATGGATGGTTAAAATATTATATGTCACTTTTTAATCCATAGCAAATAGATGCTATGGATCATTTCTCTCTCTCTCTCTCTCTCTATATATATATATATATATATATATATATAATATATATATATATAAACTGTACATGCGGTCCCTGTATGCTGGCCGCACCTCTTTTCTATTACAGGAAGGAGGTGCGGCCATGATGAAAAGTAAATAAAATTTAGGGATAATTTGGTAAATGATCTGGTCGCAAAAATAAGTTACACCGGTCACAAGTAAGATCTGTGGTCGGGCCCCGGCCAAATTTAATATCAGAGCTCTATTCATCGAATGGACGGTCACAGATCTGTTAACTGGGATAGTGCTTTCATCTAACATATATATATATATATATATATATATATATATATATATATATATATATATATATATATATATATATATATATATATATATATATTCTTCTTATACTAGCATTTCATTTCAAGAAAAAAGTGATCGACCATGGCATCCAATGATCAAGAAGAGTTCTTAAAGGCTGTTCAATTGGCTGATTCACAAGCTATCCATGGGGTCCTAAGTGCCCTTTTTGAGCTTAATGTATTTGACATTATGATGGCAAAGGCTGGCCTTGATGGCTATCTTTCTCCTGTTGAAATTGCATCTTATCTTCCTACTCAAAACCCCCAAGCACCAGCCATTCTTGATCGCCTGCTTGGCCTACTTGCAACTCATTCCATCCTCAAGTGCACTCTTGTGAAAACTAGTCCTCCCACCAGAACATATGGTTTAACCCGTGTCCAAATATTTTGTTCGCAATCAAGATGAACCTTCTGTTGCTCACTTGTTCCTTTTCGGTCATAGCAAAGCAATCGCGGATAGTTGGTGTGTTATTTCTCTCCTTAAATTTTTTAATTTTTTAATTTATTATTAGTCTGATTTGATATATCCTGCTATTTGTGGGAGCTAATTAATTTATATTTTTTAACGTTGTACTGATAATCAGTACGATCGATCTTAATTATGATGTACATGCATATATGGTCTTGAAATTAATTAGTACGTAGTTGGTGTGTGTTTGTTTGTTTTTGTGTACGTAGGTATTGTTTGAAAGACACAATTCTGGAGGGAGGGATTCCATTTAACAAGGCTCATGAAGGAATGCATATATTTGAATACTTGGAAAAAGATAGAAAACTCAACCAGATTTTCACTCAAGGAATGGGAAAGTCTACTACTAGGGCCATGACCAAAATTCTTGACATGTACAATGGATTTGAGGAGGTGAAAGAGGTGGTAGATGTGGGTGGATCACATGGTGATTCATTAGGCACTATTATTTCCAAGTATCCTTTTATTAAAGGAGTTAACTTTGATTTACCTCATGTGCTTAAACATGCATCTGCCTTACCAGGTATTAATATATATATATTCTTAATTCTTCTTTTTAATTCAATATACTATATATAATTTTGCTCATTTCACTTCATCGATCAATTTTCGTTTTTGTTTTTTTGGTGTATCCAGGCGCGGAACACGTTGGGGGTGATATGTTTGAGGCTGTTCCCAAAGGACAAGTAATTTTGCTTAAGGTTAGTGCATGCTATGCTAGTTAATAGTATAAATCTGTCCTATATATCGTGAAAATGGCTCAGCCGGAAGTAAGGTCCGACGGCTAGACATCACCACCACATTGAAGCACACAAATCGAATTAAATAAATTGATCAACAAAGATTTAATTACTTCCTTAATTTGTATGATCGAAATAACCCAAAGTACTGACACTTTTAATTATACATGTAGTAGTAGGGATTATATATGGAATTAACTGTAACTAACTAGTTCAATTCTGCTACACATTTGCAGAGGGTACTTCATGATTGGAAGGATGAAGAATGCTTGAAGATTTTGAAGAATTGTTATGAAGCATTACCGGAATCCGGCAAAGTAGTCGTTATCGATATGGTACTCGTAGATATTCCGGAGAATGATATTGTCTCCAAGTGTGTGGCACAGTTGGACATAGCCATGTTAATGGTAACCCATGGGGGAAAAGAAAGGACTGAAGGAGAATTTGGAGCCTTGGCAATAGCAGCTGGATTTGCAGCTTATAAATTTATATGTCGTGCAGATTTATTTGGTGTTATTGAGCTCTACAAAAGAATGTGAATTTCTCAACATTTTTATGACTGATGTTTTATTGATATGCTTTTTATTTGTTTGGCTTAAGTTTGGAATCCACAAGTATTCATTGATGGATCGAGCAATATTTCCAAGAATAAATTCTGTATAATATTTTAATCAAAATCATGATGGGATAAGAATATGTTTGAGATTGTTTAAAAAATATGTGATTATTGATTCTAATTAGTGCTTTTACCTATAATAAATTTTAAAAAAAGAAGCTTGTGTTTGAAAGTGAATAGTGTTTTGTGCAAAAAAAAATTGTTTCACTTATTTCAAGTGTAAATTATTAAAAATGAAGGTTTTGAAAAATAAAGATGGGTAGGTGATGGAATTACTATAATAAATAGGGATCATAAATTAGTAATATACCTTGTCAAACCTGATTATTAGATCTGACAAACTTCTCATTATTCTCATAAAAAGTGATTATAAGCAGTTTTAAAATTAGATTAACAAATACTTTTTATTTTTTAAAACTGATTATAAGCAAATTTGACTGTTTATTAATAATCCCAACACCCTTCAAATTATACTTGATTAACTTTTTACACTTCTAAAATTAATTAGCTCATGATTCTCGTGCGAAGCACATGGTGTTATAAAATTATTGTATTTCTTATATTTTAGAAATTATACTATACTAATAAATTAATTATAATAATAATAAATTAATATTGTGTACGATGATTTTTATAAGAGAAAATATTTCCTTTTAAAATATATATTATTTAGCTAATAATGTATCATTAATTATTGACAAAAAAAATAAATAAATTTAAAATCTATAATAATAGCTCATATAACTGATAGTATTCATCTTTAAATGTTTCATTTGTTTATATATTCATCTATTTATAATATGTTACATTTGTGGATTGCAAGGATGAAATTTAGTGATTAAGATATTTGAGATTTTTTTTAGGGGTAAATAAAATTTTATTTATAGTTAGGGTTTATTGCAAAATTTTAGGATTAAAGGATCATTCTTAAAATTTAGAGTTTAGAGCCGATTTTATGCTATTTATTAGAGTTGAAGGACTATTCCTTAAATTTCAGGGTTGAGAGACGATTTTGTATTATTTATCATATAAGGGATTGATCTATTAACAATGTTGTCAATTTAAGGTTAGACTTACAGCAGATCGCGACCATCCATTTGTAAATTAAACGGTTAATAGGGCTCAATACTGCGAACGGGATAGAATTTCCAATACCATATATTTCCTTATTCCTCATGTGGTGGTTTGGTTTAGTTTATATTGTAAACAACAAGACTAAAGTTTGTTGGATTATTTGATTACATGAACATTTTACTTCTTCATGAAATTAATGTCAGGAGGCAGAAACATCTATGTGACTTCTTCTAAAGTTTTGTATGCATATTACAATATATTTTTGCCTTATTTGATCTATCCGTTTTGAAGAATTGTTAGAATTGATCGGAGTCTTTTGAAAACTAAAAAAATTAAATTTGGCATCCGCAATTTAATATTGCGGACGAGACTTATTTACAAACGGTGTCGTTTCCAACTGGTCATTTGGTCATACCTAGCGTCCGCAGTTTAATACTGCGAACGGGGACATTTACAAGGAGGGATATTTTGGTCTTTTGTCCTGTCTGCAGAATTAAATTGCGGAATATTAAAAATTAAACTGTGGACGATTCCTCTATTTAACCGTTCGATCTTCGAACGAAGGGCCACAATGTGTTGTAAGGATAATCTGAAGTTGAAAGCGTTAATAATGGATCGATCCATATATATATATATATATATATATATATATATATATATATATATATATATATTGTAAGACCCCAGATTTTATGAAATAAAAGTATTCAATTTTTCCTATTTAGTAAATGGTTAAATTGATAAAAAGTTAAAGTTATGGGTGAAATGTGCAAATTTTGCAAAATAAACAAGTGGTTATAAAATAATCATTGCTGTCGGGGAATATTCGTTTGGTCGTGGAATATTCTTTCTGTCGGGGAATATTCGTACGACGGCGCAGCTATTTGTGGGCCCCATAACGAATAACTGTCGGGTGAAGAAAACGATAAATTTGAGTTTTTACAAATAACGGCGTAGTTGTTACCGTTAACACTGTTGGAATACCCGGTGGTTAAAATACAGTAATACGCGTTATTGCACAGTAGCACACGGTATTGCATAGTATTTTTGAAATTATTGATTCTTACGTAAGAAGGCACTACTCAATAATTGTTACAGTAATTATTGTTCAATATTTTATTTTATTGATTCAATAATTGCTACGTTGAAATTTTATATTATTGTTGTTCAATAATTGTCACTGCACAGTATTTTCCATTATCAGATCAATAATTCATATTATTTGAATAATATTATTAGATAACATTATTGGCAATGTCTAGAAAGTTCTGTCTAAGGAGAGGTTTGGTCACCTAATTGCGCGCCAGTAAGAAAAAATTCTTATTGGAAAGCCCCCTCTTTCCTGGGAACGGCCTGGTTGTCATAAATGTGATTCTGTAATATTATTTGTGAATAATTAATTATTGATTCATATGATAAGGAAATATTTATTTTATGTGGATATAAATGAGGGATATATTTTTGTGGTTAAAAATGAAGGAGTTAATGTTGAGGTTTTTATCCGTATTTTTGTTGGAATGGATGTATTAAAAATCAGGGTTTTCGAGATATTTTGCGGGGGTTATAATTTTTAATCCGACCGTTAGATCGTGGTAATTTTTGGATATGTTATACATATATAAGTTGAGTATATGCCCACAAATTTTGAACCGTTAAAAATGAACGTATGATTTATTATGAATTTTACAAGATGACTAGTTCAGAAATTGTTGAATTTTTGGAGTTTATCATTTTGATGGAAAATTCTAGAATTGGTGGGCCCCACTTGTGGTTGGTGAAGAAATGTGCTGAATTATATTTCAAATGTGGTGGGTGGGAATAGTAGCAGGTAAAGCCATCAGGTTGCAGGTCAAGCCTACTAAAATTTTCCTATAAATAGAGGGCTAAGTTAGAATTGAAAATCACACCAGAGACAAGTTTTCTCTCTTTCTCTCTCTATATTATGAAGCATATTTTATGAGTATTTAGATACTTTGAGAGTTACTATTCAGTGCAAGTTTGCTTCAGCTTTATATCCGATATCCGGTCAGAAGTGCTGTTATTTTGAGGTAAGGGATAGTAAGGGATAGTAAAGGATTTTAAGGGTTGTTATGTTTTTCAGTTTCGTAATTTTTCTGACCTTCAAAAATTCTGGAAAAATTTGAAATGATATTTTGATGAGTTTTCTTGATTGTGTCCAAAAATGGTGATTTTTGGATGTATAGATTTAGAGTTATAAATTTTATGAGAAAAGACTATTTTAAAAGTAACCGCTTATAATTCTTTGTGGTTAACTCCAAAATTGATGAAATTTTTATTGGGAGTACATGTATATGATATAAGTATACTCTGTAAATTTTAGAATTTTTGGACAAAAGTATAATTTTTGATAAATGTCTAAATATTCGGCTATTTTGGTCATATGAATAATAGTAAATAAATTTTAAAAATTCTGAAAAAAATATATGTTCAATATGGAACTATATTCTGCTAAATCCCAGAAAAGAAATATTTTTGAAACTGATTTGGTATTTTTCATGAAAATAGTCTAGTTATGAGTAAATGAATTAAATATGTTATGTGAAGTAAGAGAATTAGAAAATAGGATTTTATAGCTTGAGAATCCTATATGAGGTATATGCAGATTTTTTTATGAGGGTTTTTGGTTATTGGTGATGAAATATTATGAGTTTGGCATTTTAAGATAATTAAATATATTATTTAGTAAAGTGTAAACAATTAAAATAAATTATTTATAAGCTTAAAAAATGTTATTCTTTCAATATCATTATATCGAAATATTGGTATGAATTTTATTGTGGAATTTCTACCTTTTTGTGTCGGGGTTACTATTCATGAGTTACTATTCATAAGTTACTATTCACGAGTTACTATTCACGATAAAATTGGTTTCTTTTTCTAACCAAATTATAGTTGAGTTATGAATATTACTCTTGAGATTAAAACTATATATTGATTAAATTGATTTTATTATCATATATAACATTTTTATAATCCCGATGTTGAAATTCTCTTTTACTGGAGTGTAAAGATGGGTAGATTATTGGTATGATCATTACTAGGGTTCTCTTTGGCCTTTAGTGCAAAGTTGAATTGTGATTGGTATGATCATGACCATTGAATTTATAATTGAATATCTTAAGCTTAAGTGCAAAGGTGAATTGATCAACATGGTTATAATTATTGTTTATATAAATTCTGAAATGATTATATATTTCTTTGAGATATGAATATATTTGGCCTGTAGTGCAAATATGAATTGTTGATGAATATCTTTGACCCGTAGTGCAAAGATTGTGACAATCCCAAAATAGGTCCATTCCATCCAACCTATTCTGAGTCGCCAAATACATGGTATAGAAAATAACTACAACTTTATTACATCAATTGTCGTGCAAAATACAACAACACATATGTTGTGAGTTTGGATACAAATATATACCAAATGTGACTCATGTTCCAACTGTGGACATCACCTCACAATGACACCTTACATAAAGGTATAGTTAAAAACTGTTTTAGAAATTAGAATATTTGGGAAGTGCTCAAGGAAACCTTTGTACATGGGAGGCCATACTTCTGGATTATGATAGATATCATATGGTCACAGAATTATCCTTGGTTGACCCAATAGACCCAAAAAAAATGAGAAGATTACTATCATATTCTTCCCAATGGTGAGTCTTCTCTTGACTTATCATTATCTCCACTGTCTCTAATTGAGAATTATACTTCAAACAAACACCAAGATTATATAGGTAGTGCTCGTATATATACTCAGCAAGTGGATGAGCACATCCATGTCTTATGACGATACGAGATTGTATGTCGTTAGACATCTTGTATGATAGTGGCAAACCACCCTTCCAACGTTGGGTACACCTTACCCTATTGGATTCACCAAATAAAACTACTAAATGAACTTTTTTATACTGCTTCTGGAGAACATCCACAGCTAGAGACCACCGTTCTATTTCCCCGTTACCCTCGTTCGACCCAGCTACACTCTTATTACCTGAAAGGAATTGTGAAGCAAAAGGGTGAGCACAACTAGCTCAGTAAAGAATATCATGACTAAAGATAATTAAATTATCAATAGCCTTCATCAATAATAAATCAAAGATTTAGAACATATGGTAAATGATAAAAATTTCAACCATAGTTGCAGCGGAACGAACAATCCATTAGAAGAGTCAAATAGACTATAAAGTCTATTATCTACTCCATGTTAAAAATTCACCAACAATGTTTTATCCCTGTAACATCAATCAACAATTATGGTCCACAATCATACGAATAACTCATAATCATAACTGTAGTTCTAAATTCCTCTTCTCATCCATGACGAAGATAATTTTCATCACCTATCTTTACCTGAAACATCAAAGATCATAGTTACACCAAATCACATTTCCTGTTCATAATCATACTAATACTTCATCTTTGCACTACGGCCAAAGATATTCATTTATATCACCAGTTGGTCATGTTCATCTCAACACCTGCTCATCTTTGCACTACTGGCCAAAGATATTCAACAACATGTCATCTTTGCACTACGGGCCAAAGATATTCATCAACAATTCATCTTTGCACTACAGGCCAAAGATATTCATCAATATTTCATCGTTGCACTACAGGCCAAAGATATTCCTCAACAGTTCATATTTACACTACGGCCAAATATATTCATCAACAGTTCATATTTGCACTACAGGCCAAATATATTAATATCTCAAAGAAATATATAATCATTTATATAAACAATAATTATAACCATGTTGATCATTTTACCTTTGCACTTAAGCTGAAGATATTCAATTATAAATTTAATGGTCATGATCATACTAGTCAATAATTCTACTTTGCACTACTGGCCAAAGAGAACCCAAAGTCATGATCATATCAATAATCTACCTATCTTTACACTCAAGTGAAAGAGAATTTCAACATTAGGGTTATAAAAATGTTATATATGATAATAAAAATAATATGATCAACATATAAATTTAATCTCAAAAGTAATATTCATAAATCAACTATAATTTGGTTAGAAAAAGAAACCAATTTTATCGTGAATAGTAACTCGTGAATAGTAACTCATGAATAGTAACTCGTGAATAGTAACTCATGAATAGTAATCCCGACACAAAAAGGTAGAAATTTCACAATAAAATACATACCAATATTTTCGGTATAATGATATTGAAAGAATAATATTTCTTAAGCTTATAAACAATTTATTTTAATTGTTTACACTTTACTAAATAATGCATTTAATCATTCTAAAATGACAAACTCATAACATTTCTTCACCAATAACCAAAACCCTCATCAAAAATCTGCATATACCTCATATAGGATTCTCAAGTCATAAAATCCTATTTTCTAATTTTCTTACTTCACAAAACATATTTAATTCATTTACTCATAACTAGACTATTTTCATGAAAAATACCAAATCAGTTCCAAAAATATTTCTTTTTTGGGATTTAGCATAATATAGTCTCATAGTGAACATATATTTTTCTCAGAATTTTTAAAAGTCATTTACTATTTTTCATATGGCCAAAACAGCCGAATATATAGACATTTATCAAAAATTGTACTTTTATCTAAAAATTTTGAAATTCACAGAGTATACTCCTATCATATATATGTACTCCCAATAAAAATTTCATCAATTTTAGAGTTAACCGTAAGGAATTATAAGTGGTTACTTTTAAAATAGCCTTTTCTCATAAAATTCATAACTCTCAATCTATACATCCAAAAATCACCATTTTTGGACACAATCAAGAAAACTCATCAAAATATCATTACAAATTTTTCCAGAATTTTTAAAGGTCAGAAAAATTACGAAACTGAAAAATATAACACCCCTTAAAATTCCTTACTATCCCTTACTATCCCTTACCTCGAAATAGCAGCACTTCTGACCGGTATAAGGCTGAAGAAAACTTTGACTGATGAATAGAAACTCACAAAGTATCTAAATACTCACAAAATAAACTCAATAATCTAGAGAGAGAAAGAGAGAAAGCTTATGTTTCTGGTGTGATTTTCAATTCTAACTTAGCCCTCTATTTATAGGAAAATTTTAGTAGGCTTGACCTGCAACCTGATGGCTTTACCTGCTACTATTCCCACCCACCACATTTAAAATGTAATTCAGCACATTTCTTCACCAACCAAGAGTGGGGCACACCAATTCTAGAATTTTCCATCAAAATGATTAACTCCGAAAATTCAACAATTTCTGAACCAGTTATCTCGTAAAATTCATAACAAATTATACGTTCATTTTTAACGGTTCAAAATTTGTAGACATATACTCAACTTATATATGTATAACATATCCAAATATTACCACGATCCAACGGTCGGATTAAAAATTATAACCCTCGCAAAATATCTCAAAAACCTTAATTTTTAATGCCTCCATTCCAACAAAAATACGGATAAAAATCTCAACATTAACTCCTTCATTTTTAACCACAAAAATATATCCCTCGTTTATATCCACATAAAATAAATATTTCCTTATCATATGAATCAATAATTAATTATTCACAAATAATATTACAGAATCATATTTATGACAACCAGGCTGTTCCCAGGAAAGAGGGGGCTTTCCAATAAGAATTTTTCCTTACTGGCGCGCAATTAGGTGACCAAACCTCTCCTTAGACAGAACTTTCTAGACATTGCCAATAATGTTATCTAATAATATTATTCAAATAATATGAATTATTGATCTGATAATGGAAAATACTGTGCAGTGACAATTATTGAACAACAATAATATAAAATTTCAACGTAGCAATTATTGAATCAATAAAATAAAATATTGAACAGTAATTACTGTAACAATTATTGAGTAGTGCCTTCTTACGTAAGAATCAATAATTTTTAAAAATACTATGCAATACCGTGTGCTACTGTGTCATAACGCGTATTACTGTATTTTAACCACCGGGTATTCCAACAGTGTTAACGGTAACAACTACGCCGTTATTTGTAAAAACTCAAATTTATCGTTTTCTTCACCCGACAGTTATTCGTTATAGGGCCCACAAATAGCTGCGCCGTCGTACGAATATTCCCCGACAGAAAGAATATTCCACGACCAAACGAATATTCCCCGACAACAATGATTATTTTATAACCACTTGCTTATTTTGAAAAAAAATTCATATTTCACCCATAACTTTAAACTTTTATCAATTTAACCATTTACTGAATAGTAACTATAAGAAAAATTGAATACTTTTATTTCATAAAATTCGGGGTCTTACAACCTCCCCTCCTTATGAAATTTCGTCCCTGAAATTTACGTATCTGGTAATTCAAAGAGTTGAGAATACCTTGCTTTCATTTTAGATTCCATCTTCTCTTTCATCATGATTTCTCCATTGCTCATCTCTTGTATTTCAGATATCATTCTAGAATACAGCTTCAAAACAAGGGTTAATTAAACAAATTAACATATCACATAATATCCCAAAATTATGACTGACCAACAAATAAGCTTAGGTAGGACACACTAGCGAAGGATTTACTCATCTCTCCCCTCCTAGTTGTATTCCCCGATCTCCGCCAGAGATCATATCCCTAAGCTCTGATACCACCTGTGATAACCCCAAAATAGGTCCATTCCATCCAACCTATTCTGAGTCGCCAAATACATGGTACAGAAAACAACTACAACTTTATTACATCAATTGTCGTGCAAAATACAACAACACATATGCTGTGAGTTTGGATACAAATATATACCAAATGTGACTCATGTTCCAACCGTGGACATCACCTCACAATGACACCTTACATAAAGGTATAGTCAAAAACTGTTTTAGAAATTAGAATCTTTGGGAAGTGCTCAAGGAAACCTTTGTACATGGGAGGCCATGCTTCTGGATTATGATAGATATCATATGGTCACAGAATTATCCTTGGTTGACCCAATAGACCCAAAAAAAATGAGAAGATTACTATCATATTCTTCCCAATGGTGAGTCTTCTCTTGACTTATCATTATCTCCACTGTCTCTAATTGAGAATTATACTTCAAACAAATACCAAGATTATATAGGTAGTGCTCGTATATATACTCAGCAAGTGGATGAGCACATCCCTGTCTTATGACGACACGAGGTTGTATGTCGTTAGACATCTTGTATGATAGTGGCAAACCACCCTTCCAACGTTGGGTACACCTTACCCTATTGGATTCACCAAATAAAACTACTAAATGAACTTTTCTATACTGCTTCTGGAGAACATCCACAGCTAGAGACCACCGTTCTATTTCCCCGTTACCCTCGTTCGACCCAGCTACACTCTTATTACCTGAAAGGAATTGTGAAGTAAAAGGGTGAGCACAACTAGCTCAGTAAAGAATATCATGACTAAAGATAATTAAATTATCAATAGCCTTCATCAATAATAAATCAAAGATTTAGAACATATGGTAAATGATAAAAATTTCAACCATAGTTGCAGCGGAACGAACAATCCATTAGAAGAGTCAAATAGACTATAAAGTCTATTATCTACTCCATGTTAAAAATTCACCAACAATGTTTTATCCCTGTAACATCAATCAACAATTATGGTCCACAATCATACGAATAACTCATAATCATAACTGTAGTTCTAAATTCCTCTTCTCATCCATGACGAAGATAATTTTTATCACCTATCTTTACCTGAAACATCAAAGATCATAGTTACACCAAATCACATTTCCTGTTCATAATCATACTAATACTTCATCTTTGCACTACGGCCAAAGATATTCATTTATATCACCAGTTGGTCATGTTCATCTCAACACCTGCTCATCTTTGCACTACTGGCCAAAGATATTCAACAACATGTCATCTTTGCACTACGGGCCAAAGATATTCATCAACAATTCATCTTTGCACTACAGGCCAAAGATATTCATCAATATTTCATCGTTGCACTACAGGCCAAAGATATTCCTCAACAGTTCATATTTACACTACGGCCAAATATATTCATCAACAGTTCATATTTGCACTACAGGCCAAATATATTAATATCTCAAAGAAATATATAATCATTTATATAAACAATAATTATAACCATGTTGATCATTTTACCTTTGCACTTAAGCTGAAGATATTCAATTATAAATTTAATGGTCATGATCATACTAGTCAATAATTCAACTTTGCACTACTGGCCAAAGAGAACCCAAAGTCATGATCATACCAATAATCTACCTATCTTTACACTCAAGTGAAAGAGAATTTCAACATTAGGGTTATAAAAATGTTATATATGATAATAAAAATAATATGATCAACATATAGATTTAATCTCAAAAGTAATATTCATAAATCAACTATAATTTGGTTAGAAAAAGAAACCAATTTTATCGTGAATAGTAACTCGTGAATAGTAACTCATGAATAGTAACTCGTGAATAGTAACTCATGAATAGTAATCCCGACACAAAAAGATAGAAATTCCACAATAAAATACATACCAATATTTTCGGTATAATGATATTGAAAGAATAATATTTCTTAAGCTTATAAACAATTTATTTTAATTGTTTACACTTTACTAAATAATGCATTTAATCATTCTAAAATGCCAAACTCATAAGATTTCTTCACCAATAACCAAAACCCTCATCAAAAATCTGCATATACCTCATATAGGATTCTCAAGTCATAAAATCCTATTTTCTAATTTTCTTACTTCACAAAACATATTTAATTCATTTACTCATAACTAGACTATTTTCATGAAAAATACCAAATCAGTTCCAAAAATATTTCTTTTCTGGGATTTAGCATAATATAGTCTCATAGTGAACATATATTTTTCTCAGAATTTTTAAAAGTCATTTACTATTTTTCATATGGCCAAAACAGCCGAATATATGGACATTTATCAAAAATTGTACTTTTATCTAAAAATTCTGAAATTCACAGAGTATACTCCTATCATATATATGTACTCCCAATAAAAATTTCATCAATTTTGGAGTTAACCGTAAGGAATTATAAGTGGTTACTTTTAAAATAGTCTTTTCTCATAAAATTCATAACTCTCAATTAATACATCCAAAAATCACCATTTTTGGACACAATCAAGAAAACTCATCAAAATATCATTTCAAATTTTTTCAGAATTTTTGAAGGTCAGAAAAATTACGAAACTGAAAAATATAACAACCCTTAAAATTCCTTACTATCCCTTACTATCCCTTACCTCGAAATAGCAGCACTTCTGACCGGTATAAGGCTGAAGAAAACTTGCACTGATGAATAGAAACTCATAAAATACACTCAATAATCTAGAGAGAGAAAGAGAGAAAGCTTATGTTTCTGGTGTGATTTTCAATTCTAACTTAGCCCTCTATTTATAGGAAAATTTTAGTAGGCTTGACCTGCAACCTGATGGCTTTACCTGCTACTATTCCCACCCACCACATTTGAAATGTAATTCAGCACATTTCTTCACCAACCAAGAGTGGGGCCCACCAATTCTAGAATTTTCCATCAAAATGATTAACTCCGAAAATTCAACAATTTCTGAACCAGTCATCTCGTAAAATTCATAACAAATTATACGTTCATTTTTAACGGTTCAAAATTTGTAGACATATACTCAACTTATATATGTATAACATATCCAAATATTACCACGATCCAACGGTCGGATTAAAAATTATAACCCTCGCAAAATATCTCAAAAACCTTGATTTTTAATACCTCCATTCCGACAAAAATACGGATAAAAATCTCAACATTAACTCCTTCATTTTTAACCACAAAAATATATCCCTCGTTTATATCCACATAAAATAAATATTTCCTTATCATATGAATCAATAATTAATTATTCACAAATAATATTACAGAATCACATTTATGACAACCAGGCCGTTCCCAGGAAAGAGGGGGCTTTCCAATAAGAATTTTTCCTTGCTGGCGCGCAATTAGGTGACCAAACCTCTCCTTAGACAGAACTTTCTAGACATTACCAATAATGTTATCTAATAATATTA
Organism: Panax notoginseng; assembly: GCA_016801055.1. Classification (NCBI taxonomy): domain Eukaryota; kingdom Viridiplantae; phylum Streptophyta; class Magnoliopsida; order Apiales; family Araliaceae; genus Panax; species Panax notoginseng. The sequence goes on from CM029020.1 coordinate 189,003,143, forward strand.
TTCAAATAATATGAATTATTGATCTGATAATGGAAAATACTGTGCAGTGACAATTATTGAACAACAATAATATAAAATTTCAACGTAGCAATTATTGAATCAATAAAATAAAATATTGAACAGTAATTACTGTAACAATTATTGAGTAGTGCCTTCTTACGTAAGAATCAATAATTTTTAAAAATACTATGCAATACCGTGTGCTACTGTGTCATAACGCGTATTACTGTATTTTAACCACCGGGTATTCCAACAGTGTTAACGGTAACAACTACGCCGTTATTTGTAAAAACTCAAATTTATCGTTTTCTTCACCCGATAGTTATTCGTTATGGGGCCCACAAATAGCTGCGTCGTCGTACGAATATTCCCCGACAGAAAGAATATTCCACGACCAAACGAATATTCCCCGACAACAATGATTATTTTATAACCACTTGCTTATTTTGAAAAAAATTTCATATTTCACCCATAACTTTAAACTTTTATCAATTTAACCATTTACTGAATAGTAACTATAAGAAAAATTGAATACTTTTATTTCATAAAATTCGGGGTCTTACAAAGATGAACTGTTGTTGAATATCTTTGGCCTGTAGTGCAAAGATGGTCTGTTGATGAATATCTTTGGCCTGTAGTACAAAGATGAACTGTTGTTGAATATCTTTGGCTGTAGCGCAAAGATGAAGTTATTAGTATGATTATGAACAGGAAATGTGAGTTGGTATAACCATGATCTTTGATGTTTCAGGTAAAGACAGGTGATGAAAATATCCTTCGTCCTGGGTGCGACGAAAAATTTAGAGTCACAATTATGATTATGAGTTATTCATATGATTGTGGAAAGGAACTGTTGAGTGATGTTACAGGGATAAAACATTGTTGGTGAATTTTTAACATGGAAAAGATAATAGACTTTATAGTCTATTTGACTCTTCTAATGGATTGCTCGTTCCGCTGCAACTATGGTTGAAAATTTTTATCATCTACCATATGTTCTAAATCTCTGATTTAATTCTGTTGAAGGCTATTGATAACGTATTTATCTTTAGTCATGATATTCTTTACTGGGCTAGTTGTGCTCACCCTTCTGTTTCACAATTCCTTTCAGGTAATAAGAGTGTAGCTGGGTCGAGCGGGGGTAGCATGAGAATAGAACGGTGGTCATCATTTAGTAGTTATATTTGGTGAATCATCTAGGGTGAAGCGAACCCAACGTTGGAAGGGTGTTTTGTCACTATCATACAAGATGTCTAATGACATACAACCTCGTGTCATCATAAGACATGGATGTGCTCATCCACTTGCTGAGTATATATACGAGCACTATCTATATAATCTTGGTGTTTGTTTGAAGTATAATTCTCAATTAGAGACAGTAGAGATAATGATATGTCAAGAGAAGACTCACCATTGGGAAGAATATGATAGTAATCTTCTCGTCTTTCTTTGGGGTCTATTGGGTCAACCAAGAATAATTCTGTGGTCATATGATATCTATCATAACATATACGCATGGCCTCCCATGTACGAAGGTTTCCTTGAGCACTTCCCAAAGATTTTAATTTCTAAAACCGTTTTTGACTATACCTTTATGTAAGGTGACACTGTGAGGTGATGTCCACGGTTGGAACATGAGTCACATTTCGTATATATTTGTATCCAAACTCACAGCATATGTGTTGTTGTATTTTGCACGACAATTGTTGTAATAAAGTCACATTTGTTTTCTGTACCATGTATTTGGCGACTCAGAATAGGTTGGATGGAATGGACCTATTTTGGGGTTGTCACACACACACACACACACACACACACACACATATATATATATATGGTTCAATTCATGGCAACCGGTTGCTAGGAGAACTATTCTAGCAATCATTATCGATCCATCATTAATCAACATATTTAATGGTTGAGAATGAAAAAAAATATGTCCCAACCGCTACATGTTGTAGCGGCTGACTTATGCTTGAATCCCAATATATTGCTTCCTCTTGTAATATTATATTATTATTGTAATATTAATATAATATTATTAATATGTAATATTATATTATTATATTACTAAATAAAATATATTATATTATTAATATGTAGATAATGTCATGCCGCTACAACATGTAGCGGCTGGTTTATGCTTAATCCCAATATATTGTTTCCTCTTGTAGTTAATATTATATTATTATTGTAATATTAATATATTATATTATTAATATGTAATATTATATTATTATATTACTAAATATAATGTCAACTAAAATTGACATAATTTATGAAAATATTAACATGATTTATGAAAAATATTGAAAATAATAAATATTTTAAGATTAGAATTTTCCAAGTTAATTGTAGAAAACTGAATTGGAGATTTAATTTCCATATAATAAGTTATCTTTTGCACAAAGTTTTTAATTGTGAATGACTATATTTTGCATAAATTATTTTTTTCAAGTTGACGATTTTTAATTATTATGCAATTTCGAATCATTCACAATTAAAAACTTTGTGCAAAAGATAACTTATTATATGGAAATTAAATCTCCAATTCAGTTTTCTCTACAGTGGGTTGTGCCATTCTTAATTCTTACTTATCGACAGAAAACATTAGCAATACATTCTTAATTCCTACCTATCGATTGAAAATTTTAGCAATACATAACAGGACTATTTAGAAAAAGGAGTAATTTAATTTTAACTAACATTACAAAGAAAATAGGTTTGACCCATTTCTTAAAATGGAGGATGTAATTTATAATCACAAATTATAATGAAAGCAATTAGCTTTTGGTTTTAGCAATTATGAAGTTTAGATGTAATAGCTCTCTTTTAATGCATGATTGACTTTTACCAACAAAAAAAAGAGTTTTGGGTTAACATATTTTTCTTTTTGGAAATTGTATCATAATTTTGTGACGACAAAATTTGTCTCTACAAGAACCACTTTGTAATTGCCATTATACAGTTAAAAAACAATTTTCATATATTTACTTTTGACAATTTGCACAAGTTATAGAATGTATTATTCTATATTTTTGTTGATACTTTATATAAATAAAAATTAACAAATAAAATTAAGGTACAAACTGAGACGGGCAGAGCTAGTAAAATATTAAGGTACAAACCATGGTTAGATTATTGATAGGTGATCCTGTATCCCTGAGTATTACTCTAAAAATATTAAGGTACAAACTGAGAAGGGAATTAGAGCATTCTATCTTCTAATGCTTTACAAGTAATTTTACTAGCCATGGTTAAAATTATTTACCCAACCAAGAACCCCCAAATACCTACAAAGTATTAATATTATTATTACTATTACAATTATTAGCACCACCAAATATAATTATATATCATTACTACAACTATTATTATTGTAACTAATACATGGACAGTTGCTAACAAGGTTGCTCTGACCGTTCCAAACTTCTAACAGTTGAGTTGATTGGAGCAATTTATTCAGTTTTTGTGGGGTGGATTCAATGTTAGGTTGCAATATTTATTTCCACAACTTGACGGAACTGTCGTGACTTGCGGATGCAACCATTCCCGTGAGAGGTGACTGTGTCATTTTGCAACCACTGATCCTTCTACCACCACATAGCTTCTTGACAGTGGTGCATCCCATTATGTCACCACCGACCTTAGTAATCTCGCCCTTCACAATCCTTATGACAGCACAAATGACATCGTAATTGGCGATGGCTCTGGACTTCCCATATCCCACACCGGTTCCATCTTTCTTTCCACTCCCTCTCGTTCTTTTACTTTATCTAATGTTTTATATGTTCCCACCATGAAATTAATCTCATCTCTATTTCTCAATTTTGCACATCTAACAACACTTCCATTGAATTCTTACCCACCTCTTTTCTAGTGAAGGATCTTCGCACGGAGGCAATCCTTTTGCAGGGTCAGACTAACAATGGTGTGTATGAATGGCCACTCTCCACTCCTCAAGCTCCTTTACTAGGTTTTTCAAGTGTCAAGACCACTTCATCCGAGTGACATCATAGAATAGGTCACCCGTCTATGTATACCTTTAAGTATATTATGTTATCCTTTCAATTAGAAGTATCTCGTCCTTTCAATTTCAACTTCAATTGTAATTCATGTCAATGCAATAAAAGTCACAAATTACCTTTCTCTATCTTTACACTTGCCGCTTATTCACCTCTTGAAGTAATATTTACTGATATATGGACCTCTCCCGTTTACTCGGTCGATAATTTTAAATATTATGTCATTTTTGTTGATTACTTCACAAAATATATATGTTTTTATCCTCTCAAACACAAATCTGATAACCCATGAAAAACTCTAGCTTAATACTGCGGACAGGGACATTTACAAGGAGGGACATTTTGGTCTTTTGTCTTACTTGCAGAATTAAATTACGGAATATTAATTAGAAACTAAATTGTGAACGATTCCTCTATTTAACCGTTCGATCTTCGGACAAAGGAACACGATGTGTTGTAAGGATAATATTAAGTTGACAACATTAATTATGGATCGATCATATATATATATATATATATATATATATATATATATATATATATATATATATATATATATATATATATAGTTCAATTCATGGCAACCGGTTGCTAAAAGAACTATTCCAACAACCATCATCTCCATCGTTAATCAACATATTTAATGGTTGAGAATGAAAAAATAATATGTCACAACCGCTACATGTTGTAGCGGCATGCTTATGCTGAATCCCAATATATTGCTTCCTCTTATAATATTATATTATTATTATAATATTATAATAATAATATAATATTATATTATTATATTACTAAATAAAATATATTATATTATTAATATGTAGATAATGTCATGCCGGTACAACATGTAGCGGCTGGCTTATGCTTAATCCCAATATATTGTTTCCTCTTGTAATTAATATTATATTATTGTTGTAATATTAATATATTATATTATTATTATGTAATATTATATTATTATATTACTAAATATAATAATATAATATGGACCACATAGCTTCTTGACAGTGGTGCATCCCATTATGTCACCACCGACCTTAGTAATCTTGTAACATTCTAGAATTTTAAAATGTAATATTAAATATTTATTAATTTATATAAGTATTTAATGGATATGTTTATTGTTGAATAAATAATTGTTCAATTTGAGTTTATGGGGTGTAATTATTTATTTGTTAAATAAATAATTAAATATTAAATAATAAATATTTATTTATAATATTAAATATTTATTGAATTATATGACAAATTGAGTTGATGTGATTTAGCTATTTATTTGTTGAATAAATAATTAAGGAGATAAGAAAATTAGTGTTATGAGATTATATAATAATTGAATTTATTAAGTAAGCTAGAGAGCTTATAGGGATTTAAATAAATTATAATATTTTAAATGGGAAATTGTAATTTAAATAAATTATAATATTTTAAATGGAAAAATTGTAATTTAAAATATTAGTTGGTTAAATAAAATTATAATTATAAAAGAAATTATAGTTATGTAATATTAAATTATGTGCTAAAGTAATTTAATAGATTAATATTTTAGTTGATTTATTAATTAAATAAAAGTATGACTAATAACTTTGCTATAAAGGAGTTATTAAAATAAGTTAAAGGACTTTAATTTAGTTTTTGCCAAACATGTCTTATTGCATAATAAGTCTTTAATCTAATAATGTTTTAGCAAACAAGGTATAAGGATTAATCTATTTATTTTAATTAGGTTTACCAAACAAGGTGTAAGGGTTAATGAGTTATATTATTTTGATTAGCCAAACAAGCCTTATGGCTTTTGATTTTCAAATAAAAACATAACTGATATAATTATATCAGTACTTATATTATATTATTAATATATATTATTACTATATACGTTATAATATTCTACGTATGTTAGAGTTAGGGAGAAGAAAGATTCGGTTGAAATTTACAGAGAGAAAAGAAGAGATGAAGAAAACTAGAGAGAATTTGAGAGAAATTCTAACAGGTTTTGATAAAGGAATTGGAGAAAAGACATTGATAATCAAAAGTAGCCATCATCTTCTTAATCAAAGGTAGGAGCTTAACATTTTCTTTAAAAGCTTAGTTTTTCTTCTTCCCAAAAAATTCTCTGTGAAATTTTTATAAAAGATAAATTGTTGTTATGAATATAGTTTTGTATGATTATTGATTATAAGATTATTTCATGAGTTATATATGATTATAGATATAGTAATTCATGTATGTATGTGTTTTGTAGAAGAAAATTTATTACAGAGTGTTCATATGAAAAATATATGAGTATGACTTAATTTAAAATAGAAATTAAGGTTTAATTAGTTGTTAAATTGATAAATTTATATTTGAAATTTCTAGAGTATGTAAAATCATAATCATGATGTTTTGAATTTAGTGTTTTGGTTGAAAAATAAAATCACAGTGTTGATTTTCTTTGAAAATATCAAAAATAGAGTTTTTATCAAAAACATTGAAATTGGGTGTTGTAACTTTGATGTTTATGTTAATTTATGGAGAGAAACATGTTAGAAGTCTTCACAATATATTTATATGAAGTTTATATGTAAATTTCATGATAATCAGTCTATTAGATTCGAGCTTTTAGGCCAATTTGGCTTTTTCTTGTACTGTTGCCGAAGCTGTCAGTCAAAACTGCAGTTTCGCGCCGCGGCGCGGCTTCAGCAGTACATTAGTGGCGCCGCAGCGCTATAACCACCGCAGAGCGGATTCGTTATTCGTTCACTGCACCGCAGCTCCTGTGACGCCCCCAAAATAGGTATACAACACCCATTCTGAGTCGCCAAATACATGGCACAAAAAGCAAACTACAACTTCAATAATACAATTGTCATGCAAAATACGACAACACATACTGTGAGTTTAAATACAAATATTGTCTTCTGGACAATATCCACACTCAAATAAATCCTCATTACAATTATTCAAACACTATTTTACAGAAATAGTGAGGACTGCTAAAACATCTTTCTAGAACCATCACTCCATACCCCGACTAGATCCTGCTATGTTCTCACCTCCTGAGAAGAAAAATGGAACAAAAAGGAAAAGGGTGAGCTCAACTAGCCCAGTAAAGAATATTATGACTAAGATAATATACAAACAAATTATCGTTAGTCTTCAACAGGGAAAAATCTGATAGAATATAATCGACAACAAGTTTTAGATCAACAACTGCAGCGGAAACAGCAAACCATTAGAAGAGTCAAGTAGAGAAAGAATTCTACTATCTTCTAAGATTTAAAAGTCCATCATCAATATTTTATCCCTGTAACATCAATTAATAATCATCTTTATCCAAATATTCATCTTTGCACTACAGGCCAAAGATATTCATTTGTATCACCTGTCAGTCATGTTCATCTCAACACCTGTTCATCTTTGCACTACAGGCCAAAGATATTCATCAAGTAATCATACATCTTTGCACTACATGCCAAAGATATTCATTAATATCATCATTTAGGACTGAGGATGATGAAAAATATCTTAAAGAGAACGAATCCAATGAGACAGAAGGGCAAATAGTAGGGATTCGTATAACAGTTTATCCGAGATCAATAATACTTCATAATAATCAATTGTGAAGCAGAATTCAAAAATAAAGATCAAAACATGGATACAATCAAAGATAGTAACCATAATAGACATCTTGGACAAAAAGGAAAAATTTTATTTTTCGGTGAATAGTGTCGTATTCGTGAATAGTGTTGTATACGTGAATAGTGCCGTATACGTGAATAGTAACCCTGACAAAAAAAGTTCCAAATTTGATAAAAACTCATATCAATATTTCAGCATAATGATATTGAAGAAAATAATATCATTTAAGAAGAAAAAAATATCCCTTACCTCAAGATATCAGTACTTCTGGTCGGAATACCGGTATAAGGCTGAAAGAAACTTGCTCTGATGAATAGAAACTCTCAAAGTATCTAAATACTCACAAAATACACTCAATAATCTAGAGAGAGAAAGAGAGAAAACTTGTTTCTGGTGTGATTTTCAATTCTAACTTAGCCCTCTATTTATAGGAAAATTTTAGTAGGCTTGACCTGCAACCTGATGGCTTTACCTGCTACTATTCCCACCCACCACATTTGAAATATAATTCAGCACATTTCTTCACCAACCACAAGTGGGGCCCACCAATTCTAGAATTTTCCATCAAAATGATAAACTCCGAAAATTCAACAATTTCTGAACCAGTCATTTCGTAAAATTCATAATAAATCATACGTTCATTTTTAACGGTTCAAAATTTGTGGACATATACTCAACTTATATATGTATAACATATCCAAAAATTACCACGATCCAACGGTCGGATTAAAAATTATAACCCCCGCAAAATATCTCAAAAACCCTGATTTTTAATACCTCCATTCCGACAAAAATACGGATAAAAACCTCAACATTAACTTCTTCATTTTTAACCACAAAAATATATCCCTCATTTATATCCACATAAAATAAATATTTCCTTATCATATGAATCAATAATTAATTATTCACAAATAATATTACAGAATCACATTTATGACAACCAGGCCGTTCCCAGGAAAGAGGGGGCTTTCCAATAAGGATTTCTCCTTACTGGCGCGCAATTAGATGACCAAACCTCTCCTTAGACAGAACTTTCTAGACATTGCCAATAATGTTATCTAATAATATTATTCAAATAATATGAATTATTGATCTGATAAAGGAAAATACTGTGCAGCAACAATTATTGAAACAACAATAATATAAAATATCAACGCAGCAATTATTGAATCAATAAAATAAAATATTGAATAATAACTACTGTAACAATTATTGAGTAGTGCCTTCTTACGTAAGAATCAATAATTGGTGCAATACCGTGTGCTACTGTATTTTAACCACCGGGTATTCTAACAGTATTAACGGTAACAACTACGCCGTTATTTATAAATAACTTATACTTGTCGTTTTCTTCATCCAATCGCTTTCCGTTATGGGGCCCACACAAGGCTGCGCCGTCGTACGAATATTCCCCGACAGCAAGAATATTCCACGACCAAACGAATATTCCCCGACAAAATGAATATTTTATAACCACTTGCTTATTTTGTAAAATTTGCACATTTCACCCATAACCAAAGTATTATATCAAATTAACCCCTTATTATTCACAATAATATTTAGAGAAAATTTGATTTTATTCATTAATAAGTTGGGGTCTTACAACCTCCCCTCCTTATGAAATTTCGTCCTCGAAATTGACGTACGTACCTGATGTTTCAAAAAGGTGAGGATACCTCGCTTTCATTTCTGATTCCAACTCCCAGGTCATTTCTTCAATAGCATGGTTTCTCCACAAAACCTTAACTTGTGGTATAACCTTCGTGCGTAGGGCATGCTCTTTCCTATCCAAGATCTTAACAGGTACCTCCTCGTACGTTAAATCTTCAGCTATCTCGTCTGGTTCTAACTCAATAATGTGGTTCGGGTCTTTAACATATTTACGAAGCATAGATATGTGAAAAACATTATGAACACGAGACATGCTTGGAGGTAATGCGAGTCTATATGCCACATTTCCTATTCGCTCAAGAATCTCAAATGGACCAACAAATCTTGGATTGAGCTTTCCTCTCTTCCCAAATCTTGTAACTCCCTTCCATGGTGCAACACGTAATAATACATGATCCCCAATATTAAATTCCACGTCCTTCCGATGAAGATCCGCATAACTCTTTTGTCGATCCTGTGCCGTTTGTATACGTTGTCGAATCGTTTGGATCTTCTCTGTAGTAATGCGTACCAACTCTGGTCCCAACAATGTTGCTTCACCCACCTCGTCCCAGCATACTGGAGAACGACATTTTCTTCCATACAACGCCTCGAATGGAGCCACACCTATGCTCGCCTGATAACTGTTGTTGTAGGAGAATTCCACCAATGGTAGGTACTTATCCCAACTCCCTTTGAGATCTAGGACACAAAGTCTTAATAGATCTTCAAGAGTTTGAATAGTCCTCTCTGATTGTCCGTCCGTTTGAGGATGGTATGCCGAACTGAATCGTAAATCCGTGCCCATAGATTTCTGCAAGCTAACCCAAAATCGTGAAGTGAATCTTGGGTCACGATCCGAAACTATGGATACTGGCATGCCATGCAATCTCACAATCTCGTTCACGTACACACTAGCAAGACGTTCAAGGGAATAAGTCTCACGTATCGGCAAGAAATGAGCGGACTTGGTTAATCTATCAACAATAACCCAAATCGCATCTATGCCTTGAGAAACCTTGGGAAGACCCGTAACAAAATCCATAGTAATGTGTTTCCACTTCCATTTCGGAATCTCAAGTGGTTGCAATGGACCCTTTGATACTTGATGCTCCGCTTTTACACGTTGACAAGTTAAACATCTCGAGATAAACTCCGCGATCTCTCTTTTCATATTGCTCCACCAAAATGTATGTCGAAGATCGTGATACATTTTGGTACTCCCAGGATGGATTGCAAACGGTGTGTTGTGTGCCTCCATCATTATTCTATGCTTCAAGTCAAAATCGTTAGGAACACAAAGTCTGGAGTTGACTCGAAGTATTCCTTCTTCATCGATTCTTGCTTCTGGAATAGCACCTTCTTGCACTTTTTTCTTCATACGCATCAGCTCCATGTCCGTAGCTTGAGCAGCTTTAACTTTATCGATTAAAGTCGGTTCTACTCGTATATTTGATATCATCATGTGGGTACTTGGAGCCTTCATCTCTATCTCCATCCTTTGTAAGTCATACAAAATGGGCCTTTGTGTTAACAATATTGCACTCGTACCCGCATATGATCTTCTACTCAATGCGTCAGCTACTACGTTTGCTTTTCCAGGATGATATTGGATGGTATGATCGTAATCTTTCAACAGCTCAAGCCAACGTCGCTGCCGCATGTTGAGTTCTTTTTGGGTGAAGAAATATTTGAGGCTTTTATGATCTGTATAAATCTCCACTTTCTCCCCATACAGGTAGTGTCTCCAGATCTTCAACGCAAAAATGACTGCTGCCAACTCCAAATCATGAGTAGGATAATTCCTCTCATATTCTTTGAGTTGTCGTGAGGCATAGGCTATGACTTTCCCATGTTGCATGAGAACACATCCTAACCCTTTGCCTGAAGCATCGCTGTAGATAACAAATCCATCCGAACCAGATGGTATTGTCAGAACAGGTGCCGAAATGAGTCTCCTCTTGAGTTCTTGAAAACTCTTCTCACATTCCTCACTCCATACGAATTTTGTATCTTTCCGAGTCAGCTGAGTTAACGGAGTAGCGATTCTAGAAAATCCTTCCACGAATCTCCGATAGTAACCAGCTAAGCCCAGAAAGCTACGTACTTCGATTACTGACTTAGGTTGCTCTCAACTGTGACTCATATCCCAATCTTGAATAGTACGTCACAATGACACCTATCAGTTTACTACTGCACGAATATGGCGTCCCCTACGGAGAGTTTGGCTTCAGTGCATTCTGCAAAGGAAGTCACCAGATATAGGCTCGGGTACAAATTTCTACAGTTAGGTTTTTAACTCCTGAAGTTCAATAGGAGCCATTCGATATGAAATTTTAGAAGTGAGTTTTGTACCGGATTCAAAGATGATACAAAATTCAATATCACGCTCTAGAGGTAGGCCAAGAAATTCTTCAGGAAATTCACTAACAACAGAAATATCATTCAAATCTGACGTATTTTTGTTCAAGTCCATGACATGGGCTAAGAAAGCTTGACATTCGTTTTTCAATAAACGAATGGCTTTATGGCTTGGTATGACAGCGATTGATTTTAGTGATTTGGTTGCTTGAATTCGCATAACAGGTTGGTTAGGAATATGAAAACTAATAACCTTATGAAAACAATCAATTTTAGCATGATGAGTAGTTAACCAATCAATTCCTAAAATCACATCAAAAGCAAGTATCTTTAAAGAGATAAGATCAACAGGTAATGTGATAGTGCCAACTTGGATCATGCAAGATTTATAAACTGTAGATGTAACGAAGGTTTCACCCAACGGAGTTTCAACAGATAAGTTAAAGTCCAATTTCTCCGGAGTCAAGTTTAAACGTTGAGCACAAGCAGGAGAGATAAAAGAATGGGTAGAACCGGTATCTAGTAAAGTATAAACTTCGCAAGAATTTAAGATTAGCTTACCCGTGATCACCTCATTCGGGTTTCTCGCGTTTTGGCCAGTCACGACAAACGCTCTTCCAGGAACCGCTGATCTCGACTTATCCGGGACAGCTTTTGGAGTCACCATCCCCGCTGAACTTGGTTTTGCTACAGAACACTCTCGAGCTATATGACCCTCCTTTCCACAGTTATAACATACCTTGGATTGTTGTGGGCAGTTTGGGCTGATATGTCCCTCTTTCCCACATTTGTAACATACGACCGGTGGTCGTTCTCCTCCCCTAGAAACAGTTGATGTTTGTACTGACGTCTTCACGTTATCATTGTTGTACCTTCTCTTCTTGAAATCTCCTCCCGACTCGCTCCTTCTATTATCACGACCACGATTACCACCAGAGTGGTTACCGCTTTTGTCCGAATGTTTTCCTCCCTGCTGGTTTTCATTGCTTCGATGACTGCCGCCACCGGTATGACCCTGGTTGTGGTCCCTCGATTGCACATACTCATTATCTCGCTCTAATAATTGAGCCCTATTTACAACATCTGAATATAAAGAAAATTTATGAGAGATAAGATATTGTCGCATCTCGGGTTTTAGACCTCTCAGAAACATCCTTGTCATTCGTTCCTCATTTTCGACCAAATGAGGTGCAAACCTGGATAACTCTGCAAACTTCGCCTCGTACTGGAACACCGTCATGTTGTTTTGTTCCAGTCTGATAAACTCTACCTCCTTCATATGACGAATACTTTCAGGAAAGTACTTGTCATTGAACAGTTTTTGAAATGTTTCCCAGGACATGTTGAGTGCGTCAGGCTGGGTACGCTTCACAGACTCCCACCAGTAGTCTGCCTCACCGCGGAACATAAAGGTGGCGAATGGAACCTTCTGTTCCTCTGTGCATCCCAAGACATCGAATATCTTGGTAATTTGCTTGACCCACGTTTCCGCCATGATCGGATCCGGCTTTCCCTTAAATTCTGGTGGTCCCAATTCTTTGAACTGCTTAGCTGTGACAAACCGCGCGTTATCATTTCCACCCGTATTCTGCACACGAGTCTCCCTCGTCTGATTTTGCATGAACTGCAAAAAGCTCCTAAACATTCCATCATTCATCGTTTGCTCGGTAACGTTGTTTACAGGAGGAATATTGCCTTCCTGTTGCACGTTCCCCTGGGTGGTGATCAAAGGTGTCTCCACGGTCTGATTTACTCCATTATTAACGTTCTCAGCTGCCATTCTTAAATACTGCCATAAAACAAGGGTTAATAGTCATGTCATATATTATCCCTATACTCTGACCGACCAAATAAACACCAAATAAACTTAGTCAAGTCATACTAGTGAAGGAATTCCCCGTCTCTCCCCTCCTAGTTCTTGTCTCACATCTCAGCTAGGGATCATATCCCTAAGCTCTGATACCAACTGTGACGCCCCCAAAATAGGTATACAACACCCATTCTGAGTCGCCAAATACATGGTACAAAAAGCAAACTACAACTTCAATAATACAATTGTCGTGCAAAATACGACAACACATACTGTGAGTTTAAATACAAATATTGTCTTCTGGACAATATCCACACTCAAATAAATCCTCATTACAATTATTCAAACACTATTTTACAGAAATAGTGAGGACTGCTAAAACATCTTTCTAGAACCATCACTCCATACCCCGACTAGATCCTGCTATGTTCTCACCTCCTGAGAAGAAAAATGGAACAAAAAGGAAAAGGGTGAGCTCAACTAGCCCAGTAAAGAATATTATGACTAAGATAATATACAAACAAATTATCGTTAGTCTTCAACAGGGAAAAATCTGATAGAATATAATCGACAACAAGTTTTAGATCAACAACTGCAGTGGAAACAGCAAACCATTAGAAGAGTCAAGTAGAGAAAGAATTCTACTATCTTCTAAGATTTAAAAGTCCATCATCAATATTTTATCCCTGTAACATCAATTAATAATCATCTTTATCCAAATATTCATCTTTGCACTACAGGCCAAAGATATTCATTTGTATCACCTGTCAGTCATGTTCATCTCAACACCTGTTCATCTTTGCACTACAGGCCAAAGATATTCATCAAGTAATCATACATCTTTGCACTACATGCCAAAGATATTCATTAATATCATCATTTAGGACTGAGGATGATGAAAAATATCTTAAAGAGAACGAATCCAATGAGACAGAAGGACAAATAGTAGGGATTCGTATAACAGTTTATCCAAGATCAATAATACTTCATAATAATCAATTGTGAAGCAGAATTCAAAAATAAAGATCAAAACATGGATACAATCAAAGATAGTAACCATAATAGACATCTTGGACAAAAAGGAAAAATTTTATTTTTCGGTGAATAGTGCCGTATTCGTGAATAGTGCCGTATACGTGAATAGTGCCGTATACGTGAATAGTAACCCTGACAAAAAAAGTTTCAAATTTGATAAAAACTCATATCAATATTTCAGCATAATGATATTGAAGAAAATAATATCATTTAAGAAGAAAATAATATCCCTTACCTCAAGATATCAGTACTTCTGGTCGGAATACCGGTATAAGGCTGAAAGAAACTTGCTCTGATGAATAGAAACTCTCAAAGTATCTAAATACACACAAAATACACTCAATAATCTAGAGAGAGAAAGAGAGAAAACTTGTTTCTGGTGTGATTTTCAATTCTAACTTAGCCCTCTATTTATAGGAAAATTTTAGTAGGCTTGACCTGCAACCTGATGGCTTTACCTGCTACTATTCCCACCCACCACATTTGAAATATAATTCAGCACATTTCTTCACCAACCACAAGTGGGGCCCACCAATTCTAGAATTTTCTATCAAAATGATAAACTCCGAAAATTCAACAATTTCTGAACCAGTCATTTCGTAAAATTCATAATAAATCATACGTTCATTTTTAACGGTTCAAAATTTGTGGACATATACTCAACTTATATATGTATAACATATCCAAAAATTACCACGATCCAATGGTCAGATTAAAAATTATAACCCCCGCAAAATATCTCAAAAACCCTGCTTTTTAATACCTCCATTCCGACAAAAATACGGATAAAAACCTCAACATTAACTTCTTCATTTTTAACCACAAAAATATATCCCTCATTTATATCCACATAAAATAAATATTTCCTTATCATATGAATCAATAATTAATTATTCACAAATAATATTACAGAATCACATTTATGACAACCAGGCCGTTCCCAGGAAAGAGGGGGCTTTCCAATAAGGATTTCTCCTTACTGGCGCGCAATTAGATGACCAAACCTCTCCTTAGACAGAACTTTCTAGACATTGCCAATAATGTTATCTAATAATATTATTCAAATAATATGAATTATTGATCTGATAAAGGAAAATACTGTGCAGCAACAATTATTGAAACAACAATAATATAAAATATCAACGCAGCAATTATTGAATCAATAAAATAAAATATTGAATAATAACTACTGTAACAATTATTGAGTAGTGCCTTCTTACGTAAGAATCAATAATTGGTGCAATATCGTGTGCTACTGTATTTTAACCACCGGGTATTCTAACAGTATTAACGGTAACAACTACGCCGTTATTTATAAATAACGTATACTTGTCGTTTTCTTCATCCAATCGCTTTCCGTTATGGAGCCCACACAAGGCTGCGCCGTCGTACAAATATTTCCCGACAGCAAGAATATTCCACGACCAAACGAATATTCCCCGACAAAATGAATATTTTATAACCACTTGCTTATTTTATAAAATTTGCACATTTCACCCATAACCAAAGTATTATATCAAATTAACCCCTTATTATTCACAATAATATTTAGAGAAAATTTGATTTTATTCATTAATAAGTTGGGGTCTTACAGCTCCGACTCTGCGCCGCAGCGCGAACCACAGTATAAACTGTGGCGCCGCAGCGCGAGTTAGCAGAATGGTCTGACAGTGTACTTTTTGTACACGAAATTTTAAGAAAATACTATATGACAATAGTAAGACTGTAAAATATTGATTTTAATGTTTTTATGCTATGAATAAATATGTTATTACATATTAACTTGTGTTATAATTGATTATGTGATTATATAATCAAACCTAAATGATAAACGTACTTAGTTATGTTTGTTAAGTGTTAATGGCTAACTATGTCATGATGACATATGTTTATAGGATATTGTGATTCGTATTAATTCGGTTTAGCCTACGAGCAAGGTAAGTTTACTAACTCTATTTTATAATTGAGCAAGTTTTCTAATCCTTTGTCTTATTGAACTATTTGATGTTGAACAATTTATTCTTGTAATTAAATTTTTGGTTAGCATGCATAACTAGATTTCTATGCATGTTTAATATTCAGTTCTAATTAACCTTGGCTTAGTATTGTTCAAGCAAGGCATGCTATAGTATTCAAATTGTATGCTATTAGATTATTCCTAAAGCATGATTTTAGTTACTATGATTAATTCAATTATGATTATTCTATAAGCATAATGTCATGGACTTTATTCAACTACTCCGTAGTTGATGTTCGTTGAATTCTAAATTACCTTGAAAGCTTATCCAAACCAAACTTACTTTGGTGCAGACTTGTATTCTAAATACTGAGAACAACTCTTTTAATAGAGGTTTACGCTTAGCGTTGAAATGGTTGTGCACAATACATTGTACGAAGGGTTGATCCCCCTAAGTACGTGGAGTCCTTATAGTCTTATGACTGTTAAAGTTAAAGTTGAAAGATTACTCATAAATGTGGACATGATTCGTGGTCATTAGACCCTCAGTGAATGTTATAATTTTCAGAAAGTTAATAGAATATATTGTTCAGTTCTATTGAGCCTAATATTGGAAATTGATGTGAAAGTTTAAAGATTCACTTATTGTTATTTCAAGTGGGCCTTGTTTGTTCACTCTTGCCTGTAAAATTTCTTACAGCTAAAGTTGAAACTGGTGAAGTACCAAGTACCAGTAAGGGAAAAGGAAAGATGAATAAATGCTGAAGACTTGTAATAGTTTTGATAGTTTACTTTCAGAATTTGATTTAAAGATTGTAATGAAGTTATTTAATTTTCCGCATTTGAATGATTGTTTGTAAAGGTTAGATAACCTGTGAGATTTTATTTAAGTTTAATCCTGTATGGGCAGGTTTTCTTTTATTAGTCAATTCTTTTATGAATGGGTAGTTAGTAAATGAAAGTTTGATTACGTGAGCACTAAATCTTGAGAAAATAAAGTGCCAGGATTTGGGGTTGTCACAAGTTGGTATCAAAGCTTTAGGTTATGAACCTTTGGTGGGGGGAAAAGCCTTAGAAAGTAACCTTTGAAAAGATTGTGGAGCTCTAATCGAGTTTTAAGAAAGAAGTAATAAAATACTTATGTGTTCATGTGTTTATAACTTTTGTGCTCCTGAGTGTCGAGTAGTAATGATTAATAATTAAAACTTTAAAACTTTGTTGTCAGGATGACTAATGTCGGAGAATCCAATCAGGCTAGGGAGGAGGGACCTCAGATGCCTATAGAGGAGGAGTCTCGCGACATTCATGTAGTTTGGGAACAACTACTGCTATGGGAGTCAGTCCCGTTGGCCACAGTAGTTGAGAATGGGGATGATGATGTGGAGACAGACGAGGAGGATCCCATTGAGTTACCACGGGAGGATGATGATGACGAGGACTAGGAAGAAAGGATTCCACTTAACTCGATAGCAGGCCGTATATACGATGAGGTGCATGACCATAACGTGGAACTTCAAGATACAGTTGAGGAGTTACAGGAGATAGTAGCTGAACAACAGACTGCAATGACACAAAAAGACGGTGAGATCCAGGATCGTGAGGAACGACTGACAAACGCCGAGGAGAAACTAGTACAGACCGAACTGAAGATACATACGAGGAAGCTTATCAACGAACCAGATTAGCAACAAGAGACACGCAAGCAAAGAGGATGAAGATGGAAGAGATGGATAAAGTATTTAACACTGCAATTAATCGAGCTCAAGATCGGGTCATGGGATATCTGATTCAGTTCGAGACGCTACCATCATACGTGTTAGATCGTAGAACAATGTTTCGAGTCATGGAGGAGGAACGCGATAGGGCTAAGAAGTATCTTAATAGAACATTGTAGCTGTAGTACGATGAGTGAAAGGTTAAATAAATTGTAAATCCCAAGTCTTATGCAACCTATGGGATATGATTATGATATTGTCCTGAAACTTTTGCAGTTCAGGAAAGTAATGTAGTTAGCAGAGATGCTATTGTTTTATATTTTTGAAAAGGTTATGAATAAATAAAAGTTGTTATTTTATTCAAAGTGTTATGTGTTATGTGGTTATTTATGTTATGGAGGCTAGTTAACTAGAAAATATTTAAATAAGCAGAGTAATAGTCTAATAGATGTTTTGTTTTAACAGAAAATGCCTCCCAGACGTCAACCAACACGACAGAGAACCACTAAAGAAACCAATAACGTCAATGTTGACGGTAACCCCGTTCAACAATTAGTGACTTTACTAACAGGAGCATTGCAGAATCAACCACAAAATCATGGTACAACGTTTAAGGATTTCAAAGAGGTTGGACCAACTGAATTCCGTGGGTCCATGAATCCAGTCGAAGCACAAACCTGGATTATGGAGATAGAAAAAGTGTTCGATGTCGCTAGGGTAGGGGATGACCAGTAGACTGCTTTCTCAACATTTATGTTGAAAGCAGAAGCTAGTTATTGGTGGCAGGCCAATAAAACTCGGGAAGGGCCAAGAGTGATGACCTGGGATAGGTTCAAAGAGTTGTTTTTCGAGACTTATTTTCCGGAGAGTTCGAAGAGTCAGCTGGAAGTACAGTTTTTGGAACTAAAGCAAGGGACGATGACGGTATCTGAGTATGCCGCGAAGTTCAACGAATTAGCAAGGTTTGCGCCATATCAAGTCAGCACAGACGAACGTAAGGCGAAGAGATTTGAACAGGGACTGAAGCACTGGCTGTACAGTAGGGTCTCCCTGTTCCAATTAAAGACATTTGCAGTGGTGATGGAGAAAGCAGTGCTTGCTGAAGGTGGAGGCGAGGCGGTGACAAAGTTCAATCAGGAACAAAAGAAGAAGAAGAATGAGAATGAGATTAATAATGGAGCTGGTAACAGTGGAAGCAACAACAACAACAACAGCTTGAAGAGAAAGTGGAATGGGAGTATGGGTACTGAACACCAGCAGGGTAACCAACAAAACAAAAAGTTTGAAGCATGTGCGACATGTGGGAAGTTTTACAAGGGTGCGTGCTTGATGGGGAAACGAGTTTGCTACAATTGTGGCCAGGAGGGTCACATCGCCCCAAATTGCACTAAACCAAAGAAGAATGCGTGCTTCACGTGCGGATCCAAGGATCACTTTGCTCGTGAATGTCCTAAGAAGAAGGAGGGAGTGACAATTAGAAGTAGTGGAGGTAACAATGGAAGTACATGGGCCATTGCAGGACCTAGCATCAAACAAACCCACAGCCAGAACCTTCAACATAACTGTGTAAGATGGTGTGCAATCAAAAGATGTGGTGTCAGGTATTATCCCAATCAATGATATTGATGCATATGTACTATTTGATTCGGGTGCTACTTGCTCGTTTATATCTGATGAGTTTGCTAAGAGGTTAGAATTGCCTAGAGAAGAACTGAATTTTCCTTTGAACATAGAAATTGCGAATAAGGAAATAATCCGTATTAGATTCGTATACAAGAACTGTAGGGTGAAAATTAAGGAGAATATCTTGTTGGTAGATTTAATTTCGATTAAACTCGGGGAGTTTGATGTAATTTGGGGAATGGATTGGCTGTTCAAATATGAAGCAGTAATCGATTGTCACAAGAAGTGTGTAAACCTTATGACTCTGTCAAAGGTAGTATTTTTTGGTAGCAAGTCACCTAGACAAATAAAATGTCTGACGACTATGCAGGCCAAGAAATTGTTGAGTCAAGGTTGTGTGGGCTATTTAGCTTACATAGTCGATACTCAGAAGAAGGGTGTGAAAATAGAAGAAATACCAGTAGTGAGGGAATTCAAAGACGTATTTCCAGAGGAATTGCCAGGACTTCCGCCTGACAGAGAAATCGAGTTCGTGATCGATTTAGCGCCGGGAACAACACCAATATCGAAGGCCCCGTACAGAATGGCTCCGGTGGAAATGAAGGAACTGATGGTACAGTTGCAAGAACTGCTGGACAAGAAATATATTCAACCAAGCGTATCGCCGTGGGGAGCGCCAGTTTTATTCGTGAAGAAGAAGGACGGGTCAATGCGTCTTTGCATTGATTACAGGGAGTTAAACAAAGTCACTATTAAAAATAAATACATGTTGCCAAGAATAGATGATTTGTTTGACCAATTGAAGGGTGCCAAATACTTTTCGAAAATAGATTTGAGAAGTGGGTATCACCAGTTAAAAGTGAGGAAGGAGGATATACCACGAACGGCATTCAGAACTCGGTATGGACATTACGAGTTTCTGGTTATGTCTTTTGGTTTAACCAACGCACCTGCTGCGTTCATGGATTTGATGAACAGGGTGTTTAAACCATTCCTAGACAAGTTTGTAGTGGTATTTATCGACGACATTCTGGTGTTTTCCAAAACTTAGGAAGAACACGTGGAACACTTACGTTTGACATTGGAGACACTAAGAAGGGAAAAGTTGTACGCAAAATTCTCTAAGTGCGAATTTTGGCTCGACCGTGTACAATTTTTGGGTCATGTTATTGACAAGGATGTGATTTCAGTGGATCCATCAAAAGTGGAAGTTGTAATCAATTGGGAACAACCAAGAACACCATCAGAAGTGAGGAGTTTCTTGGGATTGGCTGGTTATTATAAAAGATTTATTCAAGATTTTTCTAAGATTGCCACTCCGTTAACTAATTTGACAAGGAAAGCTGTAAAATTCGTGTGGACGGAGGAATGTGAAGAAAGTTTTCAAGATTTGAAGAAGAAGCTATATGTAGCACCTGTGTTGACATTACCAGATAATACAGGAAACTTTGTGGTGTATAGTGATGCCTCACACAAAGGGTTGTGGTGTAAAATTTCATACAGCTAAAGTTGAAACTGGTGAAGTACCAAGTACCAGTAAGGGAAAAGGAAAGATGAATAAATGCTGAAGACTTGTAATAGTTTTGATAGTTTACTTTCAGAATTTGATTTAAAGATTGTAATGAAGTTATTTAATTTTCCGCATTTGAATGATTGTTTGTAAAGGTTAGATAACCTGGGAGATTTTATTTAAGTTTAATCCTGTATGGACAGGTTTTCTTTTATTATTCAATTCTTTTATGAATGGGTAGTTAGTAAATGAAAGTTTGATTACGTGAGCACTAAATCTTGAGGAAATAAATTACCAGGATTTGGGGTTGTCACAAATCTCGCCCTTCACAATCCTTATGACAACACAAATGACATCGTAATTGGCGATGGCTCTGGACTTCCCATAGCCCACACCGGTTCCATCTTTTTTTCCACTCCCTCTCGTTCTTTTACTTTATCTAATTACTTTATATATATAAATACAGCACAAGCAATTTATTTCAATCAATTGAAATCAATCAATTGAAAATCAGTGAGTTAACTCTTGATTAATTAAGAGTTAACTCAGTCAATTATTACATATATAAATGCAGCACGGCCCCTTAACTCAATCAATTGAAATCAATTTATCCTTAACTCAATCAATTTCAAATCAATTAATCAATTTGCCTATACTTAACTCAATCAATTTCAAATCTTTCAATTTATCCTTAACTCAATCAATTGAAATCAATTTGACAATCAATATATTAATCAATTGAAAAACGTAAAAATGGAAAATAGAAAATGTAAAGACAGAAAAATGAAAAGAAAGAAAAACAAGCGGACTTGAAATCTATCTACATTCAATGAATAATAATGAAAGAATGTCAAGCGGTGCCTCAAATAAAAAAAAATAACACATAGACTCCAAAAGTCACCAACAACAAAAACATAAAATATTAAAACTATAAAAATTGGTGCGGTCAGTTGGTTGTAACACAGACTCCAAAAGTCACCAAATTAAAACTAAAATTAACACAGACTCCAAAAGTCACCAAATTAAAACTAAAATTTTATAACATAGGAGTATAACGGATAAGCATTGATGACAAAAATAAATTAATACTCATTAAATATAAAACACCTATAAATACCACTATCACATAAAAAAAAAACTCAATACACAAACAATTTCATACAAAATACTAAATAATGGATACCAGGTAAAGTCATTAGTCTGATTTTTTAAACTAATATATTCTTCCTATTTTGCATGTTATTTTTAAAATTTTATGTATTTTTATTTATTTACAGATCTATACCAACAAAAAATAAAGGGCAGAACAAACGGAAAATTATTGAAATAAGCGATGATCGCAGTAGTGACAATGGTCGTTATGGATATGCCAAGAATACAAGGATCGAAGAATCTATCGTTACGTTACAAACAAAGATCGAAGCCATGAAAGAGAAAATTCAAAGAATTGAGCAACAACTGAATAACCTTAAATAAAATGGGTTATCACAATAAAAGTGGAAGTAATAAAATAGCAATAGCAACATATTTATACATGTAATTGCTATGCTATGCAAAAAAGAATCGAAAAGTTTATATGGAAAAAAATATTATTATTATGAAAAATCTACAAACTAGCCCGTGCATTGCACGGGCTATCAACTAGTGTTTTATATGTTCCCACCATGAAATTAATTTCATCTCTATTTCTCAATTTTGCACATCTAACAACACTTCCATTGAATTCTTACCCACCTCTTTTCTAGTGAAGGATCTTCGCACGGAGGCAATCCTTTTGCAGGGTCAGACTAACAATGGTGTGTATGAATGGCCACTCTCCACTCATCAAGCTCCTTTACTAGATTTTTCAAGTGTCAAGACCCCTTCATCAGAGTGGCATCATAGAATAGGTCACCCGTCTATGTATACCTTTAAGTATATTATGTTATCCTTTCAATTAGAAGTATCTCGTCCTTTCAATTTCAACTTCAATTGTAATTCATGTCAATTCAATAAAAGTCACAAATTACCTTTCTCTATCTTTACACTTGCCACTTATTCACCTCTTGAAGTAATATTTACTGATATATGGACCTCTCCCGTTTACTCGGTCGATAATTTTAAATATTATGTCATTTTTGTTGATCACTTCACAAAATATATATGTTTTTATCCTCTCAAACAAAAATCTGATAACCCATGAAAAACTCTAGCTTAATACTGCGGACAGGGACATTTACAAGGAGGGACATTTTGGTCTTTTGTCTTACTTGCAGAATTAAATTACGGAATATTAATTAGAAACTAAATTGTGAACGATTCCTCTATTTAACCGTTCGATCTTCGGACAAAGGGTCACGATGTGTTGTAAGGATAATATTAAGTTGATAACATTAATTATGGATCGATCCACACACACACACACACACACACACACACACACACACACACACACACACACACACATATATATATATATATATATATATATATATATATATATAGTTCAATTCATGGCAACCGGTTGCTAGGAGAACTATTCCAACAACCATCATCTCCATAGTTAATCAACATATTTAATGGTTGAGAATGAAAAAAAAATATGTCCCAACCGCTACATGTTGTAGCGACATGCTTATGCTGAATCCCAATATATTGCTTCCTCTTGTAATATTATATTATTATTATTATAATATTATAATAATAATATAATATTATATTATTATATTACTAAATAAAATATATTATATTATTAATATGTAGATAATGTCATGTCGCTACAACATGTAGCGGCTGGCTTATGCTTAATCCCAATATATTGTTTCCTCTTGTAATTAATATTATATTATTATTGTAATATTAATATATTATATTATTAATATGTAATATTATATTATTATATTACTAAATATAATAATATAATATGCACCACATAGCTTCTTGACAGTGGTGCATCCCATTATGTCACCACCGACCTTAGTAATCTCGCCCTTCACAATCCTTATAACAGCACAAATGACATCGAAATTGACAATGGCTCTGGAATTCCCATATCCCACACCGGTTCCATCTTTCTTTCCACTCCCTCTCGTTCTTTTACTTTATCTAATGTTTTATATGTTCCCACCATGAAATTAATCTCATCTCTATTTCTCAATTTTGCACATCTAACAACACTTCCATTGAATTCTTACCCACCTCTTTTCTAGTGAAGGATCTTCGCACGGAGGCAATCCTTTTGCAGGGTCAAACTAACAATGGTGTGTATGAATGGCCACTCTCCACTCATCAAACTCCTTTACTAGATTTTTTAAGTGTCAAGACCACTTCATCCGAGTGGCATCATAGAATAGGTCACCCGTCTATGTATACCTTTAAGTATATTATGTTATCCTTTCAATTAGAAGTATCTCATCCTTTCAATTTCAACTTCAATTGTAATTCATGTCAATGCAATAAAAGTCACAAATTACCTTTCTCTATCTTTACACTTGCCACTTATTCACCTCTTGAAGTAATATTTACTGATATATGGACCTCTCCCGTTTACTCGGTCGATAATTTTAAATATTATGTCATTTTTGTTGATCACTTCACAAAATATATGTAAGACCCCAACTTTTATGAATACAGATGAATTTTTTATAAATATCATTTTTGAATATTAAGAAGTGAATTTGATATAATGTTATAGTTGTGGATAATATTTATAAATTTTACAAAGTACGCAAGTTGTTATATTATATTCGATTGGTTGGAGAATATTCGTTTTAACAGGAAATATTCGTACGATGGCACAATCATTGGTGAACCCCACAACGGAATTATTGTCGGAATGAAAAAACGACAGAAATATCTTTTTATAAAAATTACGGCGAAAGTTTTACCGTTAACTGTTGAAATACCCAATGATAAAAGTACAGTAATACGCGTGGTTGCATAGTAGCACACGGTATTGATTATTGATGCTTAAGTAAGAAGTCACTCAGTTTTGTTCAATTATTGCTACAGTAATTATTGCATAGTATTTCACGTTATTTGATTCAATTATTGTTGATATTTTATATATTATTAAATCAATAATTGAGACGATACAATTATTCGTATTATTATTTGCAATATTGACGATGTCTCTAAAGTTCTGTCGAGGAGCGATTTGGTCACCTAATTGCGCGCTAATAGGGAGAAATCCTTATCGGAAAGCCCCTTCTTTCCTGGGAACGATCTGGTTGTTAAATATTGTGAATAATAATAGTGATGAATAAATGTTGTTAAAAATATTGAAAATTTTTTATGAAGTATTTGTTGTAAATATTGGCGTATTATTTGGAACCCCATTTACCCATTTTTCAAAATTTTCGGTAAAAATTATCTCAATTTTGTTATATATATATATATATATATATATATATATATATATATATATATATATATATATATATATATGTTGAAAATGACATTTGGAGGGGGGAGTAATATTTGTTCACGGGTGGGGGGGGAATGGATTGCCTGGATAGGAGGGAGTATTATTATTATTATTATTATTATTATTATTATTATTATTATTATTATAAGTTTTGTTTTTCATGAAAAATAAAATATATTATATTTTAGTATGCATAGTATTTGATTAGTGTCTGCATAGTATTTAAATAGTAAGTAATAAAAATTATCAGACGTTTCATTCGGTGCCCGTGAATGTTACCACTATGCGTCCATGATTTTTTAAATTCAAATAGTATCGTTTTCATTCTCCTATAAATAGGATGCTTAGTTAGAATTGAAAATCACACCAGAATCAGAGAATTCTTCTTCTATAATATTGAGGGTATTTCTTTCGAGTTTTAGGAAGCTTTGAGCGTAGAAAACAGTGAAAGTTTTCTTCAAGAATATTCCCGCTATACCAGTTGGAATTGTGACGCCCTCAAAATAGGTCCATTCCACCCAACCTATTCTGAGTCGCCAAATACATGGTACAGATAACAACTACAACTTTATTACAATAATTGTCGTGCAAAATACAACAACACATATGCTGTGAGTTTGGATACAAATATATACCAACTGTGACTCATGTCCCAACCTTGGATAGCACGTCACAATGACACCTTACATAAAGGTATAGTCAAAAACTGTTTTAGAAATTAGAATCTTTGGAAAGTGCTCAAGGAAACCTTTGTACATGGGAGGTCATGCTTCTAGGTTATGATAGATATCATATGGCCACAGAATTATCCTTGGTTGACCCAATAGACCCCAAAGAAAAATGAGAAGTTTACTATCATATTCTTCCCAATGGTGAGTCTTCTCTTGACATATCATTATCTCCACTGTCTCTAACTGAGAATTATACTTCAAACAAACACCAAGATTATATAGGTAGTGCTCGTAGATATACTCGACAAGTGGATGTGCACAACCATGTCTTATGATGACACGAGGTTGTGTGTCGTTAGACATCTTGTATGATAGTGGCAAAATACCCTTCCAACGTTGGGTTCGCTTCACCCTAGATGATTCACCAAATATAACTACTAAATGATGACCACCGTTCTATTCCTCTGTTAACCCCGCTCGACCCAGCTACACTCTTATTACCTGAAAGGAATTGTGAAACAGAAGGGTGAGCAAAACTAGCCCAGTAAAGAATATCATGACTAAAGATAAATAAGTTATCAATAGCCTTCAACAGAATTAAATCAGAGATTTAGAACATATGGTAGATGATAAAACTTTTCAACCATAGTTGCAGCGGAACGAGCAATCCATTAGAAGAGTCAAATAGACTATAAAGTCTATTATCTTCTCTATGTTAAAAGTTCACCAACAATGTTTTATCCCTGTAACATCAAGCAACAATTCCTGTCCACAATCACATGTATAACTCATAATCATAATTGTAGTTCTAAATTCGTCTTCTCATCCAGAACAAAGATAATTTTCATCACTTGTCTTTACCTAAAACATCAAAGATCATGGTTATACCAAATCACAGTTCCTGTTTATAATCATACTAATAATTTCATCTTTACACTACGGGCCAAAGATATTCATCAACAACTCATCTTTGCAATACAGGCCAAAGATATTCCTCAACAGCTCATATTTGCACTACAAGCCAAATATATTATTATCTCAAAGAAATATATAATCATTTCAGAATTTATATAACCAATAATTATAACCACGTTGATCATTTCACCTTTGCACTTAAGCTAAAGATATTCAATTATAAATTCAATGGTCATGATCATACCAGTCAACAATTCAACTTTGCACTACTGGCCAAAGAGAACTCATAGTCATGATCGTACCAAAAATCTACCCATCTTTACACTCAAGTCAAAGAGAAATATCATCATTAGGGTTATAAAAATGTTATATATGATAATAAAAAAAATAATATGATCAACATATAGCTTTAATCTCAAGAATAATATTCATAAATCAACTATAATTTGGTTCGAAAAAGAAACTAATTTTGTCATGAATAGTAACCCGTGAATAGTAACTCATAAATAGTAACTCATGAATAGTAACTCGTGAATAGTAACTCGTGAATAGTAACTCGTGAATAGTAACTCATGAATAGTAACCCCGACATGAAAAAGTTTCAAATTTGATAAAAACTTCAACCAATATTTCGGCATAATGATATTGAAGAAATAATATCATTTTCAAATAAAATAACATCCCTTAGTATCCCTTACAATCCCTTACCTCAAAAAAGCAGTACTCTTGACTGGAATAACGCTGAACGAACTTGCACCGTATAGCAACACTCAAGATATCAAAATACTCACAAGAATACACTCGATAATATAGAGAGAGAAATAGAGAGAAAACTTCAGTTTCTGGTGTCATTTTCAATTCTAATCTAAGTACCCTATTTATAGAAAAATGCTTAGAACACCAAAGCAGAAAATTGAATATAATATTAATATAATTACAAAATATTCAAGCCCACCTCTAGATACTTTAATTCAGCCATAAACACATGCTAACCTTCTAGAAAAAAGGTAAGAAAAACGTTTTTCATAAATAAAATATTTAAAACTTCCAAAAATCAATTATTTTGGAACTACGGAACTTCAATAATTCATAATATATAGCCCTTTTATCAGAAATTTTGAATCTCGCGTGTTTTTATAGGAAATTCAATTCTCTACAACTTTGCAGAAGAAAGTTTTTCCAAATTCCAAACAAAAATTGACCGAAATCCACATACGGACGATTTTACAGGCTATACTCAAATTTCAGTAAAGAAATGGGGTCCGCCGACACACAAAACATGTGTTAATCATTTAATGCAACAAAAATACTCTTTCTCCTCATATACTCATATATCCCACATTCATTGTAAAACTATCACCATTATTATATTATTAAAATATAATAATAAATTTAAATGAATTATTTTATCAGAAAAAGATAAAATATTAATTTTTAACAATTGTCACATTAAAAATTTTCTCCATCTATATGCACATAAAATCAATATTTTTCTCATCATATAAATTAATAATTAATTATTCACAAATAATATTACAGAATCACATTACTGACAACCAGGCAGTTCCCAGGAAAGAGGGGGTTTTCCAATAAGGATCTCTTCCTTACTGGCGCACAATTAGATGACCAGACCTCTCCTTAGACAGAACTTTCTAGACACTGCCAATAATATTATCTAATAATATTATTCAGATAATATGAATTATTGATCTGATAATAGAAAATACTGTGCAGTGACAATTATTGAAATAACAATAATATAAAATATCAATGCAGCAATTATTGAATCAATAAAATAAAATATTGAACAGTAACTACTGTAAAAATTATTGAGTAGTGCCTTCTTTCGTAAGAATCAATAATTGGTGCAATACCGTGTGCTACTGTGCAATAACGCGTATTACTGTGTTTTAACCACCGGGTATTCCAACAGTGTTAATGGTAACAACTACACCGTTATTTATAAAAACTCAAATTTATCGTTTTCTTCATCCAACAGTTATTCTGTTATGGGGCCCACAAATGGCTGCGCCGTCGTACGAATATTCTCCGACAGAAAGAATATTCCACGACCAAACGAATATTCTCCGACAACAATGAATATTTTATAACCACTTGTGTATTTTGAAAAAAATTCATATATCACCCTTAACTTTAACCTTTTATCAATTTAACCATTTACTTAATTGTAATTATAAGAAAAATTGAATACTTTTATTTCATAAAATTCGGGGTATTACAATCTCCCCTCCTTATGAAATTCCGTCCCCGAAATTTACGTACCTGGTATTTCAAAGAGTTGAGAATACCTTGCTTTCATTTCAGATTCCATCTTTCCTGTCATCATAATTTCTTCATTGCTCATCTACTGTATTTCAGATATCATTCTAGAATACAGCTTCAAAACAAAGGTTAATTGAACAAATTAACATATCACATAATATCCCGATATCATGACTGACCAACAAATAAGCTTAGGTAGGACACACTAGCGAAGGATTTATTCGTCTCTCCCCTCCTAGTACTATTCCCCGATCTCCGCCAGAGATCATATCCCTAAGCTCTGATACCAACTGTGACTCTCATGGTGCTTCAACCACAGCACCTCACAGTGGTACCTATCAGCTTGCCACCGCAGAATGGCGTCCCCTACGGAGAGTCTGGCTTCGGTGCATCCCCCATAAACAGGAAGTCACCAGCGAGAGGCTCGGGGCTCTTTACTTATGGCTCTAATACCAACTGTGACGCCCCCAAAATAGGTCCATTCCACCCAACCGATTCTGAGTCGCCAAATACATGGTACAGATAACAACTACAACTTTATTACAATAATTATCGTGCAAAATACAACAACACATATGTTGTGAGTTTGGATACAAATATATACCAACTGTGACTCATGTCCCAACCTTGGATAGCACGTCACAATGACACCATACATAAAGGTATAGTCAAAAACTGTTTTAGAAATTAGAATCTTTGGAAAGTGCTCAAGAAAACCTTCGTACATGGGAGGTCATGCTTCTAGGTTATGATAGATATCATATGGCCACAGAATTATCCTTGGTTGACCCAATAGACCCCAAAGAAAAATGAGAAGTTTACTATCATATTCTTCCCAATGGTGAGTCTTCTCTTGACATATCATTATCTCCACTGTCTCTAACTGAGAATTATACTTCAAACAAACACCAAGATTATATAGGTAGTGCTCGTAGATATACTCGATAAGTGGATGTGCACAACCATGTCTTATGATGACACGAGGTTGTGTGTCGTTAGACATCTTGTATGATAGTGGCAAAACACCCTTCCAACGTTGGGTTCGCTTCACCCTAGATGATTCACCAAATATAACTACTAAATGATGACCACCGTTCTATTCCTCTGTTACCCCCGCTCGACCCAGTTACACTCTTATTACCTGAAAGTAATTGTGAAACAGAAGGGTGAGCACAACTAGCCCAGTAAAGAATATCATGACTAAAGATAAATAAGTTATCAATAGCCTTCAACAGAATTAAATCAGAGATTTAGAACATATGGTAGATGATAAAACTTTTCAACCATAGTTGCAGCGGAACGAGCAATCCATTAGAAGAGTCAAATAGACTATAAAGTCTATTATCTTCTCTATGTTAAAAGTTCACCAACAATGTTTTATCCCTGTAACATCAAGCAACAATTCCTGTCCACAATCACATGTATAACTCATAATCATAATTGTAGTTCTAAATTCGTCTTCTCATCCAGAACAAAGATAATTTTCATCACTTGTCTTTACCTAAAACATCAAAGATCATGGTTATACCAAATCACAGTTCCTGTTTATAATCATACTAATAATTTCATCTTTACACTACGGGCCAAAGATATTCATCAACAATTCATCTTTGCACTACAGGCCAAAGATATTCCTCAAAGAAATATATAATCAATTCAGAATTATATAAACAATAATTATAACCATGTTGATCAATTCACCTTTGCACTTAAGCTAAAGATATTCAGTTATAAATTCAATGGTCATGATCATACCAGACAACAATTCAACTTTGTACTACTGGCCAAAGAGAACCCATAGTCATGATCATACCAAAAATCTATCAATCTTTACACTCAAGTCAAAGAGAAATATCATCATTAGGGTTATAAAAATATTATATATAATAATAAAATCAATATAATCAACATATAGATTTAATCTCAAGAGTAATATTCATAAATCAACTATAATTTGGTCAGAAAAATAAACTAATTTTTTCGTGAATAGTAACTCGTGAATAGTAACTCATGAATAGTAATCCCGACACAAAAAGGTAGAAATTTCACAATAAAATTCATACCAATATTTCGATATAATGATATTGAAAGAATAGCATTTCTTAAATTTATAAATAATTTATTTTAATTGTTTACACTTTACTAAATAATGTATTTAATCATTCTAAAATACCAAACTCATAAGATTTCATCACCAATAACCAAAACCCTCATCAAAAATCTACATATACCTCATATAGGATTCTCAAGCCATAAAATCATATTTTTCACTTTTCTTACTTCACATAACATATTTAATTTATTTACTCAAAACTAGTCCGTTTTCATGAAAAATACTAAATCAGTCTCAAAAATATTTCTTTTTTGAGATTTAGCAGCATATAGTCCCATATTGAACATATATTTTTCTCAGAATTTTTAAAATTCATTTACTATTTTTCATATGGCCAAAATCGCCGAATATTTAGACATTTATCATAAATTATACTTTTATCCAAAAATTCCGAAATTCACAGAGTACACTAATATTATATAGATGTACTCCCAACAAAAATTTCATCAATTTTGGAGGTAACCACAAGGAGTTATAAGCGGTTACTTTTAAAATAGTCTTTTCTCATAAAATTCATAACTCTTAATCTATACATCCAAAAATCACCATTTTTGGACACAATCAAGAAAACTCATCAAAATATTATTTCAAATATTTTCAGAATTTTTGAAGGTCAGAAAAATTACGAAACTGAAAAACATAACAACCCTTAAAATCCCTTAGTATCCCTTACAATCCCTTACCTCAAAAGAGCAGTACTCTTGACTGGAATAACGCTGAACGAACTTGCACCGTATAGCAACACTCAAGATATCAAAATACTCACAAGAATACACTCGATAATATAGAGAGAGAAATAGAGAGAAAACTTCAGTTTCTGGTGTCATTTTCAATTCTAATCTAAGTACCCTATTTATAGAAAAATGCTTAGAACACCAAAGCAGAAAATTGAATATAATATTAATATAATTACAAAATATTCAAGCCCACCTCTAGATACTTTAATTCAGCCATAAACACATGCTAACCTTCTAGAAAAAAGGTAAGAAAAACGTTTTTCATAAATAAAATATTTAAAACTTCCAAAAATCAATTATTTTGGAACTACGGAACTTCAATAATTCATAATATATAGCCCTTTTATCAGAAAATTTGAATCTCGCGTGTTTTTATAGGAAATTCAATTCTCTACAACTTTGCAGAAGAAAGTTTTTCCAAATTCTAAACAGAAATTGACCGAAATCCACATACGGACGATTTTACAGGCTATACTCAAATTTCAGTAAAGAAATGGGGTCCGCCGACACACAAAACATGTGTTAATCATTTAATGCAACAAAAATACTCTTTCTCCTCATATACTCATATATCCCACATTCATTATAAAACTATCACCATTATTATATTATTAAAATATAATAATAAATTTAAATGAATTATTTTATCAGAAAAAGATAAAATATTAATTTTTAACAATTGTCACATTAAAAATTTTCTCCATCTATATGCACATAAAATCAATATTTTTCTCATCATATAAATTAATAATTAATTATTCACAAATAATATTACAGAATCACATTACTGACAACCAGGCAGTTCCCAGGAAAGAGGGGGCTTTCCAATAAGGATCTCTTCCTTACTGGCACAAAATTAGATGACCAGACCTCTCCTTAGACAGAACTTTCTAGACACTGCCAATAATGTTATTTAATAATATTATTCAGATAATATGAATTATTGATCTGATAATAGAAAATACTGTGAAGTGACAATTATTGAAACAACAATAATATAAAATATCAATACAGCAATTATTGAATCAATAAAATAAAATATTGAACAGTAACTACTGTAACAATTATTGAGTAGTGCCTTCTTTCGTAAGAATTAATAATTGGTGCAATACCGTGTGCTACTGTGTAATAACGCGTATTACTGTGTTTTAATCACCGGGTATTCTAACAGTGTTAACGGTAACAACTACACCGTTATTTATAAAAACTCAAATTTATCGTTTTCTTCATCCAACAGTTATTCTGTTATGGGGCCCACAAATGGCTGCGCCGTCGTACGAATATTCCCCGATAGAAAGAATATTCCACGACCAAACGAATATTCTCCGACAACAATGAATATTTTATAACCACTTCTGTATTTTGAAAAAAATTTATATATCACCCTTAACTTTAACCTTTTATCAATTTAACCATTTACTTAATTGTAATTATAAGAAAAATTGAATACTTTTATTTCATAAAATTCGGGGTATTACAGGAATACTCTTCTTTTCAAGGTAAGAGATATTATTTTTGTTCAGTATTCATATGAAACAATATTTTCTTCCATACTCTGTAGTATGTAAGTAATATTATTTCGTAGAATATCCTTGATATTTGCGCTTTATCCAGTATCTTTTCATGAAAATATTATTCTGAGCATTCTTGACAAGTTTTAACATTTTTATGCCGGAGTACTATTCACGGGATTACTATTCCCAAAATACTATTCACGGAGTACTATTCACTCAGTTACTATTCACCCGGGGTACTACTCATGATAAAAATTGATTTCTTTTTGATCCAAATCATTTTTGATACAATATTATTCCTGAATTTTACTCCACAAAGCAGTATCATGTTGACAATTTGGACATTATTGATTCTGGATAAATTAAATTATAAATCTTTAAAAATTTATCTTTTGTTTTCTTTTAATAAATTCTTATATCATTGTCATCATCCTTATGCTTATATTGTTATGAAAGTCATCTTTAGCCGTAGTGCATAGATGGACTTGGTATGATTATGATCAGGAATTATTCGGTATAATCATGACTGTAATGTTACAAATGATGTGGTAAAAGTCCTTATTAGCCCGTACTGCATTGATGGACAGTTGTTGGCATGATCATGACCATTGATGAAAACACGAATATCCTTGGCCCGTAATGCATGGATAATTTGTGGTCGTGATACTAATAAATATCCTTGGTCGTAGTGCAGGGATGATGTGGATTATTTATTAAGCTGAGTCTCAGCGATAAAATTGATGATAAATTCTTTTAAATCATAGAAGATAGTAGATATCATGCTCTACATGACTCTTCTAATGGATTACTTGTTCCGCTGCAGTTAAACTTTATGTCTATTATATTTTATCTGTTTAACACTGTTGAAGGCTAACGATAATTTATTCTGCATTATCTTAGTCATAATATTTCTTACTGGACTAGTTGAGCTCACCCCTTGCTTTCATTGTTCTCTTTAGAAAATGAGAATATAACTGGGAATAATCGAGGAACGGAATGACGGTCTAGATGATTGCATTAGTAGTCCTCACTATTCTGTGAAATAGTGTGATAATAAATATATTGCGGACTTATTTTGAGTTTGAATACTGTCTAGAAGACAAGATTTGTATTAAAATGCATAGCTCATGTTGTATATTTAAGTTTATATTTTTATTCTGTACCATATATTTGGCGACTCAGAATGGGTGATGTATACTTATTTTGGGGGCGTCACAATATATATGTTTTTATCCTCTCAAACGCAAATTTGATACATATGATGTTTTTGCTCGCTTTAAGTCATTAGTTGAGAATCATTTTAAGCGTAAAATCATCACCTTTTTCTTTAACAAAGAGGGGGAATACCACGCATTATCATCCTTTTCAACTACCAATGGTGTCTCCCACCTT
Source organism: Panax notoginseng (assembly GCA_016801055.1). Taxonomy (NCBI): domain Eukaryota; kingdom Viridiplantae; phylum Streptophyta; class Magnoliopsida; order Apiales; family Araliaceae; genus Panax; species Panax notoginseng. The sequence continues at coordinate 189,038,483 of CM029020.1, forward strand.
ACCTCTCCTCCTCATACACCTAAACACAATGGGTATTCCGAGGGTCGTCACCGTCATATCTTTGAAAATGGTCTCTTCCTTCTTTCCCATGCCTCTATGCCTTTATCATACTGATCGTTTACCTTTTCCACTGCAACCTACCTCTTCAACCATCTTCCTACTTTGACTCTTGATCTACTCTCACCCTACCTCAAACTCTTTGGCACTCCTCCCAACTACTCCAAACTTCGCAGCGTTGGTTGTCTTTTTTATCCATGGCTTCGCCCATATTCCTCTCACAAACTTGACCCTGTTCCTCTCCACATGTCTTTGTTAATTACTCCCCTACTCAAAGTGTTTATCTATGTCTCGATCCCTCCACCTCTCGCCTTTACACTTCTTTTCATGTTCTTTTCGTTGATTTTATTTTTCCCTTCGTCACTACTCACACGTCCCTTCCTCGTTCAATTTCATCCATCGTGTCTGAGTGGTGCTCTATGTCACTTCTAATCATTGACACATCAATACTGACTTCTAGCTCTGCAAATCCTATCATTTCACCCTGACATAACTCCCCAAGCCCACTATCGAAGCCCCAGTAGTTGGCATAGTGGAGCCTGACATCTAGTGTCATAGCCCACCTTCACAACCCAGCCTAACCCCTTAAACTCATCCTTCTAAGCCACCAGCCTTGCCTAGAGTTATTGTCACAAGATCTAAATAAAATATCCATAAACCAATACAAAAATTCAACCTTACTTCCCAACTCCAATAACCTAGCCTTAAACCTACCAATGTGACCCAAGCCCTCAAGTACCCTAAGTGGCGACAAGCTATGTCCGATGAGTATGATGCACTCATTCACAATGGGACTTGGGAACTAGTGCCCTCTCATCCCATACAAAATTTGGTATGTTGGAAGTGAATTTTTCGCACTAAATATTTACCCAATGGTTCTATTGATAGGTATAAAGCTAGGCTAGTACTTGTAAAAGGATTCCACCAAAGCCATGTAATTGACTATACTGAGACTTTTAGCCATGTTATCAAGCCTACTACTTTTCCTCTTGTACATAGTCTTGCAATTAGTCGGGGTTGGTCTCTCAGGCAACTTGATATCAACAATGCATTCCTCCAAGGCACTCTTACTGAGAATGTCTTCATGTCTCAAACCCAGGGCTTCCTTGATTAAGACCATTCTCATCATATCTACAAGCTATGTAAAACCATATATGGCCTCAAACAAGCTCCTCGTGCTTAATATCATGATTTGTGCCAATTCCTTGTCACCTCTAGTGTCTCCAATACCATTGCCGACACCTCTCTTTTTATTTTCAATACACATGGATCCATAATCTATCTTCTTGTCTATTTTGATGATATCATTATAATTGGTGACAATGCTAGAGCAGTTCAGAATTTCATTCAACTTCTTGCCAAACGCCTCTCTCTCAAGGACCTTGGATCCTTATCATACTTTCTCGGTGTTAAATTTACTTCACACAACAATGGTCTTTTCCCTAGTCAACGCAAATACATCGTTGATCTACTCACTAAAGCTCACATGACTGAAGCTAAGCTTGCTCCCACACCCCTTGCTCCCAATCCAACCCTAAACTTACATTCTAGAAACCTATTATTTGATCCATATGATTTTTGTACAATTGCTGGCAGTCTCTAATATTTATTACTCACTCACCCGGATATTGCTTATACGGTAAATAAGCTCTCTCAGTTATGCACCAACCAATTTGTGAACACTGTAATGCTGTCAAACAAATGTTGTGTTATCTCTAAGGCACTCTAAAACAAATGTGTGTTGGTTTCCAAAAGTCGAGTAGTCGGACAATGGTATGTTACGTTGCAACGAGCTATATAAAACATAAGCATCATGGGACTTTTGAATTAAGGTATAAACTATAAACGGAGTTAAAAGAGAAATATATCAGGGTGAATAAAGTTAAGTACATTGTGCAAGTTATAAAATCCTAACATCGTAAATTATGAAATAAGCTAAGATAAGCTAAAGTAAACCAATATTTAGGGTCAATATTTGACTAATTGATATGTTCGACCTTAATGATATATGTAGGTCGTTTGAAGAGCAATATTGTGTAAGATGTAAAGTAGTGCTTAAGGCAAGTTTTCTAACTTACACAACTTTGTATATTGTGCAAGTTTCTATTCTTATGTGCACACCGTGCAACGACGTGCTTTTAGATTGTTGAATTTCATTTTTATATGAAATTTATTATATTATGTGAGATAATTTATGAAAAAGGATTTATTGTCATTTGATTCGGTCAAACTCGATTGTTGAGCTATTCTAGTCAGAATATTTATTGTTGAAATATTGGATTGTGTGACAAGTTGAATATTTCAAATCAAATAATTTTGGACAATTAATTGTATATATTACACTCCATGCAATAATATCTTTATGTGAGCAAATGTTGTTATGATTGCACCTTGTGCAATGATGTGCTTGTTAAGCGTTATATTGAAGAACATGTTATGATAATATCGGCGTTTATGTGTCAAACTAAAGAAGAAATGTTCTAGAATTAAACTGTTGTAGATTTTAAGATTATGTTATTCATTAAAGGTGTTTAAAGTAAAAGGAAATTTTTATCCTGGATTGTTTAAGTTACTTCACAATTATTATTCAATTGGTGAAGATTTTAGAAGAATATTGTTCTATTCATGAGATTGTTGTTCATTCAATTGATGTATACTTGTTGAGCAATTAAATTTTCACCCTTACAAATTCTAAAACTTTTGTAGCTAGAGCAGAAAGACGAGAATGGTCAGATGGTGTTAAGAGGAAGGAATGCATAAAGAGAAAATATTTATATATATATATAATATCGGCGTTTATGTGTCAAACTAAAGAAGAAATGTTCTAGAATTAAACTGTTGTAGATTTTAAGATTATGTTATTCATTAAAGGTGTTTAAAGTAAAAGGAAATTTTTATCCTGGATTGTTTAAGTTACTTCACAATTATTATTCAATTGGTGAAGATTTTAGAAGAATATTGTTCTATTCATGAGATTGTTGTTCATTCAATTGATGTATACTTGTTGAGCAATTAAATTTTCACCCTTACAAATTCTAAAACTTTTGTAGCTAGAGCAGAAAAACGAGAATGGTCAGATGGTGTTAAGAGGAAGGAATGCATAAAGAGAAAAGATTTATATATATATATATATATATATATATATATATATATATATATATATATATATATATATAAGTACATAATGTTGTAATATTATTTTGATATTGTTTAATAAAGTTCTTTGTACCTGGGATTAGAAGTGATATGTTGTAATAATATATTAATTACATTCATATCTTAAGATTATGTTGAATGAGTAGTATTGTGACGCACTGAACTCGGGTTTGAAGATTCACCGAGTTTGGGGGCGTTACGATTATGGGCCTTATTTTACTTTGGTGATATACCTTTTAATTTTGTCAATTGAATGATTAAACTATTAATTTTTTTTATTTCCATTCAATTGGACCTATCACGTTAGAAATTGATGACATGACACCCTGTGTAGGTCATACTTCAGCAGATGTGTAACTAAAAAAGAGTATTTTAATATCTATTTACACATTTATTATATATTAAAGGGCAAATTCGCCATACCACTTTATATTAAACATTAATTCTAAATAAAAACAACAAAAGTCTAAAACCATCATATTTCATCTCCATTCACGTGAATCTATCAACCCACATCACATCTTTACCTATATATATGAAAGTGGGAAAGAATCCATGGGAGAAACATCTGCAACTAAGATCCCAGCCTTAAGCTCACGAGTCATATACGTGCACCAATTGGACACCGGGAGAGTCTTAGATACTACGAAAACAAACCAAAGAACCGGCTAAGGTCCATCAATCAGAAACACCGAAATTAACCATAGAGAATCAAGTAAAGCATATCGGGTCAAAAAATGGAAGGGAACCCCAAAATTCGTAACAACCCAACCAAACTTATCTTTGGGGCGCTTGTTGGTACACTCTCACCCACCCTTATTCCTCTCATCACCCAATCTCAAACTTCTCATGAATTATGGCAAACTCTAGCCAATATCTATGCCCGAACCTCTCGCGGTCATATCAAGTAAATCACAGACCACCTCAAACATACTACCAAAGGCTCCTAATTAGTTTTAGACTACATGCATTCCATTAAAACCCGGGCTGATGAACATGTTCCTCTTGTTAAACCTCTTGACCATGAAGACTTGATTGAGAAAGTGTTTGTGGGTCTTAACGATAATTATCAATCCATCATTGATGTTGTAAATGGTCTGATACCCCAATCTCATTAGATGAACTGCATGAAAAACTCATCAACAAGGAATTGTTGCTCCGCCACAAGATCAGTCCCCCTATCTTCTAGCATCTACTCATCCAACCAATGTTTGATACACTCCGAGTTTTAATACCAATCGCTCTTCACGACACTCCTACTCAACGTCCTCTCACAGGACCGCTGGCTGTCCTCCCAATCCGAAGCATTAGGGATTGTCTTCATGCGCTCTTGTTCTTGAGGTGTCTTAGGACACTTCTCCTTAGTAAGATGAATTCCATGTCTGATAGGAAGTAGCCCTTTCTTGGAATTCTGCATGTTGAACATAGCCAAAATTGTATCTATGTATGTAGCTTGGGATAGGCCCAACATTCTATTATTGCGATCACGCCAAAGCTTGATCCGTAGAATATAATTAGCCTCTCCTAGGTCCTTCATCTCAAAATTACTAGACAACCAAATTTTGACGCTAGATAATTCTCCCACATCATTACCCATAAGCAATATATCATCCACATAAAGAACTAAGAATACCACCACCCCATCTTTATTTTTCTTGTACACGTAAGATTCTTCTAGATTTTGTTCAAAACCATAAGATTTAATTGCTTGATCAAACCTTATATTCCAAGACCTTGATGCTTGCTTAAGTCCATAAATGGACTTTTGCAACTTGCATATCATATTTTCTTGGCCTTTAACTATGAAACTACCATGCTGCTTCATATAGATTTCTTCATCAAGATATCCATTAAGAAAAGCAGTCTTCACATCCATTTGCCATATCTCGTAATTGAGATGAGCTGCAATGGATAAGAGTATTCTAATAAATTTAAGCATAGCTACTGGTGAAAAGGTTTTCTCATAATCGATACCTTCTTTTTTAGTAAAACCTTTTGCTACCAACTGTGCTTTAAAGGTTTCCACCTTTCCATCTACCCCTCTTTTTCTTCTGAAGACCCACTTGCACCCTATAGGTTTGACCCCATTAAGTGCTTCTATAAGTTCCCATACCTTATTTGAGTACATGGAATCCATTTCTTGTTCCGTAGCCATGTGCCAGTTGGATGCATCTACATCATTAATAACTTAATGGAAGATAGAGGGATCTGACTCTACTTCTTCCGGAATAACATCATAAGTTTCTCCAAGAAGTGAAAGTCTCTCAAGAGGCCTGATACTCCTCCCACTATGACAAAGCTCCGGTGTATTAGAAGAATTGGGTTGGTTAGTTTGTGGCAATTCATCCAAGTCTTGTGGCAAATTAATTGATTGAGTAATTGATGTACTTGGCATTTCTTCTAAGATAATTTTACTACTCGACTTGTGATCTATTATGTAGCCATTTTCTAGAAAAACTGCATTTGCACTAACAAATACTTTCTGGTCTAAAGGACTATAAAATAGACCACCTTTAGTTCATTTTGGATATCCTACAAATAAACATACTTTTGTTCTTGAAACTAATTTATCTAAGTCTGTCTTTCCTTTTCGTACATGTGCAGGTGTGCCCTGTGACACCACCAAATTCGGGTACTTCAATTCCCACGTGATTTGGTGTTCACTGTACAAACATCATGTGTCTATCTACCCATAATAAATGAAACCATAAAATAGATAGAAATAAATCCTCTCCTTAAGGAGTTACAACATCTGAAAATAAATACATCAATCACAGGTTATATTAACCTTAAATCTCAAATGTGGAAACATAAACAAATATTATGTCTTACACAATTTAAACATAAGTCTAAAACATGACATAACAAATAAACAACAAGTCTTCATCACTTGTTAATCTTGCCCTTGCCTTTGCTAGTAGAAGGCTCGTCGGACCTTTCGTTCTTAACTACAATGTTATTATTACGCAAAAGTAAGCACGATTTCCCACAAGTATAATAATGTAAAAACAATATAATAACATGCGAGTGAATTAAAGACTTCTGAAATAAGAAACTTGACTTTTGAATCAAGAATGAATAAAAAGAATCAAAAGAACTTTTGAGGGTCATAAGACCTTGAACTATGTCCTAGGTTGTCAAGTGTTTATACTTGAAACCTTTAATAGTCATAAGACTATGGACTCTTCTTCTCGTACTTAGGGGGATCAGCCCTTAGTACCATATTGTGCACAATATCTAAACGCTAAAGCATAAGTAATCCCCTATAACAGGGTTGTTCATCTCAGTTTGACATTAAAGTCCACACCAAAAGAAGTTTGGTTTGAATAAACTCAACAAAGGTTCTGAAATATAGAACGTTCATCAACTATGGACCAGTCGAATCAATAAGGGTTCGATAGTCTTACAAGGTTTAACAATAAATGATATTCAATTTGAATAATCAACTCAAGAGGTATACAATGGAATAAGTATTGTATAATAGGAATCATGCTTTAAAAGATTGATAACATTTAATACTACAACTTGAACTTAATCAATAAATCACAAGAACTAGTTGGATATAGAATATAAGTCTAGAACTTGCTCAACGTAAAGAGGTAAGGTTTAGAAACTTGCATAACGATAACAAGTAGGGTTAGGAAACTTGCCTCGTGCATAGGTTACACGTTAACTATACACGTCCCTCGATTTAATCATACATACCATTTACATTCACAATACTAGTCAATTATAACGTAACTAGAATCACAAGTTCATTCTCTTCTCACTACACTCTGATCATGATTATACTAATCAAATCACAACACTTATTTTCACATAAAATTAGACTTCATGAACGACGAGTTAACTAGGCGTTCAACAATTTAATTAAACATGTAAATACCTTATTGACATGTTAAAGATGTATTTTAATATCACATTATGTGTCTAATAAATTTTTATGTCCATTAGATTAGGTTACAATTACATTTCCTGAACTAAGACAATTAAAAAAATCTCATTTATGGACAAACTTCAGAGTGGCGTTGCGGTGCCACCATACAGGCTAACCTTGGTGCTGCAGCTTGGACTAGTGGCGCTGCGGCGCGGACTCTAAGGCATGGAGCTGGCGCTACAGCGCGACACTCTAGTTCCGGAAATCTACGATTCGCAAAAAATATAGAACAAGGCAAAATCTTCCAATTTCTTTATTCACACATTAAAATAATTATACCCAGATACTAGAATTCGTACACGATCATTACCCAACCTTTATAGTATGATTTTAACAGCTTAAAACATACAATTACTTGAATAAAATCATATAATTTCACTGTTCTTGGTGTTTTTGGAAGTTTTGAAGATAAAACATGAAATTTGTCATTACGGTTTCGTTATAACACCGAATCTGTCTGTTCAAAGTTTGTTTTCTTCGTTTTAACATGTGCTAACATAATCTACTGTTAAATTTTAGTTAACCAACAATTCATGCATTGATCACATAATTTTTGTTTTATAGATAACTCAAAACACCCATTAATGGAAAACTCTGATTCTAGCATGTTTACATGAAATCAACTACTCCAATCACTTGGATATATGATTTAAACATATACATCACATCATATACCTATTAATCAACAACCTCTTCAATTACAGAGGACTTTGAAATAGTTTTTCATAGAAAAATAATAACAACGTAATTTATAATTTGGGTTGAAGAGATTACTGTTGGGTAAAATCTATATATGCACAACACGCAAGTATACGTGGTCAACAAGTAATATAATGATAAGTAGAGTATCGTTCCCATAGAGATTAACAAGACATTAACCCTCACAATTACCAATTTCCTATTAATCCAAATTTTATTAAACTAACCAATTTCAAGATTATAACTAAAAATATTAAAACTACTAAGAATACCAAACAATCAACAAACTTTAAAAACAGAATTTTCAAACAAATATTGGAAAATTAGGCTTACAACTTCACCCTAAGCATCACTCTGATTATTACACCTTATTACAGTTTAATCCACTATCCCAGTTTATTAATCAAGAACACTCAAGTAGAACTAGCCACCTCTCGATGCACTAGTACCATATTAACTCAAATCCACAAATTAGATAGAATTCAGTTAAACACCTTAATTAACTAACTCACTATAGCTCTATGTGAATTACAATCAGAGAAGGTTTAAGTTCAAGTTCTCTATCTGATTACATGCGATGCCAGACATATCTTTACCCTAACATAAATCAAGATTCTATTCATTCACAGAATTCAAGAACACATGTTATATTAATTAAGTCTAGACTCGTATTTCATCTCTCGAGTTCATACAAGTCCACATAAAATTGGTGATCAAGCAATTTATAGATTTAAGCACAAATCAATATAGATAAACTGAATAATAGCTTATTAAACTGAAAACCAAAGTTACATAACCATCGTTCCACCTAAAGATCCATTAGAATTTAGCTCATCGTCAATGAATTAAAAACTGAATTGATTAAAGGAAACATCATCCCAATTACAAATATAAAACTATAGAAGAAGAATAAATCAAGAATCACCCTTTTATCTAGCTTCAATATGCAATTATTGTGAAATTGCCTTCAAAGTAATCCTCCAATGCTCTTGCTCAGAAAATCTCTCTTCAATGATGTTAATTGCCCTTCTCTTTTTTCCCAATCTTGTTGTTTGTTATTAATTATACGCTTATACATGTATTCTCATTACAATTCCATGCCAATATGAGTTCCATACCATCCCAAACACTTAAACTTACATTCTTGCAGCATTTGAAACCAAATAGAAGACTGCTCTACCCCGTACCCCCGCCCCGGTGGGGGTATTACCTTGCAAATAGCCAGCCCCCGCTGGGGTAGCTTCTGTTAACTGACTTCAAGACCCCCCGCCCCGGCGGTGGTGTTATGCATAAAAAGGCCAGCCCCGACTGGCTAGTAGTCTGTCAGTTAACCTCCTTAAACTCCAAACTTGCTAAGTTTCTCCAAAACTCCACCCTTTTTGTCCAATAGCCGCTCCACCAATCCTAAACATAAAACAAAACTAAATAAGTAAAAATAAAACATAATACCAAGGAATTAACACCGTTTAAGCTTGACTTAGGAGCCGATTCATATGTATAAAACCCACTTATCAATTACCCTATAACAACTCCTCTGATTCTTCACTTTCTTCTTCAATCTCACAATTTCCCTCTAAACTCTCTCTGGATTTTCTAAATTTTTTCTCCTTCTGATGAATGATACAAGTATAAGCCTAATATAATTATACGTAATTAACTGACGCTGGTTATGGTCAGTTAATCCCTTCGTGGATTAACTGCCCAACTCCTCATAGGGCCTTGTTTGGCTTGAATAATAAGTATCTCTTCTAATTTATTTTAATTAATCTCTTATAATATAGTTTAATAATGTCACACCCATTTAAGCAATTAATAAATATCTTATTTAATTTAATTTAAATAAAATATAATAATTTCTCATTAATTCACATAGTCACATAATTAAATTCTCATTTATTAATTATGTCAAATCATTAAATCTCTAATTCATTATTAAATTAATTAGGATTACATTATACTTATCAAATAATTCATTTAATCAAATAAGCTCAATTAAATACATACTTTGAATAATAAAATTCTCCACATTAATTTAATCAATGTAACACATAAAATTAAATTAATCTTCCATAAATTCATCAATTAATTATTTAACCCAATAATTAAATCATCAAAAAATATTTATTTAATTCAATAAATATTCAAATTTAAATTACAAATTCTCATTCGTCACATCTTTCCCTGCTTAAAAGGATTATGTCCCCAGAATCACGACTCAATCAATTCATCCCGTTACATTCTCCCCCCTTACAAAGATTTTGTCCCCAGAATCGGTTACACGTAAATTAAGCAAATAAATGAGGATAATTCTTAATCATATGCTCTTCGAGTTCCCACGTAACTTCTTCAGTGTTGTGGTTCCTCCAGATTACCTTAACATAAGGTATTACTTTATTTCTGAGAACTTGCTCTTTCCTGTCAACAATCTGAACAGGAACTTCTTCATAAGATAGATCTTTCTCAAATTTTAGGGGTTCATATTCGATAACGTGCTTGTAATCAGGTTTATACGGTCGTAAGACAGAAACATGAAAAATATTATAGATATGCTCTAAGGCCGGAGGTAAGGCTACCTCATAGGTAACTTCACCAATTCTTCGCAAAACTTCAAAGGGTCCAATGAACCTTAAGCTTAATTTACCCTTCTTACCAAATCTGATCTTTCCCTTCCAGGGAGAGACTTTCAAGAAGAAGTAGCTACCGAATTTAAATTCTCGATTCTGTCGGTGTTGATCAACATATTTCTTATATCTGTCTTGAGCAGCTATCAATCTTTTTCTGATCACCTTGACAATTTCAACGATCTATTGCACCAATTCTGGTCCTAGTAGCTGTCGGTCACCAACTTCATCCTAACATAATGGAGTTCTGTATTTTCTACCGTACAACACTTCGTAAGGCGATATACCAATACTTGCGAGGTAACTATTATTGTAAGCAAATTCCACCAACGGTAGATAATCATCCCAATTTCTTTTAAAGTCCATTATGCAAGCTCTTAACATATCCTCCAATGTCTGAATTGTTCTTTCGCTCTGCCCATCTTTCTGAGGATGATATGTCGTACTCATTCTCAACTGCGTTTTTATGCACTCCTGTAGTCGCTTCCAGAAGTTCGATGTAAAGTGTGGATCCCTATCTGAGACAATTGACACCGAAACTTCGTGCCTCGAAACAATCTCTTTTACATATAATTTTGCCAACTGGTCTAAGTTGAATTTGATTCTGATCGAAAGGAAATGTGCGGATTTTGTTAGTCGGTCAACGATAACCCATACTACGTCATAGCCTTTCTGAGTTGTCGGAAGGCTAACCACGAAATCTATCGTAATATGTTCCCATTTCTATTCTAGGATTTCTAAAGGTTGTAGCAACCCACTCGGTCTCTGATGCTCTACTTTCACTTTCTGACATGTAAGACACTTGGCAACACACTCTGCAACATCTCGTTTCAAATTTGGCCACTAAAAATGTTGTCAAAGATCTTTGTACATCTTGGTACTACCAGGGTGAATCGAATACCATGAGCTATGAGCCTCGCTCAAAATATCTTCCTTAATCTTTGGCACTGGCGGTACCCAAATTCTGCTTTCAAATCTCAATAATCCCTCACTATCCATCTTGAATCTCGTTTCGGTTCTTTCAGATATCTTCTTTTTCACCTTCTCACATTCTTCTTCTTGAAGTTGAGCCTCTTTAACTTTATTCTGTAAAGTTGTACCAGCTTACATCTGGAACAACTTCTCGTCAATCTCCATTGGGTACTTCACTTCTAATTCTAGTTTCTCCATTGCTGAAATTAGCTCCTCCTGAGCGGTCAACATCATCAATTTCTCCCGACCCTTTCTACTTAAGGCGTCGGCAACCACATTTACCTTACCCGGATGGTATAGAATCTCACAATCATAGTCCTTAATTAACTCTAGCCACCTTCTCTGGCACATATTCAAGTTCTTCCGTGTAAAAGTATATTTCAGACTCTTGTGGTCTGTATATATCTTCAAAGCAAATACCACCGCAGCTAACTTCAAGTCATGGGTCGGATACCCCTTCTCATAGTCCTTCAATTGTCGTGACACATACACAATGACCCTACCATTTTGGATAAGCACACAGCTAAGTCCTTTATGCAACGCATCACTATAAACCATAAATTTTCCTATATCATCCGGAAGTGATAACACAAGTGCTGAACTCAACCTCTTCTTAAGCTCTTGAAAGCTTTCCTCACACTTCTTCATCCACACGAATGTCACAGCTTTCCTAGTCAAATTCGTCAGCGGAGTTGCAATCTTGGAAAAGTCCTGAATGAATCTTCTATAATATCCTGTCAATCCAAGAAAACTTCTTACTTCCGACGGTGTTTTTGGTTGATCCCAGTTCATCATAGCTTCTACTTTGGAGGGATCTACCGAAATTCCATCCTTATCAATCACATGCCCAAGAAATTGTACCTGCTCAATCCAAAATTAGCATTTTGAAAACTTGGCATACAAATTTTGCCTTCTCAACGCCTCTAACGTTAACTTCAAATGCTCTACATGTTCTTCCTTGGTCTTCGAGTATACCAAAATGTCATCGATAAACACCACCACGAATTTGTCCAAAAATGACTTGAACACTCCGTTCATTAGGCCCATAAATGTTGCAAGAGCATTCGTTAGACCAAATGATATCACCAAAAATTTATAGTGACCATGTCGTGTTCTGAACGCTGTCTTCGGTACATCCTCTGGCCTTACCTTCAATTGATGATAACCACTCCTCAAGTCTATCTTTGAAAAGTATTTCGCTCCCTTCAATTGATCAAACAGGTCGTCAATCCTCGGTAATGGATATCTATTCTTAATCGTGACCTTATTCAGTTCTCTATAGTCGATGTAGAGCTGCATCGTCATGTCCTTCTTCTTCACAAATAACACCGGTGCTCCCCATGACGATACTCTCAGTTGAATTTATTTCTTGTCCAGCAACTCTTGCAGTTTTACCATTAATTCTTTCATATCTATCGGAGCCATCTGGTACGGTTCCTTCGATATTGGGGCCATTCCTAGCGCCAAATTGATCACAAACTCAACCTCTCTATTTGGTGGAAGTCCTGGCAGATCATCCAGAAATACGTCTGCGAAGTCCCTCACTACTAGTATCTCTTCTATCTTCGGGTTCTCTTTACGACTATCGACTATGTAAGCTAAATATCCTGAACAGCCTTGTCTTAACAACTTTCTAGCCTGCAACATCGTCAAACAACTCGCTTGTCTAGGCGACTTGTTGCCATAGAATACAACCTTTAACGGAGTCATAAGGTTAATACATTTCCTCTGGCAATCAATTACAGCCCCGTAATTGAATAATTAATCCATTCCCAAAATGACATCAAATTTCCCAAGTCTGATAGGAATAAGATCTATGTTCATAATATTACTCTTAAAATCCACCCTACAGTTCTTATGTATGTACTTAACAGGTATTATTTCTCTATTCATAATTTTTATGTTCATGGGGTATTCTAACTCGTCCTTAGACAATTCAAAGTTCCTAGCAAAGTCATCGGATATAAATGAACAAGTAGCACCCGAATCAAATAATACATAAGTATTAACTTTATTGATCGGAATGATACCTGACACCACATCGCGAGACTGCACAGCATCCTGTACTGTCATGCTGAAGGTCCTGGCGGTCGGTCGGTTGGTTGCGGTTGGTCCCATGATAGTTAAAGCACTTCCACCGTAGTTTCCCCTATTCCCTCCTGATCCTGCCCCTCTAGATCCCTTCTTGGGACAGTCCCTTGCCAGATGGTCCTTTGAGCCGAAAGTGAAACAGGAGCCCTTCTTTGGGTTAGGACAGTTAGGTGCTATATGGCCTTCCTGACCACAATTATAGCACACCCGTTTTCCTTTCATACAAACTCCCAGATGAGCTTTCCCGCAGGTCGGGCATGCTTCAATCCTCTTCTTCTGACCTCCTTGTTGATTTCCATTTGACGAGTTATCAGACTACCTTCTCTTCTAATTATTACTTCCTCCTGTGTAATGTTGTAAAATGAGCAAATAGTTCGGACTCGATTCGTACTCGCCCGACTAAAAGTTCGATTCGAGCTCGACTTGAAATATAAATGAGTCAAATATGAGCACATTTTAAAGTTCGATAAATTACTCGAACCTCCTCAAATTATAATTTACTATTAATACTCGGATCATATTCGTTAAAAAAGTCCAAACTGCTCGGGCTCGATTCGGAATCGTGCTCAACTCGGTAGCTAAATGAGCCTCGATCAAATCTTATTTTATACTCGATAAATTTTGTGAACCAAATCTGAGCAACTCAATACTCGAATCGACTCGGTTCGTTTACACCCTTACTCCCGTGTTACTTCCACTGTTTTTGTTAATTCCTTCATTTTCACTCTTCTTCTTCTTCTTCTGATCCTGATTATACTTAGTCACCGCATTGCTCCCATCTTCAGCAAGGATAGCCTTCTCCGATACTCCAGCAAAAGTTTTCAACTGAAACATTAACACTTTACTATATAACTAGGGCTTCAGTCCTTGTTCAAACCTTCTTACTTTTCTCTCATCCGTGTGCACTTGATATGTGGCGAACCTAGCCAACTCATTGAATCTTTCCACATAGTCTGGCACAGACATATTTCCTTACTTTAATTCTAGAAATTGTACCTCCATTTGGTTCTGCTAGCTTGTTGGAAAGTACATCTCGAAAAACATCTCCTTAAACCTCTCCCAAGTGATCACACCTTTTCCTCCACGGATCTTATTTGCTTGCCACCAATAACTAGCTTCTGATTTCAGCATGAACGTTGCGTAAGCAGTTTTCTGGTCCTCTCTGACTCTGGCAACATTAAAAACTTTTTCCATCTCCATAACCTAAGTTTAAGCTTCTATCGGGTTCATGGAGCCTTTAAACTCTGGCAGTCCTACCGCCTTGAATGTTGTATTTGGTGGAGCTTGAGGTTAATTGTTAATCGCTCCAGTCAATAAGTTCACCAATTGCTAAACGGGGTTAGCATTGGCGTCATTGTTGTTGTTCGTTGACCCATCTTGGGCTGGTTGACGGTTTGGTCTTCTTCTCGATGGCATATTTCTGTTAAAATATATGCTTATCAGGTCTTTATTCAATTCTCTAAAATTTAAGGCTTAACTCAAACATTTTAACATAATCACTTAACACATTTTCTCAAATAACTTTGATATATTTATTTAATCAAAAGTTTTAACAAACTACGATAGCATCACTGCTATTTACATCAACTATCCCGAGATAAAGAATCTATAGGATTTAAAACATCAAAATATTCCTCTGTTTATAAACACATCAGAATTTACATTTTTAACTACCAGATAGGTTTTCACATAATTAAACTATTTCTATCACTGCCTGCTAAGGTGTTGAATAGCTTTGCTACGCTCTTCTTCCATAATGCGGGACATCGTCCAGCGATCTAGCATATACGATGGTAATCCTTTGAACTAAATTGGGTATCTCATAACCCGATCCTAGGCCTCATCAATCTCATTTTGAAGCGTAATGTGCATGTCCTCAAGCTTATAACAACTTGCTTACCTTGCAAAAATTTCACATATCACCCTTAACTTTAACCTTTTATCAAGTTAACCATTTACTAAATAAAATAATAATTATAAGAAAATTGAATACTTTCATTTAATAAAATTCGGGGTCTTACAATCCCCCCTCCTTATGAAATTTCGCCTTCAAAATTTACGTACGTACCTAGTATGCCTAAGAGGTGAGGATACATTGTTTAGATTCTAACTCTTGAGGTATAACCTTTGAGCATAGAATATGTTCCTTCTTATCCAACAGGTACCTCTTCATACGTTAAATCTTCTGCTATCTAGTCTAGTTCTAATTCAATAATGTAGTTCGGGTCGTCCACATATTTACGTAACATTGATACATGAAAAACGTTATGAACATGCGACATACTTGGCGATAAAGCGAGTCTATAGGTCACAGTTCCTACTCAACCGAGGATTTCAAATAGATTAATAAAATTGAGGGTTGAGACTTCCTCTCTTCGTCGATTCTTGTTTCTAGAATAACGCCTTCTTGCACCTTCTTCTCATTCATTAGCTCTAAGTCTGTAACTTGAGCGGCTTTAACTCTATTGATTAAAGTCAGTTCTACTCGTATATTTAACATCATCACGTGGGTCTCTAGAGTATTTAACTCTACTCCATCTTTTATACGTCGTACGAGATGGGTTTTTGTGTTAACAACGTCACACTCATAATCGCATACGATCTTCTACTCAACGCGTCAGCTACCACGTTCGTTTTTCTAGGATGGTATTGAACGGTATGGTCATAATCTTCAACAGCTTGAGCCAACGTCTTCAGTGCATGTTACGTTCGTTTTGGGTGAAGAAATATTTGAGGGTTTTAGAAATAGATTTTGTACTGGGGTCAATACAAAATTCGATTTCACGCTCTGGGGTAGGCCAGGAAGTTCTTTGAGAATACATCAGGAAATTTATTAACGATAGAAATATCATTCAAAACTGTAACTCTCATCCAAGACTTGGATAGCACCTCACAATGATACCTATCAGCTTGCCACTGTTATTCACTGCGTCCCCTACGGAAAGTCTGGCTTTGGTGCATTCTACACAAGGACCAGCGAAAGGCTCGGGTCTATTTACTTATGGCTTAATATGACAATAATTGACTTTAGTGGTTTGGTTTCTTGAATTCGCATAATAGGTTGGTTAGGAATATGAAAGCTAACAACCTTATGAAAACAATCAATTTTAACATGATGAGTAGTTAACCAGTCGATTCCTAAAATCACATCAAAGGAAAGTATTTGTAAAGAGATAAGATCGACAGGTAACGTGAGGGTGACGATTTGAATCAAACAAGATTTATAAACAGTGGATGTAACGAAGGTTTCTCCTAACAGAATTTCAACAAATAAATCAAAGTCTAATTTCTCAAGAGTCAAGTTCAAACGTTGAGCGCAAGAAGGAGAAATAAAAGAGTGGGTAGAATCGGTATCAAATAAGGTATAGACTTCGCAAGAGTTTATGATTAACTTACCCATGATAATTTCGTTTGGGTTCCTCGACAAACGCTTTCACTTAAACTACCGACTTTGACTTGTCTAGGACATCCTTTGGCGTCACCATCCCAGCTGAACTTGACTTCACTACATGACAAAATCGATCTAAATGACCTTCTCTTTCGCAATTAAAACATGCTTTGGGTTGCTGCGTACAGTTTGGACCGATGTGTCCCTCCTGTCCGTATTTGAAGCGTACGGCCGGTGGTCATTCTTCTTCCTTGGAAACGGGTGTTGGTGCTGCTGTCTTTCCATCATTATTGAACCTTCTCTTCTTAGAATTTTCATTTCTATTATCTTGGCCATGATTACCACTGAAGTGGTTACCATTCTTGGCATGATAATTCCCTCCACAATGGTTATCATTGTTCCGATGGTCGTTGCCACCGGTATGATTATTATCGTATTGTTGGTCGTTACCATTTGGTTAGGTTGTCTCATTATCGCGCTCTAATAACTGAGCCCTATTCACAACATCTGAATATAAATAAAGTTTGTGAGAAATAAGGTATTGACGTATTTTTGGTTTCAAACCTCGCAGAAACATTCGCGTCATTCGCTCCTCATTATCTACTAAATGGGATGCAAACCTGGATAACTCTGCAAACTTAGCCTCAAACTGCGACACGTTCATATTGTTTTGCTCTAGCTTGATGAATTCTTCATCCTTCATGTGATGAATACTTTCAGGAAAGTACCTGTCATTGAACAATTCTTAGAACTTCTCTCAAGACATTTTTAGTGTGGCAGGCTGAGTATGTTTTACAGATTCCCACCAATAATATGCTTCTTCATGCAACATAAAGGTGGCGAAGGGAACCTTTTCCTCCTCTGAGCATTCCAAGATATCAAATATCTTGGTGATCTGCTTTATCCACGTTTCTGCCTTAAGTGGTTCTGGCTTTCCCAAAAACTCCGGTAGCCCCAACTCCTTGAACTACCTAGCGGTGACCTGCCGTGAGTTGCCAGTGTTTCCACCTGCATTATGAACAGGAGTCTCTCTCGTTTGGTTTTGCATAAATTATCAAAAGTTCCTAAACATACCATCGTTCGTCATTTGATCGGTGTTGTTGTTTACACGAGGATTATATATTGCCTTCTTGATGCACATTATCCTGGTTATTGGCCGTCGGCGACTCAACGGTCTCATGTGCTCCATTGCTTGTCTCAACATTTTCAGATGCCATTCTCAAACACTATCACAAAACAAGGGTTAATTGACATGCCACATATTATCCCTATAGTCTGACTGACTCATAAATAACAAATAAGCTTAGGTAGGTCATACTAGTAAAGAAATTACTCGTCTCTCCCCTCCTAGTTCTAGTCTCACATCTCAGCCAAGGATCATATCCCTAAACTTTGATACCAACTGTGACACCCCCAAAATAGGTATACATCACCCATTCTGAGTCGCCAAATACATGGTACATAAATCAAATACAAACTTCTTTTATACAATACGACTAAAGCGTAGTTGAGAGTTTTTACACGAATATTGTCTTCTAGACAGTATTCAAACTCAAATGGAGTCCTCATTACATTTATTATCACACTATTTCATAGAATAGTGATGACTACTAAAGCAACCATCTAGACCGTCACTCCATTTCCTGACTAATCCCAGCTATTTTCTCATTTCCTAAAGAGAACAGTGAAAGAAATGGGTGAGCTCAACTAGCCCAGTAAAAAATATTATGACTAAGATAATGCAGAATAAATTATCCTTAGCCTTCAACAGTATAACAACAGATAGAATATAATAGACAACAAATTTTAAATCAACAACTGCAGCGGAAATAACAATCCATTAGAAGAGTCAAGCAGAGCATGATGTCTACTATCTTCTATGATTTAAAAGTTTATCATCAATTTTATTGCTGAGACTCAGCTTAATAAATAATCCACACCACTGAATTATCCATGCACTACGGGCCAAGGATATTCATTATTATCACGACCACGAATTGTCCATACATTACAGGTCAATGATATTTGTATTTTCATCAATGGTCATGATCATGCCAAACAACAATTCATCTTTTCACCCTTGGTCGAAGAGAACCCATAGTCATGATCATACCAACAACTGTCGCTGAGACTCAGCTTAATAATCCATATCACTTATAACATTACAGGTCATAATTATACCGAATGATCCCTGGTCATAATCATACCAACCAACAGTCTATCTATGCACATAAGCCAAAGATGACTTTTATCACAATATAAGCATGAAGATGATGACAATGATATAAGCATTAATCAAACGAAATCAAGGATAAATATTAAAGACTTTAAATTTATCCAGAGTTTAAAAATATTCAAAATTTTCAACACGATACTGCTTTATGGAGTAAAATTCAAGAATAATATTTATTAGAAATGATTTGGACCAAAAAAAAGAAATTAATTTTTGTCATGAATAGTACCCCGGGTGAATAGTACCCGAGTGAATAGTACCCCGTGAATAGTATTTCATGAATAGTACTTCGAGAATAGTACTTTATGAATAGTACTTCGTGAATAGTACTTCGTGAATAGTACTCGTGAATAGTATCCGTGAATAGTACTTTGTGAATAGTATCCCGTGAATAGTATTTTGTGAATAATATCCCGTGAATAGTACTTTATGAATAGTAGTTCATGAATAGTGTTGTATATATGAATAGTGTCGTACGTATGAATAGTGCCGTATAAATAAATAGTACCCATAAATAGTACTTCGGCATAAAAAGCTAAAAATTTAACAAGAATGTTTAGAAAAATATCTTTGTGAAACGATACTAGAATAAGCACAAATTTTAAGGAAATTCTACTAATTTTACGGATTATAGAAGCAATACTTCAACAAAATGAGTGTAGAATTAGGGATACGGAATGAAATAATATTACTTACATACTACAGAGTATGGAAGAAAATATTATTTCATATGAATATTGAACAAAAATAATATCCCTTACGAATACAAAAGAAATAATACCCCTTACCTTAGAAGAAGGCTGGATACTGCAATAGTGAAGTAGCAGAATACTCTTCTTCTTTCTCTCTATAGCTTCTCTCTCTATAATTGCTCTTGTGAGTCTTAGTGAATTAGTGAGAATGAAAGAAGAATGAACTTCTATTTATAGGAAAAAATAGTTTCGATAATTGCACATTTTGGGGCTCAAATTATTACAGTATAATACCTTCATCTTTTTCTTCATTTTTAATTTAGTCCTACAAGTATTATCAAACTTGCACCACCTCCCCTAATAGTACATGCATGTGAATTAATAGTACCATACATATGAACAAGCAGTTACAGTATAGTACATTCATCTATACCTCCATTTTTAATTTAGTCCTGCAAGTATTATCAATCTTGCACCACCTCCCCTAATAATACATACATGTGAATCAATAGTACATACATGTAAATAAATAATTATAAGCATGTGAACTAATAGAAATTAATTGCTCATTTATCCGATTAATTACCCGATTGGTCAATATAACCTCCAGAAGTCAATTATTATCGAAATAAATGTCGATTTTCACTAACACTAATAATTCCAACACAATAGAAATATCAATTTCATCTTTAATTAACACAAACTTATTCATCATTAATATTATAACTCACAATATTTAACAACCAGATTATTTCCAGGAAATAGGGGGCTTTCCGATAAGGATTTCTCCTTATTGGCGCGCAATTAGGTGACCAAACCCCTTTTCTCGACAGAACTTTCTAGACATCGTCAATAATGCAAATAATAATATGAATAACTTTGTCGTCTCAATTATTGATTTAATAATATAAAATATTATGCAAATGATATTATGACAATAATTGAACCAATAATATAAGAGATATTATGCAGCAATTAATGTAGCAATAATTGAGTATAATTGAGTGACTTCTCACGTAAGCATCAATAATCAATACCGCGTGCTACTATGCAGCCACGCGTATTACTGTACTTTTACCACCGGGTTGTTCAACAGTTTAACGATAAAACTTTCGCCGTTATTTTTATAAAAAGATATTTCTGTCGTTTTCTAACTCCGACAATACTTCCGTTGTGGGGTCCAGCAATAATTGTGTCGTCGTATGAATATTTCTTGTTAAAATGAATATTCTCCAACCAATCGAATATTTTATAACAACTTGCTTACTTTACAAAAATTTCACATATCACCCTTAACTTTAACCTTTTATCAAGTTAACCATTTACTAAATAAAATAATAATTATAAGAAAATTGAATACTTTCATTTCATAAAATCTGGGGCCTATATATATATATATATATATATATATATATATATATATATATATATATATATATATATATATATAAGCTGTAAACGTACCGGATATTCTATCCAGGCTCATTCGAGTTTGAGTTCGATATATATATATATATATATATATATATATATAAGCAATAAAAAGTCACAGATCGACGATCTGGGCATACCCACATAACGCGACTCTCAATGTTAGTAGATATATATGTATAGAAGTAGTAGAAAGCTTAAAAATCTAAAAAATCTTACAGTGGACTGTCAAGAAGACTTCAGATAACTATTGATGCATGTAAACTCAATTTTCACCTGTTAAATTTCAGTATGTTGCAAAACACGAGCTCGCAAATGTTTAGAAAGAAGAATCACTCAATTTAGAGCACTCTAGCAGGGTTAACAAGCTGAAATGGATAAAGTTTTCTCTCCTTTTTCCTTTTTTCTTTTTCAAATGAGCTGCCAAGAGCTCATATTTAAAGACCAGATGGTCGCGGGTCTACCTGCGTCTGCCCGGGTTACCCCGGGCCATGCGGGTCTCGTTGTTTCGAAGTACGTGCACTTTGGCTACGCGTTGTCCGCTTAAACCTTCATAACTTTCAATCCGTGCTTCCGACAAAGGAGTGTTGTACCTTTTTGGAAAGCTGTTGTCGAGAGATACACAATGACATGAGAATAGATGTTGTACGAAGCCAAAAATATGGGTCCATAACCAAATCTCCAAGTCTTCAAAGTCTATCCGTTGTACTTCTTATGTAGTAGTCACTCAGGATTTGAGTTATGGTTCTTGTGGGATACCTTTGTAAGTAGTATGGATTGAATTGTGTTGAGACGACGTGAATGTGGTATTGAGGTGGCAAAATGATGATTTTCCCCCACCAAGGTTATCTATGGCTTTTGCGCAGATGTAGCAGTCGTTGCTCAGGGTTATCTCAGAGATTGGGTTGTTGTGGATGTTGAATGTCCTCGGGGTTATCTCCGAGGTGGCTTGACCTCCCGGGGTTGTCTCTAGGGTTGGAACTGATTTTTTTGGGGTTATCTCTGGAACTTAAACTGGATCCCTCAGGGTTATCTCCGAGGTTGGAACTGAATCTCCTAGGGTTGCCTCTGGGATTGAAACTGAGTCTCTCATAGTTATCTCTAAGATTGAGAACTGGACCTCCCGGGGTTTTCTCCGGGGTTAAAACTGATTTGACTTCCAGGGTTATCTCTGGAAGACAATTCTGCTCTCCTGCAGGGTTAGTAACAGAAATGTAAAATTTTGAGTGTCTATATATAACTTATTATATACAAAATACTATGATGATATCAAGTCTAAGGATCACTTGTACTACTATCACTACAGTGAATTCCTATTGACAGGCAAGTAAAACTCCATTAGGTATTCCTTAGCGAGCCACGTTCAATGAACTTATTCTCTAATAAGCACCTACATACTTGCTTTAGTGTTTCCACACAAATGATTATGAGATTAATCATTCTCATCCAATAAAAAAATAATGTATATACCAATCTATCCGGATTCACTAATCCCCTATTTAATAATCCATTGATTGAGAACATTTTAGTTTTAAGCTATCTAAGAATTTAGATCTCATTAGCATGATCTCGTCATGATTCTAAAAGCATTGCTTAAAACTATGGGTTTAACACATATTAATAAAAGAACACAATGTAGATAAATTAATGCCTTTTGTAAATGAATACTTTTATTAATAAATGAATAAGATTGTTTACAAAGTATATGCTTTATCATCATACATGATTGACTTGTATGCATACTACTTTCACGGTGGTGTCATCCATTAAAATTTATCCCCAGCAGAGACATCGGGAACGTTCAGCGGTATAAATGTTTGAGTATTATCTTCAGTGAAAAGCATCAGGAATGTTCGATGATGCAAGCCGTTGGTGTCAACCCCAATGAAGGCATCGATAATATTCGGTGGTGAAAACCGTTACAACTAACTCCAACAAAGACATCTAGCATTCATGACATCATATCATCTTTCATTTAGCATTGCATCATTAAATATACCTTATCATATTTCAAGTGTTTAGTAATCTTTGTCGTGTCTATTTTATTGCATTGCATAAACATGACAAAAAGGGGCATCTGTAGATGTGACGCCCCCAAAATTAGGTATACATCACCCATCTTGGGTCGTCAGATACATAGTACAGAATACAAATACAACTTACTAATACAACTGTCGTGTACAATACGACAAAACATAAACTAAGAGTTTGAATACAAATATTATCTTCTAGAGAGTATTCATACTCAAAAGGAGTCCTCATTACATTTATTAACACATCATTACATAGAATAGTGAGGACTACTAACTAATACTATCATTCGGACCATCACTCTATTCCCCGACTTGCCCCAGCTACGTTCTCATTTCCTGAAGAGAACAGTGAAAGAAAGGGTGAGCTCAACTAGCCCAGTAAGAAATATTATGACTAAGATAATGCAGAATAAATTATCATTAGCCTTCAACAATGTTAAACTGATAAAATATAATAGACATCAAGTTTAACTGCAGCGGAACAAGCAATCCATTAAAAGAGTCAAGTAGAAAATAAACTCTACTATCTTTTATGATTTAAAAGGTTTTTCAACACTGTGATCGCTGGGACTCAGCTTAATAAAATAATCCACATCATCGAATCACCCCTGCACTACGGCCAAGGATATTCGTGTATTCATTAATGGTCATGATCATGCCAACAACTGTCCATCAACGAACTACGGGCTAATGAAGACTTTTACCACATCATTTGTAACATTACGGTCATGATTATACCGAATAATCCCTGGTCATAATCATACCAAGTCCATCTATGCACTACATGCTACAGATGACTTTTAACATTTTATAAACATGAGGATGATGAGGATGATGACAATGATATAAGAATTCAATAAAACAAGTTCAAGAATTAATTTATCCAAGAATTAACAACGTCCAAATTGTCAACATGATACTGCTTTGTGGAGTAAAATTCAAGAATACTTAGAAGAATATTTTCATGAAAAGATACTGGATGAAACGCAATTATCAAGGATATTCCACAAATTTCATGGAGTATAGAAGTCAAAACTTAACCAACTGAGTATAATAAAGAATGGAATAACAAAAGAAATCACCATGCATGCGATAGACCGCACAGACAGGTTATTCCCACAGAATAATAAATAATGGAACCAGGTCCAGCGTAAAACGCACAGACAGAATATTCTAACAGAATAATAATAAAGACGGAACCAGGTCCGGTATAAAACACACAGACAGGATGTTCCAACAAAATAATAATAAAGACGGAACCAGGTCCGGTGTAAAACACACAGACAGGATGTTCCAACAGAATAATAATAAAGACAGAACCAGGTCCGATGTAAAACACACAGACAGGATGTTCCAACAGAATAATAATAAAGACGGAACCAGGTCCGGTGTAAAACACACAGACAGGATGTTCCAACAGAATAATAATAAAGACGGAACCAGGTCCGGTGTAAAACACACAGACAGGATGTTCTAACAGAATAATAACAAAGACAGAACCAGGTCCGGTGTAAAACACACGGACAGGATGTTCCAACAGAATAATAAAAGAATGTCACCAAGTATAGGGTAGACCGCGTATACAGGTTATTCCAATAGAATAATAAGAAATGGAATAACAACAGTTCTCTTCATGAATAAGAAAGAATAACACCCCTTACCGTTTTAAAGAAGAGCTGAAATAAGGAAGTAGTTAAGTAGCAGAATACTCTTCTTCTCTCTCTCTCTCTATAGTTTCTCTCTCTAGAGTTCAGTGAATTCGTAAGAAATAATGAAGGAATGAGCTGCTATTTATAGAAAAATAGAATGCATAGTAACTAATCCATGAACGGTCCAGATTGATTACTTTAATCTGACGGTCCATATTTAAAGAAAAATCTTTTAAATAAAATATAATATATTCTATTTATAGAATAACTTTAATAAAATATTCTGTTTTATATAAAAAGATGTTTCTGTTTTATTGCGTTAATAATACGAATAAAACAAAACGTCATTATCGCTAAATAATTCATATTATTAACTGACAATAATTGAATCAAACTGAGTGACTTCTCACATAAGCATTAATAATAAATATCGTGTGCTGCAACCACACGTATTACTGTACTTTTACTACCGAGTAGTTCAACAGTATCAATAGTAAAACTTCCGCCGTTATTTTTAATAAAATATTTTTGTCGTTTTCTCAATCCGACAATAATTCCGTTGTGAGGTCCACCAATGATTGTGTCGTTGTATGAATATTCCCTGTTAAAACGAATATTCCCCGACCAATCGAATATTATATAACAACTTGCGTACTTTGCAAAATTTATAAATATTACCCACAACTATAACATTATATCAAATTAACTCCATAATATTCAAAAATGATATTTATAGAAAATTCATCTTTATTTATAAAAGTTGGGGTCTTGCAGTAGACACTCGAAATTGTACTTTTCTTTTACTAACAATGTAGGAGGGGGGGAAACGCCTCTTCAACCCCAGAGACAACCCCGAGGGAAGACAACATCACAACTCCAACCTTGAAGGCAGCCACGGGAAGGTAAATATATAGTTTTGACAACACAACACAAACAGCAATCGTCTAGCTGAGGACGGGCTCATAAAGAACCACCGCAGTAATCCCGAGTGAAAACTACGCAAGAAAAATCCACGAACTACCTTCGGAGACTTAAATATGTTATTTTGGTCATGGACCCATCTTCCCAGATTCATAAAAAGTTAAGCCAGATGTCATTGTTTAGCTCTCGGAAAGATATTTTTGGAATGGTATGGCACATCACCCAACGATTCCCGGATTGTAAGATACGGACGTTCAACAGACGACGCAGCGATAGAAAGAATGAACTTCGAGGTGACGGGACCCACTACGACTGGCCCGGGGCTATAAATCAGCCCCCCGACTCATTTACAAGGGAGATTTTTTAATTTTCCAAGTTTTTAGAGAGAGAAATCCGAGAGCTAGAGAGAAAGAGAGTTATTCTTCATCTCAAACTTTATAAATCTTTATTTTTTACACTTCTATACATATAAATCTTATTATATCAACTTTCTACCGGTTGAAATCGAGTTTGGAAAGCTTATAGCCATCCTTTGTGCCGTTCTCGCACCATATTGTAAGATCTTCTCAGATCTGTGCTTTTTTACTGCTTTAGTATATATATATAAGGGCTATATATATACATATATATATATATATATATATATATTGTTTGGTTGTGCATAGATGTAGCTTTTTACCGATTATTTTTATATATAGTTAGTATTTGCAGTGTTTTGACTAAATCTATCTTAGATCTAGTTTGATCTAGCATTTAAATTGTCCAAAAGTTTCATAGCTTGACCTAATGAGCTAGATAGGCTTAGATCTAGGTAAATCTAGTTTATTTACAAGTTTTGTAAGTAGTTTTGCTCCCACGCGACCCAAGATCTATATCTAGAGGAAATGGGAAGCTTAATTACTCGTGGGCAAGGATTTAAACAATAAATCACTTCTTTAGCGAAGTTAGAATGTGCATATATATGATATGTGAAAATATACATTGTACAAACTTTTAAATGATATTAAGTGAGCCTAAGAATCACAGGGTTGAACATTCAATTAATGAATCCAAACTTGGTTTCAGTGATGAACTTCTTTTAAGTTGTATACAACTTGCAATCCATTGTATATGTAATCTTGGGCCTTAAAATGGTATCCAAATTTAAGGCCCCGAAATAGTGAAATCATATATGTGGGTGCTTAATCTTGCTTATATGGCTTTCATGCCCACAAGGAGCCCGACCCTTGTAGTTAGTAATTTTAATTTCATCATCGATGATGCTTTACATCTCGATTAAAATCAAATGAAGACGCTTCTAGTTAAAATTGGAAATATCAAAGGGCCTTGATTCCTATTTGGCGAAGGGTTTGAAAACCATCTTTTTAAAACATCATTTTCATATATTTTAACTGGAAAATGATTTTTTCTTTAAATCAAACCCTTTGTACATAGGTCTAAAGAGGCACATCACTACTTTCAAGATAAAGCACCCAAGCACCCTTTTCAAAAGCTTCACACACACATACACACATTTCAGGTGTAAGGAATGAAAAAGTCGTGGTAACCGTGTTTCACAGAATTCGGGGGCGCCTAACACCTTCCCCTTGCTTAAGCAAGCCTCCGAACTCTATGAATCTTAGGTTCCAGGCCAATTAAGCGGAGTCATATATTGGGCCATATTGCAAAAACTTTCAAAAATTCGAATGAGTTAGTACATCCTTTTGAACTTATACCAACTGGCGGCTCTGTCTAATTCGACCCAATCATTAAAGTACTAATGGGACTTGTCAGTTTCTAGGCGAATGTTTAGTTTCTTGGTTTTCTAATAAACAAAACTTCGTATCTATTTCAACCACTGAAGCTGAATATATAGCTTCTTCGCATTGTTGCGCACATATATTATGGATGAAACAGACTCTTGCAGATTATAACTTAAAAATTGGTTGTGTTTCAATACTATGTGATAATATTAGTTTTATTAACTTAATTAAGTAAAAACATTATGTTGCATGCTAGATCAAAACATATAGATGTTAGACATCATTTCTTACGTGATCATGTGAATAGTGAAACTATCAAATTTGATCACATTGATGCAGAATTAAATATTGCTGACATATTTACTAAGCCTTTAAGTTCTGACATATTTTGTAAATTAAGTATGGATTTAGGCATGCTAAATATTTTCTCATAATTTTTTTTATGTTATTTTATTTATATTCTTTTATTAGCATAAATATATTTTTTATTGTTTATTAGTATAAATATACTTTTATTTGTGCAGTTTATAAGTTATTTTACTTATATTCTTTTATTAGTATAAATATTTTGTATTTATATTTTTATTGGTATAAATTTTTTTTGTTATTTATATTCTTTTGTTAGTGTAAATATAATTTAATTTTTGGTTTATAAGTTATTTTATTAGTATAAATATTTTTTAAGTATTATAAGTATTTATTACTTATATTTAATATTTATCATAAACTATTATTGTATCTAATTTTTTTCTATATTTAACTACTAAGTATTTAAATTTTATTTATCAAATATATGGTTCCCTTCTCTAGCGAACCAAAAACGAACCGGCTATAGCGATAGATTTTTCAGTCACTATAGCATATAAAGCCGAAGACACAGCTATGGCAACGGTTCGAACCGTCGCTATATCTCAAAAAACTGTCGTTATTTGATACATTGCATGTAAACTCATTAAACATGAAATCTAACAATCTAACGGTCAAAACGCGAAAGAAAAGGATGTAAATGTTACCTGAGATGTGCAGAACAATTGCACAGTGACGGATTTTGCAAAAAATAACCCGAAATGAGTAGATTTGAGCAAGAAGATTTGGATTATCTGAAGTGAAAAGTTAGAAATCAAGTTTGAAATAAAATAAAAAGGCTGTCGTAGGTGTACCTGCGGTTGGCCTAGGTGTATCCCACCCCTCCAGCTCGATTAAATTCAGGTCAAGACAGTTTCCCTTGGGTCCGAAAAAGTGTAATCGTCAAGAAAGATGCACACAATTGACCACTGCCGACCAATTAAGCACTTGAAACCCATAAATATGATATCAAATTCCTGAAGCATGTAAATCCAAAATCAAACCATTGGAGTCAACCCCAGTGTAGGCATCGGAATCAATCCCCACTCGGAATCAAACCATTGGAGTCAACCCCAGCGTAGGCATCAGCATCAATCCCCGATGGAAATCAAACCGTTGGAGTCAACCCCATCGCAGGCATCGGCATCAATCCCTAATGGAAATCAAATTGTTATAGTCAACCCTAGCATAGGCATCGATATCAATCCTCGATGAAAGTCAAACCGTTGGAGTCAACCACAGCGTAGGTGTCGGCATCAATCCCCGATGGAAATCAAATAGTTGGAGTCAACCACAACGTAGGCATCGACATCAATCCCCGATGGAAGTCAAAACTTTGGAGTCAACCTCAGTGTAGGCGTCGGCGTCGGAATCAATCCTAGATGGAAATTAAACCGTTGGTGTCAGCCCCAGCGTAGGCATCGGGAATGTCTGGTGGTGTCATTCATTAAAAATTATCCCCAACAGAGACATCGGGAACGTCCAGTGGTATTAATGTTTGAGTATAATCTTCAGTGAAAAACATCAGAAATGTCTGATGATACAAGTCGTTGATGTCAACCCCAACGAAGGCATCAGTAATATCTGGTGGTGAAAACCGTTGGAACTAAGTCCAACAAAGACATCTAGCATTCATGACATCATATAATCTTTCATATAGAATTACGTCATTAAATATACCTTATCATATTTCAAGTGTCTAGTAATCTTTGTTATGTCTAATTCATTGCATTACATAAACATGACAAAGATAGACATGTATCTGTAGACACTCGAAATTGTACTTTCCTTTTACTAACAATGTAGGAGTGCAAAAGCGTCTCTTCAACCCCGGAGACAACCCCGAGGGAAGAAAGCATCACAACTCCAACCCCGGGAAGGCAAATATATAGTGTTGATAAAACAACACAAACAACAATCGTCCAGCTGAGGACAGGCTCACAAAGAACCACCGTAGCAATCCTGAGTGCAAACTATGCAAGACAGATCCACGAACTACCTTCGGAGACTTTAAGATGTTATTCTGGTCATGGAACCATCTTCCCAGATTTGTAAAAGGTCAAGCCTGATGTCATTGCTTAGCTCTCAAAAAGAGCTTTTTAGAATGGTATGGCACATCACCCAACGATTCCCGGATTGTAAGATACAGACGTTTCAGCAGACGGCGTAACGATCGAAGAAACAAACTTCGAGGCAGCAGAACCCACTGCGACTGGCCCGAGGCTATAAATCATCCCCCAGCTCATTTGCAAGGGAGATTTTCCAAATTTCTAGAGAGAGAAATCTGAGAGCTAGAAAGAGAAAGAGAGCGATTCTTCATCTCAAACTTTGTAAATCTCAGTTTTATACACTTCTATACATATAAATCTTGTTATATCAACTTTCTACCGGTTGAAATCGAGTTTGGAAAGCTTATAGCCCTCCTTTGTGCCGTTCTCGCACCATATTGTAAGATCTTCTCATATTTGTGCTTATTTACTACTTTAGTATGTATATATAAGGGCTATATATATACTGCTTGGTTGTGCATAGATCTAGCTTTTTACCAATTATTTTTTATATATAGTTGGTAGTTACAGTTTTTGTACCAGATCTATCTTAGATCTAGCCTGATCTAGCATTTAACGGGTCCAAAAGCTTCATAGCTTGACCTATTGTGCTAGATAGGCTTAGATCTAGTTTATTTACAAGTTTTGTAAGTACTTTTGCTACCACGCGACCCTAGATCTATATCTAGAGGAAAAGAAAAGTTTGCAAGGATTTAACAAATAAATCACTTGTTTAGCGAAGTTAGAATGTGTATATATATGATATGTGAAAATATACATTGTGCAAGCTTTTAAATGATATCATGTGAGCCTAGGAATCACAGGGTTAAAGATTCAATCAATGAATCCAAACTCCGTTCCAGTGATTAAATTCTTTAAGTTGTATACAACTTGCAATCCATTGTATATGTAATTTTGGGATTTAAAATGGTATCTAGATTTAAGGCCCCGAAAGAGTGAAATCATGTATGTGGGTGTTCAGGCTTGCTTAGATGGCTTTCATGCCCACTAGGTGCCCGACCCTTGTAGTTAGTAATTTTAATTTCGTCATCGATGATGCTTGCATCTAGATTAAAATCAAACGAAACCACTTCTAGTTAAAATTAGAAGTATCAAAGGGCCTTGATTCCTATTTGGCGAAGGGTTTGAAAACCAACTTTTCAAAACATCACTTTCATATGTTTTAACTGAAAAATGAATTTTTCTTTAAATCAAACACTTTGTACATAGGTCAAAAGAGGCACAACACTACTTTCATTATAAAGCACTCAAGCACCCTTTTCAAAAGCTTCACACACATACACACACGCACACTTCAGGTGTAGGGAATGAAAAAGTCGCAGTAACTGTGTTTCATAGAAGTCGGGGGGTGCCTAACAACTTTCTCTCGCTTAAGTAAACCCCTGAACTCTATGAATGTCGGGTTCCAAACCAATTAAACGGAGTCACATATTTGGCCATATTGCGAAAACCTTTCAAAAATCTGGATAAGTTGGTACATTCTTTTGAACTCATACCAACTAGTAACTATGTCTTATTCAGCACAATCATTAAAATCAATCTTTTTAAATCGTCGGTATTTATGTCGGTCTTTTCCTAAAAACTCAACCTTTTACCAAATTAATCAACCTGGCGAAATACGAAGAGTAAGAACAACTAGGAATCGAATTCTCCCAGTGTCGACAACCTTAACATTATATTAATTATTGTAATAATGTTGCAATGAAGTTTTAAATGAAATCTTGTAAAAGTTAATGCTTAACATTATACTACTATTAATTATTTATTTTTCTCTTGTAATTGCAATTAGTTAGGATGCAAATTAATGAAAGATGGTTGCAAAAAAGCACAAGAGTAGATAATAAATTAGTATTATCTTTCATTGAAAAGGATGTTAATTTGATACTTTTTCTAGAATGTTTAAATTTTGATTTTTATAATCATTAATGAATGATGATGTGTTTGACATTTTTCTACCTTTTATGATTAAGATGTATAATTAATATGTATGGTTTAAACTTTAAATTATGATTAGTGACAAGTAATTATTCAAATTTTCCTTTATTTTTATAAATCATTTAAATGATTTTTTTATTAGGTGACTGATAAATGAAATCGGATACCCGAATATTTGAATAATCTATTTATTAGAATAAAATAAATGGAAATATATATTATCAGTATTCAGATATTATTTTGAATACCGGATACGAATAACATTTTTAAAATTCGTCGAATACCGGATACGAATACGGATACAAATTGATATTTCAGATACGGATATTACTGTATTCGGATCCGTATATATATGTTTACGCCCCTAATGATATGTATTCATTTATCAATAATTCAGTATATAATTTAAGTATCAACTTCATTCATCATATTTAAAAAATATTAATAATTGATTATTTTAAAACAAAGAAAATATAATATATTTTCATATTGTCATTATTTTAATATATATTTTGACTTGATTTAGTTGTTTAAAGTTAAGATGTTTACCAAATGAAATCCAACAAAAATAAAAATAGTATCTTTTCCATAACATATATGCCATAGCAATGAGCAAAAAATATTAATAACATTTAATTTCAGCAGTGAATTTGTACATACAATATCCCATGATTTTGGATCTATGTATGGGGGAAAATCATAAGATTCCCCTGGCACCAATGTGTTACATTTAGATATTTAGTTTTATTTAAATATTGTACGTGAATTTTATTTATGTATTTAATTTGTAAATTAAAGCGTCCTAGTCTTAAGTAGAGTGGTAGAAATTATAGGATGTGGAGTAAGATGTGGAGCAGTGGGTTAGTGATTAAGGGGCTGTTTGTTTAGGACTGAATGACTGAATTGGTCAGTCGTTTAGTGTGTTTGTTATGAAAAAAATTATTCGAATGGCTAAATCGGTCAACCATTCAGACGATTTGGGCTGAATGTGTGACACCCCCAGAATAGGTCCACACAACCCATTCTGAGTCGCCAAATACATGGTACAGAATTCAAATACAAACTTCATTTATACAACTGTCGTGCAAAATACGACAACACATACGCTGTGAGTTTTACTACAAATATTGTCTCGTAGACAATACCCAAACTCAAATAAAGTTCTCATTACAATTATTATCACACTATTTTACAAAATAGTGAGGACTACTATAAGAACCATCTTGGACCATTACTTCACTCTCCGTCTAGTCCCAGCTACATTCTCGCCTCCTAAGAAAAATAATAAAACCAAAAAGAAAAGGGTGAGCTTAACTAGCCCAGTAAAGAATATTATGACTAAGATAATGTAGAACAAATTATTCGTAGTCCTCAACAGGGAAAAATCTAATATAATACAATAGACAACAAGTTTTAGATCAACAACTGCAGCGAAAATAACAATCCATTAGAAGAGTCAAGTAGAGAATGATGTCTACTATCTTCTATGATTTAAAAATCTATCATCAATATTTTCTTCCTGTAATACCAATCAATAAACATTTCACATCAACGAATTATCCATGCATTACAGGCCAAGGATATTCGTTTGTTTCACCAGTACTCATGATCATGCCAAATAATTGTCCATCTATGCACTATGGGCCAAAGAGAACTTTTACCACATCATTTGTCTGTAACATTACAGGTCATGATTATACCAATAAAAATTTTTTGGTCATAATCATACCAATCAATAGTCCATGTATGCACTACGAGCCAAAGATGACTTTTACCACAGCATAAGCATGAGGATGATGACAATGATATAAGGAATTAATCAAGTGAGATCAAGGATAAATATTAGAGATTTATAATTTAATTTATCCAGAGTTCAAGAATGTCCAAATGGTCAACATGATAACTAATTGTGGAGTAAAATTCAAAAATAATATTCATGTATCAAAGATAATTTGGTCAGAAAAGAAATCAATTTTACCGTGAATAGTACCCAAGTGAATAGTACTAAATGAATAGTACCATGAGTGAATGGTATCCGAGTGAATAGTACCCCCGTGAATAGTACCCCAAATAAAAATATTGAAATTTAATAAGAAAGTTCAGACTAATATTCCACTGAAACGATACTAGATGAAGTGCAAAACTCAAAGATATTCCACTAATTTTAAGGATTATAGAAGCAATACTTACCATAGTAAGTTTAGATTTAGGAATATGAAACGAAATAATATACGAAACTGCAAATAGATTTTCACCTGTCATGCGATAATCCGCGTAGACAGATCTTTTCCATAAATAAATAATGAATGTGAAGGGTTATTCACTATGCATGCGATAATCCGCCTAGACAGGTTACTCCCGCATATTCATAAAGAATGAATACGAAAAATAATATCCCTTACAATACGAAAGAAATAATACCCCTTACTTTAATAGAAGATTAGATACTGCAATAGTGAAGTAGCAGAATACTATTCTTCTTTCTCTCTATAGCTTCTCTCTCTATAGTTTCTCTTGTGAGTCTTAGTGAATTGCTGAGAATGAAAGAAGAAATAAGCTTCTATTTATAGGAGAATGAACTAAATTGTAACTAATTCACGAACGATCCAGATTGATTTACTATTAAAATGGACGATCCATATTGATTTACTATTAATTTACTATTAAAACTATAACCGACGGTCCAGATTGATTTACTATTAAAACTACAACCGACGGTCCAGATTGATTTATTATTAAAATCACAACCGACGGTCCATATTGATTTATTATTAAAATCACAACCGACGGTCTAAAAAATTAGTACATCTCCCCATGGAATAATAAGTCAAACTTACAACAAACGCCTCATGATAAACCCCTCTATTTATATCTAAAAATTGAATAAATATTTACCACAAATCATTTATCTTCAATAAATATATTTTTAATCTTTTAACAATTATTCATCATTAATATTATAACTTACAATATTGACAACCGGATCATTTTCAGGAAAGAGGGGGCTTTTCGATAAGGATTTCTCTTTATTGGCGCGTAATTAAATAACCTAACCTCTTTCCTCGACAGAACTTTCTAGACATTTTTAATAATACAAATAATAATATGAATAACTGTGTGGTCTCAATTATTGATTTAATAATATAAAATATTGTGCAGATGATAATATGATAATAATTGAATCAATAATATGAGATACTATGCAGCAACTGCTGTTGCAATAATTGAATAAAATTGAGTGACTTCTTACATAAGCATCAATAATCACAGATATAATGCAATATCGTGTGCTACTGTGCAACAATGCGTATTATTGTTCTTTTATCACCGGTATTTCAACAGTTAAAGGTAAAAGTTTTGCCGTTATTTTTATAAAAAAAGTTATTTCTGTTGCTTTCTATATCCGACAATCATTCTGTTGTGGGGGTCCACCATTTATTGTGTCATCGTACAGATATTCTCTGATAAAAAGAATATTCCCCGACACAACGAATATTTTATGACAACTTGCTTACTTTATAAAATTTTTACATATCACCCTTAACTTTAATCTTTTATCAATTTAACCATTTACTAAATAGACTAATAATTATAAAAAAATTGAATACTTTTATTTCATAAAATCTGGGATCTTACAATCTCCCCTCTTTATGAAATTTCGTCCCCAAAATTTACGTACCTGGTATGTCGAAGAGGTGAGGATACCTTGTTTTCATTTCAGATTCTAACTCCCAGGTCGTTTTCTTAATATCACGATTTCTCCATAAAACTTTGACTTGAGGTATAACCTTTGAGCGTAGAATATGTTCCTTCTTATCCTAGATTTTAATAGGTACCTCTTCATACGTTAAATCTTCGGCTATCTCGTCTGGTTCTAATTCAATAATGTGGTTTGGGTCTTTCACATATTTACTTAACATAGTTATATGAAAAACGTTATAAACACGAGACATACTTAGCAGTAAAGCAAGTCTATAGGTCACAGTTCCTACTCGATCGAGGATTTCAAATAGAACAATAAATCGAGGGTTGAGATTTCCTCTATTCATCGATTCTTGCTACTAGAATAGCACCTTCTTGTACTTTCCTCTTCATACGCATCAGCTCTGAGTCTATAGCTTGAGTAGCTTTAACTTTATCGATTAAAGTCGGTTCTACTCATATATTTGACATCATCACGTGGGTTCCTAAAGTCTTTTACTCTATCTTCATCATTTATAAGTCATACGAAATGGGTCTTGGTGTTTGACAATACCGCACTCGTACCCGCATATGATCTTCTACTCAATGCGTCAGCTACTTCGTTCGCTTTTTCATGATGGTATTATTAGAACAGATGTTAAAATGAGTTTTCTCTTGAATTCTTGGAAGCTCTTCTCACATTTCTCGCTCCATCCGAATTTTGTATCTTTTCGAGTCAGCTAAGTTAATGGAGTGGTGATTCAAGAAAATCCTTTCACGAATTTTCGATAATAACCAGCTAAGCCTAGAAAGCTATATATTTCGATTACTGACTTAAGTTGCTCTCAACTATGACTCATATCCCAACCTTGGATAGCACCTCACAATAGCACATATTAGTTTACCACCGCACAAATATGGCGTCCCCTACGGAGAGTCTGGTTTCGGTGCATTCCACAAAGGAAGTCATTAGATAGAGGCTTGGGTACCAACTCCTGTAGTTTGGTTTTTAACTCCTGAATTTCAATAGCAGTCATTCGATATGAGGTTTTGGAAATGTGTTTTGTACCGGATTCAAGGTCAATACAAAATTCAATTTCACGATCTGAGGGTAGGCCAGGAATTTCTTCGGGGAATACGTTAGGAAATTTATTAACAATAGAAATATCATTCAAATCTAACGTATTTTTGTTTAAATCCGTGACATGGGCTAAGAAAGCTTGACATCCATTTTTTAATAAATGAATGACTTTATGGCTTGATATGACAGTGATTGACTTTAGTGGTTTGGTTGCTTGAATTCGCATACCAGGTTGGTTAGAAATATGAAAACTAACGACCTTACGAAAACAATCAATTTTAGCATGATGAGTAGTTAACCAATCAATCCCTAAAATCACATCAAATGTAAGTATTTTTAAAGAGATGAGATCAACATGTAATGTGAAGGTATCGATTTGAATCAAACAAGATTTATAAATGGTGGATGTAACGAAGGTTTCTCCCAGCGGAGTTTCAACTGATAAGTCAAAGTCTAATTTCTCCAGAGTCAGGTTTAAACGTTTGAGCACAAACAGGTGAAATAAAAGAATAGGTAGAATTGGTACATAATAAGGTATAGATTTTGCAAGAGTTTATGATTAGTTTACCCATAATAACTTCGTTTGGATTCCACGCTTTTTGGGAAGTTATGACAAACGATCTCCCATAAACTACTGACTTTTACTTGTCCGGGACAACCTTTAGTGTCACTATCCCAACTGGACTTGACTTCGATGTATGACAAAATCGAGCTAAATGACCTTTCTTTCCACAATTTAAATACATTTTGGGTTGCTGCGTACAGTTTGAACTGATGTTTCCCTCATGTCCGCACTTGTAGCATACGACCAGTGGTCGTTCTCCTTTCTTGGAAACGGGTGTTGGTGCTGCTGTCGATGTCTTTCCGTCATTGTTCAATCTTCTCTTCTTAAAGTTGTTCCCACTTAGTTCAACTCTCCTATTATCTTGGCCATGATTACCACCGAAGTGCTTACCATTTCTGGCATAATGATTTCCTCCACGTTTGTTATCACCACTTCGATGACTGTTTCCACTGGTATGACCACTATCGTTTTGTCGGCTGTCATCTTTTGGTTAGGCTGACTCATTATCACGCTCCAATAACTGAGCTCTATTTACAACATCTGAATATAAACAAAGTTTGTGAGAAATGAGGTATTGACGAATTTCGGGCTTCAAACCTCGCAGAAATATTCGCATCATACGCTCCTCATTATCAACCAAATGGGATGCAAACTGGGATAACTCCGCAAACTTTGTCTCGTATTGCAATACGGTCATATTGTTCTATTCCAGCTTGATGAATTCCACCTCCTTCATGCGACGAATACTTTCTGGAAAGTACTTGTCGTTGAATAATTCTTTGAACTTCTCTAAAGACATCTTAAGTGCGAAAAGATGAGTGCATTTTATAGATTCCCACCAATAATCTGCCTGTTCATGCAACATAAAGGTGGCGAAGGGAACCTTTTGCTCATCAGTACATCCCAAGACATCAAATATCTTGGTAATCTGCTTAATCCATGCCTCTACTGTGACAACCCCAAAATAGGTCCATTCCATCCAACCCATTCTGAGTCGCCAAATACATGGTACAGAAAATAACTTCAACTTTATTACAACAATTGTTGTATAAAATACAACAACACATATGCTGTGAGTTTGGATACAAATATATACCAAATGTGACTCATGTCCCAACCGTGGACAACACCTCACAATGACACCTTACATAAAGGTATAGTCAAAAACTGTTTTAGAAATTAGAATCTTTGGGAAGTGCTCAAGGAAACCTTTGTACATGGGAGGCCATGCTTCTAGGTTGTGATAGATATCATATGGCCACAGAATTATCCTTGGTTGACCCAATAGACCCCAAAGAAAAACAAGAAGATTACTATCATATTCTTTCCAATGGTGAGTCTTCTCTTGACTTATCATTAGCTCCACTGTCTCTAATTGAGAATTATACTTCAAACAAACACCAAGATTATATAGGTAGTGCTCGTAGATATACTCAATAAGTGGATGAGCACAACCCTGTCTTATGATGACACGAGGTTGTATGTCATTAGACATCTTGTATGATAGTGACGAAACACCCTTCCAACGTTGGGTTCGCCTCACCCTATTTTCTCCACCAAATATAACTACTAAATGCTGACCATCGTTCTATTCCCTTGTTACCCCCGCTCGACCCAGCTACACTCTTATTACCTGAAAGGAATTATGAAACAAAAGGGTGAGCACAACTAGCCCAGTAAAGAATATCATGACTAAAGATAAATAAATTATCAATAGTCTTCATCAGTAATAAATCAGAGATTTAGAACATATGGTAGATGATAAAAATTTCAACCATAGTTGCAGCGGAACGAGCAATCCATTAGAAGAGTCAAATAGACTATAAAGTCTATTATCTTCTCCATGTTAAAAATCCACCAACAATGTTTTATCCATGTAACATCACTCAACAGTTCCTTTCTACAATCATATGAATAACTCATAATCATAATTGTGACTCTAAATTTTTCTTCGCACCCAAGACGAAGAATATTTTTATCACTTGTCTTTACCTGAAACATCAAAGATCATGGTTATACCAAATCACAGTTCCTGTTCATAATCATACTAATAACTTCATCTTTGCGCTACAGCCAAAGATATTCAACAACAGTTCATCTTTGCACTACAGGCCAAAAATATTCATCAACAGACCATCTTTGCACTACAGGCCAAAGATATTCAACAACAGTTCATCTTTGCACTACGGGTCAAAGATATTCATCAACAATTCATATTTGCACTACAGGCCAAATATATTCATATCTCAAAGAAATATATAATCATTTCAGAATTTATATAAACAATAATTATAACCATGTTGATCAATTCACCTTTGCACTTAAGCTTAAGATATTCAATTATAAATTCAATGGTCATGATCATACCAGTCACAATTCAACTTTGCACTACAGGCCAAAGAGAACCCTAGTCATGATCATACCAATAATCTACCCATCTTTACACTCCAGTGAAAGAGAATTTTAACATCAGGGTTATAAAAATGTTATATATGATAATAAAATCAATATAATCAATACATAGTTTTAATCTCAAGAGTAATATTCATAACTCAACTATAATTTGGTTAGAAAAAGGAACCAAATTTATCGTGAATAGTAACTCGTGAATAGTAACTTATGAATAGTAACTCATGAATAGTAACCCCGACACAAAAAGGTAGAAATTCCACAATAAAATTCATACCAATATTTCGGTATAATGATATTGAAGAATAACATTTCTTAAGCTTATAAACAATTTATTTTAATTGTTTACACTTTACTAAATAATGTATTTAATCATCTTAAAATGCCAAACTCATAATATTTCATCATCAATAACCAAAAACCCTCATCAAAAATCTGCATATATCTCATATAGGATTCTCAAGCCATAAAATCCTATTTTCCAATTCTCTTACTTCACATAACATATTTAATTCATTTACTCATAACTAGACTATTTTCATGAAAAATACCAAATCAGTTCCAAAAATATTTCTTTTCTGAGATTTAGCATAATATAATCCCATAGTGAACATATATTTTTCTCAGAATTTTTAAAAGTCATTTACTATTTTTCATATGGCCAAAATAGCCGAATATTTAGACATTTATCAAAAATTGTACTTTTGTCCAAAAATTCTAAAATTTACAGAGTATACTCATGTTATATACATGTACTCTCAATAATAATTTCACCAATTTTGGAGTTAACCACAAGGAATTATAAGCGATTACTTTTAAAATAGTCTTTTCTTATAAAATTCACAACTCTTAATCTATACATCCAAAAATCACCATTTTTGGACACAATCAAAAAAACTCATCAAAATATCATTTCAAATTTTTCCAAAATTTTTGAAGGTCAGAAAAATTACGAAACTAAAAAACATAAAACCCTTAAAATCCCTTACTATCCCTTACCTCAAAATAGCAGTACTTCTGACCGGTATAAGGCTGAAGAAAACTTGCACTGATGAATAGAAACTCACAAAGTATCTAAATACTCACAAAATACACTCAATAATCTAGAGAGAGAAAGAGAGAAAGCTTATGTTTCTGGTGTGATTTTCAATTCTAACTTAGCCCTCTATTTATAGGAAAATTTTAGTAGGCTTGACCTGCAACCTGATGGCTTTACCTGCTACTATTTCCACCCACCACATTTGAAATATAATTCAGCACATTTCTTCACCAACCACAAGTGGGGTCCACCAATTCTAGAATTTTTCACCAAAATGATAAACT
Source organism: Panax notoginseng (assembly GCA_016801055.1). Taxonomy (NCBI): domain Eukaryota; kingdom Viridiplantae; phylum Streptophyta; class Magnoliopsida; order Apiales; family Araliaceae; genus Panax; species Panax notoginseng. The sequence goes on from CM029020.1 coordinate 189,079,513, forward strand.
CTGAAAATTCAACAATTTCTGAACCAGTCGTCTCGTAAAATTCATAATAAATCATAAGTTCATTTTTAACGGTTCAAAATTTGTGGACATATACTCAACTTATATATGTATAACATATCCAAAAATTACCACGATCCAACGGTCGGATTAAAAATTATAACCCTCGCAAAATATCTCAAAAACCTTAATTTGATTTTCAATACCTCCGTTCCGACAAAAATACAAATAAAACACCTCAACATTAACTCCTTCATTTTTAACCACAAAAATATATCCCTCATTTATATCTACATAAAATAAATATTTTCTTATCATTTGAATCAATAATTAATTATTCACAAATAATATTACAGAATCACATTTATGACAACCAAGCCGTTCCCAAGAAAGATGGGGCTTTCCGATAAGGATTTTTCCTTACTAGCGCGCAATTAGGTGACCAAACCTCTCCTTAGACAGAACTTTCTAGATATTGCCAATAATGTTATCTAATAATATTATTCAAATAATATGAATTATTGATCTGATAATGGAAAATACTATGCAGTGACAATTATTGAACAACAATAATATAAAATTTTAGCGTAGCAATTATTGAATCAATAAAATAAAATATTAAACAGTAATTACGGTAACAATTATTGAGTAGTGTCTTCTTACGTAAGAATCAATAATTTAAAAATACTGTGCAATACCGTGTGCTACTGTGTAATAACGCGTATTACTGTATTTTAACCACCGGGTATTCCAACAGTGTTAACGGTAACAACTACGCCGTTAATTATAAAAACTCAATTTTTATCGTTATCTTCATCCGACAGTTATTCTGTTATGGGGCCTACAAATAGCTGCGCCGTCGTACGAATATTTCCCGACAGAAAGAATATTTCACGACCAAACGAATATTCTCCGACAACAATGAATATTTTATAACCACTTGTGTATTTTGAAAAAAAAACTCATATATCACCCTTAAATTTAATATTTATCAATTTAACCATTTATTGAATAGTAATTATAAGAAAAATTGAATACTTTTATTTCATAAAATTCGGGGTCTTACATCTACCTTAAGTGGCTCTAGCTTTCGTAAAAACTCTGGCGGCCCCAACTCCTTGAATTGCTTAGTAGTGATCAGCCGTGAGTTGCCATTATTTCCACCTATATTTTGAATAGGAGTCTCTCTCGTTTGGTGTTGCATGAGTTGTAAAAAGCTCCTAAATATCCCATTGTTCATCATTTGGTCGGTGTTGTTGTTTACAGGAGGATTATTACCTTCTTGATGCACATTATCCTGGTTATTGGTTGGCGGTGTCTCAATGGTCGCATGTGCTCCATTACTTATCTCAAAATTTTCAGATGTCATTCTCAAATACTGCCACAAAATAAGGGTTAATTAAAGAAATTGACATGCCACATATTATCCCTATATTCTGACCAACCAAATTAAATAACAAATAAGCTTAGGTAGGACACATTAGCAAAGGATTACTCGTCTCTCCCCTCCTAGTTCTAACCTCAGATCTCCGCCAGAGATCATATCCCTAAGCTTTGATACCAACTGTGATGCCCCACAGAATAGGTCCACACAACCCATTCCGAGTCGCCAAATACATAGTACAGAATTCAAATACAAACTTCATTTATACAATTATCGTGCAAAAAACGACAACACATACGCTATGAGTTTTACTACAAATATTGTCTCGTAGACAATATCCAAATTCAAATAAAGTTCTCATTATAATTATTGTCACACTATTTTACAAAATAGTGAGGACAACTATAAGAACCATATTAGACCATTACTTCACTCTCCGACTAGTCCTAGCTACATTCTCGCCTCCTGAGAAGAAAAATAGAACCAAAAGGAAAAGGGTGAGATCAACTAGCTCAGTAAAGAATATTATGACTAAGATAATGTAGAAAAAATTATCCTTAGTCCTCAACAGAGAAAATATGATAGAATACAATAGATAACAAGTTTTAGATCAACAACTGCAGCGAAAATAGCAATCCATTAGAAGAATCAAGTAGAACATAATGTCTATTATCTTCTATGATTTAAAAGTTCAGCATCAATATTTTATCCATGTAACACCAATCAATAAATATTTCACATCAACGAATTATCCATGCACTTCAGGCCAAAGATATTCATTAGTATCACTAGTGGTCATGATCATGACAAATAACTGTCCATCTATGCACTACGGGCCAAAGAGAACTTTCACCACATCATTTGTCTATAACATTACATGTTATGATTATACCAATACAAAATTTTTAGTCATAATCATACCAATCAACAATCCATCTATGCACTACGGGCCAAAGACGACTTTTACCACAACATAAGCATGAGGATGATGGCAATGATATACGGAATTAATCAAGTGAGATCAAAGCTAAATATTATAGATTTATAATTTAATTTATCCAGCGTTCAAGAATGTCCAAATGGTCAACATGATAACTAATTATGGAGTAAAATTCAAAAATGATATTCATGTATCAAAGATAATTCGGTCAGAAAAGAAACTAATTTTGTCGTGAATAGTACCTGAATGAATAGTACCACGAGTGAATGGTACCCGAGTGAATAGTACATTGTGAATAGTATCCCGAGTGAATAGTACCTCGAATGAAAATATTGAAATTTAATAAGAAAGTTCAGACCAATATTCCAATGAAACGATACTAGATGAAGCGCAAAACTCAAGGATATTCCACTAATTTTAGAGATTATATAAGCAATACTTACCATAGTAAGTTTAGATTTAGGAATATAAAAAGAAATAATATACGACACTGCAAATGAATTTTCACCTGTTATGCGTTAATCCGCGTAGACAGATCTTTTTCACAAATAAAGAATGAGTACGAAGGGTTATTCACCATGCATGTGATAATCCGCGTAGACAGGTTACTCCCGCAGATTAAAAAAGAATGAATATGAAAAATAATATCCCTTACAATACGAAAGAAATAATACCCCTTACTTTAGTAGAAGATTGGATACTGCAATAGTAAAGTAGCAGAATACTCTTCTTCTTTCTCAATATAGTTTCTCTCTCTATAGTTTCTCTTGTGAGTCTTAGTGAATTGGTGAGAATGAAAGAAGAAATAAGCTTCTATTTATAGGAGAATAGACTAAATAGTAACTGATTCATGGACGGTCCAGATTGATTTAATATTAAAACGGACGATCCATATTGATTTACTATTAAAACCACAACCGACGGTCCGTATTGATTTACTATTAAAACCACAACCGACGTTCTAAAAAATTAGTACATCTCCCCATGGAATAATAAGTCAAACTTACAACAAACGCCTCATGAAAACCCCTCTATTTATATCCAAAAATTGAATAAATATGTATCACAAATCACTTATCTTTAATAAACATATTTTTAATTTTTTAACAATTATTCATCATTAATATTATAACTCACAATATTGACAACCAGATCATTTCCAGGAAAGAGAGGGCTTTCCGATAAGGATTTCTCCTTTTTGGCGCGTAATTAAATAACCTAACCCTTTTTCTCGATAGAACTTTCTAGACATTGTCAATAATATAAATAATAATATGAATAATTGTGTTGTCTCAATTTTTAATTTAATAATATAAAATATTATGCAAATGATATTGTGCCAATAATTGAATCAATAATATGATATACTATGCAGCAACTGCTGTTGCAATAATTGAATAAAATTGAGTGACTTCTTACGTAAGCATCAATAATCGAAGATATTATGCAATACCGTGTACTACTGTGCAATAACGCGTATTACTGTTCTTTTATCACCGGTATTTTAACAGTTAACGGTAAAAGTTTTGTCGTTATTTTTATAAAAAAAATTATTTATGTTGCTTTCTATATCCGTCAGTCATTCCGTTGTGGGGGTCCACCATTGATTGTGTCGTCGTACGAATATTCCCCGACAAAAAGAATTTTTTCCGACATAACGAATATTTTATGACAACTTGCTTATTTTATAAAATTTTCGCATATCACCCTTAACTTTAATCTTTTATCAATTTAACCATTTACTAAATAGAATAATAATTATAAAAAAATTGAATACTTTTATTTCATAAAATTCGGGGTCTTACAAAATAGTTTAGTATCATTTTTTTGGCTGAATGAAGTTTTTTTTAATACAATATTAACTATTATATTAAGTAATATTAAATAAATTTACAAAAAATTTAAATTTTTTTAGAGAGGTAAAATAATAAAAATATGTTATTCAGATGTTTCAGACATGTCAATTATCAAGTAACTTTTTTTATTCAAATTCATATTCAGCTCATTCAGATTTAAATATTATCAAACACCCCCTAATGGGTTGTTTGTTTACATCTGAACAGGTCTGAATGAGTCTGAATCTGACCAAATAAGTCATTAAGACCATTTGTTTTATAGTTTTTAAATTTAAAATGTTTCTGAATGTGTTTGAATGATTCATCTAGAAAAATTGTAGCTGAGTCAGTAAGTGGTGTTGAATTATATTTTTACCTACTTACCCTCATAGACAATTAAAAATAACATTAAATATCCATCTTTTTTTACTATTGTAAACAAGTTTAATTATTTACAAGTTATTTTTTGATTTTTTTTTTAACAAATTGGTCAATAACCAATTTAATGTTGTTATAGTCATTTGTTTTGGTTTTATGGAACTGATTGAATGTAATTTTTTTTGTTTATTCTTAAAATTATATTACTAATAGTATTATTCATCAAAAATTGTTCACAAGTTTATATTTTTTTTAGATAACACTGTTTATTTATATTTACATAATAAATTTGTTCATAATAGTCCAAAAAAATTAAAATAGTGAAATACTCATATCTAGATGTTTTAAACGGATAATTATCAAATACATCATTTCATTCTATATTTAGAGCTTCTATTTCTTTCAGCTCATTCAAATCTCTTATACATTCATAACTTTTCATTCAATTTTATCAAAAGTACCTAAATCGTTAATTGTTAGGTTTACTATTTACTTGCCGGTTGTTATCTTGTAATCTCTTTTTAAAGAGAAGTTTAGTAAGATTAGAATAAATAAATGCGTAAATTTCAAATTTCACATACAAAAATGGTGAGATCTTAATAATTCAAAATTTTATTATTTAAGTAAATATTTAATAATTTAATAACTATAAATATTATATTAAAATTCTAATTATTATATTTTTCTAGTTATTATTATGTAGTATTGAACTACATAATATCCTCAAATTTTTGAATTTTATTTTAATATATTATGCCAATGCTACTAATTACTCTCTCCGTCCCAGGATAAAAGTCCTTATTACTATTTTGGATTGTCCCATGTTAAATGTCCACTTTCCTTTAATAACCAAACTTTTACATATTTTTTCCTATTATGCCCGTAGCATTAAATATTTCATACTTTTCTTATTCTAATTCTCTCTCCATATTTAATGACATTATTATGGATAATTTTGTCATTTTATTCCTCTTCTTAATATGCGTAAAAAGTCCACCGGGACTTTTATCCTGGGACGGAGGGAGTAATAACTTACTATTTTAAAAAAAAAAAAAAATACAAATATTTAGTAGGAGTATCTTATAAATTTTGCAAGGGCTATATGTATATACACGGCTGTGTAGTTGCTTATTACGAGAGTTTTTTTGGGCTATGACGACGGGTGACCAGAATAGCTATAGTGACGGGTTACCCGTCACTATAGTCCAAAAAAACTGTCGCCATAGGTGAACACAGATGTGTATATATATTTCCCAATTTGCAATGAGTCCTTCTACATGAACATGTTTATTGGACATGAATATTGGACATTTTCAAATATTTTTTTTTTACTTGAAACTCTCAAAAAATGTTTAGTATTTATTCTAATTAGAATTTTTACAAACTATAGTGTTTTAGATATAATTTAGATACATATACAAGAACATGGTTATACAGTCATAAAAATTCATGTTAAAATAAATATTATATATTATTTGGAAGTCACAAGCAAAAAAATAAAAATAAAACAAATTAAAAATATCCAATATTCCGGTCCAATTTTCCGGTGTGCCAAGATGCATCCATGATGTTTAAATTGAAGGGAGATAAATGTAATTTAACCCTAAATTTCCCAATCCCCAAGTATACGAAAGCGTTAAACACAGTTTCTATCCATTCAACTTCCCTCTTTCAGAATTTTCAAATTTTCAAAAACCCCAAAATCTTATCTATATCAATAATCAAACTTCTCTTTTTGAACCCTACAGAAAAAATGGAAATTGTCTCAGGTTTGATCACTTCTTGTTCAAAAGATCATCAGAAAATCTATCAACAATGGTTCAATTTTGCCGATTCAGGTATGTTGCTCATTCTCCCTCATCAAGTTACACTCAATTTGTTTCTCTATCTGGATCTTTATAAATTATAAACAAGTTTTCCTCTGTCTAGATGGTGATGGCCGTCTTACTGGAAATGATGCCGCACAGTTCTTCTCTATGTCGAATTTGTCTCGGGCTGAACTCAAACAGGTAAAGTTAAGTTTTGATTTTTCTTTTTTAGTTTGATTTAGTTTGGTTGGTCGATTAATGTTTTATATGGATTTTGCTAGTTTTGTTGTGAATATGAAGTTACAGTTTTACTTGAGAATCCATTGATAATTTTTTGGTTTTGATTGTGCCATGTGTATGTTTAATTAATCCAAGTTTCTTAGAGATTATATGTATTATATATTGATTTTGTTTTTTTTTGGATTTATTTTGTTTGGGTATTTGTTCATATCTTGGGGGTATTTTAATGAGGTGTGATAAATGTGAATTGGTTTTTAAAGAATGGTATGAAATTCTCAGTAAGGTTGCAATTTATTTTATTGAATTTTTAACCCGTAATCTTTATGGATTATAAACTCTGCATCATTCAGTTTTTGCAATTTGTGAAATATAGCAGGTGGGTTGTTGTTTAATTAACTCATATGAGTAGTATACTTTAATATAAACTTTAATTTACATTTCAATGACATTCTTGTGTTATCTGCAACTATGAGTAGTTTCATTTTTTAGACATTTAACATACAAATGTTATGTGCTAGAAACTCGGAGTACTGGCTCTTTGGATGGTTTTGTGGGTTTTATTTTGTTCGGGATTGCACCTTTTTGTGTGTAAATTTCTCTATTTTTTTAAGTGAATGCTTTTTGTTTTGTCGAAGGTTTGGGCAATTGCAGATTCCAAGCGACAAGGTTTTTTAGGTTTCCAAGAGTTCGTCACTGCAGTGCAGGTAAGATCTGAAAGTTTTTTTCTGGCATATTATACAAGTAAATTTTGTTATCTAATCTAGTCACACTCTTGCAATGATAGTTGTTATCTTTGGCACAAGCAGGACATGAACTAAGTCCAGATTTCCTTAAAACTACAGGCAAGTAGAGTTATATGTATCAGTTGCACTTTTTCATGTTGTGTTTTAGCATGTGATGAGCATTTAGGATTGCATATGGAACACACCTTTCAGTTTATTACTTATATATGTATTGTTACTTGCAATGCTAAAAAGAAGGAATCATATGATGTGCTGTGATCTTTTCACTTTCTTAAAATTACTAGTATAACCTTGGGTCACACATAAAATTTTCGGCCTCAAATTCTTGAGCTTGTACTTTGAAATTATCTAATACGAGGTTTTAAGACTTTAAGCTACTCACCATAAACCTCAAGACTATTATATCTTTTTGAAGTAATTTTACACTGAAAAGTGTAAACTAATAGATTTGCCATTAGTTATAGATGAGTCTTATTACAACAATTTGGTGTCATTTTTAAGCACTTTCTAATTTAGTACTTCAATGCTAAACTAAAGTTGATGCACTTTTTTTCACATAGTTGACATCGACACTATAAATCCTCCGTTGATGGAAGGCTTGGATTCTTTATTAGCGGTAAGTAGTCATAACCTCTACCCTTTTACAATTACATTTCTATGTGAAACTGAAATTTCATAGGTTTTTCTTTCTTTGTTTTTTTCTTGTAGAAGAAGAAGGTTTCAACAACCAATGGTGAATTCGAAACAAATGGTCTGTTCAGTTCTTATCTTTTAGTCTGAAATTATTATTTGTTGATCCATTTTTGATTAAGTTGATACTTTGGATATATTGTAGGAATTACGAAATTGCAACCGTCTCAATCAATTAATCTGTTCACTCCGAAATCTAGTAAGAAGGTAAGATTATGTGTCCTTTGAGTATGAGAATCAACTTAGTTGGTTGACCCACAGTGGCTATACCTTTTCATTGATCCCCAATTAACGTTTTTTTTCCACTATTGAAAATCACTTGCATTTTTTATGTATTTGTCAAATTTGTGTTGTAATTTTTCCACATGACTTGTCAAGCTAAATATTTTACGGTGCATATTGACGTGGCTAATTTGTTAATATGCTTTCATTGCTCCAACTCATTTTAACTGTATGTCTTTAGGATCTTTAATAAAAAATAAAGACTCTGATTCCCTTTCCTGATATGTTCTTTCCTTCTAATCTTTATTTTCGGCCAGAGGCCCCAAACATCTCTAAATGCAGTTACTTCAATAACTGATGGCTTGAAAAGATTGTACATTGAAAAGTTAAAGCCTTTGGAAGTGGCTTACCGTTTCAATGATTTTGCATTTCCCTTATTGGTGAGTAGACCGGAAAATAGAAATATTTTGAGTTTGTGTTGGGCATGAAGTTTTCATGAATCTTTATATATTGTTATCTGATGTGTCTATGTGCAGACAAATAGTGATTTTGATGCTAAACCCATGGTTATGCTCTTGGGTCAGTACTCAACTGGGAAAACAACATTTCTTAAACATTTGCTCAAATGCAACTACCCAGGTCAGTTAGGCTGTACATTTCTTGAGACTTCCTGTTTTGCATATAATACTAATTTACAATAGTGCTACAATCTTACAATATCTACTCTTAACATTTTAATTTTTTGGGTGCAGGAGCTCACATTGGACCAGAGCCAACTACTGATCGTTTTGTCGTTGTTATGGTAATATGTCTAATGAGACTTTGTCTACCTTAATTATGGAAATGAGAAAAAGAATTCACCTAAATTGTCTATTTCATATTTATGTTATAATTTTCTTATAATGGATTTACTAGTTATTGTCGTCAATCAGAGTGTTTTTTCTTTTAGCTATTTCTTATTGTTAGTTTAATTTGATATACCATGCAATCTGATATTTCACTTGTCGTAATCTTGTACTCAGTCTGGACCTGATGAGAGGAGTATACCTGGGAACACAATAGCTGTTCATGCTGATATGCCATTTAGTGGTCTGACAACTTTTGGTGGAGCATTTTTATCAAAATTTGAGTGTTCCCAAATGCCACATAATGTAAGCTATGAACATTTATATGTACATTTGTTTCATTTAGGAATGGTTACAGTACTTTTCTCTCTTAAACAAGTAAGTAATTTCTTTCTCATCAATCTGTAGCTTCTAGAACATATTACATTTGTGGATTCTCCCGGGGTTCTATCAGGAGAGAAGCAACGGACAGAACGAAGTTATGACTTTACGGGTGTAATATCGTGGTTTGCTGCAAAATGTGATCTTGTTCTCCTTCTCTTTGACCCTCATAAACTTGATATAAGTGATGAATTCAAGCGTGTGATTGCATCTCTACGTGGTCATGATGACAAGATACGCGTAATCCTTAACAAAGCAGACCAAGTTGATACACAACAAGTATGATTTGTATCGAGTATTGAACAAATATTTTCATTTTAACTAATGACCATTTTTGTAGATGCATTTGAAGTACATGCTAACTGTTTATCTTAATCATAGCTTATGAGAGTCTACGGTGCCTTAATGTGGTCACTTGGAAAAGTTTTAAACACTCCGGAGGTTGCACGCGTTTATGTTGGGTATGTTCTTTTCATTTGTAATTAAGATGTACTTGTGGTAATTGTTAGAGAGAATGACTTTTGGAAATGAATTAGTTATTTCATACAGTAGCATAAATGAAAGTCTTTTGCATTTACATATCATTTATATTTCGTGTGACAGCATAAATGAATGTCTTTTGGAAGTGTCATATTTATTTTGTATCATTGAATAATTGTGGTCTAAGTATGTCATATGTATGTACTTTCCTAGTGTTTGGCTGCTATAAGAAACTTTCAAGATAATATTGTTGGGTCTTACTTATTTCACATATATGTGTACCTTTTCAAATTGTTTGTTTTTTTTTCCATTAATAGGTTGGTTTGGATAGCTTGATATCCAGTATCCAAATGTTGGTTTAAGACATCTATAAACATGATATTAGATTATGGATTTTCATGGATTTTGCAGCTCGTTCAATGACAAGCCAGTAGAGGAAGCAGCTGTTGGTCCTATAGGAAAGGAACTTTTTGAGAAAGAACAAGATGACCTCCTTGTAGACTTGATGGACATTCCAAAGAAGGCCTGTGATCGTCGAGTATGTTCATTCCATATTATGTGCCTTGGTTTATTTATAATGCTAGTTAAATGAAAATCTAATAGTATTGGTTTTACAGATCAATGAATTTGTTAAACGTGCCAGAGCTGCAAAGATTCATGCCTACATCATTAGCCAATTGAAAAAGGAGATGCCTGCAATGATGGGTAAAGCAAAAACTCAACAGCGGCTAATAGATAATCTTCAAGATGTATTTGCAAAGGTCAAACTCTATCTATATCACATGTTTTGTGCCTGTGAAATGTGAATGATGAATGTGCGTCCTGTTTACTAATCTTGATTTCATTTTCTCTAAACACAGGTCCAGAGGGAATTCCATCTACCGGCAGGCGATTTTCCAGATGTGGAGCACTTTAGGAAGGTTCTCAGCACTTACAGTATCGATAAATTCGAGAAATTGAAGCCTAAAATGATTCAAGCGGTGGATGACATGCTTGGTTACGACATCCCACAGCTCCTGACAAATTTCAGAAATCCCTACGAGTAAGATTTTGCTTTGAATCATGGAATTTGAAAGAATGTGGTATATTTGCTGCTACTACTTATCATAGCATGCTTGTGTATATTACAGATTTAAGTTTTTGGATTATAAGTGAGACATTTTGTGATATTTATGTTGCTTTTCTGAAAATATTATACGGCTTTTACCTCCCTCTTTTAAGTTATATAATTATTAATTTGAGCATTTTACATAACTTTTCTTCTGTAAATGATGGTGTTTAAGCCATTTCCATGAGAGAATAACACTTGTGTTGTAAAACTTGGTACTGGTTGTGACTTGTGAGCATCTCAAAAAGTAAATTATTTTAAGTTTACAATTGTTGGTACCATTATACAGTTGAAAAATAGAGTTATAGAAGTCAATTTTTGTAACCATTTTTTGTACATTTAGCATTAGTCATTTAGAGCTTTTAACATAAATTTTTGAGCTGTAAATGAAGGTGTTTAAACCACCCCTGAGAGAATGACAGTTGTGAACTTCTCAAAAAAGTAACTTAGCAGAAGTTATTTACAATGATACCAAACAAGTAAATATAGGTGATATTTAAAATTGCAAGTACTTGACATTGGACACCTTTCTGACATTACATGGCACATTCCACAAAAAATGGCCTTATTTTATTTTTTTTATAGCCAATTTGCAAATTTTAAAACTCAAAGTCAAAATTGATTTGATTCATTTAATAACTATTGTTATAATTACATAAAAACTATTGCCAAGTACAAATTAGATGTCTTGAAATTAAAATTAATTCACTTCACATTTTAAATATGTTAGTTTTTACAAAATAATTAAGAATAAAGTCAAATGAAACCCTTCATAATTTAGATAGAACGGACTAAGGTAGTGATATATATGAATCACTTAGCCGAATATAGTTAGATTGTAACATTTTAACATAAATGTGATTTAAAGGTTTAAATATACTAACAAGAACGTAAGATAAACTCTTAAATTTACAAGGAATAATGAATTGACAATAGAACAAAGAGATAATAATATTAATTGATAAAACGTTCTATGTAAATAAACCCTAACACATTTATTGTACTAAACTACTTTCCTATTACTAATTGAAAAAGAAAAATAATTAAAACCTAAAATAAAAAAATTTATTAAAAATAAAGCCAAAAACATAAATGGGCTAAATATAAATTTAGCTACTAAATCTTCTTAACGAATAAATAAAAATATATCAAATAAATTAAAGTTCCATAAATATTAAAATATATGGAAATCAATATTTTTCTCGTTATTTTTCATCGTATCAATCTCCACTTTTTAGAAAAAAAATTCATCCTCGAATTTTAAAACAAAAGAATATCAAGTAACAAGAGCGAATCTTCAATATCCGCGGGATCAAAACTTTATGACTTTTCTTCTCAATAGATAATCTTGAAAATAAGTGAGAAAACACCAACATCTTGCAATTAACCTACATGACAAATAAATTTTTAGGAATAACAAAAGCAAAAATTTCGATGTCTTTGAATAACTGCACATGAACAAATTATGAACCAATGGTATTTGTTGTAGTATCCTCATTCACAAATTTTTCAATACTCGCGTCAATACCATGTGACTCAACAAAGACTTGTGATTCTTCAACCGTATTACCTTCAATCTCGGGTTTTATTTCCTCCAAAACAATATGTTAGTACAATGTATATCTTTAGATTTGATGATGATATGTGAAATTAATGTATGTTTGTAATCAATAGCTTTTGTATAGTCCTTAAAATGAAATTGATGTAAAAGGACTTAGTTTAGATATCAAACTTGTTAGGTTGATCAATTTCGCAGGGTGAACCTGGTGTATAGATATTAAGTTTGAAGTTGATAGTAAAGCAAGTAGTTGACTATCGTAGAGTTAACTGATCATATTTTTGATCGTAGAACTACAACTGCCAGTACTCTAAGTTTGTAGAGTTGGCAAGTCAAACCTCAGAGTTCATAAAGTACAAGCAATGATGGAAGAATCAAAGCAAAGCTGGAGATCATGAAGCTACAAAGAGATGATGAAGACTTAATCTTTAAAGACTAAATAGAAGCATTATAGACTGCACTGAAGTTAAGTGTAAAACGTAGAGTCTGCCTAGCTAGATACTCTACGACTGGACACTCAACTCTACTATTAGGAAAATCGTAGAGCGCATCAGCTCTGACATAGTCTGACAAAGCCGATCTTCGTAGAGTGACAAGGTAGTTTGTTAAAACTTTTGAGGCTAAGGAGAATGACAGTTGAAAATGTGTCTACCAACTATATTGATGAAAAGACAGCACCCACGTGCGTGTCTCTATAGCAGTCAGTACTGTGAAAGGACATGTCATAGTCAAAAGCTGACACACCTTTCCTCTAAAGTCAACAATTAGAGATCTACAATTGTTTAAATATTAATGGAGTAACAATAAATTCCAAACGGGAAGATTTTGGGGAAGATTTTGAGGAAGATCTATAAAAGGCAAGCAAATTCAAACAAACAAAAAACAAGAACAAACAATCAAAAAGTGAAATTGTTACCATTTCAAAAAGGCTTTTACTCTACGATTTTGAACATCTTATTCTGTTGCTAAGTCATAATTGTTCTTCATGAACAGATCGTGGTAATCATCCATCCTTAGTGGATTACACCTACTCAAGGAGTAAATGAGTGGATTAGGAGATCTTTGTGCTTCGAAGCACTTCAAATATCTCGTATCATTTACTTTCAACATTTACTTTCCTGTTGTATTATTTTAAATACTCTACGATTTAGTCTGTGACTTAGTTCCACATTTGATTGCTAAATTTAGAGTTATTATTTCTCTATAATCTTTGAAGCTAAACTATCATTCTGTTATATAAGACTATCTAATTAACTTGTTTAATTGTAAGTTGGTAATAACTCTTTAAAAGAATTTTTTTTAAAAGATCTATTCAACACCCCTTCTAGATCTCTCAGTGCCTTGGGGAATAACAAGTTGTATCAAAGCTACGTTCTCTTGAACAAAGCTTAATCGCTTGAGTAGATCCATGCCATTAAACAAAACCAGTATGAGCTTAGCGATGGAAACAAGCCACCTCTGTACAATAAATATAAATTCACTAATTGTAAAGTGTGTATACAGACTTATATGGATGCAATAGATGAAGAGCTATTCGATGCAGTGATCAATGTCCCCTATATTCCTACAAAGCTCGTACCAACAACTGATGATCCGAATAAAGTAGTTGCCAAGCAAATGGCATAATGGACCAACATCGAGAAGAAGTTGAAGTAACTTGAGAAGAGAGCTAAGAACATCATGTTCATAGCCTTAGAAGACGAGCTGTTCGAGAATGTAGTCAACTGTAAGATTGCAAAGGAGGTGTGGGAAGGTCTCCTAGTAATGCATGAAAGGACTGAGGAAGTAAGGGAGAATAAGCAATCTCTCATCACCCAACAATATGAAATGTTTTCCTACACTCCCGGTGAAACCATAACTGCAACATACGAGAGGTTCAATATTTTGCTCAACTTCCTCAGAGCATTTGGGAAAGTTTATCCTCATAAGGACCTCAATATCAAGTTTATGAGAGCATTGCCAAACAAGTAGGATGCAAAGACCATTGCGATTAGAGATTTCAAAAATTTGCACGAGATGACTGTGCATAAGCTCTATTATAATCTTCTTACTTATGAGTTGGAGTTGAATCAAAGGGTAGAGGCTACTTTAGAATCCAGAAGGAAAGAAAGAAGAGCAACTGTCAAAGCTGTAGAGGCACCCTAGTGGAAGATGAATCTGATGATGATGAAGATGATGAAGATATTGCTCTTCTTGCCAGAAAGCTAAGAAAGTTCATGAGAAAGGGCAATAGTAGCAATCTCAGAAGATACAACAACAACCGAGATCCTTCAAAAGACATGTGCTACAATTTTAAAAAGCCAGGTCACTATATTGCTGACTGCAACAAGTCTCTGAGAGAAGAATTTAAGAAAGATAAGAAGAAGAAAGAGTTTGCTCTGAAGAAAGATTTTAGAGGATATAAAATGTAACATAGGAAAAACAAAGGTCTAGTAGTAGAAGGCTCATGGAGTGGCTCTGACAATGATTCAAATCTAGAGTCCAGTGATGATGAAGGACCCCAGATGGCCAATCGTTGTCTCATGGCCATAGAAGCTCAAGCAGATAACACTACTGATAATCTAGAAGTTGATATCAATGAGGTATTTGATTTCAATTCCCTCGATGTAGATATCAATGATCTTAGAATTTCCTTGCATGATATTACATCTGCTTCATATATATATAAAGTGGTTCAGGGTTCTATCAAGGGACCATCTTCTTTTTCAAAAGGAGAAAGAGAAAGTACAAGTTGAGATGGAAACAACTCTACAAACTACTAGCTCTCTCACTAAGCTTGAGGCTGAAAATAAAAACTTGAGAAAGATAACTAAATAATCGGCACAAAGAGAATCAACTTTAGTTTCTAAGATTGAGGAACTGGAGAAGACTATCTCTACATGGAACAAGTCTTCTTCATCAATAAACTCCTTGATCACAAGTCAAAGATCTGTCTCAGACCTATCAAGATTAGAATTTGGGGATTCATCCTCTGATCGTAGAGTGGAAACATTGTTGGAGACTAACAATAACAATGCTTCTACTCCACATACAAGTATTGTGTTTGTGAAATCAACAGAGGTTGTCGAGCCCAGTAGTCCATGCTATACAATCTCTGTTGATCAAGTTGTGACTCTGAGAACAACAAATCCCACACTAGTATGAGATTCAAGAAACCACAAGGTAAAGCTTACACTACCTTCAAGCCTCGAAAGGTTGTAGAGTCAGGTTGCATTCACTCTACGAACTAACTAGGCAAGAATCGTATAGTTAACTTTCACCCTATAAATTCTCAGAATAGTAGAATAGTGTAGAAGTAGAGAGAGTTCGAGCCGAGAAGAAAGAAAATGGGTTTCTATCGTCCACACGTGTCCTTTAAGAGAAGGAATCCATACACATACAAGCATGCATCATATTAAATGCTATAACTGCTATGAATACAGTCATTTCAGCTATATGTTATTTCAATGATTATTCTGTGTATGAAAGACCTAGAATTAAGCAGGCCCCGGGTCCCTTAAGAGAACTAACAAATCATGACCTAAGAAAATTTAGGTACCAAAATAAAGCTTAAATTTTCTTGCAGGATAGAAGTTCCACTAGTTCAACATAATATCTCAATAGTGGATGCTCATGGTATATGACTAGCAACAAAGCTCTCCTATCGAACTTTAAAGAAAAAGATAGTTCTGGAGTTGTCTTTGGAGATAATAATTGTGGAAAGAAAAGAGGATATGACTTAATAGGAAATTGTGCAGTTTCTTTCAGTAAGGTGGCATTTGTTGAAAGCTTGAAGCACAATTTCCTGAACATCAGTCAATTATGTGAAAAAGGGCACCAAGTAATCTTCCTCAATAACAAATGCCAAGTTAGAGATCTAGAATCAAATTCTCTAAAGCTAATCAGAACTAGAGAAGGCAATGTATATATGGTGAATCTAGCTAAGTTGAGTTCAATAAAGACTGCCTGCTTCTTTGCTAAAGCTTCAAAAGATGTCAACTAGTTATGATATAGAAGACTGTCTCACTTGAACTTTAGAAATATGTCAAAGTTTTCCCTTAATTAAAGATCTAGTTTTAGGTTTACTCAAGCTAAACTTTGTCAATAAAAAGCTTTACAGAGCTTGTTAGCTGGGGAAGCAAACTAAAGTCTCATTCAAGAATAAGACAGTCAACTCCAATGATAGGCCTCTACAACTACCTCATATGGAACTTTTTGGGCCTATTCCGTCTTGGAGGAAGAAATTACTCATTATTTATAGTGGATGACTACACTAGATTCATATGAGTATTTTTTCTAAGCTCTAAGGATGAAACTAGCTCTCAGTTGATCAAGAACTCTCAGTTGATTAAGCTTTTCAATTTGGTTGAGAATGAGAAGGGCGAGAAGATCAAGGCTACAAGGAGTGATCATGGTAGAGAGTTTGATTTCTCAGAGGTACACAAGTTCTATGATGATAATGATATTCATTATAACTTTTCAGTTTTAAGAACTCCTCAGCAGAATGGAGTAGCTGAAAGGAAGAATATAACTCTTATAGAGGCATGAAGAACTCTTCTAACCGCAATAATACTACCTGAGTATTTCTGGGTTGAAGCTGTTAACACCGCCTACTAAATTTAGAATCAATTACTCATTCACTCCACCTTCAAGAAGACACCTTACGAATTGTGGAGAGGAAGCAAACCCAACATTGGTTACTTTCATGTCTTTGGTTGTGCGTGCTACATCCTCAACAACAACAAGAGATATCTGACCAAGTTTCAACCCAAGTTTGACGTACGAATTTTCCTTGGATACTCTGTGGATGGTAAGGCTTACATAGTGTTCAATAAGAAATTGTTGAGCGTTGAAATATCAATTCATGTCACGTTTGATGAATCTGATACTGATAATGGGGAACCAAGAAAAGATGTAACTTCGATGAAATCGTAGAACAAGACCAAGTAGGTGTAGAGCAGAAGAACCCTACGATCAAAGATCTAGTGATCGTAGATTCAGTAATTTTTGAGATGAGAACTCTACAAATTGAAGACTCTCATGGACCAAAACAAGATCTTAAAGAACTCAGACAGGAAGTCACAATGACTGATGTTTCAACGGAAGCAGATGGGCGGAAAATCACTCTCAAAACCTGATTATTAGAGATCCCAATGCATAAGTCAGAACTAGGTTTGCAACTCAAAATGAATGCTTTTTTTGCAACTCAAAATGAATGCTTTTTTCCTAAGTTTTATTTCTAAAATGGAGTCGAAGAAGATTGATTAAGCTTTAAAATATTCAAGCTGGATTGAAGCCATACATGAAGAGTTGAACCAATTTGAAAGAAGCAAAGTATGAAGATTAGTTCCAAGACCTAGAGATTATCCAGATGTCAGCACCAAATGGGTATTCAGGAATAAGATAGATGAAGATGGAGTGATCGCATTGAACAAGGAAAAGTTGGTGGCCAAAGGGTATTCTTAAAAAGAAGGAATCGATTATGATGAAACATTTGTACCTATAGCAAGACTTTAAGACATCAGTATCTTCCTTGCATATGTTGCATACATGAAGTTCAAAGTATTCCAAATGGATGTCAAGAGCGCTTCCCTCAATGGAGAACTTCAACAAGAGGTTAATGTTGAAAAACCTCCAGGTTTTGTCAATCCTACTAATTCTAATTATGTCTATAGATTAGATAAAACATTATATGGACTGAAACAGGCACCTAGGGCATGATATGAAACACTAACTAATTTTCTTATTAAAAAAGGGTTCACTAGAGGTAAAGTAGACACAACATTATTTCTTAGGAAGCATAATGATAAAATATTGTTAACACAAATTTATGTAGATGATATTATATTTAGTTTTACTGATGAAAAGTTATGTGAGAGATTTGCTAAGCTTATGCAGAAAAAATTTAAGATGAGCATGATGGGAGAGTTAAACTACTTTCTTGGAGTATAAGTGAAGCAGACTGATGAAGGCATATTCATCAACCAAACCAAGTACATCAAAGATTTACTCCAAAAATATGGCATGGAATTAACTATCCAATGTAGACACCCATAATTTATGCATCTTTCTTCTGACAATGGCATGAAAAAACGTCATTTCACTCCGAGGCCAAGATGTCCAAGCGAAGATAACGACACTCAAAACAAGTATTCGAAGCTCCCACGACGACCTCTGAGCAACAGAGTGTAGACACTCGAAAATTTTCATTCTTGTTACTAACCATGCAGGCGGGCAGAATCATCTTTTATCTTCCAAAGATAACCCTGGAATTCAAAATCATCAAATCAAACACCGACAACAGCACCGGGATATCATCAAACCAGAACCCCGACAACAACACCAGGAAATCATCAAACCACAACCTTGACAATAGCACCGAGATATTATCAATTCAATCCCCAGAAACAACCCTGAGGAAAAACAAAATCAGTTGTGATCAAACCTCAGAGACAGCCCTGAAAGACAACCAAAAGCCCCGTCAATCCTGGAGACAACCCCTGGAAGGGAAAAACGGTCATTTTGACAAGTCAATTTCAACAAACATAAAACAGCTGCAAATAGGGTCACAAAGATCCATTGCAGTATTTTCGAGCCCAAACTACACAAAATTGCTCAACAGATTGCCTACGAAACCCGAAGATGCTATTCTGGTCATGGACCAATCTTCCCGGATTCAAAAAAAGGCTAGCCCTATGTCATTGTGTAGCTCTCGGAGAGAGATTTCCAGAATGGTATGGCACATCTCCATCAGATTCCCGGATTGCAAGTTATAAGCGTTTCAGCGGACTGCACGTCGATCGAGTTGCACGTACTTTGAGGCGATGGGACCCACTGGGCCCTTCAACAGGTGTACCAATAGAAGCTGCAGGTCTATATGCGGAAGGCATGTCTTTAAATACAAGTTGCCCAGCAGCTTGTAGAAGAGAAGAAGAAATAAAAAGAAAAAAAGAGAGAAAGAGAGAAAAAGGAAAGAGATTTCGCCAAAAATCCCTTGAATATTGCTTTCAAACCTGTAAACCTCACTTGTAAGCTAGTATATGCATATCAAGTTTTAACGGGTGGAAATCAAGTCTAAGGGCGTTTAAAGCCGTTCGATAGCCCTTCTCGTGCAAGGCTATAAGATTTCTTCAAGTTTTCATTTTTTTTCTCGTTTATACATATATATAACTAATATAGGGTTAAATGCAAAGTCGACCACTGAACTTTTCTGATATTTGGGTACTTTTCTGATATTTGGGTATTGAGCCCCTTTCTTCCGTCAACGCAAACTGAGCCCCTTTCTATTCAAAAATTTGGACTTTGAACCCTCAGGCGCCACATGTATGTTGACCTGCTGACGTGGCATGTCTGACGTGGTATTTAATATTGTAATTTGACATGTGTCAGCTGTTGACCACGTCTTTTGAATTTTTCCCAAAAATTATATTTCCTTAGATTTGAACTCGCAACCTCTTGCTTGGAATTCTAATCATCTGACCGCTAGAGCACCACAAATCATCTGTTAATATCTTGTAAGGATTAATATTTATATCAAAACCTAAAATTTCCCCCATATATTTATTTCTTCTCCTTCACTACATACCATAACTAATTGCGTGATGATAATAATAATAATAATAATAATATTAATAATAATAATAATAACAATAATAATAGTACTAATAACAATAATAACAATAATAATAATAATAATAATAATAAAAAATAAAAATAAAAATAAAAATAAAAATAAAAATAAAAATAAAAATAATAAAATAGTAATAATAAAAACAAAAATAAAATAAAATAAAATAATAGTAATAATAATAATAATAATAATAATAATAATAATAATAATAATAATAATAATAATAATAATAATTACTGTAACTTATAACAAGTCATGCCATTTATTGGAAATTGATACAAAGATAATATGTTTGAGAATCAAAAGACTTATTCTCTTCCACTTTATGATGTTTTTCCTTGGCAACCAAGCATGAAAAAATAGTTAGTTCAATTGGATTTTCTCCTAATTTGTTTCAAAGATTATAATGCTTTGATACGCGCCATTTATTATTATTATTATTATTATTATTATTATTATTATTATTATTATAGTACTAATAATAATAATAATAATAATCATAATAATAATAATCATAATAATAACAATCATAATAATAAACGTTAATACAGGAAATACTCTTGTAACTCTTAATGAGATGATTGAGGTCAGTGGATTTTGAGCAATCATTTGGGTAGAAACTCTGCTGCTGAGATTTTGTTAGATTCTTCAGCTGGGGACAAAAACTACTTAGACTCATATTTATACAACGGAGATGGCCAAGAGTATTATTATTATTATTATTATTATTATTATTATTATTATTATTATTATTATTATTATCACCCAATTAATTATGGTATATAGTGAAGGAGAAGAAATGAATATATGGGGGAAATATCAGGTTTTGATATAAATATTAATCATTGCAAGATATTAATAGATGACTTGTGGTGCTCCAGCGGTCATAAGACCAAAATTCCAAACAAGAGGTTGCGAGTTCGAATCTAAGGAAAGAAAATTTTTGAGAAAAATTCAAAAGGCGTCACGTCAGCAGCTGACACATGTCAAATTATAATATTAAATACCACGTCAGACCTGCCACGTGTGCCACGTAGGCGCCACGTGTGCCACGTCAATAGGTCAACGCACATGTGGCGCCTGGAGGTTCAAAGTCTAAATTTTTGAATAGAAAGGGGCTCAATTTGCGTTGACCGGAAGAAAGGGGCTCAATACCCAAAATATCAGAAAAGTTCAGTGGTCGACTTTACATTTAACCAAACTAATATATATTAGTTAGTTTTACCTGTTGAAATATCGATTTTTTGCTTTTCCTTGTGTTATATATATATATATATATATATATATATATATATATATAAACTGTTCAATAGTGTCTGGATTGCAAATTTATGGCCTTTTATTGCTTTAATATATATTATTTGATCTTTATATAATTGTTTATATATCTAAGTTTTATATTTATATAGTTAATCTTTTTGATTAAATATCATTTGTAAATGTTCATTTGATGTGAATCTGCAATATTCAAAGCTTGTTGATTAGATTTATCTAAATCTAACCTTATCTAGCTTTTAACCGGTTCAGAAGTTGTGAAATTAGAACCGTTAAGCTAGAATGGCTAAGATTTATTTAAATCTAGTTCTCTTTCTAGTTTGTAAGTATTTGGAATTCACGGGATTGACTATGCGCATACAAGGATTTAACTGATAAATCTCTTGTTTTGCGACGTATAGAGTTAAATATGCATTTTATTTTAATTTATCCATTGTGCAAACTTTTAAATAATATTCTATGGGCCTAAGAATCACGGTATCTACGGTTAAACCCATGAACCTAGAACTGGTTCCTATGATGAACCCTTTTCAGTTGTACAACTAGCTTGCAAATTTTGTACTTGTAAATATAGGACCTTAAAACGGTTATCCGGATTTAAAGTCCCTGTAATATTGGAAAATCTTATGTGTGATGCTCGAATATACTTTGATGGCTTTCATGCCCATAAGGAGACCGTCACTTATATATATATATATATATATATATATATATATATATATATATATATATATATATATATATTATTTTGTCGAAGATGCTTCGCATCTCGAGAATAAAATCAAAATAAGCCGAATACGGAATAAAATAGAAGTATCAAAGGCCTCAATTACTATGTGAGCATAAGGGTTTGAAAACCTATTTTCAAAACATCATTTTATATTCCTTGTATTAAAATTGAACTTTTATACAAGTCAAACCCTTTGTATATAGGTGCAAAAGAGGCATAACACTACTTTTAAATAAAGCACTTAGGCCCAATTAATTGTAATGCACACATACATACACACAAATTAGGGGACAAAAAGCGCGATAACCGTGTTTAACGGAAGTCGGGGGGTGCCTAACACCTTCCCCCCGCTTAATCAAGCCCCCTGAACTCTATGAAATCTCGATTTCCAAGACCAATTAAATAGAGTCCAATAATTGGGCCATATTGCAAAACCTTTCAAAACTCGGTTGAGTTGGTACAACCATTTAACTCATACCAATTGGCGGCTCTGTCTAATTCAGACCAATAAAAATCAAATCTTTTCAAATCATTAACATTATATGTCAGCCTTTTTCCTGAAAATCTCACCCTTCAAATCAAACAAAATCATATAGAAAATATAAAGGGTAAGAAATAACATTAGGAAGAGGGAGATCAAAAAAATCTTTTCGACGTCGATACAGACTATACAAGGCAAAGCGAATGACTAGCCGACATCTACAAGAGGATGGTTTTCTACCTTTTTCTCTATCTTCCTATATCTAAAATTGATCGAACTTGGTGTCATTGTGTAAATCTCAGAAAGAGCTTTCCGGAATGGTATGATACATTTCCTAATTCTTTCTGATTTGAAAGTTATGAACGTTTCAGCATGTAGCACGAAAAATCGACTCCGCGACACGAAAACCCGACCAGGTGGGTCCCACCCTAGCCAGCCGCTGGAAGACATATGGCTAGACTGGGTCCCTATATAAGGCGGTTTTCAAAAAAATTTGGGGGAAGAGGCGTTTTAGAGAGAAAAATTGTTACCTAGTGAGAGAAATAAGAAAAACCTCTCTAGATTTCATCTAGATCTAGCTACTTTCATCAAATCTCTTGTCATTTTAGAGTTAAGCCTTCAAGATCCAAGCTCAAAGAGAGGAAATTTAGCCTTCCCAAGGTGAAAGATTCTATCTTTATGTAATTTAAATATAGATCTAGCAAGATCTTGTGTATTTTATGAATTGTTGTGCTTGAGATGTATTTGTTTTCTGATTAATTTCTCATTTGAGGCTCTCCTAACATCCTAGCTCAGATCTAGGGGTGTATGGATCCTATTTTTAGGATTATGGATAGTTAGAGAGGATTTCCTACTAATGAATATCCTCCAAATTACCTGATGATATCCTTTTGATTAATTTATTGATTTTCTTGGATTCGACTCCTTTTTGCCGATTGGTTTGCTTGGAAGTTGTTTCATATTTGATTTCTAGGTCACCCATATATCCTACTAGGTCCATATGTAAGATTTCTAATGGTCGAGAGGTTGACACTGTGAGTTTAGGTATATGAGATGCATGAATTTGTTTTCCTAGTTCACAAGCTTCACATATATGATCTTTTAAAAACTTCAGTTTTGGAAGACTACGAACATGCTCTTTAAATGAAATGTTATTTATTAGTTTCATGTTGACGTGTCCTAGTCTGCGATGCCAAAGCCATGGATTATCGTTTGAAGACACAAGACATATATTATCTAATTAAAAACCAATTTAACAGTTTGATCAAATATAGAGCAATTATGTGAACTAAAAGATATTTTAAAACAACTATCACATAGTTAACTGATAATTAAAAGATTATACATAAGTCACGTGACTAATTGAACGTTGGAGATTATAATTTGCTTATTACCAACACTTCCAATTCCAATTATTTTACATTTATTGTTACCTTCAAAGGTTACCTCACCATAGTCTGTAGCTTGTGGATTATTCATCTTTGACTTATCACCAGTCATGTGTCTTGAACAATCGCTATTGAGATACCATTTACTTTTATTCAAATCAACTGCAAGACATTCCTACAATATATATATATATATATATATATATATATATATATATATATATATATATATATATATATATATATATACTAATTCCACAAGATGGGTACCCTTTAATATGAAGGGTCCTTACGGCAAGTTTTCCATTTTCTATAAGGAACATTTGTATTTTCCTTTACAAAACTAGGTATATGATAATCAATTTTAGGAGAGATAAACATTCTATGAGTGACAGGACTATACAATGTATGATAATAATTTTTATGGAACTCTTTTCTTTTAATAGTTGGTGCAGTGTATGTTCCTTTGGGAACCCAAATTATTTTTCTTTTATAGTTTCCATTTCGAGCATTGGACATATAAAAGCAATGACCATTTCTATTACAATAAGTGCATTTAATAAAAGGCGATGTATGTCTTTCTCTTTCTTTGCTATTAACATGATAAAGTCCTTTATCTTTTGTCTTACTTGATTCTCCAATATATCCTAGTCCTTCTTTATTAAATCCACATCTCTGTTGATTTAACATGACATCAAGATTTTATTTTCCTTTTGTGAATTTAAGCACTATGGTATTTAGATCGTCACATTGTTTAGTTAAAATATCGATTAGAGAATTATGTTTTTAGATATGAATTCTTAAGCTTGAGATTTTTAATATCTTCATTTAACACTTGATCTTGTATTTGAATATCTTCATTAATTACAAGTGTTGAATTTTCAACTTCAAGGTTTTTAATAGAAATGATAAGTGTTGAATTCTCTATTTCAATTATGTGAATAATAAATAAATAAGACCACTTAGGATTTTAAAGAACATTTGAACAATTCACACTATCATTTTCTCAAGGGTAAATAAATTCAAATTGTTTCGGTATCTAAGTATTGACCAAATTTATAATTTTCATACTTTAATACTTATATAAATATTTTAGATAGACCACTTTGAAATTCAAAGACAGTTCGGATAGTTCTCAAAGAGAAATATCTCGGGGTCGTTTTGACTGTGATAACACCAAAATAGGTCCATTCCACCTAACCCATTCTGAGTCGTGAAATACATGGTACAGAAAACAACTACAACTTCATTATCACAATTGTCGTGCAAAATACAACAACACATATACTGTGAGTTTTAATACCAACTGTGACTCATGTCCCAACTATGGACAACACCTCACATTGATACATCATATAAAGGTACAGTCAATAACTGTTTTAGAAATTAAAATATTTGGGAAGTGCTCAAGGAAACCTTCGTACATGGGAGACCATGCTTCCAGGTTATGATAGATATCATATGTCCACAGAATTATCATTGGTTAACCTAATAGACCCCAAAGAAAAATAAAAAGATTACTATCATATTCTTTCCAATGGTGAGTCTTCTCTTGACATATCATTATCTCCACTGTCTCTATTCGTGAATTATACTTCAAACAAACACCAAGATTATATAGGTAGTGCTCGTAAATATACTCAGCAAGTGGATGAGCACATCCTTGTCTTATGATGACACGAGGTTGTATATCATTAGACATCTTGTATGATAGTGGCAAAACACCCTTCCAACGTTGGGTTCGCCTCACCCTATTTGATTCACCAAATATAACTACTAAATGATGTATACAACACTTTTCTATACTGCTTAGGGGGAACCTCCACAGCTAGAGACCACCGTTCTATTTTCTCGTTACCCTCGCTCGACCCAGCTACACTCTTATTACCTGAAAGGAATTGTGAAACAAAAGGGTGAGCACAACTAGCCCAGTAAAGAATATCATGACTAAAGATAAATAATTTATCAATAGCCTTTAATAGTATTAAATCAGAGATTTAGAACATATGGTAGATGATAAAAATTTTCAACCATAGTTGCAGCGGAACGAGCAATCCATTAGAAGAGTCAAATAGACCATAAAGTCTATTATCTTCTCCATGTTAAAAATCCACCAACAATGTTTTATCCCTGTAACATCACTCAACAGTTCCTTTCCACAATCATATGAATAACTCATAATCATAATTGTGATTCTAAATTTTTCTTCGCACCCAGGACGAAGAATATTTTTATCACCTGTCTTTACCTGAAACATCAAAGATCATGGTTATACCAAATCACAGTTCCTGTTCATAATCATGCTAATAAATCTATCTTTGCACTACGGCCAAAGATATTCATCAATAAACCATCTTTGCACTACATGTCAAAGATATTCAGCAACAGTTCATCTTCGCACTACAGGCCAAAGATATTCATCAATAATTCATCTTTGCACTACAGGCCAAAGATATTCATCAACAGTTCATCTTTGCACTACAGGCCAAAGATATTCATCAACAATTTATCTTTGCACTACAGGCCAAAGATATTCATCAATAATTCATCTTTGCACTACAGACCAAAGATATTAATATCTCAAAGAAATATATAATCATTTCAAAATTTATATAAACAATAATTATAACCATGTTGATCATTTCACTTTTGTACGTAAGCTAAAGATATTCAATTATAAATTCAATGGTCATGATCATACCAGTTAATAATTCAACTTTGCACTACTGGCCAAAGGGAACCCATAGTCATGATCATACCAAAAATCTACTCATCTTTACACTTAAGTCAAAGAAAAATTTCTTCACCAGGATTATAAAAATGTCATATATAATAGTAAAATCAATATAATCAAAACATCTAGATTTAATCTTAAGAGTAGTATTCATAAAGCAACTATAATTTGGTTAGAAAAAGAAACCAATTTTGTCGTGAATAGTAATTCGTGAATAGTAACTCGTAAATAGTAACTCGTGAATAATAACTCATGAATAGTAAACTCGACACAAAAAGGTAGAAATTCCACAATAAAATACATACCAATATTTTGGTATAATGATATTGAAAGAATAATATTTCTTAAGCTTATAAACAATTTATTTTAATTGTTTACACTTTACTAAATAATGCATTTAATCATCTTAAAATGCCAAACTCATAAGATTTTATTACCAATAACCAAAACCCTCATCAAAAATCTGCATATACCTCATATAGGATTCTCAAGCCATAAAATCCTATTTTTCAATTTTCTTAATTCACATAACATATTTAATTCATTTACTCATAACTAGTCTATTTTCATAAAAAATACCAAATCAGTTCCAAAAATATTTCTTTTCTGAGATTTAGCAGAATATAGTTCCATATTGAACATATATTTTTCTCAGAATTTTTAAAACTCATTTACTATTTTTCATATGGCCAAAATCGCCGAATATTTAGACATTTATCATAAATTGTACTTTTATCCAAAAATTCCGAAATTCACAGAGTACACTAATATTATATAGATATACTTTCAATAAAAATTTTATCAATTTTGGAGTTAACCACAAGGAGTTATAAGCGGTTACTTTTAAAATTGTCTTTTCTCATAAAATTCACAACTCTTAATCTATACATTCAAAATTCGCCATTTTTGGACACAATCAAGAAAACTCATCAAATTATCATTTCAAATTTTTCCAGAATTTTTGAAAGTCAGAAAAATTACGAAACTGAAAAACATAACAACCCTTAAAATCCCTTACTATCCCTTACCTCAAAAGAGCAGCACTTCTGACTGGATATCGGATATGACGCGAAAGAAAACTTACACTGATGAATAGCAACTCACCAAATATTTAAATACTCACAAAATACACTCGATAATCTAGAGAGAAAAAGAGAGAAAACTTATGAATTCTGGTGTGATTTTCAATTCTAACTTAGCCCTCTATTTATAGAAAAATGTTAGCACGCCGAAGCAGACTTGACATGCAACCTGATGGCTTTACCTGCTACTATTCTCACCTAGCACATTTGAATAAAAATTTCAGCACATTTCTCACCAACCAAAAGTATTATATCAAATTAACACCTTATTATTTCAAAATAATAATTGAAGGAAAATTCAATATTATTTATAAAAAAAGCTGGGGTCTTACAACCTCCCCTCCTTATGAAATTTCGTCCCCGAAATTTACGTACCTGATATTTCAAAGAGTTGAGAATACCTTAATTTCATTTCAGATTCCATCCTCCCTGTCATCATGATTTCACCAATGCTCATCTCCTGTATTTCAGATATCATTCTAGAATACAGCTTCAAAACAAGGGTTAATTGAATAAATTAACATATCACATAATATCCCGATATTATGACTGACCAACAAATACCAAACAAACTTAGGTAGGTCATACTAGCGAAGGAATTTTCCATCTCTCACCTCTTAGTTCTAGTCTCACATCTTAGCTAGTGATCATATCCCTAAGCTCGGATACCAACTGTGACAAATGTCCAATCAGTGGACATCACCTCACAGTGGTACCTATCAGTTTGCCACCGCAGAACGGTGTCCCCTACAGAGAGTCTGGCTTCGGTGCATCCGCGAGAGGCTCGGAGCTCTTTACTTATAGCTTTGATACCAACTGTGACAACCCCAAAATAGGTCCATTCCACCCAACCCATTCTGAGTCGCGAAATACATAGTACAAAAAACAACTACAACTTCGTTATCACAATTGTCGTGCAAAATACAACAACACATATACTGTGAGTTTTAATACCAACTGTGACTCATGTCCCAACTATGGACAACACCTCACATTGATACATCATATAAAGGTACAGTCAATAACTGTTTTAGAAATTAAAATATTTGGGAAGTGCTCAAGGAAACCTTCGTACATGGGAGGCCATGCTTCCAGGTTATGATAGATATCATATGTCCACAGAATTATCCTTGGTTAACCTAATAGACCCCAAAGAAAAATAAAAAGATTACTATCATATTCTTTTCAATGGTGAGTCTTCTCTTGACATATCATTATCTCCACTGTCTTTATTCGTGAATTATACTTCAAACAAACACCAAGATTATATAGGTAGTGCTCGTAAATATACTCAGCAAGTGGATGAGCACATCCTTGTCTTATGATGACACGAGGTTGTATATCATTAGACATCTTGTATGATAATGGCAAAATACCCTTCCAACGTTGGGTTCGCCTCACCCTATTTGATTCACCAAATATAACTACTAAATGATGTATACAACACTTTTCTATACTGCTTAGGGGGAACCTCCACAGCTAGAGACCACCGTTCTATTTTCTCGTTACCCTCGCTCGACCCAGCTACACTCTTATTACCTGAAAGGAATTGTGAAACAAAAGGGTGAGCACAACTAGCCCAGTAAAGAATATCATGACTAAAGATAAATAATTTATCAATAGCCTTTAATAGTATTAAATCAGAGATTTAGAACATATGGTAGATGATAAAAATTTTCAACCATAGTTGCAGCAGAACGAGCAATCCATTAGAAGAGTCAAATAGACCATAAAGTCTATTATCTTCTCCATGTTAAAAATCCACCAACAATGTTTTATCCCTGTAACATCACTCAACAGTTCCTTTCCACAATCATATGAATAACTCATAATCATAATTGTGATTCTAAATTTTTCTTCGCACCCAGGACGAAGAATATTTTTATCACCTGTCTTTACCTGAAACATCAAAGATCATGGTTATACCAAATCACAGTTCCTGTTCATAATCATGCTAATAAATCCATCTTTGCACTATGACCAAAGATATTCATCAACAAACTATCTTTGCACTACAGGCCAAAGATATTCAACAACAGTTCATTTTCGCACTACAGGCCAAAGATATTCATCAATAATTCATATTTGCACTATTCATCAACAATTCATCTTTGCACTACAGGCCAAAGATATTCATCAATAATTTATCTTTGCACTACAGGCCAAAGATATTCATCAACAGTTCATCTTTGCACTACAGGCCAAAGATATTCATCAATAATTCTTCTTTGCACTACAGGACAAAGATATTAATATATCAAAGAAATATATAATCATTTCAGAATTTATATAAACAATAATTATAACAATGTTGATCATTTCACTTTTGCACGTAAGCTAAAGATATTCAATTATAAATTCAATGGTCATGATCATACCAGTCAATAATTTAACTTTGCACTACTGGCCAAAGGGAACCTATAGTCATGATCATACCAAAAATCTACCCATCTTTACACTTAAGTCAAAGAAAAATTTCTTCACCATGATTATAAAAATGTCATATATAATAGTAAAATCAATATAATCAAAACATCTAGATTTAATCTTAAGAGTAATATTCATAAATCAACTATAATTTGGTTAGAAAAAGAAACCAATTTTGTCGTGAATAGTAACTCGTGAATAGTAACTCGTAAATAGTAACTCGTGAATAGTAACTCATGAATAGTAAACCCGACACAAAAAGGTAGAAATTTCACAATAAATTACATATCAATATTTTGGTATAATGATATTGAAAGAATAATATTTCTTAAGATTATAAATAATTTATTTTAATTGTTTATACTTTACTAAATAATGCATTTAATCATCTTAAAATGCCAAACTCATAAAATTTTATTACCAATAACCAAAACCCTCATCAAAAATCTGCATATACCTCATATAGGATTCTCAAGCCATAAAATCCTTTTTTCCAATTTTCTTAATTCACATAACATATTTAATTCATTTACTCATAACTAGTTTATTTTCATGAAAAATACCAAATCAGTTCCAAAAATATTTCTTTTCTGGAATTTAGTAGAATATAGTCCCATATTGAACAAATATTTTTCTCAAAATTTTTAAAACTCATTTACTATTTTTCATATGGCCAAAATCGCCGAATATTTAGACATTTATCATAAATTTTACTTTTATCCAAAAATTCCGAAATTCACAGAGTACACTAATATTATATAGATATACTTCCAATAAAAATTTCATCAGTTTTGTAGTTAACCACAAGGAGTTATAAACGGTTACTTTTAAAATAGTATTTTCTCATAAAATTCACAACTCTTAATCTATACATTCAAAATTCGTCATTTTTGGACACAATCAAGAAAACTCATCAAATTATCATTTCAAATTTTTCCAGAATTTTTGAAGGTCAGAAAAATTACGAAACTGAAAAACATAACAACCCTTAAAATCTCTTACTATCCCTTACCTCAAAAGAGCAGCACTTCTGATTGGATATCGGATATGACGCTGAAGGAAACTTGCACTGATGAATAGCAACTCACCAAGTATCTAAATACTCACAAAATACACTCGATAATCTAGAGAGAAAAAGAGAGAAAACTTATGAATTCTGGTGTGATTTTCAATTCTAACTTAGCCCTCTATTTATAGAAAAATGTTAGCACGCTGAAGCAGACTTGACCTGCAACCTGATGGCTTTACCTGCTACTATTCCATTTGAATAAAAATATCAGCACATTTCTCACCAACCAAAAGTATTATATCGAATTAACACCTTATTATTTCAAAATAATAATTGGAGGAAAATTCAATATTATTTATAAAAAAAAGCTGGGGTCTTACATTGACGATCAAGTGTTAATCTATTATACCATATATTTTTTTTACTTCAAATCAAATCATTCGTGCATAGATTCAAATAAGCTCAAAGTTGCCTTTTAAATAATGCACTCATCACGACTTGACCTTAGGAGACGACCCCTATGTTATTTACGACTTGACTTAAATCTAGGAGATGACACCCAAGATTCCACGATTTGACCATAGGAGACTACCTAAGTTATTTACGATTCGATATAACTTTAGGAGACGATATCCTAGATTTTCTCCAACGACACAACTCATATAGGCACAACACACATACACATACACATACACATACGTACACACACTTCACATTTCTCAAGGAATTTTAAAGAAAACATTAGGAAAGCAGTAATCCTGTTTTCACGAAAGTCGGGAGGGGGGGTGACTAACACCTTCCCCTCGCTTAAGCAATCCCTCAAACTCTATGAATCTCGGTTATAGACCAATTTTACGGAGTCACATGTGCCATTTCGATTGTTGAAATTTAAAAGATCGGATGAGTTGATACATCCATTTAAACCTTTACCAACTGTCAACTCTGTCTAATTGACCCTTCATTAAAATTAATCTTTTAAACCCCCGTCAACATTCATGTTGTTTTTTTTTTCAAAAATCACCCTTAGATTAATAAATCTCAAGTTGAATAAAAAGGGAGTAGACAATAGAAAAAAATTCTCGGCGTCTACAGATGGTGACTCCACTGGGGACCTTTTAAAAGGGCTTAAGCCACGTTCGTTCTTGATATTTTCCTTTTATATCTGTGTATTGTGTGAATGGTTTGAATGTATGATGTGATGGATGCCTTATATTCTTAAATGCTTTATTTAAGTGCTTCGCATAATGTTTTCATATGTATACGTTGATGCACGATGAATGTATGTGAATGTATATTGTGTGATTCCTCCACCAGGAGGTGAATTCGTTGAATGTTCATTACTGGACTTAAATGGGTGTTCCCCTACGAGGCTCAGGAAAGCCATCCACTCATATATGCTTCAATCGAAAGATTGAATTTATTTCCATCAAGTAGGTTGTGAAGATCTGGGGACCTTCATGCCGAAAAGCCCGCGAGAGTAACCCTAGGGTATGTCAGCCTCAAATAAACCTAACGTTACGGAAAGTCTCTTCATGTCCTTATACTCACTATGTACACATATCCAAATGTCATTTTATATTGTTCCATCCTGTCATAATAAAACCGCTAACCCTGTTTTGCAAGAAAAGATTAAAAAGCCAATGAAAATATACATATCTCATTAAGATGTAGGGTCCTTAACACTAATATACAATAATTAGAAAGTAATTACAAAAATAAAATATACACAAAATAATTACAAAAATAACACAGTTCATATTAATAAGGAAACCTAAAATTAAGGAGAAATATCTGCCATAACTAATCATTCAAATTCAAATATCTGGGATCTAACCACAAAAATAAATTCAAATATTCAAATTCAAATTTTATAGGAAAGACTGCACAAATTTTGTACTTTGCAGGAGGTGGCGGAGGCAAATTTCAGAGGAGGTGGAAGCTTTGGAGGAGGTGACAGCGTCGGAGGAGGTGGTAATGGTGGCTTCAGAGGCGGCGGTGATGACTATGGAGGAGGTAACAATGGCGGTGGTGGCTGAGATGGCGGTGGTGGCTCAAGTTGTGGTTACAGAGACGGTGGAGTTGGAGGCCGGGGCGGTAGTGGCGGGAGCAACCATTTTCTGGTAGTAAAAGGAAATTCTCAAGATATTGCAGAGGAGAAGATCATTAGTAATGTCATGGTAACCAAACTTTTATAACAAGATAACCAAAAATTTTATACTAAGGTAACCAAACTTTTATACCAAGGTAACCAAACCTTGGTAATTACCAAGGTAACCAAACTTTTATACTGAGGTAACCAAACTTTTATACCAAGGTAACCAAAACTTTTATACTAAGGTAACCAAACTTTTATACTAAGGTAACCAAACTTTTATACCAAGGTAACCAAACTGTCATACCAAGGTAACCAAACATTTATACCAAGGTTACCTTGGTATGAAGGTTTGGTTACCTTGGTGTGAAGGTTTGGTTACCAACTACACTATGAAAAAACTGATGGTGTGGAGGTAGATTGGTTATCTTGGTATGACAGTTTGGTTACCTTAGTATAAAAGTTTGGTTACCAAACTTTTATACTGAGGTAACCAAACTTTTATACTAAGGTAAACACCAATCAACAAAAAAAAGTGATCATAAATTCATAATCAAACGCACATTTTGCATAAATTTAAGATCATAAACCCCAAATGAATGAAATTAAAGAGAAAACCTTAAAAATTGGTGCTCGAGAGAGAGAGAGAGGTAAAATAGAAGTACTTACAAAAACAGAGTACAAAAAAATATGAAGAACAATTGGAAGAATGAAAGAGAGAGAAAAAAATGACAGAATAAAAGAAAATAGAAGAAATGACGTCTTCATCTTTTATACAAAAATGGCAGAAATGGCGTCTTCATCTTTTATACAAAAATGGCAGAAATGACGTCTTCATCTTTTGAAGAAAAAATGACAGAATAGAAGAAAATGAGAGAGAAAATGGCAAAATGTCGTCTTCATCTTCTCTCTTCACTCTTCAGCTTTTGTCTTTAAATATGAAAATAGAAGAATAGAATTGCAGTGGCGTACATAAAATAGCAGTAGGAGGAGATGAGAGAGAAAATGGCACCTACCAAAACTAATCCCCTAAATTAAGGAATTCTAATTACACTGATATTGCCATGTCAGTCATTACATATTAATCCCTTAATTTAAGGACCTTTAATTATGTTAAGATTGAAAATAAAAACAAAAAAGTGTAATACTTTTGTAATTATTTTATAGGTGTATGATTTTTGTAATTATTTTAAAAAATGTACTACTATATGTAATTTATCCTAACATGTATCCATACTCCCCATTTCATTAAGACTAAACTCTATCCGTTTATTTGTAGATTGGTCCAAGAACCTGATTATGAGCCCAAAAAGTCAGGACACCACCCATTAGAATTTTGGAGACTCCAACACCAGACCCCATTCTTATTTCTCGGGAAGAAATCGAAGGCTTCAATAAAAAAAATGCCGAAATGGCTTGTCTATTGAAAGAAAAATGCAAGTTGACCCAAGGCACAAGATCTAGTGCTCAACTTGAATGCTCTACGTAGGGAGAAATCAAATACCCATTAAAATCAACGATGTGCAAACTCCCGCTCCAATATTCTAGTTCGGCAACAAGGCAACCAAAGATGCCACAAACAAGGGAGACAATAAATGTCCCTGAGGATAAGGAAACTGGGGAGATCAGGAAGAAAATGAAACAAATAGAAGAAACCATACGCTCCATGAAAGGAATAAGATCACATGTTAGTGTCCATTAATCAGATCTCTACACATTCCTAGGCGCCAGATACCCCAATAAGTTTTAGGTACTGTTGGGCCATAATACTTTTCATACTGGACCAGGCCGAATGGGCTTGTCCTTTGGATTATGTCACTTTTGTCGTATTGGGTCAAACAACTTGGGCCTCGTTACTTGATTATAATATTGGGCTTAGTCATTGGATTGGTCCATTATGTAAGTTGTCACTTATCTTATTTTTGACCGGTAATCATCACAAAAGGTAGTAGTTGACTGTTATGTCTGCCACCTTTCTGCATGGCATTAATGAGGATGGGACTCCGATTACCGGCGAGAGGTAACAGTGGTAGCAGGTAGGGAAATAAGCTACATACTTTCGGCTGAGATGACCGGGGATGAGAGGAGGTGTCAGGAGATAGTGGGTGGCACAGTAAACCGGGTCTTGGGAACGTATGGGGCAAGGATCACAAAAAGAAAAGAGGTAACAAAACACAACACACATTATTATTTTTTCTCTCACTCAGACACTAGTCAATATTTTTCCTCCATTGTTAACCTTGTGATCGCCTGTACTGACTCTCACGCCGGAGCTATCCCCCGACGGTCAGGCCGTCAAGCTTTTGGTGTTAACTTGTTGAACTGTGTAGGATCAGAGCGTCTTACGTGATTGGGACGTGGGAGAAGATCTTGGCGTTAACATTGGCGCTAGAAGGAGGGCTGAGTTCTAGTGTCCTGAGTATTTTTCAATCACAAACTGTGTTCGTTCTACGTCGGTGTTTATGGGGAAGAGTAGGACACCTACACCTGAGGGGTAGCCGATGGCTGCCAGTGAATCAATACCGCGAGTATCTGTCAAGGACCGTTTGGGACCTGCACCAAGTGTTCATGCCAGCACGGCGTCCAAACGATCGCATGGAGATTCTCGTCCGAGGGCTGTGAGCAAGGCCAAGAGAAGGCTAGTTTTCCCAGCAGAGAAAGGGTCTGGTCATGGCCGGAGACGAGTAGAAGGCACCTCGCCTAGAACTCGATACCGGGATGACCAAGACAAAAAGGCTGCCCGCTTAGCTAAGATGACAGACGAAGCTGATAGGGCCATGGAGGCGCTTGTGAAGCAACAGCAGGATATAGCTGAGCAGATGTCTCGAATGGCAGAGTTGAGGGATGAAGCGTCCATCTATGTCCAATCTGAAGAACGTGGGCATCGGAGTGGGAAAGAACATGTTCATTCAGGACGTGAGTCTTGGGGTCAACCTCGAGAAAGAAGAAGGTCCAGAAGCCCTACTCCTCAGAGATCGAAGAGGGCACATCACCCTATCGGTTCTAAGGAACAGGGTCGAAGCGAACGAAGAGGTCGATCCAGGGATCGTACTTCGGAGAATACTAAGAAGGCGCTCGTTGTTGCGCATTCCCATCACGGCAGCCGGGTTCAAAGACGAAGCAGATCTAGGGGTCGTACACCCGACAGTCCACTGAGAGCACTCCGCCCTGTGGACCATCGTCATCGTAAAAGCCCCTCGAAAGTTGGGGGTTCTATGGCAAGAGACCGGTCCATTCAGAGAAGGGAGGAGTCACCAGAAAAGGTAGCATCGTCCCAACCCGAGGGCGTGGAGTATCTGGTTAAAGAGGTGAAGGAGCTTCGGAGGCAGCTGACCGAGGTACAGAAAACGAAAGATACTTCGGGAAAAAAGGCATCCCCTTTTTCCGTGGAGATTCTGAAAGAAAAGGCTGACTCCACCAAGAAGTTGCCTCACATTGAAAGTTATGACGGATCGGGGGATCCCTATGACCATAGTCAGGCGTTCGACCGACTGATGGATTATTACGACCTTAGCGATGCTGCTAAGTGTCATACTTTTGTCACGACACTCCGAAAGGATGTCAGGCAGTGGATGGGGACTTTGCCTTCGGATTCGATTTCATCTTGGGCGTATATGTGCAATAAGTTTCACGCTCGCTTTGGGAGCAACAGAAGAAGAGGGAAACCAACTGGCTCGCTGACTCAGGTTCGGCAGTACTCGAATGAGTCTTTGGGCCAATATGTAAAGCGATTCCGTGAAGCAGTCGGTCAAGTGACAGACCTGAACGATCTACAAGCCGTGGGACTGTTTCAGAATGGGTTAGATCTGGTCAAATCAGAAAAGTTGGTGAAAAAACTAATGTTTCACCACCCGAAGAGTCTCGCAGAAGCCTTCGACAAAGCAGAAGGTTATATTGTGGTAGAGGAAGCCATGAATAGCCTCAAGCGTCCCTCTTCAGATCGGCTTATGGAGACAGATCGGGACAGAGCAGAGGGGGACCAGAGTAAGAATGAAGGAGATAAAGGTCGTCATGACGGCAGGTCAAAGAAATACAACAATAATT
Organism: Panax notoginseng; assembly: GCA_016801055.1. Lineage (NCBI taxonomy): Eukaryota > Viridiplantae > Streptophyta > Magnoliopsida > Apiales > Araliaceae > Panax > Panax notoginseng. The sequence goes on from CM029020.1 coordinate 189,116,993, forward strand.
AGAGACAGGATGGAGAACGCTCGTCCGCTCCCGTTTAGAGGGTAAACAGGACATATACTGCACTCAATGCTGACAGGGCTGTTATCTTGGAGCAGATTAAGAATCAACCTATTTTCGAGCCACCTCGAGATAACATTAAGCCCGGAAAAGGGAATTCTCGTAAGTATTGTGACAATCATCAAGCCTCGGGTCACGATACGAACGACTGTGCTAGTTTGAAAGATTTTATTGAGAGAAAGGTGCAGGACGGGGCTTTAGTTCATTATGTGGCCACCCGAACGAACCAACAGCAAGATAGAGGACCTGTTCAGGCAGCCCAACCAGTTTAGCAAGTGTTCCCCGCTCCTGGACCGCCAGCAAGGCAAGTCATAGATGTCATCACTGGGGGTACTTCGGGCAAGCTTGTTGGAAAGAAGCGCCGAAGTTATCTGGATTCGGTCATGTCAGTGGCGGGTACCCTCCCGAAGACTGACGGACCCTTCCCGGGTATGGTAATTTCCTTTACAGATGAGGATTACCCTTCGAAAACCATCGAACTGCATGAGGGATCATTGGTCGTGACGGCACAAGTGGGTTCGGTGGATATGAAGCGTATGATGATCGACGATGGGTCTTCTGTGGATATCTTATATGCTCATGCTTATCAGAGGATGCATCTTGATGGGCAGAAGATGAAGATCGGACAGGAGGCCCCTTTATATGGCTTCAGCAACGATCCGGTCAAAGTGGCTGGAACCATTGAACTGCCGGTTATCTTCGAAACGGCCCCCCAACAGGTAAAAATTATTTGCAAATTTTATGTTGTGCATGTAGATTCCGGTTATAATGCTATTTTGGGGAGGCCCACTTTAACTGCTTTACAAGCTGTAACCTCAATCCCTCATTTCAAAATCAAATTTCCTACGGCTCATGGGGTTGGGGAAGTGAAAGGGGATCTAGATCTGGCCAGAAGATGTTACAGAAATGCTGTGATCACTTCGGGGGTAGGGGTATCAAAGCAAAAATAGACCATGGCAATAGAGATCGAACCCTTCACGGAAAGCAGCTCAGAGCCGTTGGTCATGCCAGCTGAAGAGACAGAAGCGATAGAGCTCATCCCGGGCAAGGCTAACAAGACGGTGAAAATAGGTTCGGGTCTACCAGAACCTCTCAGGACGAACCTCATTGAACTCCTGTAATGTTATGTTGACATCTTCGCCTGGGAACCTCAAGATATGCCGGGAGTGAGTAGGGATATCGCAGAGCATCGGTTAGAAGTGGACCCGTCAAAGAAGTCAGTTCGTCAAAAGAGGAGGATATTTGCCCCTGAGCGCCAACGAATCATCGATGAAGAGATTACAAAATTGTTAGCTGCTGACTTCATCTTCGAAATTGACTATCCGCAGTGGATGGCAAATATGGTGCTGGTCCAGAAGCAGAATGGGAAATGGCGGGTTTGCATCGACTATACGGATCTGAATAAAGCTTGTCCAAAGGATTTCTACCCGTTACCCCACATTGACCAGCTCATCGATGCAACTTCGGGGTATGCCTTGTTGAGCTTCATGGATACATTCTCTGGCTATCATCAAATCTCCATGTGTAAAGAGGATATACCGAAGACGGCATTCATTACGCATCGTTCGGTATATGCCTACAAGAAAATGAACTTCGGCCTCATCAACGCCGGGGCTACTTACCAGAGGATGATGAACTATGTCTTCAGGCGTCAGTTGGGCAAGAATATGGAAGTATATGTGGATGACATGATTGTTAAGAGCATGTTGGTGCAAAAATATCTGGATGACCTGGAGGAATGCTTTCAGACAGTCCGTCATCACAAATTAAGACTGAATCCTGTCAAGTGCACCTTCGGATTAGGGGCTGGAAAGTTTCTGGGTTATCTGGTCAGCCAGAGGGAAATTGAAGCCAATCCAAAAAAGATTCAAGCGATCCTGAACATGAAGACTCCTCAGTCATTTAAAGATGTTCAGCGTCTGACTGGAAGGATTGCAACTTTGAGGAGGTTTATGTCCAAATCGGCAGAAAGGTGTTTGCCATTTTTTGACACATTGAAAGGGCCGAAGAATGCCATGACGTTCCAATGGACTTCGGATTGCGAAGACGCCTTTCAGAGCATCAAGTCCTACTTATCTTCGGCGCCTTTGTTGGTGAAGCCCGCTCTTGCTGAGCCTTTGTATTTGTACTTAGCAGCTAGTTCGTTGGCAGTAGGAGCAGTTTTGGTGCGAGAAGTTGGAGGTAAGGAGCACCCGATTTATTATGTAAGCCATGTCCTTCGGGATGCTGAAACAAGGTACCCGAACATTAAGAAGTTTGCTTTTGCTTTAATAACTGCTAGTCGGAAGCTTAGGCAGTATTTCCAGGGTAGGTTGATAATTGTCTACACAGATCAGCCTTTGAAGAAAATTATGGGCAAACCTGAGGTATCGGGGAGATTAGCTGCATGGACGATGGAGTTATCTCAGTTCTTCGTTGAATATCATCCCCGAACTGCCATCAAGGGGCAGGCCTTGGCAGATTTTGTGGTCGAATGTTCGTTTTCTGAAGCTGATGAAGCTGTAGCAGAAGCTGAAGGATCTGACAGTATAGTTGCGGTTCTTCAGCAGAAGCAGAGTTCGTGGACACTGTATGCAGATGGGTCTTCTATCGCGGACGTCAGCGGAGCAGGGATTATTCTGACCAGCCCGGAGGGATTCAAGGTGCAACAGGCCATCAGATTTCAGTTTAAAGTGACGAACAATGAAGCAGAGTACGAGGCAGTGTTGGCGGGATTGCGACTAGCTAAGAGTCTCGAAGTGCAAAGAATAGTTATCTTCAGCGACTCTCAGTTAGTCGTTAAACAAGTCTCTGGAGAATACGAAGCCCGAGGTCATAGAATGATCAAGTATTTGGCGGAATTAAAAGAACGGCTTCAGTATTTCCAGTTCTACAAATTTCAGGGGGTCGAACGTAACGACAATTCCATTGCCGATGCACTCTCCAAATTAGCCACTACGGATGTTAACATTTTTGATGGGTCGGTTTACTTGGAAATTTTGCAACATCCTAGTGTTCATCATGAATCGGTAATGTGCGTTGACCGAACCAACTGCTGGTTGACTCCATATCTGGAGTATCTGGCAGATGGCGTTTTACCTTCAGATCAGATGCTGGCCAAGAAAATCAAGTACAAGAGTGCTAATTTCGTTCTGATAGATGGGGATCTGTTTCGAAGGGCCTTCTCGTCTCCACTGTTAAAATGTTTGACTCCATCCGAAGCTGAATAAGCTCTTCGAGAAGTTCATGAGGGCATCTGTGGCGACCATATGGCTGCTAAGTCATTAGCCTACAAAGTACTTTGTCAGGGATACTACTAGCCTACCATCTTCAAGGAAGCGACTGAATACGTCAAGAAGTACGAGAAGTGTCATCTCAACAGTCCGATCCCACATCAGCCACCAGAAGAGTTATACTCGATCTTATCTCCCATTCCCTTTGTTGTCTGGGGGGTTGATATACTAGGTCCGCTACCGAAAGCAAAAGATCAGCTCAGCTTTGTTATAGTTGCCATCGACTACATGACCAAGTGGGTAGAAGCAAAACCGCTTAGGTTAATAACGGAACAGGAATGCTTAAAGTTCATCAAGGAGTCGGTAGTATTTCGGTTCGGAATTCCTAAGGTGGTGATTTCAGACAATGGACGTCAGTTTGTAGGATCAAAATTTGAAGCATTTTTGAAAGAGCTGGGGGTCCAGCACAGAAAGACTTTGGTAGCTCATCCTCAGTCTAATGGACAAGTCGAAGTGACCAACAGAACGCTGCTGAATGGAATCAAGCGCAGATTGGATGAAGCAAAAGGAAGATGGCCAGAAGAGCTGCTTAGCGTGTTATGGGCCTATCGGACCACCCCGAGGACCACAACAGGAGATTCGCCTTTCAGACTGGCCTACGGTACTGATGCCTTAGTCCCAATTGAAATTGGATCTCCAAGTCTTCGAGTTAGTCAGTTCAGAGAAATATACAATGACGAAGGGCTGAAAGCCAATCTTAATTTACTTGAAGAAGTCAGAGAAATAGCCTTGGTGAAACTAGCAGCCTATCAGCGAAGAGTAGCTAAGCATTATAACAAAGGGGTAAAGCTTCGCAGGTTCGAAGTAGGGAATTTCGTTCTCAGAGAAGTCGAAGCATCTACACCCCAGAATTGGGAAAGCTGATGCCAAATTGGGAAGGGCCGTATGAAGTCATAGAAGTACCGAAGCCGGGGACTTATCGGTTGAGGGCTTTAGACGGATCAGAGATCAAGAATACTTGGCATGCAGGCAGGCTTCGAAAGTATTTTCAGTAGCTACAATGTCAGTACACCGGATGTCTATAAATGTTTTTAAGTCATCATCAATAAAAATTCCCTTTTTCTCAAACAAGTCTTGTCTTCGTTGCTGTTAATGTCATCGGAGTAAGGAGGTTCGGGTGGACTCGCTGACCATTCCTCATCGGCAGGTGGTCCCTATGAGTTCGTCAGGCCCTGCGTGGTAGGCGAACGTCATTGGTGTAAGAAGGTTAGGGTGGACTCGCTGACCATTCGATGGTAGCCTCATCGGCAGGTGGTCCTTATGAGCTTGTCAGGCCCTTCGTGGTAGGTAAGTGTCATCCTTAAGATGTTGTCAGGCCCTGCGTGGTAGGCAATTGTCGACCCTTAGACATTGTCAGGCCCTTCGTGGTAGGCAAGTGTCATCCTTAAGACGTTGTCAGGCCCTGCGTGGTAGGCAATTGTCGACCCTTAGACCTTGTCAGGCCCTTCGTGGTAGGCAAGTGTCATCCTTAAGACATTGTCAGGCCCTGCGTGGTAGGCAATTGTCGACCTTTAGACCATGTCAGGCCCTTCGTGGTAGGCAAGTGTCATCGTTCAGACTTCGTCAGGCCCTTCACGGCATCTACCTCACACTTTGGTAACGAATAAGTATTCCTTTACTTTAATTATTATTACCTAATTTTTTCTAAGTGTTGAGTTCGGAAGGCCACATTCTTTGACTTCATCTTGTCTGTTATACGACTTGCCTAGTTGTTAATTAACAGTTTGAGTTAAGTCCACGAAGGAGCTTGTACATTTTTCAAGTTGAATCGATATTGAAATGTTGATAAACAGTAAATACACCGAAGTCATAAGGAATAATGTTGATATTTCATTTACATATTGCTGTTTACAAAACGATAGAAACTTTTACAGAAATCCTACAGCTAAGGGAAAAGAGAATCATATTCAGGAATCAGTTTCGTCTTCCGAAGAGTCGAGAATGGTCGGATCAACCTTGGCAGTGACAAGTCTTGCCTTGTCTTTGCTTCGGCATTCGTCATATCCATCCGAGAACATTTGGACGATCTCCTCGTTCAACTCAGCTGATTTTCGATATTCTTGTTAAACTTCTCTCCGAAGATTTTCGGTTAGAGGGGGACCCAAATCTCTCAAAGCACGAAGTTCTTGAAGCTCCTCTTCGAGCTTTGCCCGTTCCTTCAGATGTCTCAAGTCCCTAGCTTCGAGTTCATTAACTTGCATCGCCAGGCTCTTATTGGTTTTCACCATTGTTTCGTTCTTCCCCACAAGGGTCTCATTTCGACGAACCAGGTCTATGTTCGTATTAACAGTTATTTGGTGGGTGGCCTCGGCTGTCTCCAGTTTCTCTTTTAACTTATCCACATCCTTCTGGAGGCATTTGTTATTGAAGAGAGCGGTACCATGGGCCCCTCTCTCTTTATTCAGAGCCGACGCCAGAATAGCGTTCTCTCGTCGGGCTGTATCTTCTTCGGCTTCGGATCCTCTATACCGGGGAAGAAGTCTCCCAAAGACAGCGTTTGCCTACAGACATTCAAAGACAGCCGGTGAATTATTAGAAGAAACGGATAATCCCCAAATATTTCAATTGAATAAACTAACCTTAGCCTGGTAACTCATGCCTTCCTCGATCAAATCCCTAATCGAGCTGTTTCCGAACTGATGATCATCGGTCTCCCGAACAAAGGAATCGAATAGCTGAAAGGGAAAGTTCGCGTTAAACTCCGGCCATACGGTGGGAGAAGATGCGGCTTCTCGCCTGAAGGCGGAGGGGGAAGTGGGTATGGATGGTTCGGGGGGCGGTGATGGTTGATCATCGACAGGTTGTTTCCTTTTACGAGACAGAAGTGGAGACTCGGTTGGATTTTCGAGCTCGTCTTCGGAAACACGGATCTCCACAGGAATGACGGTCGGAGGATCAACTTCAGCAGGGGGAACCCGAAGCTCATCAGCAGATAAAGGAGTCACCTTGGTCTTCCTCTTTTTGGTACGAAGAGCTTGCATCCGCTCCTTAGCCGGCATATCAATCAGACTGGTGGTAGAGGTTTGTTGAGATTCTTGAGGAATCGATCTTGGTTTCCGAACAGCCCTCTTCTTTTGTCGAGGTCGGCTAGGTTCCTCCGCAGTTTCTGATCCATGGAAGACTTCAGCGTCATGGACTTCCGAAGCCGGGAGTTCTTCCTGTGGGATGTCGGTGGGGGATGATGATGATTTACCCGAAAGGAATTTATCCAAATCCCTTCGGTCGATCGATGTTGGTTTTATCAAAGACACTGCAAATTAACAAATCACGTAACCCTTTAGACCATTTCACTAAAAGAAATCTCAGCAAATTACATACCAGTAAGAGTTTAGAACTCACATTTATGGTCATATAACCATGCTTGCTTGCTCAGGAGTCCGAAGCTCCATTCCTTCAGGGGAATCTTCTCGAGAATGCTCGCCATTTCTTTCACACGCTCCTCTGGAATGTCCCCGAAGTCTGCAAAAATCCGCTCGGAGGTGGTCCATTCCGGGATAGATGGGATTTCAGGTCCCTTCACCAAGAACCATTCTCTGTGCCACCCCTTGTTGCTCGAAGGAGTATCCATCAAAGATCGTTTCTCGAACTTGGCGTTGGGCTTGGGGGACTGTTTGCTCAGCACTTTGAAGCCTCGTTCCCGAGACTTTCCAGCAGAGAAGAGAGTAAAAAAGGAATCAACTGTTGGGGGTATCCCCAACTCATAACAGAATGCTATGAAAGCCAGGATGTGGATGTACGAATTCGGCACCAGTTGGGCGAATCCCACTCCGATAAACCCCAGAAGAGTAACAAGGAAAGAGTGGAGAGGGAATCTAACTCCCTTCTCTAAAACAGTTACCGGTACGGCAGTCCACCCATCCGGTCGTTGGTACATTCGTTCGTGTGATTCCGGAGCTCTCACCAGATGGGTGTCCGAAATCTGATAACGACTTCTGATGGCACACAGCTCGATCTCGGTGATGATAGAAGGGGTATTGGCGTGAGGATATTGTTCTTCACTCTCAAAGAACTCTGAGGGGTTGGGTAGTGGGTTTGAGGGGTTCCTGGCAGGACTAGCCGTGATTTGGGGGTTGGGGTTTTAAATCGACTCGGTAAGGTTGTGACTGGGAGGAGTGGTGGAAATCGGAACAGCAAGAATGGGGGTGGAATTGTTAGAATCTTGGGTCGCCATTGCTACTAAGATCTTGCAGGAAAGAAAAAAATCGGAGAGAAGGAGAAAACACTGTATATCAAGTTCAAATTATGCTGGTAAAGTCGTCAGAATTGGGGAAAATTGGCTTTTATAGTGGTCTTTTCAAATTTTGCACGAAAACCGAGGGCGACGCATTAATTGGAGATAATGATGTGAAAGAGGAAGGGATAACGTCCGATTTTAGTTTTAATGGGTTATCCAGAGTGGGCTGGCGTTCATTGGATCTTCATTTTTCATCCTTAAGGCTGTTGGACATGTGCCATTTGGGCTTCTGGATCCACTGAAATTAGCGACTGTTACTTATCAGTTGGACCTCGGTGAGATTCCTTTCTCCCCCTTTGGTTTATTACAAATCCCTTTCACTATAGACTTACACTATTTACAGTTTGTCACTATACATCCTGTTTAATAAAAGACTGGGGAGCAATGTTGGGTCATAATGCTTTTCATATTGGACCAGGCCGAATGGGCTTGTCCTTTGGATTATGTCACTTTTGTCGTATTGGGTCAAACAACTTGGGCCTCATTACTTGATTATAATATTGGGCTTAGTCATTGGATTGGTCCATTATGTAAGTTGTCACTTATCCTATCTTTGACCGGTAATCATCACAAACGGTAGTAGTTGACTGTTATGTCTGCCACCTTTCTGCATGGCATTAATGAGGATGGAACTCCGATTACCGGCGGGAGGTAACAGTGGTAGCAGGTAGGGAAATAAGCTACATACTTTCGGCTGAGATGACCGGGGATGAGAGAAGGTGTCAGGAGATAGTGGGTGGCACAGTAAACTGGGTCTAGGGAACGTATGGGGCAAGGATCACAAAAGAAAAAGAGGTAACAAAACACAACACGCATTATTATTTTTTCTCTCACTCAGACACTAGTCAATATTTTTCCTCCATTGTTAACCTTGTAATCGCCTGTACTGACTCTCACGCCGGAGCTATCCCCCGACGGTCAGGCCGTCAAGCTTTTGGTGTTGACTTGTTGAATTGTGCAGAATCAGAGCGTCTTACGTGATTGGGACGTGGGAGAAGATCTTGACGTTAACAGGTACCTTAATTCGAGAAATATAATATGTCAGGGGATCCCTATACCCATTTGAAAGTATACATTGGGGAGCTTGGCTCATATGCTGAAGACGAAAGCTTGAAGATCCAGTTGTTGACTAGAGATGATAGAATATGGTATGCTAAACTCGATAATACCAAAATTCAAAACTAGGAAGAATAGGCCCACACCTTCTTGACTTAATACATCTTTCAATTTTAAATGGCTCCAGACAGTTACCAGAAGACCAAGATTAGGAAAAAACCCAACGAATCTTTCCGAGATTATGCTCAGAGGTGGAAAAAGATGGCCGTCCAAATTCAACCACTTATGGATGAAAATGAAATATCATGACCTTCATAGATACTTAGGAAGCACCATATTATGAAATGATATCGGTTGGCGTTGGAAATCCTTCCTCAAAATTGATCAAACATGGAGACATGGAGAAAATTGGACTACGGTCGGGGAAAATCAAGGATTTCACCGCTTTGGAAGCAGTGGTCGAACACCTTCAGGCAGGGAACTACGTGAATAACTCTGAGATGAATAATGGGATAACAGAAGAAGATTATGTGTCCCTCGTATTACAAGGTCATAACGGAATAGGGCCATATAACTTTCCCCCCATCAAAGCTCAAAGTAACAATCTATCACTTCCACAGAGACTCGAGAGGAATCAAAATAAGAAAATGACACCCTTGGGGGAGCTGCTAGAGAACATTCTAGCTTTGTTGATAGCCCAAGAGAAAATCATTGAGTTGCCCTCGCTTGTAGACCCAAAAGGAAGGAATTATGATCCATCAAAGAGGTGTTCATATCATTCAAAAGGTCCAGGCCACTCTACAGAGAAATGTTAGGCTTTAAAAATACAAGACTTGATCGATGTCGGAGATACCATGGTACAGACTGAAGAGCAACCTAAAGGGATAACTATTTTAAGCGTGAATATGCTGGAGGAAAAAAGTGAAGCAAGGAAAAATAGGAAATATATACGGAGGATCGGAAAACCTTCAAGCATGGAAGAAGTAAGAATTCAACACGAAGGCCTAGCTCAAGTAGCCGTATCCAAATCTTCACCGACCAACAAGGTTGTAGTGTCCCGAGATGAGTTCGACGAGTTGAAAGGGCAGATGATCATGTCGTCAGATTTAGTAAAGAAACAATATAGCTTAATTCGAGGAATCATGGCAACAAATCAATGTGTACTCACTGCAAATCCCCAATAAGTCACTTGGTAAGAGAATTAGGCGCCTCGAAATGACCTTATCTCAAATTAATGAAAACACGGTAGTAATTGGAAATGAAGATCCAGATATGGATAAATTTTCATAAAACCAATGTCTACAGAGGTTTTAAATTCCTAACTTCGTGAAATATATTGGTATCGGCGATCCTTATGTTTATATGAAAATATTCCTAGGACAACTAGGAACGCAAGTTGAGGATGAATTTCATCACATGCAAATGTTTTGGAGAAGTCTCACTGGCACTGCAACAACCTGGTTTGCTTGCTGCATTAGATGATTCGAAGATTAATACATGAGAAGAGCTTGCACATGCCTTTTTATCCCAATATACTTACCATATTCAAAGGGCACCAAATCATTGTAGGCTAACGAGGGTGACTAAGAAGACAAATGAATCTTTTAAGGAATATGCCCAAAGATGGAGGTCATTAGTAGCTCGGGCAATTCCACCCTTAGAGGAAAAAGAAATGGTCAAAATCTTTGTCGAAACACGGGAGTATCCTTATTACGGAAAGATCTTGTCAATGAAGGAAATGTCATTTGCTAAAATTGTTATAAAAGAAGATAGGGTGGATAAGAAAATTCGAGTAACAAGACTAAAGGATGCGGGAACGTTGAAGGAAAAGACCATCACTGATGCCCATCCATGCAACAAGAAAAGAAACTTCCAACAGATTAGAGAGAACACTCTAGTGATTCTACATAGGAGTAATGAGGATGAGACCCCCGAAGAGTACAACCTTTTTGATATTAAAAATCGGGGATAAACAAAAACGAAGAAAAGTTTAAAGTTAAAATTCCCTCTATTACAAGTCTATGGAAGAAGTCTTGATAAAATTAATGGATCAAAAGAAAATTTCAGATCTCCCCCCTCTTATGGATTCAAGAACACGAAATTACAACCCCTCACATCACTGTGCTTATCATTCAGGAGGTCTGGGGAATTCCATAGATCAATGCTGGAAGCTTAAACACTTAATGAAATATTTGATCAAAGTAAAAGATATTGTGATCGCACCTGCAACTGAGCCAATGACTCAATCCACAATGGGTCTGCTCATGAAAGGCTAGAAGAAGACAAGATGACAAAAGAGGGGTTGAATCTATGAATGAAATGATGTGAAATGATCGCAAGTGCTAATGAGGAGAATGCAATTTTAGAAGCACCAATTATAGGAAAGCTCAACTCCATGAACCAACAAAGACACGAAAAGATGACAAGTTGTGAGGAAGAAAATTTAAAAATCGAAGCTGAAGGAAAATGCAAAAAAAGTGGTGCCTTATGTTAATAATACTCAAACCCTAATAATTGACCAAGTAAATGTAGAAGATCGTGACCCTAACAAAAATCCAGAAATAAAATTCGTAGAGGTTGTGGAGGATGTCATACAATGGAATGAGGAGACTCAATTAAATCCAATTCAAGTCAGTAAGTGATTCTAGTAAAGGATTGGGAACATCAAGGGATAAGGAATTTGAGAATCCTTCAACAATTCGGCATTCTAAACTATGATCCTTCGACAATTCGACATTCATGAACTACGACCTTTCAAAAAATCAAACTATAGCCCTTCGATAATTCGACATGTGCGAACTACGTAAAGACTTAATCTCCTCCCGTTATAGGAGTACGTTGGAAGCCAATAATGGTGCGGTCTCATCCTTACAAAATAATCAAAATCCTTCAACGACCTCAACAAATCAACATCTTTGAACTACGTAAGACTTGATCTCCTCTAACCTATAGGAGTACATAGGCAACCATTGTGGCGTAGTCTATCTCATACCCGATAAATCAAGCCTTACAAATTGAACCAAACCCGGTTAAAACATCATATTATGAATCAGGTCGATCTTTTAAGTCTAATTCAATGGAATCTGAAGGCCTCTCGACATCAATCATTGAAGCCAAAGCAATGACATGAAATGAGAAACATAACAATATCTCAAGTATGATCATCATCAAGGAAAAATACAACCCAAGACGATAAGAAATATATGTAAACACAAAGAAAATCACAACAAATATCGACTCAACGATGCAAAGTAACTATCTGAAGACTCCTCTCATAACCCTCAAAGAGTTTACACCTTCAATCATAAACCTTCGTCAAATTAAAAGAAAAAGGTTATCAAAGCCAAATGCACCTACAAGTCAGAAACAATGGTTGGGGCACCCGAACGTCAAAACTCGTACCCTCTACTTGATCACCAAGTGGGTCATAAGGTAAAGGATTATTTGGATCTCGACATCTTGTCAGCCCACCCGTCAAACACACAATGAATCAACTACCCTGGCGACAAACAAGACTGGAGCAATTTCAAAACTGGTGACAACTCGACATTGTGGCTTTCATCGACCATCCAGGAAAGGAAAATGCGCAAGTCGACACCCGTAACACAATCCCATCGGCATGGGACATCGTCATCAGAGCTTCCCTCGTATCATATCACTTGTTAGCCAGTACGATTATTTGGTCTTTTTTAATAATAATTTTCTTAAAATACAACAATCCACATGCAAGGTACAAGTCTTTCATCTCTTTGTTCTTTTTTGTCTCCATTTACATACATTAGGGATGGTAGATAGTTTAAGTCTAGATAAATCTTTTATTAGAGACTAAAAAAATTAAAATTAAAAAGTAATAAAAATAATAAAAAGAAAAATAAGAGAAGAAAAAGAAGAAGTTTTGGAAAGATAAAATTTTATTTGACTTATTATGAATTGAATTAATTCTAATAAACGTCCGTGGAGCAGGAATCATGAGTATGATTAAAAGATTTAAACTATTCAACCTTTTAATTAGACACAAAATCCTAGTTTAAAGCGCTATTTGGAGCAAAATCGACCTCCAATGCATGTCTGCACTTTGCATTTACATTAACTCTTAGTTGTGGGGTATAAAGCTATGACGACAATGATGACAGTTAGTGCAAAGTCAGAGGATAAATAATGGCCAATCTAATGTCTCGGATCATGGTCTAGGTTACTTGAGTAATTAAGTTTGAGTGGTATCTTTACACCTAGTGTCCTAAAGCCGTCTAGTTTGGGAGTCACCGACCCAACACTTGTTACATGGGTAACTTAGAGCCTAAGAAAATGAGCATTGTGAGAGGGATATATGCTGGAAAAAGAGGAGACCTGAGAAGGTTCGAATCGTGGCATAGGTTACTCGAGTAATTAAGCCCAAGGGGTATCTTTACACCTGGTGCCTTAAAGTCATTTGGTTTTGGAGTCTCTGACCCAACTCTCACTACATAGGTAACTTAGAGCCTAAGAAAACGAGCATTGCAAGATGGGTAGAAGCTGGAAGAAGAGGAGACCTAAGCAAATATGAATCATGGCTTGAGTTACTCAAGTAATTAAACATGATGGGTGTCTTTGCATTTGGTGCCCTAAAGACTTTTGGTTTAGGATTCATTGGCCCAACGCTCATTACATTGGTAACTTAAGCCTAAGAAAACGAACCTTGCACAAGGTCAGACAATGAATAAATAGAGTAGACAACCTAACATGTCTCGAAGAGTGGCCTTTGTTATTCGAGCAAGTAAACCCGAAGGGGTGTCTTCACACCTAGTACCCTAAAGTCGTTGGTTTGGGAGTCATTTGTCCAAAACTCGTTAAATGGGTAACTCTAAATAACCTAAGAAAATGAGACAAGTTAAGTGAGTGGAAAAAGAGAAAATAAAATATGGAGTCAAAAAGAAAAAAAATTGGACAAGAGGAAATGAGATCATCTAAATTCATGGAAGAGAAACCCTTCTAAAGGTTGCATCGCACAGTGCGCATGTCATATGCCGTTAACTTTGTGAAGAACGATATCTAGAATGAAGACAGTGTATCTTTGATAAAGGGAGATAGTTCTTTTGAATTTGATCTTACTCATGTATAATGACCATAGATGATTAAAAGTTTTCTTAGGATTTCATAACTAGTTAAATAAAAAAATCATCAAAATAGAAGAAATAAAAATAACTTAAAAATTAGTATATGCAAGGCATCATTCATGATTCACAAGTTGCTTAGAAAAGATTCACTTTCTTACTTGTTTCAGTTCTTTTAGTGATAAGATAAAAGAACCACGAATACAAGTTAAGTTGTAGAGCATATGAGCATTCAATTTCATGTACTTTAACTTTATATGTCTCATTGTCACATCGGAGCTATCCCCGACGGCTTGAGCCGTCAAGCTTTAGGCATTTGTTATTTGTCTAGTGCGCAGAATATTGCTCATTGTGGGTAACTTGGTGTGGTCAACAAAGCAAGTTTCTTATATGAATCCCTATAACAACACGTGGAAGGGTTGGGGCATTATTAAGATTAGTTGAAATAGAAGGAGTCCAAGGTTGTACCAAACTTCTCATCAGAAGAAATGGGGGACTCTCAAAAGAAATTATGATTAAGTAAGCCCACGATGACAAAGGAAGGAAAAGGATGGAATTCCCTACCCAAGAAAATCCTTAACTCAAAAATGATCGCCTTGTCGGTAAAATCGTTTCATTCGACTAATCAGGGGTCATTTCTATCTAGCATATATATAACAAACATGCATCACGACAACGAAAATGAATAAGCATGCATAATAATAACGATTAACAAAGCGAATCTATACACAAAATATTTGTTGATCAATACATAGTATCTGTGCATACATACATGTAAAGATCAAAATAATAAACTATACAGGGAAGGACTAGATGCAATCTAATATGTGAAATCCATCTCATCTATAAAGGCGGAAGGGTCGTCAAAGTGATCCACTCTCTTCAGGTTCTCATGACTTGGACCCCTTACATCAAAATTCAGATCTAGTTGTTAAAACATTGAAGTAACCATATCTAACCCATGGAGAAAATTTCAGTAAGGTACATTTTTCTAAATTTGTTCAGTTAATTAGTGTTTTCTTTAACAAAATAGAAATGATACAATTGACGATATGACTCCACCGGCGACAATAATCGGTGCTGATACGATTGACGATACGATTCCATTGGCGACGATAATCAATGTTGATACAATTGATGATACGATTCCACCGGCGACGATAATCGGTGCTGATACGATTGACGAAACGATTCCATCGGCGACGATAACCGATGCTGATACGATTGACGACATGATTCCACCGACGATGATAATCGGTGTTGATACCATTGAAGACATAATTCCACTGGCGAAAATAACCAATGTTGATACGATTAAAGACACAATCTATCGGCGATGATAATCGGTGTTGATACGATTGGAGACATGATTCCATCGACGACAATAGCCGATGTTGATGCTATTAACGATACGATTCCACCGGCAACGATAATCGATGTTGATGCGATTGACGACATGATTCCATCGACAACGATAATCGTTGTTGATGTGATTGACGACACGATTCCACCGGCGACGATAACTGATGTTGGTGCGATTGACGACACGATTCCACCATCGACGATAATCGGTGTTGATGTGATTGACGACACGATTTCACAATTGACGGTAACCGGTGTTAATACGATTGGCGACACGATTCCACCGGAGACGATAACCGGTGTTGATGCAATTGACGATACGATTCCACCGATGATGATAACCAGTGTTGACACGATTGACGATAAGATTCTACCGGCGACGATAACCGATGTTGATATGATTGACGATATAATTCCACCGGGGACGATAACCGGTGTTGATATGATAAACGATACGACTCCCATGTTGACGATACCCGTTAATGACATGATTGGCAATATCATGATCTCAGTAATGATACACCGAAGATTTTCCCTATGAAGTGACACGCGATAATACGATCATGAGATTCAAGACTTGCATCATTTTATAATTAACTTGCATCATTGCGTTATTATATATATTGTCTTGTATCATCAATATATCTTATCATGTATCGGGTGTCAATATCTTTGTCATGCTCATTTCATTGCATTGCATAAACATGACAAACAAAGAGGAACACATGTAAACACCCGAAATTTGTGCATCTTTCTAATAACAATAGCAGGAGGGAAAAAGTGTTATTTCACTCTGTGGACAAGATTTCTAAGCGAAAATAATGAGATTGTTGAACTTTAAAGCTCAATTCAATGTTTTGGGTATTCGGGTCTAGGAATTTTCATAAATTTTAGAGAAAAAAAATACGCAGATCTATTTGATATGAAAGAATGGGAAAAAGAGAGATAAGAGGATGGAAGAGAGAGAATAAATCAAATTTGTTTATTTTCTTTTATCTTTTTTACGTCCACGTAGGATAAAAACTGAAACGATTTAACATCCGTGAGGCAAACATAACATAATGACCCAATTTCAAAATATTAATTAGTTTAATGGGGTCATTTGAAAAATTAAAAGTTCGATGGTGTAATCAGTAAACGTGCCAACTACAGTGGATAATTCATTAGTTTTGTCGATAAAAAATTAAAGTCCGCTTATTTTTTTTAACAGAATGACTCAATTTCAAAATAATAATTAGTTTCGTGGGGTAATTTAAAAAATTAAAAGTTTAATGGTGTAATTAATCAAACGTGCCAACTACAATGGATATTTGATTAGTTTTACCAATTACTTGTATATTAACAAGATAAAGTAGATGAATGATGATTCATGTTTAGTAAACGTTTAGCACTATATCCATAGTTTAAAGATGCTCAGATTTGGGGCGTCACAAATATAATTACCTTTGTATCAATGAGATTAAGATTATCAGATGAAAAAAAACTAACTAAACATTAATCTAGATTCAATAAAAGAAAATTAATATAACTATTGTATAAATTTGTATTCAGTTGTACAAATTATTTATATTTCTATGTTAACAAGCTTAATAACACGTGGAAAGCGCGGATATATTAGAAATTATTTATCTTGTATCTTTTTTTTTACTTAAATCGTTACGTAAATACTATTTTTTGTTAGTTTTTACGTGATTTATTTTTTCTAATTCGGCTTTAAAGTAAAACATTTTTGAATCCTGTGTGATTGGAATGAAATAAAACATTTTTAATACATGAGTTATGTTGGCATTTGAAAAAAAAATTACAACTTAAGATGTTGATTAATAGATTGAAAAAAAAAACATACATCTTCATCCATTAGGATAGCGTTGGTGTTGATAATCTTGTTTATTTTTGTATTTACTCCATTTCAAACTCAAATGACTCTAAGTTTGATATATAGTGAAATCATCTTTTCCAGAATATAGTTGATTCAAATGAATTGTTGATCTATAGTGAAATTGTGGAATTTTTATGTGTAATTGGATGTATAGGTAGAGTGTTATCTCGTGAGTTGAATGAGATAGAGTAGAAAATATACGCTAAAATTTGTGTAAAAATAAAATAAAATCTTTTAGATTGCCCGAGTTATCAAAGTTAGATTGTCGAATTGATTCGGTACCAACCAAAACGACGCGGTATTTATCTTATTATTTTTTGATATTGATAGCTATAATAACATAAAATAATGTATTTTTTATTTATAATTAATTTGTTTAACTCATAAATATCAGATACACCACATAAAAAATATTACGACAACATTAGCAAACAAACATTTTATAGCATTTTATACGAGTTATCAATTTTTTCCAAAAGTCCAAAACTCGTCCTATTGAGGGAGTTATCAATGATAATCAAATGTAGGGTTGATCATTCGTTTATAACCGAACTAAATAATATATTTGATTATAACCGAAAACTAAAATTTATATAATTTTAAAATTTTAACAACTATTTGAATTAAGAGATAACTGAATAACTAAATAATCAAATTTATTATTTGATAATTCGATTAATAACCGAAATTAAAGTCCATGCTTGTGACTTGTGTAAACACCCCTCGTACTAGTACTACTAGGAGTAATATTTATAGGGAATTATTAAATTTACAACATAAATTGTTATTTTCACAACAAAAGTATCATTATAGATCTTATAGCGACGATTTTTACCGTCATTATACATCTACAGCGATATTTTTATTGTGAAAATAATAAAAAGTATCGTGGATTTAATAATTACCTATTTATATCCTCTCACACGCGCATGTAAATTAAATTCCATTTCCAACTAGCTGGTTTTTAACTTATTCCCTTCAATACATATAGCATTCCATAAATGTGTATGTTTACGCGTGCATGTAACATTAGACATATATACACAAACACACTCATGCTTCAGGTAGGTAGCTGATCCATGCAGCATATATATATATATATATATATATATATATATATATATATATATATACAACATGGATCCTGTCCGGGAGTTCGGATTTTCTTAAAATCCGGACCTTTTTTTTTTTTTTTTGCTTTTTTTTTTAAATAACTTAAAAAAATATTTAATATTTTATGGAACTGAAATTTTTCCATAATACAATGTTTTGGACGTGTTTTGAATACCTATACCAAAAAGTGGTGGTACAGTCTGCATAGACAGTACCACCATGTTTTGTTATACGTACCCAAATCACACCCAAAACACTGTATTATGAAAAAATTTCAATTCCATAAATTTATTTTTTTTTAGTTGTTTCAAAAAAAAAAGCAAAAAAAATAAAAAAAAATAAAGGTCCGGATTTTATAGAGTCCGGGATCCCGACTGGATCCGGACTATATATATATATATATATATATATATATATATATATATATATATATATATATATATATATATACACACAGCTGTGTATTATACAGTCAGGCTATAGTGACGGATTTTTTGGGCTAAGACGACGGGTAGCCCAGAATAGCTATAACGACACCGTCGCTATAGCCCAAAAAATCGTCTCCATAGCCGACTGTGTATTGCAAAGTTATATATATATATATATATATATATATATATATATATAGAAAAATGATCCATAAAATACATTAGCCAGAAGGACTTTTTCAACTAACGCTCATCCAGCAACGCTCATCCAGCCGTTCAAAATTAGAGTGAATGGCTGAGATGAGGGCCCAACCGCTAGCGGCCAATCAAAACAACCGTGTTTTGACTGGCCGCTAGAGGGAGTAGCGGCCAACAAAATTTTTTTTGGCTTAATTACTGATTATCTTGATTATCCTCATACATACTACTTATTAATCAGTAAAATAAAATAATAAAAAATTATACGGATAATCAGTAATTATCTTTATACTTATCCTTATACTTATTAACAGATTATCCTTATACATATTACTTATTAATCAGTAAAATAAAATTATAAGGATAATTATAAAAATAATCAGTAATTATCTTTATACTTATTTATATACTTATTAACAAAATAAGTATGTATAAGAATAATTACTGATTGTCGTCATATGATTTTTAATTATAAATAGGAAATAGTGATTGAGTTTATATATTTGAGTATTAATATAATATAAATTCAATCACTATTTCCTATTTATAATTAAAAATCATAAGACGATAATTATTAATTATCCTTATACATACTTATTTTATTAATAAGTATAAGGATAATTACTTATTATACTTATAATTTTTTATTATTTTATTTTACTGATTAATAAGTAGTATATATGAGGATAATCAAGATAATTAGTAATTAAGTCAAAAAAAATTTGTTGACCGCTACTCCCACTATCGATTAGTCAAAACACGGTCGTTTTAACTGGCCTCTAAAGGGAGTAGTAGTGGGCCCTCATCTCAGCCATTCACTCTAATTTTGGACGGCTGGATGAGCGTTAGTTGAAGCAGTACATCTGGCTAACGTATTCTATGGATCATTTTATATATATATATATATATATATATATATATATATATATATATATATATATATATATTGTGACGCCCCCAAAATAGGTTCATTTCAACCAACCCATTCTGAGTCGCCAAATATATGGTACAGAAAATAACTACAACTTTATTATTACAAATGTCGTGTAATATACGACAACACATATACTGTGAGTTTAAATACAAATATTGTCATCTAGACAGAATTCAAACACAAATAGAGTCCTCATTTCAATTATTGATACACTATTTTACAAAATAGTGAGGACTACTAAAACAACTATCTTGAACTATCATTCCATACCCCGACTAGTACCCGCTACATTCTCGCCTCCTGAGAAGAAAAATAGAACAAAAAGAAAAAAGATGAGCTCAACTAGCCCAGTAAAGAATATTATGACTAAGATAATATAGAACAAATTATCGTTAGTTCTCAACAGGAAAAAATCTGATAGAATACAATAGACAACAAGTTTTAGATCAACAACTGCAGCGGAAACAACAATTCATTAGAAGAGTTAAGTAGAGAATGAAATCTACTATCATCTATGAATTTAAAAGTCCATCATCGATATTTTATCCATGTAACATCAATCATTATACATCTTGAATCAAATAGTCTTCTTTGCACCACAGGCCAAAGATATTAATCAGTCGGTCATGTTCATCTCAACACCTGTTCATCTTTGCACTACGGGCCAAAGATATTCATCAAGAAATCATTCATCTTTACACTACAGGCCAAAGATATTCAGTAATATCGTCATTTAGGACTGAGGATGATGAAAAATATATTTTAAAGAAAACGAATCCAGTGAGACAAAAGAATAAATAGTAAGGATTCGTACTTCGGTTTATCCATGTTTAAAATTACTCCATAATAACTATAATATAGATCTAATCAAAGATAGGAACCATAACAGACAATCTTGGACACAAAAAAGAAAATTTAATTTTTTCTGTGAATAGTGTCGTATTCATGAATAGTGCCGCATACGTGAATAATGTCATATACGTGAATAGTAACTCCGACACCAAAAGGTAGAAATTTTACAAGAAAAATTATCATACTTTGTGAAAAGTACTCGTGAATAGTAATTCATGAATAGTAACTCGTGAATAGTAACTCGTGAATAGTAACTCGTGAATAGTAACCCCGACATGAAAAGATAAGAATTTCACAAGAAAAATTTTACCAATATTCCGGTATAATGATATTGAAAGAAATAATATCATTTATAAAAAAAGTAACATCCCTTACCTCAAAAGAATAATACTTCTGGCTGGAATATCAGATATAATGCTGAAAGAAACTTGCACCGCATAGCAACACTCAAAATATCAAAATACTCACAAGAATACACTCGATAATATAGAGAGAGAAGATTTCAGTTTCTAGTGTGATTTTCAATTCTAACCTAAGCACCCTATTTATAAAAAAATGCTTAGAACACCAAAGCAGAAAATTTAATAAAATATTATTATTTATATATAAATTTCCTACGCACACCAAGAATTCTGAATTCAGCATCTTACACATGCAAGTGGGGCCCACCAAAATGAAAAACATGTTTTACATATTTTTTGTAACTAAATAAATTTAGATCCAATATTTCGGAATTTCAATAATTCATAATAAATAGCCCTTTTATCAAAAAAATTCAAATCTTATGTCCTTTCATAGGAAATTCAATTCTCTACAACTTTGTAAGTTTAAGTTTTTTCAAATTCCAAACAGAAATTGACCGAAATCTACATACGGACGATTTTACAGGCTAAAATCAAATTTCAGTCAAAATTAAGGTCCACCAACACACAAAACATGTATTAAACATTTATTGTAATAAAAATACTCTTCCTCGTCATTTATTCGTATATCAGCCATTCATTATAAAAATATCACAATTATTATATTATTATAATATAATAATAAATTTAAATGAATTATTTTATCAGAAAAGATAAAATATCAATTTTCAACACTTGTCACATTAAAAATTTTCTCCATCTATATTCACATAAAATGAATATTTTTCTTATCATATAAATTAATAATTAATTATTTATAAATAATATTACAGAATCACAATAATGACAACCAGGTCGTTTACAGGAAAGAGGGGGTTTTCTAATAAGCAATTCTCCTTACTGACGCGCAATTAGGTGACCAAACCTCTCCTTAGACAAAACTTTCTAGACATTGCCAATAATGCTATCTAATAATATTATTCAAATAATATGAATTATTTCTTCGATAATGGAAAATACTGTGCAGTGAAAACAACAATAATATAAAATATCAACGCAACAATTATTGAATCAATAAAATAAACTATTGAACAGTAATTACTGTAACAATTATTGAGTAGTGACTTCTTACGTAAGAATCAATAATTAGTACAATACCGTGTGCTACTGTGCAACAACGCGTATTACTGTGTTTTAACCACCGGGTATTCCAACAGTATTAACGGTAACAACTACGCTGTTATTTACAAACAACTTATACTTGTCATTTTCTTCATCCAATCGCTTTCCATTATGGGGCCCACACAGGCCTGCGCCGTCGTACAAATATTTCTCGACAGTAAGAATATTCCACGACCAAACGAATATTCCTCGACAAGAATGAATATTTTATAACCACTTGCTTATTTAAAATATTTGCGCATTTTACCCATAACTTACCACATTAATCAAATCAACCCTTACTATTTCAAAACAATAAATAGAGGAAAATCAATTTTATTTATAAAAAGTTGGGCTCTTACATATATATATATATATATATATATATATATATATATATATATATATATATATATATATATATATATATATATATATACGGTTAAGATCTGGTCCGGGCGCCCGGTCTTTACCTAAAATCCGAACTTTTGTTATGAGCCGTGGATGATATCCAACGATTGGGAAAGGAAAGGAAAGTGTTGGGGAAATATCACAAACCGTGTCTCTCTCTCTCTCTCACGAAGCCAAATCGCGTCTCTCTCTATCTTTCACGAAGCCAGAAACTCGCCCTTTCGCGTCTCTGGCCCAAAGCTTCCGGCCGAACGAAGCCGAAAACTCGCCGAACTCGTCGTCTCTCTCTGTGTCCCAAGGTATTTTCTACTTCCCCCAATATTTTCTCAGTATTGCTTGGTTCTCTCTCTCTCTTTCACGAAGCAAAATAGCGGAATAAATTGGTCCAATAGTTATATGTTTGAACCAAGGTATTTTCTAATTATCTGTTTGAACCAAATGATGAATGAAATCTAGAGTAAGCAGAAAATCTAAGGTTGATGTCTCTGCCGTGTATTTTCTAATTTTCTAATTATCTGTTTGAACCTTTTGAATTCAAATTGAATGTTTAAAATGTTTTGCACTGTTTGGTGGTTTAGGCACAAGGAGATAGGTTGGATGAGGAGTAATAAGGAGGAAATAATGGGTTCATGATATAAAACAATGGTGGAATATAGTGATATCCAGGGAGTGCTGGGGTTTTGGGTTAAGTAGTGTGATGCAGAATAAAGGGGCTACATGACATATTTAATGTAGAGGATTCCTTGCAACTTTTTAGAGCATCGTAAGGGTCAAGGAAATCCAAATTCAAGAGTTTGTGTAGTTATATGGAAAACTTCTGAGTTGCATCTTTTTTAATACTAAGTATAGTATTTTACATTTACTAGGTTTTTTCCTTCTAAGTGCATTAGGTGTTTTGACAGTTGAGCAGTAGCATGGGCTGTGATAATTATTTATTCCTAGTTATGTATTTTGGCTGGGAACAAGTGACTTGATGAGCTTACAGCGTTGAAGAACAACTTGGCCCTTCAATTTTTCTTGGTCCCCAAGTTTGTCTCTCCTATATAATGTAATAGATTATAGCTACGTTTTAGGTTTTCAGCAGAGTACAATGAATAAAAATTCTTTTAAATATGTATGAGACAGCTAGGTGTGAGGCCTAGTCTTCTTCCCCTCTTTCATGTGTTATTGTCATGATATGTGGATTACCAACTGTGGAATGTCTCTAAAACATTGCAATCTTATGGTGGTTTTGGCAGATAAGGTTCAACAAAGGCATGTCTACTTCAAGCAACATGAGCATTTAAACTCATGATACCCGATTTCGAAACAAGATGTGTTATTGTCGCCTGAGAGCTGCTGTGAGAATATCTGAATCAGAGAAGAATCCTGGAAAGCTCTACTATGACTGTCCAAGGGAGAAGGACAAAGGAAAATGTAAGTTTTGGGACTGGTGCAATCCAATTGGGTATGGCAAACCCAACTCCGCTGTTGAAGCACACGTGCAGCTGCGCATCAATGATGAGGCTCGACTTGGAGTCATTGAAATTAATGTGGCAAATCTTAAACACATCGTCAATATCATCGTGTTCTTTTGTGGGCTATCCTTGGTAGTGTCGGTCATGGCACTTGTCAAGTGATTGTAATGACTATAACTGTAATGATTGTAATGACTATAAGGAAAATGATTGTAATGACTATAAGGAAAATGTAATGATTATGTACTCTGCTACCCTTTTGTATTAAGAAAGCACTGGATGACTGTCTTGTTGAAAATATGGATGTTAAGTACATTTTTTCACTGGTGAAACACCTTTCAATTGTTACTGCTACATTGATACCTTGTCCTTTTGGTGCACACCCTAAAAATATGAAGCACGAACAGGAAGTAGTTTTTCCAATGATTTGAGCAACAATTACAGCTGGAAATCGATTGCCAAATGTAAGATTTTGCTCGAGGCTGACGCCATCAAATCCCCAGTCATGGTCCCAGCCATGCATTACAAGCATCGGTCTTGCAACAAGATGGGATGTTGGTTCTAAAAACCGGTTATGCATTGAGACAAACTTGAAGAAGCATTATGCTTTTTATATGCCTACTATAATTACATCAAGTGATTATCATTCCCCAAAGAAAGTAGAGCCATAATAATAAAAATTATTCAAAAAGTTGTGTAAGACATATTTCCCCGAAATTTCACCAGAAAATAACTATGACGCACCCAAAACAGGTATACATCACCCATTCTGAGTCGCCAAAACATGGTACAGAAACCACTATAACTTTATTAATACAATTGTCTTGTAAAATATGACAACACAGAAACTGTGAGTTTAAATACAAATATTATCTTCTAGACAATATCCACACTCAAATAAGTCCTCATTACAATTATTAATACATTATTTTATAAAAATGGTGAGGACTATTAAAACAACTTCTAGAACCATCATTCCATACCCCGACTAGTTCTCGCTACATTCTCGCCTCCTGAGAAGAAAAATGGAACAAAAAAAAAAGGGTGAGCTCAACTAGCCCAGTAAAGAATATTATGACTAAGATAATATAGAACAAATTATCGTTAGTCCTCAACAGGGAAAAATTTAATAGAACACAATAGACAACAAATTTTAAATTAATATTCGCAACGAAAATAATAATTCATTAGAAGAGTTACGTAGAGAATGAAATCTACTATCTTCTATGATTTTAAAAGTCTATCATCAATATTTTATCCCTGTAACATCAATCAATATACATATTGAATCAAATATTCATCTTTGCACTATAGGCCAAAGATATTCATCAGTTGGTCACGATTTTTAAAGAAAACGAATCCAGTGAGACAAAAGAACAAATAGTAAGAATTCGTACTTCGGTTTATCCATGTTTAAAAATACTCCATAATAACTATTGTGGAGCAGAATTCAAAAATGAAGATCAAAACATAGATCCAATCAAAGATAAGAACCATAACAGACAATCTTGGACACAAAAAAGAAAATTTAATTTTTTCTGTGAATAGTGTCGTATTCATGAATAGTATCGCATACGTGAATAGTGCCGTATACGTGAATAGTAACTCCGACACCAAAAGGTAGAAATTTTACAAAAAAAATCATCATACTTTGTAAATAGTACTCGTGAATAGTAACTCGTGAATAGTAGTAACTCATGAATAGTAACCCCGACATGAAAAGATAAGAATTTTACAAGAAAAATCTTACCAATATTTCGGTATAATGATATTGAAAGAAATAATATCATTTATAAAAAAAACATCCCTTACCCCAAAAGAATAATACTTCTGGCTGGAATATCAGATATAATACTGAAAAAAACTTGCATCGTATAGCAACACTCAAGATATCAAAATACTCACAAGAATACGCTCGATAATATAGAGAGAGAAGATTTCAGTTTCTGGTATGATTTTTAATTCTAACCTAAGCACCCTATGTAAGACCCCAACTTATTATAAATAAAATCAAATTTTCTCTATTTATTATTGTGAATAATAAGTTGTTAATTGATATAATACTTTGGTTATGGGTGAAATGTGCAAATTTTACAAAATAAGCAAGTGGTTATAAAATAATCATTTTTGTCGGGGAATATTCGTTTGGTCGTGAAATATTCTTTTTGTCGGGAATATCCGTACGACGACGCAATTATTTGTGGGCCCCATAACGAAATAACTGTCGGATGAAGAAAATGATAAAGTTTGAGTTTTTATAAATAACGGCGTAGTTGTTACTGTTAACACTGTTGGATTACCTAGTGGTTAAAATAAAGTAATACGCGTGGTTGCACAGTAGCACACGGTATTGCACAGTATTTTTGAATTATTGATTCTTACGTTAGAAGCCATTACTCAATAATTGTTACAGTAATTATTGTTTAATATTTTATTTTATTGATTCAATAATTGCTGCGTTGATATTTTATATTCTTGTTGTTTCAATAATTGTTACTGCATAGTATTTCCCGTTATCAGATCAATATATTCATATTATTTGAATAATATTATTAGATAACATTATTGGCAATGTCTAGAAAGTTCTGTCAAGGAGAGGTTTGGTCACCTAATTGCGCGGCAGTAAGGAGAAATTCTTATTGGAAAGCCCCCTCTTTCCTGGAAACGGTTTGGTTGTCATAATTGTGATTCTGTAATATTATTTGTGAATAATTAATTATTGATTTATATGATAGGAAAATGTTTATTTTATGTGGATGGATATATTTATTAAGGTTATAAATGAAGGAATTTTGCTTGAATTATTTGTTGAAATTATTTTTCTCTAATAAAACATTCATTCAAATATATTATTATTATTATATTACGATTTTGTTTATAATTTAATTGGTAATATTTTTATAGCATGTGAATTAAAGAGGAATGGAGGTTAGCAAATTGAATTAGAATTTTCTTCCGTGTACTTTTCTTTTCAAAGTTGCTGGCTAGCTTGTTGCGTATTTTCTTCCTCTATTTGCTGGGTGGTAGACATCCAGCAAAATCATTCCTTATTTCCAAAATGGTGGGGCTTCAATCAATTGAAATTATGAGTTGGGCATTGATTTTAGCAGAGAAAGAATTAGGCCAATTATTTGGTAGGTGGTATGATATTGGCTGCAAAGATTGTTTTCAAAATATGGCCCCCACCCTTATTGAAAACAAATGAAAGTTAGGCATATTTGAAAAATTGGAAAGTTAGGCAAAAGTTAGGCATGAGTTGATTCCTCTTCCTCCGTATTACACTATAAATAGAGGGGTAACCCTCCTTCCTCAACACACCAATTGATAATCAGAAATTTTTATTCTGGAGTATTGTGAGTATTTTTCTTGAGTATAAGAATATTTTGAGCGTAATTTTTCTGCAAGATTTTCTCAGAATAATATTCGATATTCCAGTCAAATCCAGTTCCTACTAAGGTAAAGGATATTATGTTATTTCAATACTCGTAAGAAATATTATTTTCTTTCATACTCCATAGTATGGAAGAGATATTATTTCATTTCATATTCTCTAAATTTGAACTTACTATGGTAAGTATTGCTTCCATAATTCCTGAAATGGTTAGAAATTTCGTTTCATCTAATATCATTTCATAGGAATATTGGTCTGAACTTTTTATCAAATTTGGAACTTTTCATGACCGGGTACTGTTCATAGTTACTGTTCATGGGTACTGTTCACGGGTACTGTTCACAGTTACTGTTCACGGGTACTGTTCACAAAAGGAAAAAAAATATTTTTTTTCTTTCCTCCAAATTATCTGTTGTGACCCTTATTCTTGAAATTTAATCCGTGTTTTGATTTTTCATCATCCTCAGTCCTAAATGGTGATATAAATGAATATCTTTGGCCTGTAGTGCAAAGATGAATGAGTAACTGATGAATATCTTTGGCCCGTAGTGCAAAGATGAACAGGTGTTGGGATGAACATGACCGACTGGTGATATAAATGAATATATTTGGCCTGTAGTGCAAAGATAAATATTGATTGTTGTTACAAGGATAAAATATTAATAATGGACTTTTAAATCTTAGAAGATAGTAGAACTCATTCTCTACGTGACTCTTCTAATGGATTGTTGTTTCCGCTGCATTTGTTGATCTAAAACTTGTTGTCTATTATATTCTACCAGATTTTTCCTTGTTGAAGACTAATGATAAATTGTTGTATATTATCTTAGTCATAATATTCTTTACTGGGCTAGTTGAGCTCACCCTTTTCTTTTTTGTTCTATTTTTCTTCCCAGGAGGTGAGAACATAGCAAGAACTAGCCGGGGTATGGAGTGATGGTTCAGGATAGATGTATTAGTAGTCCTTACTATTTTGTAAAATAGTGTATCAATAATTGTAATAAGGACTCCTTTTGAGTTTGTATAATCTCTATTAGACTATATTTGTATTCAAACTCACAGTATGTGTCGTCGTATTTTGTACGACAATTGTTTTATTGAAGTTGTAGTTTGCTTTCTGTACCATGTATTTGGCGACTCAGAATGGGTGTTGTATACCTATTTTGGGGGCGTCACAGTTGGTATCAGAGCTTAGGGATATGGTCTCTGGCGGAGATCGGGGAATAGAACTAGGAGGGGAGAGATGAGTAAATCCTTCGCTAGTGTGTCATACCTAAGCTTATTTGTTGGTCAGTTATAATATAGGGATATTATGTGATATGTTAATTGTTTAATTAACCCTTATTTTATGACAGTATTTAAGAATGGCTGCTGAGAACGTTAACAATGGAGTATATGAAACTGTGGAACAACCTTTAGTCACAAACAAGGAGAACGTGCAACAGGAAGGCAATATTCCTCCTATAAACAACATTACCGAGCAAACGATGAATGATAGAATATTTAGGAGCTTTTTGTAGTTCATGCAAAACCAGACGAGGGAGACTCATGCATAAAATATGGGTGGAAATGCTAGCAATACGTGACTTGTCACAACCAAGCAGTTCAAAGAGTTGGGACTACCAGAATTTAAGGGAAAGCCGGATCCGATCATGGCGGAAATGTGGGTTAAGCAAATTACCAAGATATTCGATGTCTTGGGATGCACAGAGGAACAGAAGGTTCCATTCGCCACCTTTATGTTCCGCGGTGAGGCAGACTACTGGTGGGAGCCAGCCGCACTCAGCATGTCTTGGGAAACGTTTCAGAAACTATTTAATGACAAATACTTTCCTG
Organism: Panax notoginseng; assembly: GCA_016801055.1. Classification (NCBI taxonomy): domain Eukaryota; kingdom Viridiplantae; phylum Streptophyta; class Magnoliopsida; order Apiales; family Araliaceae; genus Panax; species Panax notoginseng. The sequence goes on from CM029020.1 coordinate 189,146,086, forward strand.
AAAGTATTCGTCATATGAAGGAGGTAGACTTTATCAGATTGGAACAAAACAACATGACGGTGTCCCAGTACGAGGTGAAGTTTGCTGAGTTATCCAGGTTTGCACCTCATTTGGTAGAGAATGAGGAACGAATGACAAGAATGTTTCTAAGAGGTCTAAAGCCCGAGATTCGGCAATATCTTATCTCTCATAAATTTTCTTTATATTCAGATGTTGTAAACAGGGCTCAATTATTAGAGCGAGATAATGAGTATGTTCAACCAAGGGACCACAACCAGGGTCATACCAGTGGCGGCAGTCATCGGAGCAATGAAAACCAGCAGGGAGGAAAATATTCAGACAAAAGCGGTAACCACTCTGGTGGTAATCGTGGCCGTGATAATAGAAGGAGCGAGTCGGGAGGAGATTTCAAAAAGAGAATGTACAACAATGATAACGTGAAGACGTCATAACAAACATCAACTGTTTCTAGGGGAGGAGAACGAGCACCGATCGTTTGTTACAAATGCGGGAAAGAGGGACACATCAGCCCAAACTGCCCACAACAATCCAAGGTGTGTTATAACTGTGGAAAGGAAGGTCATATAGCTAGAGATTGTCTAGTTGCGAAACCAAGTTCAACGGGGATGGTGACTCCAAAGGTTGTCCCGGACAAGTCAAAGTCGGTGGTTCTTGGAAGGGCGTTTGTCGTGACGGCACAAAACGCGAGGAACCCAAACGAGGTGATCACGGGTAAGCTTATCATAAACTCTTGCGAAGTTTATACCTTACTAGATACCGGTTCTACCCATTCTTTTATCTCTCCTACTTGTGCTCAACTTTTAAACTTGACTCCGGAGAAATTGGACTTTGACTTATCTGTTGAAACTCCGTTGGGTGAAACTTTCGTTACATCTACAGTTTATAAATCTTGCATGATCCAAGTTGGCACTATCACATTACCTGTTGATCTTATCTCTTTAAAAATACTTGCTTTTGATGTAATTTTAGGAATTGATTGGTTAACCACTCATCATGCTAAAATTGATTATTTTCGTAAGGTTGTTAGTTTTCATATTCCTAGCCAACCTGTCATACTCATTCAAACTACTAAACCACTAAAATCAGTCACTGTCATATCAAGCCACAAAGCTATTCCGTTATTGAAAACGGATGCCAAGCTTTCTTAGCCCATGTTATGGATTTGAACAAAGACAAGTCAGATTTGAATAATATTTCTGTTGTTAGAGAATTTCCTGATGTATTTTCAGAAGAACTTCCCGGTCTAACCCCAGAACGTGATGTTGAATTCTTTATTGACCTTGAACCGGGTACAAAACCCATTTCTAAAACCCCATATCGAATGGCTCCTATTGAACTTCAGGAGTTAAAAGTCCAACTACAGGAGCTATTACACATCGGTTTCATTCGTCCTAGTACATCTCCTTGGGGTGCTCCTGTTTTATTCGTAAAGAAGAAAGACGGGAGTATGCGACATTGTATTGACTACCGGAATTGAACCATGTCACCATCAAGAATAGGTATCCGCTACCTCGCATTGATGACCTGTTTGACCAGTTGCAAGGAGCACAATTATTTTTAAAGATCGACCTTCGTTCTGGATATCATCAGCTGAAGATTAAAACTGAGGATATTCCAAAGACTGCCTTCAGAATTCGGTACGGGCATTATGAATTCTTAGTCATGTCATTTGGATTGACTAATGCTCCTGCTGCTTTCATGGATATGATGAACAGAGTATTCAAGGAATATTTAGATCAGTTCGTTGTTGTCTTTATTGATGACATCCTCATCTATTCCAAAAGCCGTGAAGATCATGAGCACCATTTGAAGCAGATACTGGAAAGGCTTCGTGAAAACAAGCTATATGCCAAGCTGAAGAAATGCGAGTTCTGGCTTGAGGAAGTAGCATTCCTTGGGCACGTGGTGTCAAAACATGGAGTATCTATTGACCCGGCGAAGATTGAAGCCATACAAAATTGGGAGCAACCAAAGTCGGTAACCGAAGTACGTAGCTTTCTGGGCTTAGCTGGTTATTATCGGAGATTCGTGGAAGGATTTTCTCGAATCGCTACTCCGTTAACTCAGTTGACTCAGAAAGATACAAAATTCGTATGGAGCGAGGAATGCGAGAAGAGTTTCCAAGAGCTCAAGAGGAGACTCATTTCGGCACCTGTTCTGGCAATACCATCTGGTACGGATGGATTTGTTGTCTACAGCGATGCTTCGTGCAAAGGGTTAGGATGTGTTCTCATGCAACATGGGAAAGTCATAGCCTATACTTCACGACAACTCAAAGAATATGAGAGTAATTATCCTACTCATGATCTGGAGTTGGCAGCAGTCGTATTCGCATTAAAAATTTGGAGACACTACTTGTATGGGGAGAAAGTGGAGATTTATACGGACCATAAAAGCCTCAAATATTTCTTCACCCAAAAAGAACTTAACATGCGACAACGACGTTGGCTTGAACTATTGAAAGATTACGATCACACTATTCAATATCATCCTGGAAAAGCGAACGTAGTAGCTGACGCATTGAGTAGAAGATCATATGCGAGTACGAGTTCGATATTGTCAATGCAAAGGCCCATTCTGTATGACTTGCAAAGGATGGAGGTAGAATTAAAGACTCCAGGGACCCACATGATAATGGCGAATATACGAGTAGAACCGACTTTAATCGATAAAGTTAAAGCTGCTCAAGCTACGGACCTGGAGCTGATACGTATGAAGAAGAAAGTGCAAGAAGGAGTTATTCCAGAAGCGAGAATCGATGAAGAATGAATACTTAGATTCAACTCCAGACTTTGTGTTCCTAACGACTCTGATTTAAAGCATAGAATCATGATGGAGGCACACAACACCCCGTTTGTAATCCATCCTGGGAGTACCAAAATGTATCATAATATTCTACATACATTTTGGTGGAATAATATGAAGAGAGAGATCGCGGAGTTTATCTCGAGGTGTTTAACATGTCAACGTGTAAAGGCGGAGCATCAAGTGCCAAAGGGTCCATTGCAACCACTTGAGATTCCGAAATGGAAGTGGGAACACATTACCATAGATTTTGTTACAGGTCTTCCCAAAGTTTCTCAAGGTATAGATGCGATTTGGGTTATTGTTGATAGATTAACTAAGTCTTCTCATTTCTTACCGATACGTGAGACTTATTCCCTTGAACGCCTTGCTCGTATGTACGTGAATGAGATTGTGAGATTGCATGGCATGCCGGTATCCATAGTTTCGGATCGTGACCCAAGATTCACTTCAAGATTTTGGGTTAGCTTACAGAAAGCTATGGGCACGGATTTACGATTCAGTTCATCATACCATCCTCAAACGGATGAACAATCAGAGAGGACTATTCAAACTCTTGAAGATCTATTAAGACTCTGTGTCCTAGATTTTAAAGGGAGTTGGGATAAGTACCTACCACTGGTGGAATTTTCCTACAACAACAGTTATCAAGCAAGTATAGGCATGGCTCCATTTGAGGCGTTGTATGGACGAAAGTGTCGTTCTCCAGTATGCTAGGACGAGGTGGGAGAAACAACATTGTTGGGACCAGAGTTGGTACGAATGACTACAGAGAAGATCCAAACGATTCGACAACGTATACAAACGGCACAGGATCGACAAAAGAGTTATGCTGATCTTCATCGAAAGTGTAAGACCCCAACTTTTATAAATAAAGATGAATTTTTCTATAAATATTATTTTGAATATTATGGAGTAATGTTATAGTTGTGGGTATTATTTATAAATTTTGCAAAGTAAGCAAGTTGTTTTAAAATATTCGTTTGGTCGGGAAATATTCTTTTTGTCGGGAAATATTCGTACGACGGCACAATCATTGGTGGACCCCACAACAGAAGTGTAGTCGTAGTTAGAAAATGACAAAATTATCTTTCTATAAAAATAATGGCTGAGGTGTTACCGTTAAAACTGTTGAACTACCCGGTAGTAAAAGTACAGTAATACGCGTGGTTGCATAGTAGCACACGGTATTGATTATTGATGCTTACGTGAGAAGTCACTCAGCTATACTCAATTATTGCTACAGTAATTGTTGCTTCATATCTCTTAAATTATTGTCATAGTATCATCTGTATAATATGTTATATTATTAAATCAATAATTGAGACATTGTGGTAAGTTTGGTTATTTTTATGGGGGCCATATGTCATCATCTAAGAGTCTCTTCGTCAATAGTAATTACCGTCGTCAATAGTAATTACCGTTGTCAATAGTATTTACCTTGGTCAATAGTATTTACCTTGGTCAATAGTATTTACCTTCATCAATAGTATTTACCTTGGTCAATAGTAATTACCTTCATCAATAGTATTTACCCTGGTCAATAGTAATTACTTTCGTCAATAGTAGTTGTCCCTTCAATATTATCAAGAGTCATTTGACCCTTCGTTAAGAACAAGAGTCATTTGACCCTTCGTTAAGACCAAGAGCCACCCTCAGTTTTTCTATAAATAGAGGCCTAGGGCTTCATTATTTTTCACGAATTCATTCAAGCTATAGAGAGAGAAAGTATAGAGAGAATAAGAGAGAGAGAGAGAGAGAATAAAAGTATTCTGCTACTTCACTTTTCCAATATCCAGTTCTTTTAAGGTAGGAAATATTATTTCTTTTATATTCATGAAGAGAACTTCTGTTATTCCATTCTTTATTATTCTGTTGGAATAACCAGTATACGCGGTCTACCCTATACTTGGTGACATTCTTCTATTATTCTGTTGGAACATCTTGTCTGTGTGTTTTACACCGGACCTGGTTCCATTTTTATTATTATTCTGTTGGAACATCCTGTCTGTGTGTTTTACACCGGACCTGGTTCCGTTTTTATTATTATACTGTTTGAACATCCTGTCTGTGCGTTTACGCCGGACCTGGTTCCATTATTTATTATTCTGTTGGAATATCCTGTCTGTGCGTTTACGCCGGACCTGGTTCCATTATTTATTATTCTGTTGGAATAACCTGTCTGTGCGGTCTATCGCATGCATGGTGATTTCTTTTGTTATTCCATTCTTTATTATACTCAGTTGGTTAAGTTTTGACTTCTATACTCCATGAAATTTATGGAATATCCTTGATAATTGCGGTTCATCCAGTATCTTTTCATGAAAATATTCTTCTAAGCATTCTTGAATTTTACTCCACAAAGTAGTATCATGTTGACAATTTGGACGTTGTTAATTCTTGGATAAATTAATTCTTGAACTTATTTTATTGAATTCTTATATCATTGTCATCATCCTCATGTTTATAAAATGTTGAAAGTCGTCTGTGGCCTGTAGTGTATAGATGGACTTGGTATGATTATGACCAGGGATTATTCGGTATAATCATAACCGTAATGTTACGAATGATGTGGTAAAAGTCCTCATTGGCCCGTAGTGCATTGATGGACAGTTGTTGGCATGATCATGACCATTAATGAATATACGAATATCCTTGACCGTAGTGCAGGGGTGATTCGATGATGTGGATTATTTTATTAAGCTAAGTCCCAGCGATCACAGTGATGAAAAACCTTTTAAATCATAAAAGATAGTAGATGTAAGACCCCGAATTTTATGAAATAAAAGTATTCAATTTTTCTTATAATTACTATTCAGTAAATGGTTAAATTGATAAAAGTTTAAAGTTATGAGTGAAATATGATTTTTTTTCAAAATAAGCAAGTGGTTATAAAATAATCATTGTTGTCGGGGAATATTCTTTCTGTCGGGGAATATTCGTACGACGGCGCAGCCATTTGTGGGCCCCATAACAGAATAACTGTCGGGTGAAGAAAACGATAAATTTGAGTTTTTACAAATAACGGCGTAGTTGTTACCGTTAACACTGTTGGAATACCCGGTGGCTAAAATACAGTAATACGCGTTATTGCACAGTAGCACACGGTATTGCATAGTATTTTTGAAATTATTGATTCTTACGTAAGAAGGCACTACTCAATAATTGTTACAGTAATTACTGTTCAATATTTTATTTTATTGATTCAATAATTGCTACGTTGAAATTTTGTATTATTGTTGTTCAATAATTGTTGCTGCACAGTATTTTCCCGTTATCAGATCAATAATTCATATTATTTGAATAGTATTATTAGATAGCATTATTGGCAATGTCTAGAAAGTTCTGTCTAAGGAGAGGTTTGGTCATCTAATTGCGCGCCAGTAAGGAGAAATCCTTATTGGAAAGCCTCCTCTTTCCTGGGAACGACCTGGTTGTCATAAATGTGATTCTGTAATATTATTTGTGAATAATTAATTATTGATTCATATGATAAGGAAATATTTATTTTATGTGGATATAAATGAGGGATATATTTTTGTGGTTAAAAATGAAGGAGTTAATGTTGAGGTATTTTATCTGTATTTTTGTCGGAACGGAGGTATTAAAAATCAAATTAGGGTTTTTGAGATATTTTGCGGGGGTTATAATTTTTAATCCGACCGTTGGATCCTGGTAATTTTTGGATATGTAATACATATATAAGTTGAGTATATGTCCACAAATTTTGAACCGTTAAAAATGAACGTATGATTTATTATGAATTTTACGAGATGACTGGTTCAGAAATTGTTGAATTTTTGGAGTTTATCTTTTTGGTGGAAAATTCTAAAATTGGTGGGCCCCACTTGTGGTTGGTGAAGAAATGTGCTGAATTATATTTCAAATGTGGTGGGTGGGAATAGTAGCAGGTAAATCCATCAGGTTGCAGGTTAAACCTACCAAAATTTTCCTATAAATAGAGGGCTAAGTTAGAATTGAAAATCACACCAAAAACATAAGCTTTCTCTCTTTCTCTCTCTATATTATGAAGCATATTTTGTGAGTTTTTAGATACTTGGTGAGTTGCTATTCATCAGTGCAAGTTTTCTTCAGCATCATATCTGATATCCAGTCAGAAGTACTGCTCTTTTGAGGTAAGGGATAGTAAGGGATAGTAAGGGATATTAAGGGATTTTAAGGGTTGTTATGATTTTCAGTTTCGTAATTTTTCTGATCTTCAAAAATTCTGGAAAAATTTGAAATGATATTTTGATGAGTTTTCTTGATTGTGTCCAAAAATGGTGATTTTTGGATGTATAGATTGAGAGTTATGAATTTTATGAGAAAAAACTATTTTAAAAGTAACCGCTTATAATTCCCTGTGGTTAACTCCAAAATTGATGAAATTTTTATTGAGAGTACATGTATATGATAGCAGTATACTCTGTAAATTTCAGAATTTTTAGACAAAAGTACAATTTTTGATAAATATCTAAATATTCGGCTATTTTGGCCATATGAAAAATAGTAAATGACTTTTAAAAATTCTGAGAAAAATATATGTTCACTATGGGACTATATTATACTAAATCCCAGAAAAGAAATATTTTTGGAACTGATTTGGTATTTTTCATAAAAATAGTCTAGTTATGAGTAAATGAATTAAATATGTTTTGTGAAGAAAGAAAATTGGAAAATAGAATTTTATGACTTGAGAATCCTATATGAGGTATATGCAGATTTTTGATGAGGGTTTTGGTTATTGATGATGAAATTGTAAGAGTTGGCATTTTATGATGATTAAATGCATTAATTAGTAAAGTGTAAACAATTAAAATAAATTGTTTAAAAATTTAAGTAATGTTATTCTTTCAATATCATTATACCGAAATATTGGCATGAATTTTATTGTAGAATTTATATCTTTTGTGTCGGGGTTACTATTCACGAGTTACGAATATTACTCTTGAGATTAAAACTATATGTTGATCATATTATTTTTATCATCATATATAACATTTTTATAACCCTGATGTTGAAATTCTCTTTCAGTGGAGTGTAAAGATGGGTAGATTATTGGTATGATCGTGACTAGGGTTCTCTTTGGCCTGTAGTGCAAAGTTGAATTGTGACTGGTATGATCATGACCATTGAATTTATAATTGAATATCTTAAGCTTAAGTGCAAAGGTGAATTGATCAACATGGTTATAATTATTGTTTATATAAATTCTGAAATGATTATATATTTCTTTGAGATATGAATATATTTGGCCTGTACTGCAAATATGAATTGTTGATGAATATCTTTGGCCTGTAGTGCAAAGATGAACTGTTGTTGAATATCTTTGGCTCGTAGTGCAAAGATGGTTTGTTGATGAATATCTTTGGCCCGTAGTGCAAAGATGGTTTGTTGATGAATATCTTTGGCCCGTAGTGCATAGATGGTTTGTTGATGAATATCTTTGGCCCGTAGTGCAAAGATGGATTTGTTAGTATGATTATAAACAGGAATTGTGATTTGGTATAGCCATGATCTTTGATGTTTCAGGTAAAGACAGGTGATAAAAATATTCTTCGTCCTGGGTGCGAAGAAAAATTTATAGTCACAATTATGATTATGAGTTATTCATATGATTGTGGAAAGGAACTGTTGAGTGATGTTACATGGATAAAATATTGTTTGTGGATTTTTAACATGGAGAAGATAATAGACTTTATAGTCTATTTGACTCTTCTAATGGATTGCTCATTCCGCTGCAACTATGGTTGAGAAGTTTTATCATCTACCATATATTCTAAATCTCCGATTTATTGTTGATGAAGGTTATTGATAATTTAATTATCTTTAGTTATGATATTCTTTACTGAGCTAGTTGTGCTCACCCTTTTGCTTCACAATTCCTTTCAGGTAACAAGAGTGTAGCTGGGTCGAGCGGGGGTAACAAGGGAATAGAACGGTGGTCATCATTTAGTAGTTATATTTGGTGAAGAAAATAGGGTGAGGCGAACCCAACGTTGGAAGGGTGTTTTGTCACTATCATACAAGATGTCTAATGACATATAACCTCGTGTCATCATAGGACAGGGTTGTGCTCATCCACTTGCTGAGTATATCTATGGGCACTACCTATATAATCTTGGTGTTTGTTTGAAGTATAATTCTCAATTAGAGACAGTGGAGATAATGATAAGTCAAGAGAAGACTCACCATTGGGAAGAATATGATAGTAATCTTCTCGTTTTTCTTTGGGGTCTATTGGGTCAACCAAGGATAATTCTGTGGCCATATGATATCTATCATAACCTAGACGCGTGGTCTCCCATGTACGAAGGTTTTCTTGAGCACTTCCCAAAGATTCTAGTTTCTAAAACAGTTTTTGACTGTACCTTTATGTAAGGTACCTTTGTGAGGTGCTGATACATGATGGTGTCCAATGTCACATTTGGTATATATTTGTATCCAAACTCACAGCATATGTGTTGTTGTATTTTGCACGACAATTGTTGTAATAAAGTTGTAGTTATTTTCTGTACCATGACGACTCAGAATGGGTTGGGTGGAATGAACCTATTTTGGGGTCGTTACAGTAGAGTTTATTTTCTACTTGACTCTTTTAATGGATTGCTTGTTCCGCTACAGTTAAACTTGATGTCTATTATATTTTATCAGTTTAACATTGTTGAAGGCTAATGATAATTTATTATGCATTATCTTAGTCATAATATTTCTTACTGGGCTAGTTGAGCTCACCCTTTCTTTCACTGTTCTCTTCAGGAAATGAGAACGTAGCTGGGGCAAGTCGGGAAACGGAGTGATGGTCCGAATGATAGTATTATTTAGTAGTCCTCACTATTCTATGTAATGCTGTGTTAATAAATGTAATGGGGACTCCTTTTGAATATGAATACTCTCTAGAAGATAATATTTATATTCAAACTCACAGTTTATGTTTTGTCGTATTGTACACGACAGCTGTATTAGTAAGTTGTATTTGTATTCTGTACTATGTATCTGACGACCCAAGATGGGTGATGTATACCTAATTTTGGGGGCGTCACAGAAAGGACGTAAAATTTAATATTGGAGATCATGTACTGTTACGTATTGCTCCATGGAAAGGAGTTATAAGATTTGGGAAGAGAAGAAAGCTCAATCCACGATTTGTTGGTCCATTTGAGATTCTTGACCGAATAGGAAATGTGGCCTATAGACTTGCATTACCTCCAAGAATGTCTCGTGTTCATAATGTTTTTCACATATCTATGCTTCGTAAATATGTTAAAGACCCAAACCACATTATTGCGTTAGAACCAGACGAGATAACCGAAGATTTAACGTACGAGGAGGTACCTGTTAAGATCTTGGATAGGAAAGAGCATGTCCTACGCACGAAGGTTATACCACAAGTTAAGGTTTTGTGGAGGAACCATGCTATTGAAGAAATGACATGGGAGTTGGAATCGAAAATGAAAGTAAGGTACCCTCACCTGTTCGAAACACCAGGTACGTACGTCAATTTCGAGGACGAAATTTTATAAGGAGGGGAGGTTGTAAGACCCCAACTTATTATAAATAAAATCGAATTTCTTCTATTTATTATTGTGAATAATAAGGTGTTAATTGATATAATACTTTGGTTATGGGTGAAATGTGCAAATTTTGCAAAATAAGCAAGTGGTTATAAAATAATCACTTTTGTCGGGGAATATTCGTTTGGTCGTGGAATATTCTTTTTATCGGGAATATCCGTACGACGGCACAGTCATTTGTGGGCCCCATAACGGAATAACTGTCGGATGAAGAAAACGACAAAGTTTGAGTTTTTATAAATAACGGCGTAGTTGTTACCGTTAACATTGTTGGATTACCTAGTGGTTAAAATAAAGTAATACGCGTGGTTGCACAGTAGCACACGGTATTGCATAATATTTTTGAATTATTGATTCTTACGTTAGAAGTCATTACTCAATAATTGTTACAGTAATTACTGTTCAATATTTTATTTTATTGATTCAATAATTGCTGCGTTGCTATTTTATATTATTATTGTTTCAATAATTGTTACTGTACAGTATTTCCCATTATCAGATCAATAAATTCATATTATTTGAATAATATTATTAGATAACATTATTGGTAATGTCTAGAAAGTTCTGTCAAGGAGAGGTTTGGTCACCTAATTGCGCGCCAGTAAGGAGAAATTCTTATTGAAAAGCCCCCTCTTTCCTGGAAACGGTTTGGTTGTCATAATTGTGATTCTGTAATATTATTTGTGAATAATTAATTATTGATTTATATGATAAGGAAATGTTTATTTTATGTGGATGGATATATTTATTAAGGTTATAAATGAAGGAATTTTGCTTGAATTATTTGTTGAAATTATTTTTCTCTAATAAAACATTCATTCAAATATATTATTATTATTATTATATTACGATTTTGTTTATAATTTAATTGGTAATATTTTTATAGCATGTGAATTAAAGAGGAATGGAGGTTAGCAAATTGAATTAGAATTTTCTTCCGTGTACTTTTCTTTTCAAAGTTGCTGGCTAGTTTGTTGCGTATTTTCTTCCTCTATTTGCTGGGTGGTAGACATCCAGCAACATCATTCCTTATTTCCAAAATGGCGGGGCTTCAATCAATTGAAATTATGAGTTGGGCATTGATTTTAGCAAAGAAAGAATTAGGCTAATTATTTGGTAGGTGGTATGATATTGGCTGCAAAGATTGTTTTCAAAATATGGCCCCCACCCTTATTGAAAACAAATGAAAGTTAGGCAAAAGTTAGGCATGAGTTGATTCCTCTTCCTCCGTATTACACTATAAATAGAGGGGTAACCCTCCTTCCTCAACACACCAATTGATAATCAGAAATTTTTATTCTAGAGTATTGTGAGTATTTTTCTTGAGTATAAGAATATTTTGAGCGTAGTTTTTCTGCAAGATTTTCTCATAATAATATCCGATATTCCAGTCAAATTCAGTTTCTACTAAGGTAAAGGATATTATTTTATTTCAATACTCGTAAGAAATATTATTTTCTTTCATACTCCATAGTATGGAAGGGATATTATTTCATTTCATATTCTCTAAATTTGAACTTACTATGGTAAGTATTGCTTCTATAATTTCTGAAATGGTTAGAAATTTCGTTTCATCTAATATCATTTCATAGGAATATTGGTCTGAACTTTTTATCAAATTTAGAACTTTTCATGACCGGGTACTGTTCACGGGTACTGTTCACAGTTATTGTTCATGGGTACTGTTCACGGGTACTGTTCACAGTTACTGTTCACGGGTACTGTTCATAAAAGAAAAAAAATATTTTTTTTCTTTCCTCCAAATTATCTGTTGTGACCCTTATTCTTTAAATTTAATTCGTGTTTTGATTTTCTATCATCCTCAGTCCTAAATGGTGATATAAATGAATATCTTTGGCTTGTAGTGCAAAGATGAATGAGTAACTGATAAATATCTTTGGCCCGTAGTGCAAAGATGAACAAGTATTGGGATGAACATGACCGACTGGTGATATAAATGAATATCTTTGGCCTGTAGTGCAAAGATGAATATTGATTGTTGTTACAAGGATAAAATATTAATGATGGACTTTTAAATCTTAGAAGATAGTAGAACTCATTCTCTACGTGACTCTTCTAATGGATTGTTGTTTCCGCTGCATTTGTTGATCTAAAACTTGTTGTCTATTATATTCTATCAGATTTTTTCTTATTGAAGACTAATGATAAATTGTTGTATATTATCTTAGTCATAATATTCTTTACTGGGCTAGTTGAGCTTACCCTTTTCCTTTTTGTTCTATTTTTCTTCCCAGGAGGTGAGAACATAGCAGGAACTAGCCGGGATATGGAGTGATGGTTCAGGATAGATGTATTAGTAGTCCTTACTATTTTATAAAATAGTGTATCAATAATTGTAATAAGGACTCCTTTTGAGTTTTTATAATCTCTATTAGACTATATTTGTATTCAAACTCACAGTATGTGTCGTTGTATTTTGCACGACAATTGTTTTATTGAAGTTGTAGTTTGCTTTCTGTACCATGTATTTGACAATTCAGAATGGGTGTTGTATACCTATTTTGGGGGCGTCACACCCTATTTATAGGAAAATATTTAGAACACCAAAGCAGAAAATTTAATATAATATTATTATTATTTATTAAAATTCCATACTCCCACTTTTGAAGATCTAAATTCAGCAATTAATAACACATGTTAGACCCACGTAACTCACCAAACACGTTTTTCTTGAAAAATATAATTAAACTTCCAAAAATCAATTATTTCGAAACTTCAGAACTTTAATAATTCATAATAAATAGCTCTTTTGTCAGAAAAATTCAAACCTTATGTTTTTTTCATAGGAAATTCCATTATCTACAACTTCACAGAAGAAAGTTTTTCCAAATTCAAAACAAAAATTGATCGAAATTCACAAACGGGCGATTTTACAAGCTATAATCAAATTCCAGTCAAGAAATGGGGTCCACCGACATGATTAACATGTTTTTAACATTTATTGCAACAAAAATACTCTTCCTCCTCATATACTCATATATCCCACATTCATTGTAAAAATATCATCATTATTATATTATAATAATATAATAAAATATTGGCAAAAAGTACTTTTTGGCCATTGTGGTTATAGTGATTTAACGAAATAGTCATTGTGCTTTTAAAATATTCAATTAGCCCACTGAACTTTTTAAAAATATTCAATCAGGCCATTCCGTCCAAATTAACTAACAGACGTGAAAAAAAATCCTACGTGACTTTTTTGAAAATAAATAAATAATATGTGTATTTGCTGACTGTGTGGCATTTCTTACGTGGCTTTTTTTAAAAAAAATTAAATATTACGTGGCTTTTTTGAAAAAAAATCTGTTTTTTAAAATAAAATAATTTTTTTTAAAAAATAAAAAAATTTTAAAACAGATTTTTTTTTAAAACAGATTTTTTTAAAAAAAAAATTTGTAAAAAAACAGAACTTTTAAAAAAATCTGTTTTTTAAAACAGATTTTTTATAAAAAAAAACAGATTTTAATTTTTTTTAACATTTTAAAGTTTTAAAAATAACAAAAGCATAATAAAATAAAACAAAACAATAAATTTTTTTTTAAAAACAAAGATTTTTAAAAAAAATAGAATTTTTTTTAAACAGAAATTTTAAAAAAAGCATATTTAAAAAAAAATAGAATTCAATAAAAAATATATATGTTAAAAATTTGAATTTTTTAAAAAACAGCTTTTTAAAAAAAATTTATAAAAAAGCAGAACTTTTAAAAAATCTGTTTTTTTAAAAAAAGATTTTTTTTAAAAAAATATAATTTAAAAAAAAAACAGATTTTGTTAAAAAGTAGATTTTTTTTAAAAAAAGTTCCATTTTTTTAAAAAAGCTTCTAAAAAAATTGTATTTTTTTAAAAAACATAATTTTTGTAAAAATAGACTTCTAAAAAAAATTATTTTTTTAAAAAACAAATTTTTTGTAAAATTTTTAATAATTTTAAAAATCTGTTTTACAAAAAATTTGTTTTAAAAATTTGTTTTACAAAAAATCGGTTTAAAAAAAATTCTATTTTTTTTAAAAATCTTTGTTTTTTAAAAAAAATTTATAGTTTTTTTTTATTTTATTATGCTTTTGTTATTTTTAAAACTTTAAAATGTTAAAAAAAAATTAAAATCTGTTTTTTAATTTTTTAAAATATAAGTATTTTTCAAAAATTTTATAAGTATTTTTATAAGTATAAAAGTATTTTTCAAAACTATTTTAAAAGTATTTTTATATTTTTTTAAAAAACAGATTTTTTAAAAAAGAGAATTTTTAAAAAAATCTGTTTTTAAAAAAATATATATTTTTTTTACAAAAAATCTGTTTTAAAAAACAGATTTTTTTAAAAGTTCTGTTTTTTTACAAATTTTTTTTTTAAAAAAAATCTCTTTTTAAAAAAAATCTGTTTTAAAAAATTTTTATTTTTTTAAAAAAATAAATTTTTTAAAAAACATATTTTTTTTTCAAAAAAGCCACGTAATATTTAATTTTTTTTTAAAAAAAGCCACGTAAGAAATGCCGCACAGTCAGCAAATACACATTTTTAAAACTTTAAAATGTTAAAAAAAATTAAAATCTGTTTTAAAAAACAGATTTTTTTAAAAGTTTTGTTTTTTTACAAATTTTTTTTTAAAAAAAAATCTGTTTTAAAAAAAATCTGTTTTAAAATTTTTTTATTTTTTTTAAAAAAATTATTTTTTTAAAAAAATTATTTTTTTAAAAAAAATTATTTTTTTTAAAAAACAGATTTTTTTCAAAAAAGCCACGTAATATTTAATTTTTTTTAAAAAAAACCACGTAAGAAATGCCGCACAGTCAGCAAATACACATATTATTTATTTATTTTCAAAAAAGCCACGTAGGATTTTTTTTCACGTCTGTTAGTCAATTTGGACGGAATGACCTGATTGAATATTTTTAAAAAGTTAAGCGGGCTAATTTAATATTTTAAAAGCACAAAGACTATTTCGTTAAATCACTATAACCACAATGGCCAAAAAGTGCTTTTTGCCAAAAAAAATTCTATTTTTTTTAAAAATCTTTGTTTTTTTAAAAAAATTTATTGTTTTCTTTTATTTTATTATGCTTTTGTTATTTTTAAAACTTTAAAATGTTAAAAAAAAACTAAAATCTGTTTTTGAATTTTTTAAAATATAAGTATTTTTCAAAAATTTTATAAGTATAAAAGTATTTTTCAAAACTATTTTAAAAGTATTTTTATATTTTTTTTAAAATAGATTTTTTAAAAAAGAGAATTTTTAAAAAAATCTGTTTTTAAAAAAATATATATTTTTTTTATAAAAAATCTGTTTTAAAAAACAGATTTTTTTAAAAGTTCTGTTATTTTACAAATTTTTTTTTTAAAAAATTTTTATTTTTTAAAAAAAATTATTTTTTTTAAAAAACAGATTTTTTTTTCAAAAAAGCCACGTAATATTTAATTTTTTTTTAAAAAAAGCCACGTAAGAAATGCCGCACAGTCAGCAAATACACATATTATTTATTTTTTTTCAAAAAAGCCACGTAGGATATTTTTTCACGTCTGTTAGTCAATTTGGACGGAATGGCCTGATTGAATATTTTTAAAAAGTTCAGTGGGCTAATTGAATATTTTAAAAGCACAATGACTATTTCGTTAAATCACTATAACCACAATGGTCAAAAAATGTTTTTTGCCATAAAATATTATTTTATCAGAAAAGATAAAATATCGATTTTCAACAATTGTCACTTTAAAATTTTCTTCATCTATATCCACATAAAATGAATATTTTTCTCATCATATACATCAATAATTAATTATTCACAAATAATATTACAGAATCACAATACTGACAACCAGGCAATTCCGAGGAAAGAGGGGACTTTTCAATAAGGATTTCTCCTTACTGGCGCGCAATTAGGTGACCAAACCTCTCCTTAGACAGAACTTTCTAAACATTATCAATAATGTTATCTAATAATATTATTCAGATGATATGAATTATTGCTTCGATAATGGAAAATATCGTGTTGTGACAATTATTGAAACAACAGTAATATAAAATATCAACGCAACAATTATTGAATCAATAAAATACTGAACAATAATTACTGTAACAATTATTGAGTAGTGTCTTCTTACGTAAGAATCAATAATTGGTGCAATACTGTGTGCTACTGTGCAACAACGCGTATTACTATATTTTAACCACCGGGTATTCCAACAGTATTAACGGTAACAACTACGCCGTAATTTATAAACAACTTATACTTGTCGTTTTCTTCATCCAATCGTTTTTCATTATGGGGCCCACACAAGGCTGTGCCGTCGTACGAATATTCCCCTACAGTAAGAATATTCCACGACTAAACGAATATTCTCCGATAAAAATGAATATTTTATAACCACTTGCTCATTTAAAATATTTACACATTTTACCCATAACTAACCACATTAATCAAATCAACCCTTACTATTTCAAAATAATAAATAGAGGAAAATCAATTTTATTTATAAAAAGTTGAGGTCTTACAATAACAGGCTAAAAATGTCATCATCTTTATACATCAAACTACCATTAAAAAATAACCTTAAATATTATAAAAATATCTCATCCCATAAAAACACTATCAAACGGTGATGTATTACAAGTAAAAAAACTCACAACAATAAGCAACAACCACGATTAACACAATACAAACAGAGGGTTCTAATACACAAACAATAATAGTTTATTTCAGCAATTTGGCAGATTACATCACTTTGTAGATCCACACGTCAAAGCAGCCCATCTTTGTACAAAGACTCCCATCCTGAAACACGAAAATCGTAGCAATGTCAACTACAAGATGGAGACAAAATTGCAATAAGGAAAAGAGTCAAACAAAGACTTACAATCATCGTTAATGTCAACGTTCTCCTCATCGTACACTCCAACAAGTTTTGGATAATTTCTTTTGTCATGCGACACTCCAACAATCTCACAGCCATTGCATTTCCTAGCCTTCTTGATAGCCTTCTCTTTTCCTCCCTTAAGTCGTTTACCACAACCCTTTGTCCTTACCGAAAATGGTTCTTTGAGACTTAGTTGTTGGCTTTCAAGAGAAATGGGTATGTTGATACTCCCTTCCACATCCATGCTACCAGGATTCATGGCGGCAAACCTCTTCTGAGTTGATAACAATAATTCTTTCAACTCTTTTGTATCATCTTCACTTAGTGTAGCTTCATCAATAACATTAGACGCAATTTGGAAGAGACTACTCCGCCTCAGTAACACAGAAGTATCACATATTTCACTCACCCTCCCACTCAAGTGCCTACATGGAATTCCATCACTCTCAAACATTTGACAACTACATTTAACAAAGTTTGATGACTTGTCAAACGAAAGCTTACGGTCATTAGAATCACCCTCCTTTACCCTTTGAATAATGTACATACAGTTGTTGTCATCTTTAAATGTTCGTGTTACCACATACTTGCCACTTTCAAGCAATTGCTCTTGAAACTTGTAAAAAATAGTATGTGTAAGACCTCAACTTTTATAAATAAAGATGAATTTTCTATAAATATCATTTTTGAATATTATGGAGTTAATTTGATATAATGTTATAGTTGTGGGTAATATTTATAAATTTTACAAAGTACGCAAGTTGTTATATAATATTCGATTGGTCGGGGAATATTCGTTTTAACAGGGAATATTCGTACAACGGCACAATCATTGGTGGACCCCACAACGGAATTATTGTCGGATTGAGAAAACGATAAAAATATTTTATTAAAAATAACGGCGAAAGTTTTACCATTGATACTGTTGAACTACTCGGTAGTAAAAGTACAGTAATACGTGTGGTTGCATAGTAGCACACGGTATTGATTATTAATGCTTATGTGAGAAGTCACTCAGTTTGATTCAATTATTGTCAGTTAATATTATGAATTATTTAGCGATAATGACGTTTTGTTTTATTCGTATTATTAACGTAATAAAACAGAAATATCTTTTTATATAAAACGGAATACTTTATTAAAGTTATTCTATAAATAGAATATATTTTATTTTATTTAAAAGATTTTTCTTTAAATATGGACCGTCAGATTAAAGTAATCAATCTGGAACGTTCATGGATTAGTTACTATGCATTCTATTTTTCTATAAATAGCAGCTCATTCCTTCATTATTTCTTACGAATTCACTGAACTCTAGAGAGAGAGAAGAAGAGTATTCTGCTACTTAACTACTTCTTTATTTCAGCTCTTATTTAAAACGGTAAGGGGTGTTATTCTTTCTTATTCATGAAGAGAACTTTTGTTATTCCATTTCTAATTATTCTGTTGGAATAACCTGTATACGCGGTCTATCCTATACTTGGTGACATTCTTTTATTATTCTGTTGGAACATCCTGTCCGTGTGTTTTACACCAGACCTGGTTCCGTCTTTATTATTATTCTGTTGGAACATTCTGTCTGTGTGTTTTGCACCGGACCTGGTTCCGTCTTTGTTATTATTCTGTTGGAACATCCTGTCTGTGTGTTTTACACCGGACCTGGTTCCGTCTTTATTATTATTCTGTTGGAACATCCTGTCTGTGTGTTTTACACCGGACCTGGTTCCGTCTTTATTATTATTCTGTTAGAATATCCTGTCTGTACGTTTTACGCCGGACCTGGTTCCATTATTTATTATTCTGTGGGAATAACCTGTCTGTGAGGTCTATCGCATGCATGGTGATTTCTTTTGTTATTACATTCTTTATTATACTCAGTTGGTTAAGTTTTGACTTTTATACTCCATAAAATTTGTGAAATATCCTTGATAATTGCGTTTCATCCAGTATCTTTTCATGAAAATATTCTTCTAAGCATTCTTGAATTTTACTCCACAAAGTAGTATCATGTTGACAATTTGGACGTTGTTAATTCTTGGATAAATTAATTCTTGAACTTGTTTTAATGAATTCTTATATCATTGTCATCACCCTCATGTTTATAAAATGTTAAAAGTCATCTGTGGCCTGTAGTACATAGATGGACTTGGTATGATTATGACCAGGGATTATTCGGTATAATCATGACCGTAATGTTACAAATAATGTGGTAAAAGTCCTCATTGGCCCGTAGTGCGTTGATGGACAGTTGTTGGCATGATCATGACCATTAATGAATACACGAATATCCTTGGCCGTAGTGCAGGGGTGATTCCATGATGTGGATTATTTTATTAAGCTGAGTCCCAGCGATCACAGTGTTGAAAAACCTTTTAAATCATAAAAGATAGTAGAGTTTATTTTCTACTTGACTCTTTTAATGGATTGCTTGTTCCGCTGCAGTTAAACTTGATGTCTATTATATTTTATCAGTTTAACATTGTTGAAGGCTAATGATAATTTATTCTGCATTATCTTAGTCATAATATTTCTTACTGGGCTAGTTGAGCTCACCCTTTCTTTCACTGTTCTCTTCAGGAAATGAGAACGTAGCTGGGGCAAGTCGGGGAACGGAGTGATGGTCCGAATGATAGTATTAGTTAGTAGTCCTCACTATTCTATGTAATGTTGTGTTAATAAATGTAATGAGGACTCCTTTTGAGTATGAATACTCTCTAGAAGATAATATTTGTATTCAAACTCACAGTTTATGTTTTGTCGTATTGTACACGACAGTTGTATTAGTAAGTTGTATTTATATTCTGTACTATGTATCTAACGACCCAAGATGGGTGATGTATACCTAATTTTGGGGGCGTCACAGTATGTGTGTACAACTCACTCATCTGGTATTCCATGACCCGCCCAGTTACTGTTTGTGGCTTTTCATTGACATCCTTATGATCGAAATCTAGTTCATTATGTCGCATATTTGCAAGTCCCCTATTAAACTGCGTTAAAAAATCCAACATTGAGTTTTGAGGAGACACATACTTCTTGAAAAAGGCATGAGCCCCTTCAACTCTTTGGCTACTAGTCATGTGGGCAGAAAAAATATGTCTTATAAATGCCGGAACCCAACGCTCGCGGATTTCGTACATCTCCTGTAACCAATCATTTGTGTCAAATGTAGCTTTCCCTACAACCTCCTCCCATCTTCTTTCAAACTCGTCTGGGCTCTCAGATTTCCATATACAACAACTCAACTCGCCATAATGTTCTTTGCAGGGAATTGGACCTAATTTTTCAGAAATTTTTTTCAAAATGTGTCAAATGCAATACCTATGAAAAGTATTTGGAAGCATAGCATGAATTGAATTTTGCATGGCCAGATCTTGATCAGTTATGATCATTTTGGGCGGGCTACTTGGCATCGCTTTCAACCATTCCTTGAAAAATCAATCGAAAGCATCAATCTTTTCACCACTTAATAATGCACACCCTAAAAGAGTTGTCTGCCCATGGTGATTAACCCCTACTATAGGTGCGAAAATCAAATTGTAGCGGTTCGTATTGTAAGTTGTATCAAACACAACAACATCCCCAAAACTCCAACAATCTTTTCACCACTTAATAATGCACACCCTAAAAGAGTTGTCTGCCCATGGTGATTAACCCCTACTATAGGTGCGAAAATTAAATTGTAGCGGTTCGTATTGTAAGTTGTATCAAACACAACAACATCCCCAAAACTTTTGTACGACTTTCTACATGTTGCATCCGCCCAAAAATAATGAATCATGACACCCTCCTCTTGCTCGAATGTAAAAGTAAAACCGGGGTTCTTTTTTTTCTCATCTTTAAAATATTCGAACAACAGATTAGCATCATTTCCCTTTAAAGCCCTCCTCCTATCTCTTTCAGCATTATAAAGATCTCGTGTTGTACATCCAACATTTTCAAGACCTCCAGCTTCCATCTCTAAAATACTTATTTGTTGTCATGTTGGCACATTAGCTTTTGATAGTTGTTCTGTTAAATTTCTTTTGGCAAGTGTCACTACACGATGAGAGTGCAACAAATGTACTTTTCTTGGGGTCGTAAGAGGATGGTTATGACCCTCCACAAATTGTCTAATAACAAACCCCCCCGCATCGCTTCGGTCTTTCACAACTACCACTCTCGCACCACAAGCAGCTCTAGTTAGGCCCCGTTTTCGTACAATCTGTTGAGTTTTGTTAGGCACAATTCTCCTCAACCCTTCTTTATAACAAACAAATTCCTTTCTAATTATTTCACCGTTAGGACTCTTCTTACTAGAATTTAACCGCGTACCAAATCCACCTTCTCTACCATAGTTGTTATAAAAGTCGCGAACATCGCCTAAGTTGTGAAAATGTTGCCCAATTTTCGGTATCAACTCGTTTTTAACTTGCGGAGTGTAAAGTTGTTGAGAAGAATTACCAGAAGATACCGTTTCTATCTCTTCTACACAATGCTGCATTCTGTAAAGCCAACAAGTATACAATTTAGAACTAATAAGCCAGCAGGTATATTGTTTGCTATTAAGTCGAAGAAATCTGCAGTGAAACAATGATGCAATAATGGATTTTGCAAAGTAAATACTTTCACTAATTGTGGAACAAAAATCATGGTTGAGCGAAATAAATTGGTTACATGTTATCTTAGCTTTAGGATTGTCTACCCAAAAACTATGGTATTCTGTATCATTTTACCTTTAGGTTAATGTTATTGAAATTCCAAAATTCCATTTCTCAGAATACTGTCAAAGTGGAGTATAATTTTCGGAGTGCCTGCATAAATTTTAGAAGTCATATTGACATGTTTCCATTTTAGTATGAAAACTTAAATATGTTTTTGGGTGTAGGTGTTAGAGCTATTAACATATGGTCATGACTCTGAAGCTGCACAGAGCTGGAGACTACCCAAGTTTGCAGCAGAGGAGATGGAAGATTCCTATTAACATATGTAACCAATTTATTCCGCTATTTGGCTTCGTGAAAGAGAGAGAGAACCAAGCAGTACTGAGAAAATATTGGGGGGAAGTAGAAAATACCTTGGGAGACAGAGAGAGAGACGGCGAGTTCGGCGAGTTTTCGGCTTCGTTCGGCCGGAAGCTTTGGGCCAGAGACGCGAGAGGGCGAGTTTTCGGCTTCGTGAAAGAGAGAGAGAGACGCGATTTGGCTTCGTGAAAGAGTGAGAGAGACGCGGTTTGTGATATTTCCCCAACACTTTCCTTTCCTTTCCCTTCCCAACTGTTGGATATCATCCACGACTCATAACAGAAGTTCGAATTTTAAGTAAAGACCGGGCGTCCGGACCAGATCTTAACCGTATATATATATATATATATATATATATATATATATATATATATATATATATATACGGTCCGGATCTTAAACTTACCATTTATCTAACATACCTTGTATACTCCCTTTAGCGACGGATCGGGCGACGATTCGGTCTGTCGCTATATATAGAACCGTTGACTTATCTTTTAGCGACGGACAACATATAACGACGGACCGAACCTATAGCAACGGTCCGAATTGTCGCCCGGTCTGTCGCTAAAAAAGAGTATGCAATGTATGTTATATAAGAAGTAAGCTTAAGATCCGGACTATATATATATATATATATATATATATATATATATATATATATATATATATATGAAATTTAGTATTCAGCTATATACACGTAGTTGGAATTTTGAAATTAATTGTCATCTATTCAGTTTATATACATACAAGTTTCAACCAATTTAGGCTATATATTAAAATTTTGTTATTCGGATAATTTTAAGTAAGAACCAAACCGAACTCAAAAAGTGGATGCTAATATAATTATAACTGAAATGTACAAAATTATCGAAATATTTCGATTTTATTGATTTTTTGCTCACCTTCTAATGAATGTGACTATCGCCATAATTTTAAAATTTAATATTTTTATTTTAAAAGAGTAAATAGTAGTACAACTTTGACCACTTTCATTGAAAATTTACTACTAATATTTAATTTTGATAACATTATTTTTAAAAAAATACGTGGTTCCCGAGAGAAAAATTGAAGTTAGCAGGCAACTCAGAAAAGTGGGAAAATGGCGAAAATTGGGAAGAGATTTGAAGGGAAAGTGGCGATTGTGACGGCTTCAACGCAGGGCATAGGTTTTAGCATAGCTGAGCGCCTCGGCTTAGAAGGTGCCTCTGTTGTGATCTCCTCTCGCAAACAGGTTCCTTTTCCAATTCCCAATTATTCATTTCTTTTAAATTCATGATATGTGCCTTTTGGGTTTCTAAACTCATTTAATTTTACTATGCTATTATGCCAGGCATGACATTAATTTATGCAAGTGAGTTCAATTTTTGGTGGGTTGTATGGTCATTGGTTTCTTTCTCACAGTCTATTTATTTTATTCAGACAAGTAAGAAGTATATTGATTTGGGTTTCTGAATTTTGCCCCAAATTTCAGTTAATTTATGCAAGTTAGATCAATATTTGCCGGGTTTTGACTGGTTTCTCAATTTGGTGTTATTACATCTGGGCTTCCTCAACTATTCAATTTTTGTACCTCAGTCTCTATATGATCTTTGTATCTCCCAAAGCTTTTTTCTTTTTTCATATTTACAAACAATTTTTTATATTTAGGGGTCCATGGATAAACACTCTTGTTGCTAAAGGATACTTGTAACCTAAGAATGACTTTATCTAGTCCTTTTAACAAAAGTTAACCAAGACGTAGAAAGAGCAGCAAAATGAGAAATATGATTATTATTATCATAAGAAACATGAGAAATATTAGAATATACAACATTTGATTTTAGGTGTGGAGCACTTTGTTATAACCATGAAAAATTGGTACACTCTATTCTAGAATTATAGATACATGTATAGAACAACAACCACTTTAAAGGAATTTTTTATTTTTTCAAATTTACCCTCATCATTAGTTACAAAAGAAGTAGCGGTGGCGTGGTAGTACTCAATCTACCTAGTATATAAAGTCATGACATGTTAAGAACTTCACGTGAATTTAAACATAAAAATGTATATCTAATTTTGAAATAGACAAAAAAGGAAAATGTATCTTTAATTTTAGAACAAAGAAAGTATGTTTTAGGACACTTCAAATTTGTTTAGGGAGGAGCTCTTAAGGGACCTGGGGCAGGCTACCCGTACTTTTCGGAAAAAAATTTAAGCCCTTGAAACTTACTCCTTCCATTCCTAAATAAGTGTCGTTTAAGGTTTTTGCACATGGATTAAGAAAGTCATTTAATACTATCATTTAATAATTAAAATCTGTGTGAAATTTCATCACTACCCCTTTACGAGAAGTTGAAAACTATTAATACTAAGAGTGAGAATTTCTTGGGACAATGAGAGAAGGTAAAGGTGATATAGGAAAGTAAATAATTTATTCTCCTAGAAAGTTGTAAACGATAGATAATTTGGAACAAATTTTTTCTTCCAAAACGTCACTTATTTAGGAATGGAGGGAGTAATATATTTTGCTCCAGCCCCCAAGGTTTTATTAAAAATTAAGTATATATTATACTCTTGAAAGAAATATAAAGCAGATACTATTTGTATATTATATTATTTTTTGATAATATAATTATTTTATATTTGAGCAAGCCACATTTGGGCTCTGGGAAAAAATTCCCAGCTCCGTCCTTGGATTAGTTTATTTGTCATTATTGTATAATAATCACTGAATCATATGAAAATTTGCATATTCTCATGTTTCTGCAATCTCTTTGCATCAGTAAGATTGTTTTTTTCCCTTTAAAAACCCTAGAGAGGGTTATTTTAGCCTATAGGTATATAAGTTATTTCCGTTAGGTATCCAATTTTCCACACACACGTACACACATATATACCCAAACATATATATACACATGCTCATCTTAATTTATGTACTGGATTTAAATGAGTTCACCTGTTGTTGAGTTTTGGATTGTTTTACAGAATAACGTAGATGAGGCGGCAGAAAAGCTTAAGGCTCGAGGAATTGAAGTGTTGGGATTGGTATGTCATGTTTCAAATACTCAACAAAGAAAGAATCTCATTGACAAGACAGTTCAGGTGAGAATCCACCAATCCTCAAGGGTTTTTAGTCTTTGGTGAGTAGTTTGATTTGTTGTCTTGTGAAGGCTAATGATGCTTTTGTTATGAGCAAATTTTCTCTAGTTGATACTGCTAAGCAATGGAGAAGTTCAATGTGGCTAAGCAATGACAAAATAGTACTCTATCCATCTCAATATGAGATCCCATTTGACTTTATACTATCATAATTTTTTTATGCTAAAATCGTCTTACATATTAGTAAAAAATTGTATCCTGTTGTATATCTCAACCTTAACATACATAAAAGAAGTCAAATGGCATTCATTTTGGCACTGAGGGGAATTCCTTTAGCAGAAAAAACACACATATATTTGTCGCCAGAGGGGGCAAATCTATTTATTTAAAGTGGATAGAACGTTGCTTGAAGGCTCTCTTTGCTGCTTCTGCTTTGTGGTTGTATTAACTGTTATATTTTTTTGTCAACTATACCCCTGCAAAGGACGTTGGACTCTTTGCTTTTAGGATTGAATTTACAATTCCTAGGGCTAAGATGCTGCTCCAATGCTTATAAAGATTGATGAGTGATGCACAGTGCATATCTGTATACTATCCAGAAACCACCTTTAAGAAATGATGAGATGCAAGATAATTTTTTGTAAAAACTGTTTTGAGTTCTCTAATCTACAAAACTTTTGACTATTGAAGTTCAAACTTTCTTATTTATATGAATTAGGGCCTCTTATTTATATGACTAATCTGACATGTATATATGCTTTTCTTTCCTTTTTTTCACCCCATGAATCGGTCTCTACTCTAGGTGATAGGATATTAGGGATCTTTCTAAAGTTGGGTTCTTTTCTTTGCATTAATATATAGAAATCCCCGTGAGGAGCAGTTAGAATGGGTTTTTTTTCAATTATGCCTTCTGGCTATGACTTGAATAATTTTCCAGTGGACATTTTCTAATATTCTTATATTTCCATATTTTTGAGCTTTTAAATTCCATTGCTATAAATGAGAACTTAATGGTATGGGTGCAGAAATATGGAAAAATAGATGTGGTGGTGTCCAATGCTGCTGCAAATCCCTCTGTAGACGCCATTTTGGAAAGTAAAGAATCAGTCCTTGATAAGTTGTGGGAAATTAATGTGAAAACCGCTATACTTCTTCTACAGGTAAGTTATTGATAAGAGTAAATTATTAGAAAAATTAGGAGTGCAATAGTGGCATAGACTTATTTTTATTATCAGTTCCTTGTAGTACTTTAGTCAACTTTTCACATATTTTCTATTGATGTTCTCACCGTAGAACCTAAGGTTGTTACTATTCTTTTTCTTCTCCCCCTTTCTCCTCCCTATCGCAGGATGCAGCTCCTCACTTGTCAAAAGGTTCATCCGTTGTTTTCATTTCCTCCATCGGTGCCTACAGTCCAGCGTCTTCAATGGCTATGTATGGGGTGACTAAGACGACCCTCCTTGGACTTACCAAGGTGTTACATGATTTTCGTAGGTTACATTTGTTTGCAAAAATGATGGGTGAAATAGGACTATGTGGATTATTTTAATATAACACACTATTTTATTCCATAATTAGTCAGTTATTCAATCCCATAGATTATGTTTGTCATTTCTAAGGCCAATTGATGAATTATAATCCCAAGTGGAAAGATAGTATCATATAACTCCCTATTTTAGGTATTAAATGAACTTAGAAATGACAAAAAGTTTATTATTAAATAACGGATTAATCATTGTATAAAATAGTTCTTAACTAGTCATATTCCATATATCATTTTTGCAAACAAACGTAACCTTAGTGTTCTTTAGGGGAAGTGATTGCTACGTTTTTAGCATTACTTATCCGTATTATTAATTCTTGATCCTTGATCTTGTTCTTGTTCTAGGCCCTTGCATCTGAGATGGCCCCAGATACTCGCGTAAACTGTGTAGCACCTGGTTTTGTCCCCACACACTTTGCTGACTACATCACAAAAAATGAGGCTGTTGTAAGTGTCTTGTGTTTAAATTGTTTAGCTTTCTTAACTTCTACTCGATCCATCCCAGATTTATTACAACACATCTATTAATGTGTGGCGTAGGGTTTAAGACATTCTAAAAATATATTCTTTATATTATATATGTAGATATATTTATTTATTTTGATATATTCAAATGTTATATTATTATCTATATTACATATTATTTGAAAATATATTATCTAAATATGTTTTTGAGACGTCTTAAAATCTGTGTAACAAGCACTAAAAGATGTGCTGCGAAAAAGATGGAGCGGAGGTAGTAAAAGACTAAAATCATGTATTCTTTCCTGAACTGACTTTGCCTTGGGTTTGTTTAGAGGAAAGCCATTGAGGGGAAAACATTACTCAACAG
The DNA here is from genome assembly GCA_016801055.1 of Panax notoginseng. NCBI lineage: Eukaryota > Viridiplantae > Streptophyta > Magnoliopsida > Apiales > Araliaceae > Panax > Panax notoginseng. Next base: position 189,173,821 of record CM029020.1, read on the forward strand.
GCTTGGAACTACGGAAGACATGGCCGCCGCCACTGCTTTTTTGGCTTCGGATGATGCTTCTTATATAACTGGCGAAACACTGGTGGTTGCTGGCGGAATGCCTTCCAGGCTTTAGTTTTCTTTTCTAATTTTCTCCCCAGACAAATTCCCTTTGCCCCATTTTACCTGTGTTTTGTCTTGCAATTCCTCATCAGAACATGTAATCAATAGACCAGTTGTGTGGATAGCCATAAAGCCAATTCCAATAATGTCAAATTTCATGTTGTATATTATGATAAGGGCTGTAATCTTAGGAGTAGTAAGTGTGAAAGTTTGAAGTCAGTTTGAGATTTTTCAAATGTCAAGTCCTGAAATAATAAATCTAAGCAGTAGTAGTATTTAGATAGTATATACTTTTTTATAATTGTATTGTTTATTAAACTAATTTATATTAATTTTGAATTTGAAAATATTTCAAATTGATTTAAAAAAATTAATATTGATTTAAATATTTTGGACTAGAGAATAATTTTTCTATTTTTAGATTAGAGATACATTTTTCTTTTATTTTAATTTAGAGTCGTAGACTATGAAAAAGGGTGAGCATAGTGCGGTTTAGTATAGGTTTTAACAAAAACTATTTAGATTGTGGTGGCGCAGGTGTGATTCCAAATGGTACTGTTTTGGCTCGAAAATCAATCGAAAAAAATAATAAACATTTTAGGCTTTTCGAATTCGAAATAAATCTTAAACTTGCTAGATTGCTAATATAAATAATACTCCATTACAAAAGTTTAAATTCTTGAAAAGCAATCACAAATTAATTTAAAACTTCTAATTCTTCAAATTGTTAGATGCATACACTACAATAATACAACCACTACTGTTTCAAACTTAAACTCTTAAACCATGTAAAATTACATATTTTAAAATTAAATTTATAGTCATACTTAAAAACTCTAAAACATACCCCAAAAAATGAGAAATATTAAAGACTTAGAACTCTAAGCGGGTGTGGTTGTTTAAGAGATGCGGATTCTATACCAAAATTGTAACCACAACCATAAATGGTGTGATTCTGATTCTGATTGAAAAAACCACAATATGCTACCCAAAGAAAAACTTTTCGTCTAATAAATACTCCTTCCGTCCCAAATTAATTACTCAGTTTTGACTTTTTTAAGTCAAATTGACTATTTTTAGAATTAATAATTAAGCATATATAAATATATTTCTAAAATTATAAAAATTGGGAGTAGTAATAAATTGTATATACTTTCTTTTGGTTATAATCACTTCACCTATATTTTAGCAAAAATAGTAAAAATATTAGTTTTAAAAATGGTCAATTTGACTTTAAAAAGTTAAAATTGAGCAGTTAATTTGGGACGGAGGGAGTATTTAGTAACAAAAATATCACATTTAATGGTAATCTTATTTATCCCAAATAATTGTAGTGTTATTGTCATCACTAAGGGGTGTTTGATAAAAATTGAATGAATCTGAATATGAATGAAAAAAATTATTTGATAATTGACATGTCTGAAACATCTGAATAACATATTTTTATTATTTTACCCCTCTAAAAAAATTCAAAGTTGTTATAAATGTATTTAATATTACTTAATATAATAGTTAATATTGTAAAAAAAATAAATCATTTAGCCCTCATTCAACTAAAAAACTGACACTAAACCATTTAGTCCAAATCGTCTGAATGACTGACCAATTCAGTCATTCAGACCTAAACAGTCTCTAAAAGGGCAATACTTATGTCACTATATGTGCATTTAAACAAATTAAATGAAAAGCCTAATAAAAAGAATTACTATTTACATTCTATGTATATTGAACAAACTATAATATCATCATTTAAAATATATCAAGAACATGTTTACAAAAAATAAAATTTTTCTTAAAAATCATTATTTTAAATCTGTATCAACCGATGTAGTATGTATGACATTATATAGAAAGTTGGGCTACGCATAACCAAATAATTTACTACTCAAATAATTTACTACTCGGTCCAAATTATAAGACCAAATATTGACTTTTTAAAAGAAAATTTGAGATATTTTTAAATTTAAAATTGATATAATTTTATTTAAATTTTAAAAACAATAACATTTATAACTAATAGTACTAAAATTTATTATATTTATAACTAATAGTAAACTGTTTTTATAAAGTCAATATTTGGTTTTATAGTTTGGTATTCCATTTCCTACTCAGAACTAGAAACTGAGTCTATTTGTAGAAAGCTAGCACTGCACTGATATATGCATAAAAGAAGCCATCAGGCCAAAATAGCAACGTATGTACACAAACTCGGCTAAAACTGACCAAAATGGTGTGCTACATAACCATTTTCTAATATGATAGGATATGCTTTTATGCCTTCTAGCTCTCCATCAACATATAGATTTGTACTTTCAACGTGTTCTTTAATTCTTTTAGCTCTTCTTCTTGCAGGCCATTTTACATACACTTAATGAACAGATTGGTCTGCCAAATAGGTGATGCCCAGTGGAAATCACTCACTTGAAATAAAGATGATATGCAAATATCTACACAGGTATCACATCATCATTCTGCCTTTCCTCGCATGTCAAAACAAGACCTTCGACATATGTTGGAAGGAGGAAACGGGCCCACTGGCAGCCCGTTGAGGTCGGCTCCGTTGGTGGAACAATCATGAGAACGTTATCATGGCGTCGGACAACCCCCATCACACTGACAGTACTCCCTTCTTTAATATAGCTATGACATAAGGGGCGGCAAACTGATATCAGCGCAATTCATAAAGGCTTAAAGAAGCATGTACAAACAAGCCACGTAAACCTACTCCCTCCCTCGAAAAAGATGACTAAAGTACATTTTTTATACAAATTAAGAAGCTTAAAGTAGAAAAGAGAGTACCAAGTTCTATTTTTGTCCATAGTGGACCCTACATGTAGTAAACTAGAGAATCTTTTTCTTTCTTTAAATTAATGGACCCCATCTAAGTATTTTTTAGGACAAAAATAGTCTTTGTATAAGTTTTTTTTGTACTCGAGTCATTTTATGGGACAAATTATTTTTGTACTCAAGTCATCATTTTTGGGATGGAGGGACCATCAGTTAGCACACTCCCTATCTAAAAGATTGGGGAGTCTGGGGACATGGAAACCAACAAATGTGCATCACGGGAAGTAAGTATCAAGACATAATGAAATGTTAAGTAACCACACAGCTAATAATATTCACTTACCCTTCTTTGAGCCGCATTACACGGTCATCACTAGAGAGGCTGCGATCAGCAAGCCAGCTCAGAAAACTTGGGGATAAGTCCTTGTTCGCCTTTGTTACATCAACTACTGTTGTTGGTTTGACAAATGGGGCAACTTTGGCTCCATACCCTGCTTTCACTAAAGCTCGTAACCCGGACTGGAAGTCTGATATGTAGAAATCAGCCACATATTTCTGTTAAGAGGCAGAAAAAAGGTATAATTGCCATAGAGTATTGTTTTAGCTATGCATTGTTGTGAACTTGGGGGACGAGCAAAAGAAATATACGCTCAATTTTCAAATTTAACAGAGTTATCACAATTACAACGTATAAACATTATGTACCCCATTTAGCAAGAGTGCTTGGAGCTGTATTGAATAATGCCTTGCAGCAACATCCCTATATCAGTTTGCACGATATATGCCAGGCACTAGTGCTCAATGCCATACAATATGGAAACCGCACATATAAGGGTCCAGCATGGGATCCGTTTTTTCTTAATGTAATGACCTACACAGACTATGTTGTTCGCCAAGGGTGTAAGTAGCACTTGCCAAATGAACAATTCAAATCTTGGGAGTTCAAGTAGTTGCAACAACTTTTTTTCCAAATATAATAAGACGTATATAGTAACGACTTTTCAAATACTGCAATGCTAAATTAATAACTCTAACCCTAATCATTGCAATCAGGCAAATGAAATTTTGATTTTGACAACAAAATTCTTAACAGATAGTAAGCTGGGTGTATCACCGAGACATTTCTAACTTCAAGAGTAGTAATTGGGCTTTTTCATCATCAAGAAGAAAGATAACTAAATTTAGGTCAATGCAGTAATTTAAAGTAGAGCTTTAGATAATCAAGTAACTGCTGATATCAGAGTCTATGATTCAATCAGTAGTTGAACAAACAAACCTCTGAATTTCTGCATCCCCAAGAGAAGAAACGGTGTTTAGGATTTGCTGATTTTCCACCCCATCCTCTATATTCAAACAATTCTGTGGAAACATATACACATCTCGGAACCCTTTGGAAAGATGATTCAAGAGGAATGCTGCCGCAAGTGACAACCTGCACAGAGGGACTTATAATAAAGCATTACGACAATTACTTGAAGAAAATATAAAAAAGAATTAAATGGCAAAAGAAAATAGGCCAATCAACAAAGACAAGTTCTCCCCCTCTCCCCCTCTCCCCCATAAATACTCTAGCTAACAACATTCAAACCCTTTTGCCATCTAAGAGGCCTGAAAAATGGAATCAAATACGTTCTAAAGGTCAGTGGTTCAAGTCAATAAGCGAGGAGGCTACCTTACTGTTCTATGAGTATGGATGCGTAGTAGCCGCCTACTACCAAAATCCCGGTTTTTGCAACAGTGGCAAAAAGAGAGACTTCTTCTTGCTATCCCAATTTAGGAATTGTAAGAACCTTTCTAACTGCCACCCACGTCTTTTTTTCTTTTGAACAAGCCCGGAAAAAAAAATTGTCCTTTTGATTTTAGTTCATAATAACTGGGGGATTTCATTAATGAAAAAGATCAAATTTGCAAAAAAAATTATTTGCCATGCCAAATTGCCAACCTTTTTCTGGTGAATATGCTTAGAACCGCTTTAAATGACAAATATTTACAAACATTACCAAAATTGAAAATACTTGCCAAGTTGTTCCACATATCCCGCACGTGGTATAAAGCTCTTTGATGCGATACAGAAAAAGAAATTCAAGAAGTTTATTATTAATTTTATATCGTTATTTTGAGATAAATGTTGGATTAATAATATAATTATTTTAGTAGGATATTCTACAAGTTTTAATTATGGTAGAAGATTTTAATTAGGAGATTTTTAATTATGGTAGTAGATTTTAATTAGGAGAGTTTTATTGTAGTAGTAGATTTTAGTTAGGAGATTATTTCCTATTTGAATTAGGATTTTTACTTAGACCCAAGTATTGGGTTTTCTATTTAAGCATTGTAATATTTCATTATTTTGGAGACTATTGAATGAATTGATTTGAGATTAAAGTTGTGTGCTTTTGTGTGTTTTTCTTTACTGATTCTCTGCGGGGATATGTACTATTATTCCTTCTTTCCTACCCCGTCCTACATCATTCTTTATTTTATTTTGACAAGTCATTCTAAAGCTGTTGTTAAGGGCTTTATGTATGTAGGACAAAATTTTAATTCATATCATGCAAAGCCAAAAATTCATGGCTGCCTTAATATGAAAGTGAAATGCATGAAGTTTGCACATATCAACATTATCGCTTTTTAGCATTTCTATTATTTATATTGGTTAGTTTACAAAAGCTTAGTCTGGATGGCAATGCAACACACCAATATCCACATGACATGATATCCATCCCACAGTGCATTTTCCAGTTACTGGTCCTTGTGCTTCTGATTTAATTTTTTGGTAGTTTGGGAGTTGTATTAATGTAGTTATAGAACTGCAGTTTTGGTGATTGTTAAGACTAATATTTCAATGATTGTGAGACTCAATAAACATCCCCGACGAGAGACACTAGCTAGAACACCTTTATCTTACAATCATTTCTAGCTTCAATGTTTATGCCACGGACTCTTCTTCAATTTTATTCTTTATTTTATTTCAAGTTTTTTGTTGTAACAAGTCTACCGCTTATTTTATTAGACCAGTCCATCTTAAACTAATCATGCATTGCTGAAAAGGACCACCTTTTACTCAAAGTTCAAAGGTTTTATTGAATAATGAATTAACCATCCAATAATACAATTTCAGCCTCAAGAACAAAAAGATCAATTATTGCTATTAAAGGCGACCACCTGGACGCATGTCTAGTCCAAAAATGCCAAAGTGAGCTCCACCTGAGCAAAACATAGACAGGGTCACCGCAGTGGCACCTAAGTGTTCTTGCCGGGCGGCAGCGCAATTTTAAAACATTTTTACGGGAATATGGAACCCATGATAATGTTTTAGAATTGGCAAATGGCCCAACATATCACCTACTCCTATCCTAGGCTGTTGCTTAGGTCTGATTTCAAAATGCCAATAGATCTTATCAATCACCTAGGCAACTGGGTGGTTTGAGAGATCAAGCATCTGCCATCCCTCAGGCAAATTAACTACGTAGTATACTCACATAGAATTGCTAATATATGATTTTCAAATAGAATGCAATAGTCTTAAAACATATGTTTCATATGTATAAACTTCAAACATGAAGAAAAAAGGCCGAATAGAATGCCAAGCATGGTAAGGTACAAGGTTGGCACTGAACTTACTAAAAGCAAAGTTGTTAATTCTCCCATGTTCAGTATTACGTCTCTTAAACCGCCGACTGATCATCCGATTTAAGACTTTTACAAGATCCTGTGTGGTTTGTCACCTAGATTGTCACTGAATTCTAAAATATAATCATGGGTATCATAAAAAATGAGCCGAGTACGAACCCTGGCGGTCAACTGAGTGTACAATAATACAACTCACTCAGAGTCCCCGAGGAGTTTTTGGCCAATTCATGCGCCTAGGTACCCAAATGGGGGCCTTCAATACATTGATTAAGAGGATGTGGGTTGATCAAATGCAATTTTCACCTAAGGCTGAAACCTTGTCTCCAACTTTGAACCCAAAAAAAAAAACAGAAGTAGTGCATTTTTAAAAAAAAACAAATATTAGGGAATACCTTAAATCTGCATCTTGAAAAGAAGTAAAGGATGAGGAAAATAAATTACAATCAAATGAAAAAAAATCTTTCCAAATTCACCATTCTATAAACCGGAATATTGATAAAGACATCAAAGAAAAAACAATTTATGTCTATAGCTGAAGCATATTAATTATTTCGGCTTTTTAAAAACTTTGCCATCATTCATATACAGAATTTGACAAAATGAAAATACTTCTTAAACATTAACCACATATAAATTTACCGTACTTTCCATTAAAACTGTTGTATTAGTACACCTAACAATGGCTAGGGGGGTCAGAATTGATCACAAAAGGCCTAACGTTAACACAACTCTCTAAATTTCATTTGCTATTTAGGCAGCCAACTGGGTCAATTACATTCCCCATTTACTAAGGAAAGCTAAGTACACAGAGAAATGATAATAACATTAGAAACAAATCCTTATTGAGGTATATGTTTTATATGATGATTTCCCAATGTCTTATATGTTACTAAAAACCACCTATAAACAGAAGCAAATTTAGGCATCATATGCCATATGCCCTACAAGTTATCCTGGACAAATAACTAAAAATATGCAATATTTTCCCTAATACAAAACCTCATAAATGCTATAACACCACCAAAACCCGCAATAATTGGCTTGTACAATGCCTTCAGGGTCAAAAACAAGTAATAATTTCATAAACTACCATTAATAGCATTCAAGAACCCCCAATCATAGCCAACTTATGTAACAAAACAAATACCATTCCTCTGACAATAACATTTCCACATCACAATAAAACTACAATACTACTCATAATGATATCAATTAATACTTAAAAATAAACACCAGAAATTAATATGATATATACACATGTATTGAAATATAGAGATAAAGGGTTCTAATTTACTAAAATAAAGCATACAAATACTTAAATTAACCGAGAAGCTAAGTCAACATATGATAGTAACAAGTATAGGGATAAAACCACTTAAAAAACAAATGCTATTAAATAAATATACTATATACTATATATAAATATGAGAGAGAAAAAGACTTTACCCCAGTAACCTTGACATACTGTCCATCAATGGCACCTCTAAGCTCAGTATCAGGATACCTCCACAAAAACCCTAGTAACCCTCGTCTTCTCCAAGCAAAATTCCAGAGAATTACCAATACGGCCGGCACCAGAACCGCCACAACAGCCACCAGAATCAACGCCTTCTTCACGGCCACCATCAAAAACGCCCCCACAACCAACCCCATCACCACCACCACCAAAAACACCCACATTGCCACCTTCGATACCTTAAACCCTAACTTCCCCTCCTCCGTTAAACTCGTCACCGCCGAACCATACACCACCTTTCCTGCCGACGGCGGCGGCTCAAGCTGACCCGACCGTCGCCCGGCACTCGACCCAAGTGGCCCGGAAGTGATTAGCCCCGTGGGCTGCAGCGGCACCAACGGTCCCGACGGTTTCTTCGGTAACGGGCCGGAGTTCGGACCGGATCTGACGGATCCGCTGGTTTGCTGAGAGGAAGAGGACAGTCGGGTTGGCTTTAAAGTTGGTGGCCCACCCGAGGACACACCCGGATCCACGACTGGTATGTCAAACATTTTCCCGAGCTCGCCGGATTTCTTGACGTCGCCGCCGGTGTACGGCACGGCACGTGAACCCATTGTGGGCTGCCGCTCCTTGTGCTGTTCGGGTCGACCCGAGACATACAACCCACTGCTTAGCTGGTGTGATGGGATTCGGGTCGCCATTTCTATAGAGAGAGAGAGTTTAATTGCAATTTGCAGAGAGTATGGAGTGTAGGTGGTATAGTGGAGACTTGGTGTGATAATGGAGTGGGAAGGATGGAGTGGAGAAAAAGACGAATATGGGATTGGCTTTTATGATAATGACGTTTTTGCCATTGTACCAAATATGGAAGTACAGTCTGTCACACGAGTATATGTCACGGTTATTCAAGTTTTTTTTCAACTTATTACTGTGGGCTACATTTACCAAACTACCCTTTCTTATTTTGAGCACCTCAATCACCTCTACTTACCAAAGATACTTTAATATAATACCAAAATTATTCAAATTTGAATTAAAAAAGAGGCCAAAGATATCTCATATTTTTGTGTGATCTGTCTAATAAAATTTAAAACAAATTTTCGCACTCCAACATTTCTTTTTAATTCAAATTTGAATAATTTTAAATTCTAGAATTTTTTTTATAAAAATATAAAATCTGTACTTTGGATAGCTAAAATTTTGAATATTTTACATATATACAAATTTATCCTTAAACTGATGAATTTTAAAACAACAAAAAAAGTTTGTCCTTAAATTTGTGTCTATTACATTTTTTATTTGTCTCTCATATATATTTTTACAAATTATTTCATATATAAAATTATTATTTTAGCATTTATGCTATCTTATTTTTCTATTGTTTGTTTAAATACAAAGATCTACATTGAACAAATAAGAGTAGCTATTCACTTATAATTAAGTTTGAGTTGATATTTCAATATATTATGAGAACTATATAATCCATTTATGTATAGAAATAGAAAAAATTAATATTATACTAAAAACACTAGGGTTCCAAACCTTAGCTTAGCTAAATAGGCTAAACGATCTCTTTGAATAGCGCGCTCCGGCGGTCTGGGTGTGGTTGTATTCGTACGTACATGTTCCGACTCGCCCGCTCCTTGGGTATGCTTTCAAAAGGGTTGCTTTCATGCGATTTGATAGTTTCACTTGCATGAATGGTAAATAGGTTAAATTATCATGTAAGAGAAAAATTTATAAAACTATTATTTTCACTTGTAAAAATGTCAAATCTCTGTCAATAATGCCCGATGACCTCTACGTCACTCCATACAAATCACTTGTCTTAAAAATAAGTAACACATTAGCATGGAGTTTAAAATACGTAATACTAATTTGTTGGTTTATAATTATAATGTTAAAATTATCAAGTTATTTTATAATCCCAAGATTAATAGTCTCAAGTCTAAATTTAAAAATAAATAAGACACTTGAGATTAATAATTCTATCCCAAGTATAATTCTTACAAACAAACATAGCCTAGAGCTATATTTGTTTGTAAGGATTATAATCCCGATATTATAATTCATGGGATTATAATCCCAAGACTATTAATCCTAAGATTATAATTCCGAAATTATAATTATAATGTCAAGACTATTAAGCCATTTTATAATTTTGAGACTAATAGTCTCAATTCTAAATTTTGAAAATAAACAAGACACTTGGGATTAATAGTCATATCCCAAGTATAATCCTTACAAACAGACATTGTGACAACCCGAGAATTTATAAGATTAATAAAATCTTAAATGATTAAATAAAGGTTAAATAATCAAACCTAGACTAGAAATAGAATATTGAATAAGAATATTGAGAAGGATTTGTATGATTTAATAAGTTGAAAGTGATTATGTGTATGTGTTAGTTCCTAGAGACACAATAGTTATCTAGAAAGGGGGTTGAATATATATTTTAAAACTTTTTCTTTTCAAAATACTTGTCAGATTTGTTAATAAATTAACCACAGCGGAATATATAATTTGTATGTCCCCCTTTAAGATAAACCAATTTTATGGATGATAAGCAGTTATGACAGATATAACAGTTATAGCAGGTATATAGAAGACATAATGATTTTAAGTGGTTCAGAGTACTCAAGGCTCCTAGTCCACTCTTCTACTCCTCGAGTAGGAAAATTACTAAGGATATCTTTACAATCTTTGAATCACATAGATTCCTTTAATACCAGCAGTCTTGGAACTTCTTAGTTCACTTAGAACTCTTCAAGTCCAGCAGACTTGGGATACACTTGATGAAAATTGAGTTCTTGAGTTGTGCTACTCAGTTGCAGTTAAGCATACGTTTGAAAGAACTGAGTAGCAGAGTAAGCTTTTCTTTCTAGATCGTAGTGTTTGAACGTTGAGTGTTCTTTAGCTTTCGTTGTGTACTTGTTTGCCCATTGTATCTGTATCTGATTTCCTTATAAAGGAGCCTTTGAAATGTGTCCGTTGAAGGCATACATTGTAGCATTAAATGCATCAGACATTTCTGAGCACCAATGTTGACTTCATGGAAATCTGATGTTCAGCCGTCTGACCCACTAACACAACAGACTGTTATCTCACCTAACACCTGAAAATGTGTTTTCAGCAGGCAAGCAGTCCTTTTCTTAGCTTCTTCAATACGCTTCTTCGGTATGTACTAAGGATGAGTGTTAGATCATTGGGATTCCCGAAATGTCAACGGCTGTAAACCATTATTCATTTGTTATATTTCCTCCTTCATGAAATAGTCGAAACTTGGTGCTTCTGATGCTGACAGAAGAGACACTACGATTATGATTGTTGTGTCTTGTCATGCTCATGCTTGAATCAGCCTGATCAAAGAGAACTCTACGATTTCTCTTAAGCACTGATAGACTACGATCTTTACTTGCTCATATTACAGACTCTACGTTTTTAGAGGAGACCACGATTATTGACATGGCTCGGCAGACACCAACTCCACTATTCTGAATATGGCTTTCAAGACAGACTATGATTATGAAGCAACTTCTTCGATACTCTACGATTATGCCTTGGCTTCTGCAATCTCTCGGCTGGCTCGTCAGACTACGATTCTGTTGAGACCTATCTATTACATTAAAAATTGATCACCCTAAAAGCTTTGATCTTTTCTTCTATACATTCATTTATAGAATGATAAATATTAAGCACAGATCAGTTGTGACGCCCCCAAAATAGGTCTATACAACCCATTCTGAGTCGCCAAATACATAGTACAGAATTCAAATACAAACTTAATTTACACAATTATTAATTGTCGTGCAGAATACGACAAAACATAAGCTGAGAGTGTTAACACGAATATTGTCTCGTAGACAATATCTAAACTCAAATGGAGTCCTCATTACAATTATTATCACATTATTTTATAGAATAGTGAGGACTACAATAGCCACCATCTTAGACCATCACTCCATTTCCCGATTAGTCCCAGCTATATTCTTATTTCCTGAAGAGAACAATGAAAGAAAAGGGTGAGCTCAACTAGCCCAGTAAAGAATATTATGACTAAGATAATGTAGAATAAATTATCCTTAGTCTTCAATAGTATAAAAACTGATAGAATACAATAGACAACAAGTTTAACTGCAGCGGAACAAGCAATCCATTAGAAGAGTCAAGTAGACCATGTCTGCAAACCAGTCAAGAAGTGTTCAGGGAATGCTAAGTGCCAGATGAAGTCTACCAAAAACTCAAACACTTAGCAAACCCAAATGATGATGGTGCACATCTAACATCTGATGAAGATAAGCAGAACAGAATGAAGATCAGCTGCACCAGAAGAGATGTGGTCCAGACTCGAAGCAGAACGCAAAGAGGACCACGCCAAGCTGCTAAGTACAGAAGATGATCAAGCTTAAAGACATCTTAGGAGCAAGGCACCAATAACAACAACAACGACAACAACAACAACAAGTAGCCAGGGCCTGAGGGGTCCTTGTCCGGAGGGACTAAATGAAGTTACAAGCCTGCTGGGCTTGAAGAGTTCCTAGGAAACTAGAGGAGTTTCAAGCCTGTTGGCCTTGAAGGAATCTCAGTGATTCAGGGTGCTGCCCTTCCTTAGTGAAAATCCTGCTAGTTAAAAGCAGAAGAGTGGATTAGGAGTTTGAGTCTCTGAACCACTTAAAATCTCTTGTGTCTTTTATATTCAGTCATTTACTTACTGTCATTTACATTATGTACCTAACTGCTATAAATGTTATGTATGTATTAACTGCTTACAACTGAGCTAACTCTACGAACAATGTATGTATGTTCATGATTATATCAATGAAGTGGATCTTTTACTTATTCCACTATGCTTGAAAAGATTCTTTTGTTTATCATATGCTAAGTCATTAGTAATACAAAATAAACGAGAAAAGTATTTGAAATTAAAAAGAATCTATCCAACCCCCCCTTCTAGATCTATTTTGTGCCTATTGGGAACTAATAATTGGTATTAGAGCAAGTTCACATGCTATATTCAAAAGCTAATCGCTTTGAGTCTGATCCTAGGCACAAATATTGTTCTAAACTTAGTTTAGTAGTAAGTCACTTGTAAATGCATATGAGCTCACACGTTGAAAATATTGTGTACAGGTAAATGTGTTTATACACCTGAAGCTGCTCAGATTAGTCCATGTTCTTAAATGCCATAACAACAAGACCAATCCTTGCCTACGGTCAATCTTGTAGTCTGAAGACCAGACAAGGAAGCTCAAGAGGCATCAACAGCAAAGAGTCAAGCATCCACCAGTCCGAATGATGAAAATGCCATTTATGCTAGGAAGTACTTATTTAGAGGAGAAAGAAGAATTTCTCAAATATGTATTTGGCTACCCAACAGCTGGATGTGAACCTTGAGGTTCAAGGTCATTAAAGAACTAAGGATGCCGAGATTTTCTTAGCCTACATCTTCAAACTATGACTGATTGATCTAAGGACAACTGGAGCAACAAGCTGTTAGGAGTGAATGAAAAGTTATGAACATCAATGTCTAACCTCATTATATCAAGATAAATGATTGTCAAGAAACTGACAGTGGAAAGGTACGGTTCCTCACTAATATATATGTTTACATCATGTTGCACCACCTTATGCACTATAACAAAATTTTATCAAGAGATCATACTCTACCTAAAAAGGGGAAGAGAGAAAGTACACTGAGGATGGAAACTCAAATGCTTACAAACTTTTTCTCCATTCAAGTTTTAGGTTGAAGATAACACCTTGAGAGAAATTTGAAATTGGTCATAAGCACATCAAGGTGTAATTAATCTTAAGTGGAGTAATCTTTACTGATGGGCTAGTTTGTATGTACAAACCTATGTTCTAAGTTTTTGATAACACATAGAGTATGATCAGTTCTACAAGAGTATCTTGAAGATTTGTAGAAACTGGTCACCTCCATGAATCAATCAGATACAAATAAGTGTTAGAGTTGATTCTTACTCTGTGAACATTTAAACTCTGTGAACATAACCAAGCAAATGATAAAACCGTCAAAGAAAAATAGTGTCTTGTTAAAATGGTTAATCTTATACACACTTATCATCACGCGTCTTAAAATGAAATATCTAAATTGTAAATGCATGAATATGATTGATGGTGATCTATATGATGAAAATTCAAACATATGAGGAACATGGATTTTGAAGGCTAACCTGGCAGGACCCATTTAACCTTGGGTACCAAAAATAGAAATTTATCTAACCTGCAGGTACCTGGTCTATCTGACCACACTAAGGAATGCTGAAGCAGAAGACTTCAGTCAAGAGGATTCAACCATCAGAAGGCTTAAGACATTTCAAAAATGTTTCTGACAAAATCCTTATTTGTCAAAGCCTGTCCTTGAAGACTTGCTGAGCTAACGTAAATGAAGCTCACATAGTTGTTGATCTCCTTATGAAAGCATACCATTCACCCTAAGATAAAAAGGGTTGTATATGCTCAATCATCCAAAGCATATCAGCTGAGAAGAACCCTCAAGGAACTCATTATAGAAGTAGAACTCCACAAGCACAAACTGTCAAAGAAGACTACGTTCGTAGTGTTGTCAAATGATCATAGAGTGAACAGTCCTGAAGATATCCACTTCTATGATACAAGAAGATTTAATTGATAATGATGAATTCAGTCAGAATGATCTCTAAGAAGACAGTATTAACCATGAGGGAGCAGTAATCTATTAAGGAAAAGCAGCACTGAAAGTATCAGAAATACACTATGAAGCAATATACCAGTTATAAATTCCCAAAACTTTGTGGCTGATGAACCAAATGAAGATCCATAGCCAGCAGGAACGTCTCAAAACGTACTACTGATAACCTTGTCAACCACCCAATTTAAAATCGTGGAGCGCTTATGATCAAACATCTGATCGTAGTGTAAGAGTAGGAGGACACCACGATTACAGCCAATGCAAATGTCTAAAGTTGGTAGAAGAACTCCCCTGCAGAAAAGGTCAAATGAGATATCAGTGCAAATCACTTCTAAAGTTTTTCACTTGGAAAGCGCCTTAAGGACAAACCTAACCCTTAGCTAACTCTAAGAGGTTGGCCTTTCCTGAGCTACCTTAACCCAGAAGGAATGCTTAGTCAAGTTCATCTCAAGGACCAAGACAGACAACGATCGTAGAGTAGATTCTGAAGTGAACTCGACGATCGTAGTACTACCTCAACGATCGTAGAGTAGGCCTGATGATCGCAGTCTTCCCAGAGGATACACTAGCTCATGAGAAGTCCGGAAGAATTAAATACATGCCCAACTATTCAGATCATGTGGAGATAAGTATGAATACAGTTTGGAAAGACATCTTGCAAACTCACCTCAGAACTTCAGTGCCTAAACTTTCTTGGGGTACATGAGCGGTAAAGCCATGCACCTCCAAGAATGAGGATTTGTGTCAAACCATTCACTGAAGCATCTCTCAGAAGATGATCGTTGAGTCAAAAAAGAAAATCGTAGAGTCTATAGCTACCTCACCAAGCTACTCTACGTACTGAAAAAGGTCAACGGTCAATCCACGTCAGTAACGTCTATTCTCTTAAAAGGAACAACAAATTGAAAAGTTTACGGGGAGTTACAATTTCTTACTGGGCGTCGTGCAACCAATGACTGGTTGACACATCACCGCTTATGCAGAGTCAGAAGGAACTGTCATAAAGACAAATTCAAATTTCAAAATAGTTATCAGAAGTTATTGAACCTCTCTCCCTGTAAGACCCCAACTTTTTATAAATAAAATAAAATTTTTTCTAATTATTATTTTGAATAATAGGGTGTTAATTTGATATAATGCTTTGGTTATGGGTGAAATGTGCAAATTTTACAAAATTAAGCAACTGGTTATAAAATATTCATTGTTGTCGGGGAATATTCGTTTGGTCGTGGAATATTCTTGCTGTCAGAGAATATTCGTACGATGGCGCAGCTATTTATGGGCCCCATAACAGAAAACGGTCGGATGAAAAAAATGACAAGTTTGAGTTTTTACAAATAACGGCGTAGTAGTTACCGTTAACACTGTTGGAATACTCGGTGGTTAAAATACAGTAATACACATGGTTGCACAGTAGCACACGGTATTGCACAGTATTGTTGAATTATTGATCCTTACGTAAGAAGGCACTACTCAATAATTGTTACAGTAATTATTGTTCAATATTTTATTTTATTGGTTCAGTAATTGCTACGTTGATATTTTATATTATTGTTGTTTCAATAATTGTCACTGCGCAGTATTTTCCATTATCAGATCAATAATTCATATTATTTGAATAATATTATTAGATAGCATTATTAATAATGTCTAAGAAAGTTCTGTCTAAGGAGAGGTTTGGTCACCTAATTGTGCGCCAATAAGGAGAAATCCTTATCGGAAAGCCCCCTCTTTCCTGGGAACGACCTGGTTGTCATAATTATGATTCTGTAATATTATTTGTAAATAATTAATTATTGATTTATTTGATAAGAAAATATTTATTTTATGTGGATATAAATGAAGGATATAATAATGTTATATGTATATAAATGAAGAAATTAATGCTGAGGTATTTTATCACTATTTTGTCAAAATGGAGGCATTGAAAATCGTTCGTATGTGGATTTCGACCATTTTTCGTTTGAAATTTGGGAAAACTTAAATCTACAAAGTTGTAGAGAATTTAATTTCCTATGGAAAGAATATAAGATTTGAATTTTTTTGATAAAAGAGATATTTATTATGAATTATTGAAGTTTCGAAAGTAAATGCTTTTATTAAAATTATGGGTGGGACCCACTTTTGTCCTTTGTTGAAAACATGTGCTGGAAAAAATTTTCAAAAGTGGAGGGCTACTTGGTCAGTGGCGTGCTTGGAAAAATAATATTAATATTTTATTAATTTAGTTTGCTTTGGCATTCTAGCATTTTTCTATAAATAGGGTGCTTTGTTAGAATTGAAAATTATACCAAAAATAAGTTTTCTCTCTCTCTATATATATATATATATATTATCAAGCGTATTTTTGTGAGTATTTAGATACTTTGAGAGTTGCTATTCAGTACAAGTTTTTTTTCGCCTTATACCTGATATTTCAGCCGGAAGTACTGTTCTTTTGAAGTAAGGGATGTTATTTTCTTCGTAAATGATATTATTTTCTTCAATATCATTATGCCGAAATATTGATATGAACTTTATTGTGGAATTTTTATCTTTTTGTGTCGGGATTACTATTCACGTATACGACACTATTCACATATACGACACTATTCACGATTACGGCACTATTCATAGAAAAATAAAAAAAATTCTTCTTTGTTCAAGATGTCTAGTATGGTTACTATCTTTGATTGTATCCATGTTTTGATCTTTATTTTTAAATTCTGCTCCACAATTGATTATTATGGAATATTTTTGAACTTAGATAAATTGTAGTACGAATCCCTAATATTTGTCCTTTTGTCTCACTGAATTCGTTTTCTTTAATATAATTTTCATCATCCTCAGTCCTAAATGATGATATTACTGAATATCTTTAGCCTGTAGTTCAAAGATGAATGATTAACTGATGAATATCTTTGGCCCGTAGTGCAAAGATGAACATGTGTTTAGATGAACATGACCAACTGGTGACACAAATGAATATCTTTGACTTGTAGTGCAAAGATGAATATTTGATTCAAGATGTATATTGATTGATGTTACAGGGATAAAATATTGATGATGGACTTTTAAATATTAGAAGATAGTAGAATTCAGTCTCTACTTGACTCTTCTAATGGATTGCTGTTTCCGCTGTAGTTGTTGATCTAAAACTTGTTGTCTATTATATTTTATCAGATTTTTCCCTGTTGAAGTCTAATAATAATTTGTTGTATATTATCTTAGTAATAATATTCTTTACTGGGCTAGTTGAGCTCACCCTTTTCTTTTTTGTTCCATTTTTCTCAGGAGGCGAGAATATAGCGAGAACTAGTCGGGGTGTGGAGTGATGTTTCCAGTCAGTTGTGTTAGCAGTCCTCACTATTTTGTAAAATAGTATTTCAATAATTGTAATGAAGACTTATTTGAATATGGATATTGTCTAGAAGACAATATTTGTATTTAAACTCACAGTTTATGTGTTATCATATTTTGCACGACAGTTGTAGTAATAATGTTGTAGTTGTTTCTGTACTATGTATTTGGCAACTCAGAATAGGTGATGTATACCTATTTTGGGGGCGTCACACTCCCTCTCTTTTTCAAACCCTAGAATCCTCTTCACAGCCTAAATTCATTAAACCTCTAAATTCACCCAAATCGCATCCAACTATCTCTCACAAGAAGTCTAAAACTAAATACCCATCTATTTCGAACCCTCAAATTAGAAGAATGGCGTGTTATTACCGGAATCCAACTCGGCTTCAAGAAGTTCGAAAGATCAGAAAAGAAGTTCAGAGATATACATGAGCTTGTAAAGAATGTTGGGCTTTCTGAATGCTTGGAAGTGAACACTCCGATCTATACAGAGCTAGTGAAGCAATTCTACTCCAATGCATCAATAGATTCTGTGCTTCTGTCCATATAGGTCAAAGGAGCAAGTCTGAAGATAAGGGCATCAGACATCAATCAATGCCTAGGTTTTCCCAACCAAGGTCTGATAAACCTCGATGAAGTTGACATTGAAGAAGGTAAGAGGTTAATGCGCTACAAGAGGAACGTAAATCTGAAGGATATGAAAAAGAAGGAGTTTCCTAAAGAGTTTGAATTTCTGGCAGAGATTACAGGGAAATGTATCTTGTGCAAAGACATCGCACATGATACTGTAAGTGATCTACAACTTAGAGTCATGATCGCAATCGTCATGAAGCAGCAGATGAACTTTGGAGCCCTTATAATGGATTGGTTGACCAAATGGCTGGAAAAGACTGAGATGAAAAAGTCTATAGATAAACCACTCACAAAAGTTTTTCATGGAAGACTCTTGAGCATTGTACTAAAGAAGAAGCTGAAAAGCAAGATAAGGGATAATGAGGGAGAACCACTGAATGTCCACAAAGTGATGTCACCAAAACTGTTTGAAAACTGGAAGAAAAATCCTAAGGAGAACAATAGGCTAATAACTTCTAGCAGCAGCAGCAAGGTCTCGGCAAAGAAGAGAAAGGCTCGAGAGGTGGAAAGCAAGCCATCCCATTCTAATGACTCTGTATCAGTAGCAGCCACACCAGCAAAGAAAAAGTCTAAGAGTGTGAAGCATACAGAGGCTCCACCAAGCAGTCTCTCCATTGACAACAAGAGAAATGAAGTAGGAGAAGAACAAGCATCAATTGCAGAAACCTCAAAGTGAAGAAGGAGTAACAGATTACTCCAAGGGCCGTCCAAAAAGAGAGCAAAGGTAACGAAGAAATTAGTTCTAGCTTCTCAAGAAAGTTTATCTACTAAAGAAGAAAACGTAAAGTTAGAAGATGAGAAGGAAACTGAAAGCTTTAAGACTTAACCCTCGATGAGCAAGTCCAACAATGAAGAAGAAGCTGAATCTAGTAAAGAAATAGCTAAATCTGCTGATGAAGAAGAATGTACTAGCCCTATAGCTAACACTCAGAGCAACAACTCTGTTGCTGAAGAAAGCTTGAGAGTAGAGACAACTGCAACTCCTACTATAAAAACTCCAACAAATTCACATGATGACTCAAGAGATGCTGAGTTCGAAGAAGAAGGACCTTCCCCTACTATTGCTGAACATCAAGGAAGCCTGTCTAATGTTACAGAAACTTCAGATTCTGAAGAAGAAGAGGAGTCAGAAGCTTCTATAGATGAGCCTCCAAGGAGAAGAAAGAGCAACAGACTGCTTGCTAAATCTGTCCCAAAGAAGCAAGGTGAACACACTACTGCAATCATTGAAGTGAGTGATGATGAATCTAAATCCAAGGAAAAAGATGCTGAAGAAGGTACTAATGAGGAGAATCAGCATGAAGGATTCACTGATGAATCAGATGAAAGAAGTCGGCATGGTTCTAGCTCAGAAGGTGAAGAGATGGAAAGAAATTCCAGTTCTACAAATCAAGAATCAGAGGAATCAGCAGACTATCTTGTTCTCTCACCAGCTAGAGTTTACAGAAGAATAGTGGTGGAAGTCCTTGATGATCCACAAGATGCACCACCAGAAAGATGGGTAAGCTACAGAAACGAACAACTCAAAGTTATAAGGATGACTACAGACGATGTGTTTAACAACTGAAACAACATGGAGCTAGATCGCACTACCATTCTGTACAATCCTGATGACCTTCTGATGAGATAGTTCTTCCCATGGATGCCCTGATTAAAGGCATATACTGAAAAGGATGGAAGTTACTTCAGCTAGTGTTACTCACAGTTTCCTAACCTGGTGCTGGTGTCACATGACTTTCCAAGGGTAAAGAAGTTTGCAACTAAGATGATCAAAGATCAGTCTCACTTCAAAGTCTACCGACATGCTGGTAACCACTATATTCCCTACGACTATAGAGTGGGTTCTGATGGCAGAAGGATTATGACCAAGTGGATGATCGTAGAGTCCCTTCACTCTACCACTGAAGATTATCAAATTCAAAATGTGAAGCTTCCCTCTATCTAAGCACAATTGTCTGATATTCCTTCATCTTCCAATAGTGATTGGTACTCAACGATTTATCAGATTCTCACTGCTTTCGAAAATCTGTCCTAGAATGAAAATCGTAGAGTCCAATTTAGGGTTCAACAAGAGTCTGACCAACCAAATGATCAAACTCCTACGGAGCAGGAGCTACTGAAGAATTCTAATGAGTTGGTTGAGAAGATGTCTATCATCACTGAAGAGGCAAAGACGTTGTCAGAAGAAGGAGAAAAGGTGTTTTAAAATAGACTCCAAGCCTCTGTGTCAGATATATCTCTCAAGATCGAAGAAAGAGATCAATTCTATCAGGAAGCTATAAATGAACAGAAGATAGAAGCTGTACGAGCACAGAAGGCTAATGAAGAGCAAATCCAAGCCCTCTCTGACAAGATTGATAATTTGAATAAATCTTTCTCCCTACAAATTGAGATGAGCCAACAAGAACTTAAGATTGAGGTTGGTAACTCATATTACCTGATAGAGCAACTTATGTCCAACATGGAGCAACTTTCACAAGTGATTAATGACAAAAAGGGGGAGAAAAAGAGGCATAGAAAGAGGCACTCAAGGAAGAGCAAGGAGAACAGAAGAAAAGAAGATAAGAAGGCCAAGAGAAAGGCAAAGAAAAAGATAGGAGCAACAGAAGCAGAATCATCATCTGAGGGGGAGCCAAAAAAAGAAGAAGAGCATGAATCTAAGGGGGAGCAGAGAAAAGAAATGAAGTCACCATCCTACGAGGAACAGGAGCAAAAAGATTAAGCAGATAAGTAGCTGATCAGCAGACATCCTGGAAGCACACATGGAGCCAAAAAGGTACATTTCTAACTAGTTAGGTATGTTCCGGATCCAGGATGTAAAGTGTCATAGTTTATGTAATTCCATATTATTAACAATGACATTCATGATTATCTGTCTTAGAAATACAGCTGCTCACTATATATAAGATTCATTTATATCATGCATATGCACTAATTATTTTTGTCATAATTAAATAGGGGGAGATTGTTAGGAATAACCATATGAATGATATTCCTATTTATGTATGATTTGATTATGATATAAATGAATGAATATACAAGTATGCTTGCATTAAGAAAAGTTGTAAAGTCCTTTGATAGATAATAGGAACATATGTATAAGGACTTAGAATAAATTGATCAAATATGTTAGGTTGATTCTACATAAGCAAAACAGCTGTGTAAAGTCCTTAAAAAGAAATAATGTAAAAGGACTATAAATATAGAAAGATCAGGCTTGTTAGGTTGATCTTATAATGTAATAGATAAGATTGTCTGATCTTCGAGCACTGTACCAAAAATTGTAGTTTGCCTAGAGAGTCGAGGAAAGCTCGAGAACTATCAAGGCAGAATCGTAGTCTGCAAGATAGTAGATCTCGGAGTTCGTAGACTGCTAGGAGAGACAAAGAAGGATCGTAGTGTGTCGAGAAGAACTTCCTCGGAGCCGTAGTCTGCTGAGGAAGTCATGTTCAGAATCGTAGAGACAGCCTATCTACGAGCCGACCGAGCATTTGCAGAAGCCAAGTCAAGAATCGTAGACCACACTCGGAGTCGTAGAGTCTACTGATCACATCAGAGGCAGAGATCGTAGTCGAGAAAGATCAGATAAAGACAACAAGCATAAAGATAGAAATCGTAGAGTGTCAAGATCTGATCTCGGAGTCGTAGTGTCTGCAAAACCAAAGCTAAAATGTAGAGTGAAGAACTAAGGCTTCAACAAAGGTGCTCATAACGCCAAGGCAGAATCGTAGAGTAAACATGATTCTTAACAAATGAGCACTCCAAGAATATCCAAAGTATGAAGCCTCTGGTCTGAGCTGCAAAGGTATATTCCGCCTAAAGGAAATCAGAGAGCACTCAACGAATGGCTTGCAAGCTAACAGAAGATCGAAGCACCAACCCAATCAATATCCAGATTGAGTTGTGAAGCCATTCAAGATGAAGTCTTCTATAAGTTGATCAGAAGAAGACTTCAGTAAAAGTAACTGACCAAGGAAAGTCAGCAAATGCAGTAGCTGTCAAGAGAACAGAAGACAACGATCTTGGAATTAACCAGGATCGTAGTGTTTGCCAAACAAAGCAGGAACTGACGAAGTGTACATAGAGATACTGGTCAGCTTATGAAGAATAAGGTTAAAGTGATTAAGGATTGGGTCAATCCATTGATGATAAGTGAACGGGAGATCACAAGGAGAAAGCGAGCTGGGCATGCCACAAATCTGAAGTGTCTTGCTATTCAGAAGAGGCCAGAACAAGAAGTCAAGCTATCATTCCTGAGAACAGTCGAGGCAAACAGAAGTGTTGAAGCACTGCACAAGAGAATGAAGAGGAGCTCTACATTGAAGATCCAGTAAACACTCTTCAGGATCGTAGTGTTGTCTCAACCCGTCAATGAGCAACATTCAATAAGACACACTACTATCAGGTCCATCTGCATCAGAATCGTAGAGTTCGATCATCTGAAGATTAAAGCATTGGCAACGGTTCAATCTGAAGATTGATATTCGAACATAGCTTATTGAGAGCATCGATGCAAAAAGATAACCTCTGATGTTCTAATAAAGAAATCAGAAGGAGAAAATAAAGTTGACTACCTATCCGAGACATCAAAGTGACATCTCTGACGGGATAAGTGAAACAGTAGACTGCAGTGTCAGAAAGTCATAAAAGAGTTGTCATGTCACATCTGCAGTCTACATCAAATAACTCGAGATCTGCAAAATAATTCAAATAGCTCCCAACGACAACATTCCAACGGAAAGGAAGTGAAGGAGTATAAATCAACAAGAGCTTCAAAGATCAAGAGTTACTGAAGTTACAGAATCGTTCAGTTATTAGAATGCTATTGTTGATTCTACGAGTTCCACCAGAGCTAAACAAAACAAGTCTCAGTGATAGTGAGACTACAAAGGTAGAAGTGAAGTAGCTTTGAAGAAGTACTTGAATAGACTAAAGCTTCACTCAACAAAGATGAGAATGCCACTAAAGATGACAACTAAGCTGAGAGCCGAGAAGGACAAGAAGATAGCATTCAGAAAAGTGGCAAAGCATAAAGAAGATTCAGAGAGCCACTCTACGAATCACCTTGAACAAAAAGATGAAACAGAACAAGTGCAGAACCATGTCTACAAACCAGTCAAGAAGTGTTCAGGGAATACTAAGTGCCAGACGAAGTCTACCAAAAGCTCAAACACTTAGCGAACTCAAATGGTGATAATGCACAACTGAAATCTGATGAAGATGAGCAGAACAGAATAAAGATCAGCTGTAACAGAAGAGATGTGATCCAGACTCGAAGCAGAACGCAAAAAGGACCACGCCAAGCTGCTAAGTACAGAAGATGGTCAAGCTTAAAGACATCTTAGAAGCAAGGCACCACCAACAACAACAACAATGACAACAACAACAACAACAACAACAAGTAGCCAGAGCCTGAGGGGTCCTTGTCCGGAGGGACTAAATAAAGTTTCAAGCCTGCTGGGCTTAAAGAGTTTCTAGGGAACTAGAGGAGTTCCAAGCCTACTGGGCTTGAAGAGTTCTTAGTGAACTAAAGTTCCAAGGCTACTGGCCTTGAAGGAATCTCAGTGATTCAGGGTGATGTCCTTCCTTAGTGGAAATCCTACTAGTTAAAAGTAGAAGAGTGGATTAGGAGCTTGAGTCTCTGAACCACTTAAAATCCCTTGTATCTTTTATATTCAGTCATTTACTTATTTTCACTTACATTATGTACCTAACCGCTATAAATGCTATGTATGTATTAACTGCTTATAACTGAACTAACTCTACAAACAATGTATGTATGTTCATGATTATATCAATGAAGGGGATCTTTTACTTATTCCGTTGTGCTTGAAAAGATTCTTATGTTTGTCATATGCTAAGTTATTAGCAATACAAAATAAACGAGAAAAGTATTTGAAATTAGAAAGGATCTATTCAACCCCCCTTCTAGATCTATTGTGTACCTACTGGGAACTAACACCTTCTTTTTAGTTTAGTACTATTCTATGATCTAGTCTTGAAACAACAGCCTCTTCCTCAACTCACAAGTACACTAGAGACCCAACTTCCCGCTGACCTCTCTAAGACTCTGGTCTTGGTTGAAAAATTACTCGTATTTTTCACAGGTACATAAAATAAACTAACTCTGACCTTTTATCTTTTTACAAATGATTTTACAACAATGTGCTTCTCAAATAAGCAGATAAGAATTTAGAATAGAAGTATGCTTCTCAACTAAGTAGATAAGAATTTAGAACAGATGGATGCTTCTCAACTAAGAAGATATCAATTAAAGAACAAATTTATAAAAGTTCAAAAACTTTTATATTTGAGAAAATATGCTTCTTAGTAAGCAGATAATAATTTATGTTTAGATCAAATAATGCTTCTGATTAAGCAAATATGTAAAATATGAACAGTTATAAAAGTTTAAATAACTTTTTTGTTTTTGAGAAATGATTCTTGAATAAGCAGATAAGTTAATTTTAGCTTTAGCTCAAAAATGTTTCTGTTTAAGCAAATATATAATTTTAATGCAATTTATAAAGAATTATATACTCTTTAAAATAAAGAGTATTTTTCTATGGATTAAACAGTTTTGTTTCTCAGATAATCTTTAATAAGTATTATATGAATGATTTTTATGTATCAATACTTGTATATAAAAAGAATAAATCAATTCAAACAATATTTATCAAGTTTAATAATTAAGTCAGTTAAGCACAAACTGATATAGCAAATATTATTGTTTAACTCAGATAATATATAACAATATTTTATCTATTATGAGATTTTATAAATAACGTCACTTAGTACTATAAGGAATCATATGGTTCGATTTCCTCACTTAAGAGGAATATCTCCGTAGTCTTGCGGCGTCTAAATATGACAAAATTTATATTCTCACAATTGATATTTATATAAATATTTTTAATAGATCACTACGATTTTTAAATCCGGTTCGGATGATTTCTCTTTTTGGAGGAATATCTCAATGTCGTTTTGAACTATCAAGTGTCGTATCTATTTTATGATATTTATATAAATAATATCAATAAAAGGTTACTGAAGACTATAAGGAATCGTACGGTTTGAATTTCTCTCCGTATAGGTGTATCCCTGTAGCCTTGCGACGCTCAAGTATCATTTTATTTGATAAATAGATAATATATATATATATATATATATATATATATATATATATAATTGTGTATAACAATGTATATTCGTATATCTATAAATATAAAGCAAGTAAGAAATAATTCAACTAAGTAAACTCAAATGACTTATCTCAGTACTTGGACCAATTTTCTCTTCTCAAATAATCAAAACTTTTGTATGAAGAGATATAAAGCTTTTAGAGAGAATGTAAGTAAGGAGAGTATGCTTTGCTTTTCACTGAATTGGTAAAAACCAAATGAATGAAAGACTCCCTATTTATAGATTTTTGAAGTCGGGGGCAAAAAGGAATTTTGTGAAAACTGATTTTGAATGCATGGTCCAAATTGCTTATTTTTGAATTCAACAATCCAGATGAAAAGAAATTGCACGCGGAAGAACTTAAACTTTTGCCTGGGCAATTTTCCACTTACTTAGCATTTATTGATAAATTTGACCACATGTAGAAAAGCTATACACGGTTTCAAACATTTAAAGATGCCAACACACATTTTCTTTACTCACACACATGTTATGCATGCATGGTTCTATATATATATATACGGTTATTATATTATATATATATATATATATATATATATATATATATATATATTAATACACACACATGTTTTAATATGATGCATGCATACAATAAAACATTGTTGCCTAACTTTGAGTTTGCAAACAAATAGGATCTCCTTGCCTTACATATTTATATGAATCAATTTATTTAACACTTGATATTTAATTTATCAAGGTCAATAAAAATCAATTCAAATAAAATCAGAAAATAGTTTAAAAAAATATAATTAAAAATTTATTTAATTACTACATAATTGTTATCATCAAAATATATAAAAGAAAATGAGACCTATCAATCTCCCCCTTTTGATGATGACAATTATATAAAAATATTTTTACCCTTTACTAAGAAGCTCCCCCTCAAACTATGAATACTTTACGTCCAATCTCATAGCAGTTTAAAACAGTTAAGGCAGTTATATCAGTTTATTCCAATCTCATTGCAGTTATAACAGTTTATATCATACCATAGCAGTTTATATCATTCCATTGCAGTTATCATCCCCTAGCAGTTTATATAGCAGTTTATAATATTTTTCTTCTCCCCCTTTGTCATCATAAAAAATGATGGGGAAAGAGAACCAATCCTGCAGAAAGTATTAGTCAAATGGTCCTGCAAAAATAGTTAGTACCAAAACATATCTTTTAAACATATAGTAGTAGTAGTAGTAGTAGTAGTAGTAGTAGTAGTAGTAGTAGTAGTAGTAGTAGTAGTAGTAGTAGAGAGGAGTTATGAGAGTTAAGTTACAGTTATCCCAAATAGTTAGTAATATTACAGTCAGTTCAAATAGTTAGAGATCCTCTAGATTTAGAGGAGAGAAGTGTTGAGAGATTTCAGGAATGTTGACATCTGGATCTTCTGGAAATGGTTGTGGTACAAGATCATCTGGGTCATCATTGGCATTAATATGAAATTGATAGGGACCTATAAGCAATCTATTGTTCTCCATCACAAAATAGATCATGGACTTAACAGCATGCAAAGATATCTGCACATCTTCTAACTTTTCTAACATAAGAATTTGGTTTTGTAGAAGAAGTTGATTCATGCTATTAAGAGAATCGATTTAGTGACCATGTTGATGTTGGACTCAATGACCTCATGATCAACAGGTTTGAAAACAATTAAGGACTGAGGTGGCATGTTAAGATGGGAAACAATATTGCTTGTTGGAACTAGTTGAGCTGATGTTGTGACACATTGATATCTAGATAATTAAAAATATGAGTAAGCAACAAACCAAAGCCTAAACAATTGTTGTGGAAGCAGAATTCAAAAGATGATAATAAAAAGTAGGCCAAGTTATAAGGCATGCACTCATTCAAGATGCTCTTGATGATTTCCAAATCAAAGGGCAGTAATTTCCTATCATCTCTAATAGGCATGAAGTTGTTTCTAAGAATTTTGCCTAGGAATTGACTCTCAGCAGTTAGAAACTCTAAACCAACTTTACAAGGAAAATCAAATAGCAAGACAGGTACCATTTGATCAGTCATAATAGACAAGTTGTGCTTAAATAGCATGCATTCTTCCACAGAAATACCAGATGGATGAAGATAAGAATTGATTCTAGGTAATTCTAAAGTAGAAGGATGCAGTTGGAGTGCATATACAAGAAACAGTTCATCAATGATATATGTTTGACCTTGTATACAAGTAGTGATGCTTTTTAACAAACCAGAAGAATCCTTAGAGAATTCCATATGAGTATAAAATTTAGATATGAGACCAGGATAGATAAACTTATCATAAAAAGTTATTAAACAATCCCATCCAACATTTTTGATTTTTTCAAACAGGTCTAGAAAGCTGTTAAAGGTAATAACATTCCCTTGACACAGGTTATGTCTCATAATTCTGTATTTATCTTGTGAAGATGCAGTGGTGAGATGAGGAACAACATTAGAAAAATAAAATTAAGAATGCAGAGAATGTGTTTTACGCTTAGATGAAAAGAGGTTAGACATGATTAATAGAGAAGCAGGGAAGATAGGTGAGAGGATGAAGCTAAGTAAGGACTGAACATATGAATGCACCATATTTGAAAGAACTTATATATATAGATAGAGAGGGATAATTGTAAGACCCCAACTTATTTATAAATAAAATCGAATTTTCTCTAATTATTATTTTGAATAATAAGGTGTTAATTTGATATAATACTTTAGTTATGAGTGAAATGTACAAATTTTATAAAATAAGCAAGTGGTTATAAAATATTCATTGTTGTCGGGGAATATTCGTTTGGTCGTAAAAAAATTTTGTTGTCGGGGAATATTCGTACGATGGCGCAGTCATTTGTGGGCCCCATAACGAAAAACGGTCGGATGAAGAAAACGACAAGTATGAGTTATTAAAAATAACGGCGCAGTTGTTACCGTTAACATTGTTAGATTACTCGTTGGTTAAAATACAGTAATACGCGTGGGTGCACAATAGCACACGGTATTGCATAATATTATTGAATTATTGATCCTTACGTAAGAAGACACTACTCAATAATTGTTACAGTAATTACTGTTCAATATTTTATTTTATTGATTCAATAATTGCTACGTTGATATTTTATATTATTGTTGTTTCAATAATTATCACTACACAGTATCTCTATTATCAGATCAATAATTCATATTATTTGAATAATATTATTAGATAGCATTATTGGCAATGTCTAAGGAAGTTCTGTCTAAGGCGAGGTTTGGTCACCTAATTGCGCGCCAGTAAGGAGAAATCCTTATCGGAAAGCCCACTCTTTACTGGGAACGACCTGGTTGTCATAATTGTGATTCTGTAATATTATTTGTGAATAATTAATTATTGATTTATATGATAAATAAATATTTATTTTATGTGGATATAAATGATGGATATATTTATTTTATGTGGTTATAAATGAAAGAATTAATGCTGAGGTATTTTATCAGTATTTGTCGAAATTGAGGTATTAAAAATCATCTGTATGTAGATTTCGGACATTATCTGATTGGAATTTGGGAAAACTTAAATCTACAAAGTTGTAAAGAATTAAATTTTCTATGGAAAAGACACGAGACTCGAATTTTTCTGATAAAAGGGCTATTTATTATGAATTATTAAAGTTGCTAATTATTGTTTAAATTTAAAACATTTTGAAAATTTCTAGAATGGATGGGCCCCACTTTTGGGGTGGGGAGAAATGTGCTAAAAATTTATTTCAAAAGTGGTGGGCGTGAATAGTAGCAGGTAAAGCCACCAGGTAGCAATTTAGTCTATTTTGGCGTTCTAAGCATTTTTCTATAAATAGGGTGCTTAGTTAGAATTGAAAATCACACCAGAAAAAGTTTTCTCTCTTTCTCTCTCTATATTATCAAGCGTATTTTTGTGAGTATTTAGATACTTTGAGAGTTGCTATTCAGTACAAGTTTCTTTCAGCCTTATACCTGATATTTCAGCCGGAAGTACTGTTCTTTTGAGGTAAGGGATGTTATTTTCTTTGTAAATGATATTATTTTTTTCAATATCATTATGCTGAAATATTGATATGAATTTTATTGTAAAATTTTTACCTTTTTGTGTCAGAGTTACTATTCACGTATACTGCTATTCACGAATACGGCACTATTCACAGAAGAATAAAATTTTCTCTTCTTTGTCCAAGATGTCTATTATGGTTACTATCTTTGATTGTATGTATGTTTTGATCTTTATTTTTGAATTCTACTCCATAATTGATTATTATGGAGTATTTTTGAACTTGAAAAAACTATAATACGAATTCCTAATATTTATCCTTTTGTCTCACTGGATTCGTTTTTTAAGATATTTTTCATCATCCTCAGTCCTAAATGATGATATTATTGAATATTTTTGGCCTGTAGTGCAAAGATGAATGATTAACTGATGAATATATTTGGCCCGTAGTGCAAAGATGAACAGGTGTTTAGATGAACATGACCAACTGGTGATACAAATGAATTTCTTTGGCCTGTAGTGCAAAGATGAATGTTACAGGGATAAAATATTGATGGACTTTTAAATCTTAGAAGATAGTAGAATTCATTCTCTACTTGACTCTTCTAATGGATTGCTGTTTCCGCTGTAGTTGTTGATCTAAAACTTATTGTCTATTATATTTTGTCAGAGTTTTCCCTGTTGAAGACTAATGATAATTTGTTGTATATTATCTTAGTCATAATATTCTTTACTGGGCTAGTTGAGCTCACCCTTTTTCTTTTTGTTCGATTTTTCTCAGGAGGGGAGAATATAGCGGGAACTAGTCGGGGTGTGGAGTGATGTTTCCAGTCAGTTGTGTTAGCAGTCATCACTATTTTATAAAATAGTATTTCAATCATTGTAATGAGAACTTATTTGAGTGTGGATATTGTCTAGAAGACAATATTTGTATTTAAACTCACAGTTTATGTGTTGTCGTATTTTGCATGACAATTGTAGTAATGATGTTGTAGTTGTTTCTGTTACATGTATTTGGCGACTTAGAATAGGTGATGTATACCTATTTTGGGGGAGTCACAGTTGGTATCAGAGCTTAGGGATATGGTCTCTGGCGGAGATCGGGGAATAGAACTAGGAGGGGAGAGACGAGTAAATCCTTCACTAGTGTGTCCTACCTAAGCTTATTTGTTGGTCGGTCATAATATAGGGGTATTATGTGGTATGTCAATTTCTTTAATTAACCTTTGTTTTATGGCAGTATTTGAGAATGGCAGCTGAGAATGTTAACAATGGAGTGAATGAGATCGTGGAGATACCTTTAATCACCAACCAGGGGAACGTGCAATAGGAAGGCAATATTCCTCCTGTAAACAACACTACCGAACAAATGATGAATGATGGAATGTTTACAAGCTTTTTGCAATTCATGCAAAATCAGATGAGGGAGACTCGTGTACAAAATACGGGTGAAAATGATAGCAACGCGCGGCTTCTCACAGCCAAGCAGTTCAAAGAGTTGGGACTACCAGAATTTGTGGGAAAGCCGAATCAGATCAAGGCAGAACCGTGGGTCAAGCAAATTACCAAGATATTTGATGTCTTGGGATGCACGGAGGAACATAAGGTTCCATTCACCACCGATATATTTCATGGTGAGGCAGACTACTGGTGGAAGTCTGTGAAGCGTACCCAGCTAGCTGCACTCAATATGTCTTGAGAAACGTTTCAGAAACTGTTTAATGACAAGTACTTTCCTGAAAGTATTCATCATATGAAGGAGGTAGAGTTTATTAGACTGGAACAAAACAACAAGACGGTGTCCCAGTATGAGGCGAAGTTCGCGGAGTTATCCAGATTTACACCTCATTTGGTAGAGAATGAGGAACGTATGACGAAGATGTTTCTAAGAGGTCTGAAACCTAAAATTCGGCAATATCTTATCTCTCATAAATTTTTTCTATATTCAGATGTTGTAAACATGACTTAATTATTAGAGCGTGATAATGAGTATGTTCAACCGAGGGACTACAACCAGGGTCATACCAGTGGCAGCAGTCATCGGAGCAATAACAACCAGTGGGGAGGAAAACATTCGAACAAAAGTGGTAACCACTCTGGTGGTAATCGTGACCATGATAGTAGAAGAAGCGAGTCAGGGGGAGATTTCAAAAAGAGAAGGTACAACAATGATAACGTGAAGACGTCAGCACCATCATCAACTGTTTCTAGGGGAAGAAAACGGTTACCAGTCGTTTGTTACAAATGCAGGAAAGAAGGACACATCGGCCCAAACTGCCCACAACAATCCAAGGTGTGTTATAACTGTGGAAAGGAAGGTTTTATAGCTAGAGATTGTTTTGTAGCAAAACTAAGTCCAGCGGGAATGGTGACTCCGAAGGCTGTTCCAGACAAGTTAAAGTCAGCGGTTCCTGGAAGAGCGTTTGTCGTGACTGGCCAAAACGCGAGGAACTCGAACGAGGTGATCACAGGTAAGCTAATCATAAACTCTTGCGAAGTTTATACCTTATTAGATACTGGTTCTACCCATTCTTTTATCTCTCCTGCTTGTGCTCAACGTTTGAACTTGACTTCAGAGAAATTAGACTTTAACTTATCTGTTGAGACTCCGTTAGGAGAAACTTTCATTACATATACTGTTTATAAATCTTGCTTGATACAAGTTGGTACCATCACATTACCTGTCGATCTTATTTCTTTGAAAATACTCGCATTTGATGTGATTTTAGGGATTGATTGGTTAGTTATTCATCATGCCAAAATTAATTATTTTCGTAAGGTTGTTAGTTTTTATATTCCTAACCAACCTGTTATGCGAATTCAAGCTACCAAATCACTAAAGTCAATCACTGTCATATCAAACCATAAAGCTATTCGTTTATTGAAAAACGGATGTCAAACTTTCTTAGCCCATGTCACGGACTTGAACAAAAACACGTTAGATTTGAATAATATTTTTATTGTTAGTGAATTTCCTGACGTATTTCATGAAGAACTTCCCGGTCTACCCCCAGAATGTGAAGTTGAATTCTTTATTGACCTTGAACCTGGTACAAAGCCCATTTCTAAAACCCCATATCGAATGGCCCTATTGAACTTCAGGAGTTAAAGGTCTAACTACAGGAGTTGTTAGACATCAGTTTCATTCGTCCTAGTACATCTCCTTGGGGTTCTCCTGTTTTATTCGTAAAGAAGAAAGATGGGAGTATGCGACTTTGTATTGACTACCGGGAATTGAACCATGTCACCATCAAGAATAGGTATCCACTACCTCGCATTGATGACCTGTTCAACCAGTTGCAAGGAACATAATTCTTTTCAAAGATCGATCTTCATTCTGGATATCATCAACTGAAGATTAAAACTGAGGATATTCCGAAGACTGCCTTCAGAACTCGATACGGGCATTATAAATTCTTAGTTATGTCTTTTGGATTGACTAATGCTCCTGCTACTTCCATGGATATGATGAACCGTGTGTTCAAAGAATATTTGGATCAATTCGTTGTTGTCTTTATTGATGACATCCTCATCTATTCCAAAAGCCGAGAATATCATAAGCACCATTTGAAGCTAGTACTTCAAAGGCTTCGCGATAACAAGCTATATGACAAGCTGAAGAAATGCGAGTTCTGGCTTGAGGAAGTAGCATTCCTTAGGCACGTGGTGTCAAAATATGGAGTATCTGTTGACCCGACGAAGATTAAAGCCATATAAAGTTGGGAGCAACAGAAGTCGGTGACCGAAGTACGTAGCTTTTTGGGCTTAGCTGGTTATTATCGGAGATTCGTGGAAGAATTTTCTAGAATCGCTACTCAGTTAACTTAGCTGACTCGGAAAGATATAAAATTCGTATAGAGCGAGGAATGCGAGAAGAGTTTCCAAGAGCTCAAGAGGAGACTCATTTCGGCACCTGTTCTGACAATACCATCTGGTTCGGATGGATTTGTTATCTACAGCGATGCTTCAGACAAAGGGTTAGGATGTGTTCTCATGCAACATGGGAAAGTCATATCCTATGTCTCGCGACAACTCAAAGAATATGAGAGGAATTATCCTACTCATGATCTGGAGTTAGCAGCAGTTATTTTCGCGTTGAAAATCTGGGGACACTACCTGTATGGGGAGAAAGTGGAAATCTATTCGAATCATAAAAGCCTCAAATATTTCTTCACCCAAAAGGAACTCAACATGTGGCAACGACGTTGGCTTGAGCTGTTGAAAGATCACAATTATACCATCCAATACCATCCTGGAAAAGTGAACGTAGTAGCTGACGCATTGAGTAGAAGATCATATGCGTGTACGAGTGCGATATTGTTAACACAAAGGCCCATTTTGTATGACTTGCAAAGGATGGAGATAGAGGTAAAGGCTCCAAGTACCAACATGATGATATCAAATATACGAGTAGAACTGACTTTAATCGATAAAGTTAAAGCTGCTCAAGCTACGGACCTGGAGCTGATGCGTATGAAGAAGAAAGTGCAAGAAGGTGCTATTCCAGAAGCAAGAATCGATGAAGAAGGAATACTTCGAGTCAACTCCAGACTTTGTGTTCCTAACGATTCTGACTTGAACCATAGAATCATGATGGAGGCACACAACACACCGTTTTCAATCCATCCTGGGAGTACCAAAATATATCATGATCTTCGACATACATTTTGGTGGAGCAATATGAAGAGAGAAATCGCGGAGTTTATCTCGAGGTGTTTAACTTGTCAACGTGTAAAGGCGGAGCATCAAGTGCCAAAGGGTCCATTGCAACCACTTGAGATTCTAAAATGGAAGTGGGAACACATTACTATGGATTTCGTTACGGGTCTTCCCATGGTTTCTCAAGGCATAGATGCGATTTGGGTTGTTATTGATAGATTAACCAAGTCTGCTCATTTCTTGTCGATACAAGAGACTTATTCCCTTGAACATCATGCTCGTATGTACGTGAATGAGATTGTGAGATTGGATGGCATGCCAGTATCCATAGTTTCGGATCGTGACCCAAGATTTATATCACAAGTTAAGGTTTTGTGGAGGAACCATGCTATTGAAGAAATGACCTGGGAGTTGGAATCAGAAATGAAAACAATGTATCCGCACCTTTTCGAAATTCCAGGTACGTACGTCAATTCCAAGGACGAAATTTCATAAGGAGGGGAGGTTGTAAGACCCCAACTTATTCATAAATAAAATCGAATTTTCTCTAATTATTATTTTGAATAATAAGGTGTTAATTTGATATAATGATTTGGTTATGGGTGAAATATGCAAATTTTACAAAATAAGCAAGTGGTTATAAAATATTCATTGTTGTCAAGGAATATTCGTTTGGTCATAGAAAACTCTTGTTGTCGGGGAATATTCCTACTATAGCGCAGTCATTTGTGGGCTCCATAATAGAAAACGGTCGAATGAAGAAAACGACAAGTTTAAGTTTTTATAAATAACGACGTAGTTGTTACCGTTAACACTGTTGGATTACCCCGTGGTTAAATTACAGTAATACGCGTGGGTGCACAATAGCACACGGTATTGCATAGTATTGTTGAATTATTGATCCTTACGTAAGAAGGCACTACTCAATAATTGTTACAGTAATTACTGTTCAATATTTTATTTTATTGATTCAATAATTGCTACGTTGATATTTTATATTATTGTTGTTTCAATAATTGTCACTGCACAGTATCTCCATTATCAGATCAATAATTCATATTGTTTGAATAATATTATTAGATAACATTATTGGCACTGTCTAAGGAAGTTCTGTCTAAGGAGAGATTTGGTCACCTAATTACACGTCAGTAAGGAAAAATCCTTATCGAAAAGCCCCCTCTTTCCTGGGAATGACCTGGTTGTCATAATTGTGATTCTGTAATATTATTTATGAATAATTAATTATTAATTTATATGATAAGGAAATATTTATTTTATGTGGATATAAATGATGGATATATTTATTTTATGTGGTTATAAATGAAGGAATTAATGCTGGGGTATTTTATCAGTATTTTATCGAAATGGATGTATTAAAAATCATCCGTATGTAGATTTCGGACATTTTCTGAATGGAATTTGAAAAAACTTAAATTTACAAAGTTGTAGAGAATTAAATTTTCTATGGATTAGACATGAGACTCAAATTTTTCTGATAAAAGGGCTATTCATTATGAATTATTGAAGTTGTTGATTATTGTTTAAATTTAAAATATTTTAGAAATTTCTAGAATGGGTGGGCCCCACTTTTGGTTGGTGAGAAATGTACTAAACTTTTATTTCAAAAGTGGTGGGCGTGAATAGTAGCAAGTAAAGCCATCAGGCAGCAGGTTAGTCTGCTTTGGCGTTCTAAGTATTTTTCTATAAATGGGGTGCTTAGTTAGAATTAAAAATCACACTAGAAACAAGTTTTCTCTCTTTCTCTCTTTATATTATCAAGCGTATTTTTTTGAGTATTTAGATACTTTGAGAGTTGTTATTCAGTACAAGTTTTTTTTAGCTTTATACTTGATATTTCAGCCGGAAGTACTGTTCTTTTGAGGTAAGGGATGTTATTTTCTTCGTAAATGATATTATTTTCTTCAATATCATTATGCTAAAATATTGATATGAATTTTATTGTGGAATTTCTACCTTTTGTGTCGGGATTACTATTCACGTATACGATACTATTCACGTATACAACACTATTCACAAAAAAATAAAATTTACTGTTCTTTGTTCAAGACGTCTATTATGGTTACTATCTTTGATTATATCTATGTTTTGATCTTTATTTTTGAATTCTACTCCATAATTGATTATTATGGAGTATTTTTGAACTTGGAAAAACTATAATACGAATCCCTAATATTTGTCCTTTTGTCTCACTGGATTCATTTTCTTTAAGATACTTTTCATCATTCTCAGTTCTAAATGATGATATTACTGAATATTTTTAGCCTGTAGTGCAAAGATGAATGATTAACTGATGAATATCTTTGGCCTGTAGTGCAAAGATGAATAGGTATTTGGATGAACATGACCAACTGGTTATACAAATGAATATCTTTGGCCTGTAGTGCAAAGATGAATATTTGATTCAAGATGTATATTGATTGATGTTACAGTGATAAAATATTAATGATGGACTTTTAAATCTTAGAAGATAGTAGAATTCATTCTCTTCTTGACTCTTTTAATGGATTGTTATTTTCGTTGCAGTTGTTGATCTAAAACTTGTTGTCTATTATATTTTGTCAGAATTTTCCCTGTTGAAGACTAATGATAATTTGTTGTATATTATCTAAGTCATAATATTCTTCACTGGGCTAGTTGAGCTCACCTTTTTCCTTTTTGTTCCATTTTTCTCAGGAGGCGAGAATATTGCAGGAACTAGTCGGGGTATGGAGTGATGTTTCCAGTCAGTTGTGTTAACAGTCCTCACTCTTTTGTAAAATAGTATTTCAATAATTGTAATGAGAACTTATTTGAGTATGGATATTGTCTAGAAGATAATATTTGTATTTAAACTCATAGTTTATGTGTTGTCGTATTTTGCACGATAATTGTAGTAATGATGTTGTAGTTGTTTCTGTACCATGTATTTGGCGACTCAGAATAGGTAATGTATACATATTTTGGGGGCGTCACAGTTACACACACTGAGTAGGTTGCGTTTGATCCGTGGAATTGAAGGAGCACGAAGAAACGAAGAATTGGAACTTCGAGATCAAATCAAGAGTTAATTTGTCTTCATACAGTATGATTTTAAACCTTCCTCAATTAATAATAACTCATAAAGGTGATTCACGGAATTGCAAATTTTTTTAAAATATGATTAATGTCATGTTTCTGCGTTTTTACATTAATATTATTGTTTATAATTATATTTTGTTCACAAAAATGGCATTAGAGTCATCCTTATGCGAATTATAAATTATTTCATTTCCTTATATATAAAGGCAGCAAAGGCGATCCTAATTTCGAGTTGACTCTTAATTAATTTGAGTCAATTTCGTCCAATTTCATTCTTATTGCTGAGTTAGTTACAGAGTTGGTATAATCTCATCTCTTCATCTTCCTCATCCTTTTCCTCATCCTCATAATCATCCTCAGGAACCGATCAGAAGAAGAAATTTGTCCCCCACAACGACGCAACTTCCAAATGGTAATGACAAAAAATTAAAGTACTCCTCTTCTTCGGCCTCGATCCTTTTCATCTCCTCCTTAATAAATCTCGTCTCGGTTTGATCTCCTCCTCCCTGTAAATCCCCTTAAATTGTCTCCAATCAAGGGGTGAAGTAGGTACAAGGTTGTCGTCTATACCGATGAAGG
This sequence comes from Panax notoginseng, assembly GCA_016801055.1. Taxonomy (NCBI): domain Eukaryota; kingdom Viridiplantae; phylum Streptophyta; class Magnoliopsida; order Apiales; family Araliaceae; genus Panax; species Panax notoginseng. The sequence goes on from CM029020.1 coordinate 189,211,960, forward strand.
GCGGCGAAAGAGGGAGGATAACATGGTTGAGATTCGAAAGAAAAAAAGAGAAGAGAGGTTGCTTAAGATGCGTCGCGAAGGCCTTCAAGCTACCCAATTGAACAATTTCTCCGCTGCCTCTTAACTCGAAAAGAAGGTATATATCTATGTTAATTTTTTTTTTTATGAACTTTTTTTAGTTGATTCAGGGACTGATGACCTTAATCGCAAATTTTCGTTCCCAGGCTATTTAGTCAGTTTGCAGTAAAATCCCCAATAACAATGGTTTGTGAGAAGTGTAAGTACCTTTACTCTTTCGTCTTGATTCTTACATACAGTATATGTTTATGCATATGGTATTTATGTTCTAAGAGGCATATATTATAATTAAGTTCAAATTTGAAAGCTAGGGTTTTGAATTGAGTTGAGATTGAAAAGGTGAGAAGAAGTTGTTGAAGGTGATAGTACGAGACAAATGGAAAGACGGTGCCAGCAACACCACCAAAGGCGATGGCCGCAAGATCAACGAGAACAAACTCCTCTCCAAGAAAAATGGGTTTATCCTTCTCTATATATATTTGGGCTTATTTGTTTTTATATACAATTTACACTGGTTCAATTGATGTTGTGTGCTAGAAGTTTGCTAACTGGAGTTTTTCAGACCTATATTTTAGATTGAAACCTAAATTTGCAACCAAGACACAAATCTATACGACCTAAACTGACAGTTGTTATAATATTTGAATACTGTAATATACTACATTCATTCCAAAATATTAGATCACTTGGCCTTTGTTTTTGCAAGTGGGGTTATATTTTGGGAACTGATGGAGTATATATGAAACACGGATACTTATATAAAAGGTAGATATGCTCATGTTGCACATGTGTTGGTCCACAAAAAAGTTGGTCTTTATCTCTCCTATTTCACTTGATTCCACTTATGATCTTCAAATATATATGGGTAATTGTTCATCAAAATTTCGATTACTTTTAATGTTTTTTTATGATTTCTATTTGTTCATGTTATGAGTTTGTGAAAGTGTTTATTAATTAATTTTTTGATGTGTTTGTGCATTTTGCTAGACCCCGTGATTTTTTATTATATGTTTATTTCTTTTGGATGCCCTGTTTTGTCAACTTCAGATCCATTAGTGTTTGTTATGACATCTAAGGTAATTTACCTTTATAGGTAAAAAGTTATGGGTTTTAGGGAGATTTGGTAGTGATTGCTCTACTGGTCATTGGAGGTCTCTCTCAGGAACAATGTTAGATCAGAAAGATGATATTGCAGACTCATTCTCTAAGATGATGCTTGAACTCCATGATGTTTATGATATAAATAAGGTAGACGCTCCAACCCTTTCTATATATATTTATATTAGTTTTAACCTACTTGACTTTTAGTACTAAATAGTTTAAAATTGAAATTAAATTGTAATTTTCACTTGGTATTTAATTTAAATTGTACATTTTTATTTCAAAATTTAATTCTAATTTTAACTTGTTTAAAATTAAAATAAAGAGTTTATTTGGACTTGAAATTGGATTTTAGGCAAGTTAAAATTGCCCATTAAATGATATTAATATTTATATGAAATATTCAATTCATGAGATGTATATTATTGATACATGTGATGCATGTACGATTATAAGAGAATGATTATGGACTATAGACCAATGTGATTGGATTAAAAAAATAGATGCTTAAATGAATAAGTTTTTATAACTGGTGTCTGCGTACCTCGCATTTCTAATTTTCTGGTGTAAATTCTACCTCCCTCCAATGTACTTCTCATTAACTGTTGATTAAGGTTTCTATTTTTTTTATAAAAAAAAATAGATTGTAATAGGATTTAGTAGAATTACTTGGTAATTAGAGCTGAAGAACATGAGCATTGAATACCCATTTGTAAAGGAGCCCATATTTGAATATAATAGTTATATTCTTTTATTTATTCTTGCATATTTGGTTCACTTGGTAGCTCGAGGGAATCAAACTAGAATCACATCCATAATCATCCCAAGTAGTGTATAGTATTCAATATGTGCATGTTATATATGTGTGTGTGTGTGTGTGTGTGTGTGTGTGTGTATATATATATATGTGTGTGTGTGTGTGTGTGTGTGTGTGTGACGTCCCCAAAATAGGTCCAATCCACAACCCATTCTGAGTCGCCAAAATACATGGTACATAAACAACTACATCTTTACTATTACAACATAAGAACTGTGAGTTTAAATACAAATATTGTCATCTAGACAATATCCACACTCAAATAAGTCCTCATTACAATTATGGATACATTATTTCACAAAACTGGTGAGGACTACTAAAATAACTTCTAGAACCATCATTCCATACCCCGACTAGTACTCGCTACATTCTCGCCTCCTGAAAAAAAATGGAACAAAAAGGAAAAGGGTGAGCTCAACTAGCCCAGTAAAGAATATTATGACTAAGATAACATAGAACAAATTATTGTTAGTCTTCAACAGGGAAAAATATAATAGAATACAATAAACAACAAATTTTAAATCAATATTCGCAGCGGAAAATAATAATTCATAGAAGAGTTACGTAGAGAATGAAATCTACTATTATCTATAAATTTAAAAGTCCATCATTAGCATTTTATCCCTGTAACATCAATCAATATTCATCTTCGCACTACAGGCCAAAGATATTCACCAGTTGGTCATGTTCATCTAAACACCTGTTCATCTTTGCACTACGGGCCAAAGATATTCATCAGAAATTATTAATCTTTGCACTACAGGCCAAAGATATTCAATTATATCATCATTTAGGACTGAAGATGATAAAAAATATTTTAAAGGAAACGAATCCAGTGAAACAAAATAATAAATATTAAGGATTCGTATTTCAGCTATTCCATGTCCAAAAATACCTCATAAATAATCATAGTAGAGTAAAATTCAAGAATGATCAAAATATGGATACAATCAAAGCTAGTATCCAGAATAGATATTTTGGACGAAAAGAAGAAAATTTCATTTTTCGGTGAATAGTAACTCGTGAATAGTAACTCGTGAATAGTAACCCCGACATGAAAAGTTCTAAATTTAATAAAAAGTTCAGATCAATACTTCGGCATAATAATATTGAAGAAAATAATATCATTTAAGAAGAAATAACATCCCTTACCTCGGAAAGACGGTACTTCTGACTGGAATACTAGATATAGTGCTGAAGAAAACTTGCACCGTATAGCAACACTCAAAGTATCAAATACTCACAAGAATACGCTCGATATAGAGAGAGAAATAGAGAGAAACTTGTGTTTCTGGTGTGATTTTCAATTCTAACCTAAGCACCCTATTTATAGGAAAATGCTTAGAACAACGAAGCAAAAAATTTAATATAATATTAATATATTTATCAAATTTTCCTTAGCCCACCTCTAGAGATCTGATCTCAGCCCATTTATATCACATGTTAGCCCACTTAAATGCCAAAAAACGTTTTTTCTTCAAAATAATAAATAAAACTTCCAAAAATCAATTATTTCGGAACTTCAGAACTTCAATAATTCATAATAAATAGCCCTTTTATCAGAAAATTCAAATCTCGTAAGTTTTTATAGGAAATTCAATTCTCTACAACTTTGCAGAAGAAAGTTTTTCCAAATTCCAAATAAAAATTGACCGAAATTCACAAACGGACGATTTTACACTCAATAATAAATTTTCGGTCAAGAATTGTATCCACCAACACACAAAACATGTGTTAATCATTTAATGCCACAAAAATACTCTTCCTCCTCATATACTCATATATCCCACATTCATTGTAAAAATATCACCATCAATATATTATTAAAATAATATATTTAAAAGAATTATTTTATCAAAAAAAGATAAAATATTAATTTTTAACAATTGTCACATTAAAAATTTTCTCCATCTATATCCACATAAAATCAATATTTTTCTCATCATATAAATCAATAATTAATTATACACAAATAATATTACAGAATCACAGTACTGGCAACCAGGCCGTTCCCAGGAAAGAGGGGGCTTTTTCAATAAAGATTTCTCCTTACTGGCGCGCAATTAGATGACCAAACCTCTCCTTAGACAGAACTTTCTAGACATTGCCAATAATGTTATCTAATAATATTATTCAGATAATATGAATTATTGCTCCGATAATGGAAAATACTGTGTAGTGACAATTATAAAATATCAACGTAGCAATTATTTAATCAATAAAATATTGAACAGTAATTACTGTAACCATTATTGAGTAGTGCCTTCTTACATAAGAATCAATAATTGGTGCAATACCGTGTGCTACTGTGCAACAACGCGTATTATCGT